>JAPZDV010000024.1:12426130-12509744 GCA_029814665.1 Acanthurus lineatus | reverse complement strand
CTCTTCCTATCTTTGGTTTTTAACTGTTACATTGGCTCACTGGGGATGTATGCTTGGGTGTGAATGCACTTTTTTTTTTTTTTGAAATAGTCAGGGTTGATTGGGTCATATTGCAAGTTTAGACCAGCCAGCCCACTCATTATCACTGCACAGACACACACACACACACACACACATACACATATACGCAGGCATGGGTCAGATAAACAGATAAATGAATGAGCGCTGACCACAGCGCATTGGTAGAAGGCAATGAGGAGTGGGTGGGAGGGAGTGAGCGAGGAAACAGAGGAGAGGGAGGCAGACAGAGGGGCGTGAGGAAGGAGAAATTACAGTCGTGACATGCAGAGAGGACGGGAAAACTCTGGAAAAAAAAGGAGAAGAGAAGGCAATGAAGAAATGGAGACATGGGGAGAGGGGGAATGAAGCATATTAAAATTAAGTTTAAATTTAGACAGTAATTGTAGGATGAATTCAGACAGATAAGAAAGTGTGGAAAGCAGAAATGAGGAGGTAATGGATAGAGAAGAAAGTGGAGGAATGGAGGGCAGGCAATCAAATGAGAAATAGAGTGAGAGAGTGACAAATGTAGATGGAGGAAGAGATGACCAAATAGAGAGAGTGTTTGGATATTGAAAAGAGGTGTTGACAGGATGGGGGGGACGGGGGGGGGGTGTTGAACAGTTTGGAGAGCAGACATTAACATCTCAAGGTCAAACTGCTGTTTATTGAAACTGAGAGTAAAGGCACTACTCTACACTGTGAAATTATGGGCTATCCTGGATAATTGGGAGATATGTGGTAAAATGTTTGGTTGTCAGATGAATCAAATGGCGGGTTTTCACTAAGAGATGTGCATAACGCTGGCTATTTAGAGCTTTGGCAACCAGACACAGCCCACGTCATAATTTGGACATGTTTAGAAAAATGAAGCCAAATTTTATCATTGACAGTGCTGGGATGTGTGTAATCCAACCAGCTGACATACAATATAAAAAAATACTGATATTAGTCTGTTGTTCACTTGGTTGGTCTTTCACTTAAGTTCTTATTGAAATATCTCACAAATATTGGATGGATTGCCACAGAATTTAGTAAAGGCATTGTTAATCGTCCCTATGATTGTAATGATTTATGTGATGTGACCCTCTGACTCCTCGTATTGCCTCACCAGAGGGTCAAATATCTCCCTTATTCAAAGATTTATATCAACAACTATCTGATGGATTGGCTTTTAACTTAATTTAGTATTATTTTCAAATAAATACTTGCAAAATAAATGACATTTGAACAGCCTAGTACAAAATGACGAGCAACTGTAAGCATGGATGTATACCAAGCTTTCATGGTAAACGTGATAAAAATGTCAGCTACATATCAGCTCAGTACGCTGTGACACCACCGCAGGGTGTGGTCACAGGTGCAGTGAACCTCTGCTCACAGCTCGCAGGGATGCTCTTGTGTGGTCAGATGTGTAACAGAGACTTTCAGCGAGAAACATGTTTTGTTTTTTTCTTTCATGGTTTTCCTTTTCCATTGAACTGAGAGTTCTACGATTCAGCAGGTATTCATGGCATGATCTGACATGCCTCAAAACTGATATCATACAGTCACAGTGACACCGATCGTGACCAAGATTTTATTAGATCCATCTTGCACAGTGTGACATGCAATGAACCAGCAAGATTGATGTTATCGCGCAGTGTGCGGGGGGGCCTTCAGGTGAGAGAAAGAAGGTGGAGGAAGAGGAGAGAAGGACAATGGGGAGGGAGTAAAAGACTGTATAAGCTCAGGATATATTATAAACTTGCTGTGAACTCTGCAAAGACTCTAAATAAATAGAGAAAATTGAATGAACAGACATGGTGGCAAAAAATAAAAATAGGTTGGAAACTGGGAAGAAGAATGAGAAAATTGAGAGGGGGAGAGGCTGCAGACAATGACAGACAAACTATATTGACAGACAAAGAGAGGAGAGAGACAGACAGGCCAAGAGAGCAGACAGACACAGCAAGAGAGACAGACAGGTGGTGTTGTGGGAGGTGGAGAGAAAGCAATGGAGAGGTCAGTGTTAACTGCTCTGGTCTGGCTCTCTCTCTTAGACCTATCACAACCTATCAACTCACTCTGGTGGAACACACACACACACACACACACACACACACATAGTGCCTCCCTGGTGATGTAGACAGGCTAAATAGAGAGAAATAGTGGTGCTGTAAGTGGTTGGGAGATTGAAAGAGGGAGGGAATGAAAAAATTGTTTCAGATGAGAAAAGCTGGTGCAAGATCATGGCTGTGTGCGTGTGTGTCTGTGTGTGTTTTTGCACATGGTTGCCTTTGTGTGTGGTTGAGGTAGGACTTCTCAATTGATTGATCATAATTTTGGCATCCAACAACTAAATGAAAATGATCAACTGCGATATTGATGTTCAAGAAATGTGCTCACTAGACTAACAGCCAGCCACAAGGGGGCGATCAAGATGTGGAAGTTCAGAGTGGCAGACAAGCGAAAACAAAAGGAAAATATCTTGAGCAGAGGGCAAAGAGCTAGTCCCTTCAAAACAGAACTTCATCCCATTGTTTGTAAGCATTTCAGCTCTCAGACACTAGTGACACTAATCAAATTCAAATCATATGCAAAGGATGCATAAAGCTTGTGTCAGTACAAAGCAACACAACTAGCTTGTTCAATGACCTGAAATAATACTACAAACTGCTGCGCAATGCATGAAACCCAAGAACAAAAGCTTATTCTTTACCTCCTAATTTTGTTGTTATTAATTTAATATTTAAGGTTATTAATATCCATTACTATTCCTATTCTGATCAAATTGACAGGATACTGTTTTTGATGCAGTTGTGGTTTTCATACCCTCAGTGTGGTGCAGGTAGTTGTTTCTCAACTCAGTCAAAGGTAACGAGGTGCAGAAGTTAGTTTCAGCGAACACCTTTTTCAGGCATCCATGGTGTCACCGTGCTTATATGCAGAAAATGTCTGCAAATCCGAAATCTGTGTTTAACAACCGCTTGCAGATTGAAATTACAAAATAGTCGTTTACCCTCAGACTTTCCCTGATGTACTTGTGATGACTTTATTTCAGAGAGTGTTTTAGAAATCACTTCCTTTAGAAACAGAGTTAGTTTGGCTTCTCTCTATCAGACTTACTGACAGGCAGCCATATTGATTGACATTAAACCCCAAGGGACCCCACAGACAGACAGAAATGGTGGGATACAGTTTATACACAGTCAAGTCTTTTAAGTGTTCTCCGAGTCTGTTTATCAGCTCTCTCCTTCCTCTTCTCTACCCTCCATTTATGGTTTTCCCTCAGTATTTTTTCAGTCTTCCTCTCTCTCAGTCATCTCTAGGAACTAAATTAAAACTTCTGCCTTCTATTTTGCACAATTCAACCTGCTTTTTTTGCAGCAGAAGCCGCATAATGGCTGATGGCCAGGTTTCACTACATGAATTAGTCATTCCCTGTATTCCTTATTAAAATGAAATTATTTACCATGGTTTTTGTGCAGATATCCCACCGTAATGCAAAATCCTTCTGCTTATAAAACAGATAATGCAGTTTTTTGTTGAATAATTGTCTTATCTAAACATGTAAACAAATATATTTATAAGTTGTGCCATCTATCAGAGGTAATTAATGTCTTTGTTGCTGTTCTATATTTAAGTTATCTCTAATGGATTTCAATCAACAGAACAATGCATACTGCTGCCTCAAATTCAGGAATAAAGGAGTAAATTAAAACATCAAACGGATCACCTAATCCTCCTGCTTTGTAGCAAGGCTCCATTTAAACAATGACATAAAAGAAAAGCAATGCCACAAATGAAATGTCTGACAAATAATAGAAGTAGACAACAAAGAGATCTGATTAGAGGAACTGTATCAGCCAAACAGAGGTGACATTATCAGAGGACTCATTCGCTGCTTGGAGATGCAAGTGTTTATCGAAGATGTAAGAAGCTTATTTGTGGGTATACAACCTGAGGCAGCTTCATGATGCAAGCATGATTATGAACAAACCTGAAATGCACATAGTCAACTTATCTCTGCTGACACATGCGATGGATGTTTGGAGATGAATCAGTGTGGTTATGGTATAGACTGTTGATTTAGATTCATATTTAGATTAATACACCCTATTCTTCTCTCCTAATCTCTGATCTCTTCTACAGTTGGAACACTGTGTGTGTCTGTGTATTTGATTACATGTGACTTTGCTGCATTTGTACATGTGTTTATTTATGTGTGTGCAACATAAGAAGTTTTCAGTAGTTTAGGTAAAGTTTGGAAACACAGAGGGAAGTATGAAGCTTAAATAGCCAAATATTTATTAGCACTTTGTAGATTTTGCTATTAACTGTAAACACGTTACAGTGTCCAACGCTTGGCATAATGAATAAGAAAAATTTTATTAAACAACAATACTGAAGATCATCATCTCATCAACCCAGTTTATATGAATGTATTCTACTTGGACTTAATCTCATTCAGAAAATAAAGACTGTGGCTGGCAAAGGCAACATCATCCTATGAGGTTTGTCAATCCTCCACAACAGAGGAACATCTCTTTTGGCAATGCATGTGTTCACGCATATATTGGCTTTAATTAGCAGATTGGTGTGTGTGAGAAAAATAAGGACAAACAACACAAACATTTTTTTTTGTGCAGAAGGAGTTCAAGCAGAGCTTGAGAGAGTCGGTTCTTATTTACGATACAGTTGCCAATGTTTTTGTTGTGTTAAAAATAGATAAGACACTGAGCAGATATTCTTTTTGAAAGCAGTCCACTGTGTGTTTGCTGTGATATTGTAGACCGGTGAAACATTCGGATGCTTAACTTGTGGTCAGCTCCAGAAAAGTTATTACCACCCCTGACAGTATTACTGTCGTATTACAGTGACTACCGCATGTGAAAACAATAGTACAGGTGTTAGTGTTCTTGCATTGGTCACGTATGTGTGAGCACAACATCAGAGCTGGAGATCAAATGTTACAATGTGCTCAGACTACAGTGTGCCATGGTGTACACACTCATGGACACACACACACACACTTTGATAAAACACACCATAGGCACTTACTGAGAGGTTGTGTGAGTAGTGCTAAAAGGCTTGGCTGTCAGACTGGAGCTTTTAGAGGTCATCATTAACCCACATGAAATCTTCTGTGATAGACTATTTTGCACCTCGCCAACCTACCTTGTAATTTCTAGTTTATTAGCTTCATTATTTATTTTTATTGTTTTGGTTTTTTTTGCATTTGGCAGATACCTCACTCAGACTCTACTTATGCATATGTATTTATAAATGCACTGCACCAAAGTCATTTTCCTGAGATGCGTGCATTATTTCAGGCTGCTTCGATGCTCAAGGAATGTGTTATGCCTCCTTCTTTTTCTCTTCAGCAAATTGCATTATGAATTTTTATTTGGGTGCCACTGGTTGTATTAAAAAATTTATGGTACTCTCCAACATCCTGCATTTCCTTGCTTACTATTATTTTAATGAATTAATTAATCCACAAATACAAATACGCTGAGGTAAACTACTGGAACTTAAATAATCTCATTAAGGAGATTAAAAATTCTAATCAAATCTTTTCCTGATAAACATTACAGTGCTGTAGGTGAAATGAAGTCATTTAACATGTCAACAGTCATTTCTCAAGAGAAAAACAGCTTCAGTGATTTTTTGATTAATCTGACTCCATGATTAGCGAAATAGTGGTAGTCATGGTAACAGCTTCTTTTCATGCATCATTTCCTGGTTTTGTCCTCCGGTGGAAGTCTAACCAGGATTCTCTGCCACTTCTTCACTTTTATTCTCTATGAGAACTGCAGTCAACACCAACTATCAACCTTCCAGGAATTTAGCTGATAAAAGCCTCCTAGATGCTCCACTTTGGTTTCATGGTCTTTTTTTTTTGCAGATTATTAGCGGCCAAACCAGCACAGATGACTTTCAGGGGTCCTTTAGGGGTCTTGGTAGCTGGTGACATTTACTCCTGTTAAATATGTCCTCAAACTCCATCTTTTTGAAATATTTTAAGAGTCACTTCTCGACTCATGGTTAAAACTAAATATAAATGGATTGAATAACAGTATTGAAGTTTATTCATCGCAATATTATTGAATAGAAAAAGATATTTTTACATAGATTACTTCAAGACCACAGAAAAAGAAGGTGCTTGACAGTTATTTTTTTTCATTCCTCTTTGGATCTGAGGAGATTAGTCCAACATCTTTACCTCGCTCTCAACATAATTACCTCACACCAGCAACACTGATGTTTCCAGTCACTCAAGTGGCTCCAGTGATGAGACGGTAAAGTGAGACAGTGTGAGAATGAGAGAGAGAGAGAGAGAGAGAGAGAGAGAGAGAGAGAGAGAGATGTGTGTGTGCTTCAGTTTCCACATGGCTGTGTGTTTATGGTGTTATGGTTGGATTGCAAAGCAGAGGAGAGCAGATGGGTTTATAATAAGGAAACAGAATTATTCTGATAATGATGACCAGATAATTATGCTCCATCTCAAAGAGGGGAGGAGGCACAGGGGGGGTGGTGGTGTGGTTAGAAAGAGTCCAGTGAACGAGAGAAAGAGGAAGGCAAGTACACAAAGAGGGACTAAGAAGAGCTGGATTTACAGTATCACGAGGAAAGGGAAGCGAAAACCATCGGAATGAGAGCAGGGCAATTAAAGAGTCTTTAAATATCTTTTCCTGAAATATCATCACTGTAGGCTTAAGTAGAGCTGGGCGATTAAACTGTCTTGATAAGGGATTGTGAAAAAAATTTAGGTCAATAACAATGATAAGCTTTGGATGTTTTTTATTCAATATGGATTAATCTAAGAGCCAATCACACTGCAGAAAAAAAAAATATGATAAAGGCAATGTGCAGGTTTGCAGATAAGAGTAGACTCCTATTTCCTACCGCAAAACACCGAGATACAGTAGCAGCAAACGTAGATGTCCTCTGTAAAAAATGAAAAATTAATGGGTTGAATGGAGGAGAGAGCACCTCATGTAAAAGCCTGAATGGAGGGACTGAAACAGACTTTAGGATATATTTTACTGGAGTAAACATCAAGTCAACATCAACAATGTACATTATTCATAAGCACGACAAAAGAGAGATGGTAAGATCAGTTTAGGACATCGCTTTAACACCTGTCTAATACACTCAAAGTGGCCCTTCTGCCACTTTACACATAGTATCTTGTTGTCCTTGCTTGCTAAACTTTTTAATCTTGTAAAGTACTAAAAGTAAAATCACATCATCCTCCAAAGATTTACTATGTTACTATGTTTTACTATGCTGGCTTGATAAATAAAGAGCACAGAGCATCATGTAGGAACCATGCAGGTCATAACACAAGTTTTCCACAACGTGTTTCTTGAAATATTTCATAGAAAAAAGCAAAGTTTAAAAAGGAAGGGGTTCTGTCATATAAAAAACCCGAGGGATCTTAATTTCCAGAAGGTACTAAACATTTTCTGTTTGTGTTTGATTCAGTGACAAATACTTAACATAGCAAACAGTTGTAGATCAGAATACAAGGAGGCTTTGTACTGAAAATGTCCAAATATACTCGTTGAAAAGAAGAAATTAGCATTGTGCTGTGTCTGCAATTTAGGCATTTTCAAATAAAGGCCTGTTAACACTTTGCTGTTTAGGCAAATTAAGGAAATGGCCACCAATTAAGGAAATGTGTAGTTGGATAAACCATAGTTATAGCTCTGCTGCCAATCTACTGGGCAGCTGATAGATTACCTAAAAAAATTGGGAAGGGTAAAAAAAAATAAGAGGGGTAAGTAAAATATATTAAGACAAGGTGTTCCCTATTTTCTGCAATTTCTATTTTCTTATCGGTGTTTATTCGTGCTTGTGTGTATGTGTGCGTGAGTGTTTGTGTGTGCTTCACTGTGAGTGTTTCTGCCCTGTTTATTTTAATCATTTAGACCTCTGAGGTTGTTGTTTCTCAGTCCTCTCTGTGTCTTCTTTTACTTTCATGTCACTGTTCACACACACACAGACATGCACACGCACACACATGCACGCACACACACATACACCTCATGGACATCCATTCTCAGTGCTTTATACTCATACACACACCTCCTCCATCTTTCTCTTGTATGCGTGTACATGCACACACACACACACTCTCACACAAACAAACACAAACACATTCACAGAGCTAACTGACAGGTCATTTCACCACAATCTTACATAGCTGAGTGGAGAGAAGAGATGCTAAATATAGAGGCAAAGTGAGCAGAATACCAATGACATTATAAGACCATACCATACAGATGAGCAGTGTTCACAACCGGGCAACAGGGCAGTGTTTTTCAAAAATCAAGGCCTGAAGGTCGCTGATGGGAGGCTTGAAAAAGTATTAAAAGAAGAATGTTTGTAGAGGTTTAATTTAATTTTTTTTTCTTTCTATAGCAACCCGTTGCCATTTTATATAAGTAAGAAAAGATAAAAAGATTAAAAAAACATAAAAAGCATGATTGATATGAAATTCACATTTCATATCAATCATTAGAGTTGTTAATCAGTAATGTGTATGAAGTAAGAAAATTGAACTCCAGCTTTAAGCTGGCTGGTTACTGAGGAATTACAAATTAAGTTATTCTTCAAATTTGCATTTGCATTTTTATTTGCACTCACACAATCATCAGTCAGGCTTTGAACAATGATCAGAGTTCATTTTATGGGTTATGTTGCATAGAGAGCAAACGATTGTTAAATGTCAGCAAAACCAAGGAGCTGATTGTTTATTTTATTTACCAAACAAAAGACACCTGACCGTCTAAATCAGTGGGGCTGATAATGTGAAGCAGGTGATCAGTTTCAGGTTCCTTTGGAATCAACATCAGAACGTCACAATCTGTCACAGACAATAAACACCCGTATCCTGTTTTTTTTTTTTAAAAGTCCGAAACAATAGTATTTCCTTTATGGAAACTTAATAAGGTGAAGTCTTTTGACCCAAATTATTATTTGTTTACACAAAGTGGCAATGTCAAGCATCCTGGCTGTAAAAAACAGCACGGGTTGGGATGGCATGTGGCTCTGCAGCTCATATATATATAATCTTTTAAGATACTGCAGGTGTCAGCCAGTAATTACAGTTTCACCTTCAAGATTCTGGAGTGGTTTATGCATATTAATTGAAACGAAGATAGACTGTGTGTGAAGAGGGAAGATGTGCTCCTGATCAAAAGAGAAAGGAGGAGGAAAGTCAAATAATTGAAGAGCGTAATTTCAAAATTTAATGCACACACAATTCTCCCTCTTTTAATTAAGTTGAGGAGGTGAATTAAATAATTCCAGGATGAAAATTATGAATGAAGGTGCAAATTATTAACACTACAAATTATTTGTACTCCCCTAAGACTTATCAGGCTTAATAGATTTTTCAATTACAGCTGGGAATTTTTTTTTTCCAATTAAAAAGTGGCTTATATTGCTTTAAGATGAAACCCTGGTGATTCATAAAAGCCATTCTCTGAAAGTTTACTGTAAGTACCTCATCGAAGCCAGGAGCTCATGTCACAAGGGAATAAAGATAGATGCTGTACCAACACATCTCAGAATTATCCCCTTGTGTATTGTTGTTTTGATAGTTGGCTGCAGAACAAAGTGTTGAGCTTAAAAAAGAAAGGCAATTAAGAAAATGCAAAAAAAAGGGAAAAAAGTCCATAACAAAGTGCTATCGCTGCTAGAGAGGTTGAGTTTGTGTGTGCTCGCGTGTGTGTGTGCGTGTGTGTGCACATGGGTTGGTTCTTGGCTTGCATTCATTTTGACAGGAAAGTGGAGGTGCCTCTCATGAAGATAATTAAAACTTTTAATGTCAGCCTCTATGTGTCTGTGTGAACTACAGCACTGACATGTACACAGTGCGACTGCCAACCTAAATATGCATGCAAAGGCAGCCATGCTAGCGCTGCTGTCAATGCTCATTGAGACAAGTTGTCAAGATTTGCGTGAGGAGAAAACGGGAAGTAGCATCTGAGTTAATGTCATTAAAAGCTTTTGGGAATTTGTGTACATTTACCTATATACTGGGTGCCATGTTGGGCTGATCGACTGTCCCACGGTTAAACCACATCGCTGTTTCCAGTCTTAGTGATGAGCTGCCTTTGGGCCTCTGATGTGTGTAATGATTTTCTAATAACCCGCAGCTTGTTAGCTCAGCTGGCTGGAAAACTGACTGCCAAAGTGTCTACATCCTTTTTTGATGTGTGTGTGTGTGTGTGTATGTGTGCGTGGGTGTGTGTGTGTCTGAAGAAAGAAGAGAGCATGTCAATGTGTGCTCTTTAGTAGAACACAACAGTACAGACTGTCAGTTTCAGTTTGATAGTACTTTGATCCACATAGGATGAATTGTTAAAAAACTGACATAATTTTTGCATCAGCGCCCACATTTTGTGGTGTAAAGACTATTTTCAGTCTAGTCATTGAAAATAGATATTGTGTTTTGACTTCTAGGGTTCTGCTTGCCATGAATATAACTTGGGTCTTGATATCTTACTTTAAAAAGCAGTGAGAGGAGTTTCAGTCTTTAACTATTGTGGTACAAAGGCTCGTACATGAGTTCAACGGCCTCTCTCTCCACTTTACATAAACTGTAGTTCTGTTCTTGGGCGGCTCACCACTTTGGTAGAATCTGAAATATCACTAAAGCTTTTCAATGAATTGACCTTACATTTTTTTTTTTACAATTATATCTGGATTTGAGAAAATGAAGCCTACTGACTTTGAAAATTTTCAAGGGATGTTTGGTTACCATTATTATGAGATTGACAATTGTTGTTTTAAGCCTTTTTTTAATCTTTAAAAATGTGTGGATACAAATATCCATGCCCTCAAAAGATTAAAATGCAGTTATTCAGAGATCAGTCCCTGAATTTTAATCTAACCCATCAGGTCAAAAAAAACAAATGTTACCTTGCTAACTAAGACTGTAAACTAGGTAAATATGAAACCTGCTAAAGATGAGAGCATTAACTTTGTAACTGTGAGCCTGCTAGCATCCTGACACAAGCTGTGTCCAAGTCCAGCCTCAGAGCTGCTCGCGTGACTGTTGACTGTATAGTGTTGTTAGCCCTCTTTTTACTTGAAATGCCTAAATTCTTGGGATCTTTTCATTTATTTCCACTTCTCAGTAATGCTGCATGCTGTAGGGAGAAGATTCATATCTTTTAATGGATAGTAACGGGTCATTTTTAACAACAGTGATGATGTGTATCAGGTCACAACATACAAAGAAGTGGCTGTGCGGGTCTTACTGTATGTAATCAAAACCACTTGTATCACTCAGACATAGAGATATGTAATCAATCATTCACTCACCACAATGTTTCTCTTTTCTTCTGTTCTCTCCCTCAGGTCTTTGGATCCACCTCCCTTAGGCTATCTCTGTCTTTTCGGTCCATCCACTAGTCACCACAATGTATCTTCATGTTGAGTCTAAATAATTCCCAGCACACCAGCTAAAGGTGAGCATGTGTTCACATTTCAACTCTGCTATGGTTTTACCTTATTTGAATTTAAAAATGTGCTAACTGAAGGATGAAAAATGGCTTCTGTTGGAAACTCCGACAAGATGCTTGCATTGTTATTTCTTTAATCACCTCCATTACATATATGAATAGTTAATGCCTATCAGGTATAATAAAAGTTTTATGATCCCTTTGGGAAATTAGAATATGACTAAGATTTTAAATAAAGCTTAGAGTCATGTCATTAAACGCCACTCACACAGATTATACTCTTTTTAAACTACGTTTGAAGGAACAAATTAAAATTGAGCAGTTTTTTGGGGTTTTTGTCTAGTATCTACGGAATTTACTAGAGCATGTTTGTCAGAAATAGTATGAAGCCTAAGCCATTAAGTGTGTGTGAGCAAATGTAATGTTTGCAAAGATGTATTTGTGTATGTGAGAGAGACTGAGTGAAGGGTAAACATGGATGCATGTATTTATCTACCTAATGTGCTATTACAATATTGTTAGGGTCAGTACACTTATTCATATATTAATGTAAATGTGTTTCCATATGTATGTGTGGTTGTGTGTGTGTGTGCGTGTGCTGTCTCTCTGTGGCTGATTGTGTATGTCTAATGAGAGCAGTGATGATGCCCAGTGTGCTCTACCTCTGTTACAGACGTATTAGCAGTGCAATAAGAGCAGAGAAGCCAGACAGGTCTGCAGGCAGGCAGCAAAGCAGAGCAGAAATCGAGCCATTAATACAAGGTAGATGGAGGATGGATGGATTGAAATTAAAGTGGAATAAGCAGTTATTGTTCAGCGCTCACAAACCATCATCAGTCACACTCGCCTGCTGTTATTTCAACCAAAATTACTTTTCTAAATTTTATAACACAGTTTCTTTGGTACAACATTCATACTTAAAATAAAAGTGAGACCTTAGAACTCCCTGAGGCAATAATAATCTGTCAAGCTTTCCTTGTTGTTTTGAAGATATAAGTAGGCTGAGAAACAGACTCATGTCAGAAGTGTTTGACCAAGTGAGACTGAATTTAAAACTTCATAAACCAGCTCGGTTTGTAACAAATACAACAGACTGCAGAAAGTGGAGATCTTGACAGAAAGCGTGTCACATTCCAACGGGGTGTTTCAACCTTGTCCACCACTGGGGATAAAAGGACAGAAACAAAAATTTCAATAAACTGAGACTGACTTGACTTATCAGTGGGAAAAAAATATGGAGTGAAATTGCAGACCTGCAAAAATCCAATGTAAATCCCTCTGTCAAAATATAAACTCTGTGAGAGCTGTTTCCTTCATTATTGTCCTTTGTTTCGTGCAAATCGTTGGCCCACTTCCGTGTGATTGCAAACAGGCATTGGGCCTGATGATTGCAGCAGAACATGCAAAACTTCAACCCTGTGGTGCTTTGTGTCTCGTTCAGTTTTGTATTGGTTTTGGCTTTTTGTCAAGGAATAGAAAGTTAGGAGCATGTTTATTGGGTCGAAGTGTCATCAATATGCGCCTGCTACCCAGAAAGCGGTTTTGAAGACAAGTCAGGTAATTTGTTGAAGCCATAACACATTTATAAACATTTATTGGCAGTTTCTGTGAGCAATTTTCCCCTAGACTTATTCAGAAGTGTTTTCTTTTTATTGACTTTCCCCTCTTTTGCAGTGATTTTAAGCACTGCATTTTGTACTATTTGAGGTTCTGGCCTTTTGACCTTGTGTCAAATTTGTTCTGCAGCCAAGTGCATTTGCTGTTTGTGGTTATTAAGGTTTTCAAGGCTAAATTTATGCATATACAGTTGACCCACCTGCCACAAGTTTAAAACTCTCTAATAAAATGCTGAAAAGGGATAAAACTATTCATACTTATTCTTGGTCTGACCTCTTACTTGAAAAGTGCAAGTGCAGAGCTGCTTTACATTATCCTCTGTCCTTACAGGTCCTGGTCAGCTAACTGGAATTTTGTAGCATTAAAAAGCACTGTTTATTCACCAGAAGAGTCAGCAATTTCCTTGTTAATGGAATTCTGTATTAAAGGAGCACTCTCCCAATGGCTCTTGCAGTCATAACTGTAACACTGTTTGACACAAAAGCCAGTAGTAATATAGATTGAAGACTGTTTCTTTGGCCTTCTGCCCTTGTTTCTATGTGTATATGGCTGTTGTAGCTGCAGTGAGGCTGAGCTGTATGTATGCTGGACTACAGCAGAGTCAGAAGAGGTCCTACAAAGTGCAATTCCACTACAAAAGCTCTCTCCAGCCAACCTATTACAGTGTATTAAGTCTGGCTTACAAACCATTTAGAAGTGGTTTGAAAAATGATTTTATTACAGAGGTTGGCGAACTATTTGTACCACTTTCCTGTTTTCTTCTTGCTTGTAGGCTTCCCTGCCTTCCTCTCACTGTTTTATTATCTGCCAGCACCCAGGAAAAGCACCTGCCACAAGCAGTTTATTAGAGTGAACTAAAAGGCCACAACACCCGAGACATTTTATATTTCAGTGTGTTTGTTTTATCCAAGTAAAAGGTCAAAACTGACCACTCCAACTAATATTAATGGAATCAACTTCAAACAAGGCTTTTTTGACATTAAAAATAAGTTTTCCAAGAGTTTAAAATGAGATATTGAATCAGACAACTGACTTTTTATCTGCCTAATAGTTTCTAAGATTATCCGAGATATCTCCTTTGATTTATGTGATGTGATCTGCTACAGTACACTCTATTTTTTCATTTCTTTATCCGCTTGTAAAATCTTAATAGATTAGACATCTGAATCAAATAAAGTATGCAGTGTGGTATCAGAGAAGTTTGAGCTTATCTAAGATTACTTATCTCAGAAATTGAGGGGTATTGATATGAGAGAATTGGATATTTGAAGTCTACATCCCTCAAGATGCACAAGTTCACAGAGTCTAGGAAGATTGGAAGAGGCCACACTGGTTCCTTTGTGTGTGAATGTGTGTGTGGGCAGATGATTGTGCAAGGCTTGCCCTTTGGGAAGTCCTTTTAAATTTAAGCAAGAACAGTTGTCATCCATGTCCCTGGAAATGTTTCTGTTGTGTAGAAGTTGCCCTGATCTGTTGTGTTTGTGTGCATTGCAACATTTCTGTACTTTGGTTTGTTTTCTGTCTTGCAATGTATTTTCCAGCGCAGCTGTCAAATTAGTGACTGTGTTGTATATTCACCATTGTTTTGTGTCTCAATTTGCTTGTGCACTGACAAGTTGAAATGGCTGAATTTTATATATAGCCTTTGCATTAGAACTTTCATGTACACAAGGCTTGCAGGCAGTGATACAGCAGCAGCAGAGCTGCAGAACAGATTAACGTAATTCAGATGTCACTTTTCATGTGAGATTATTAAAATAGTTAACCAACAAGAGAATGTCTGAGGTTGATTTAGATGTTTTAACTGTTTATGTAGGACTCAAAGACAAAAAAATAATATCTAATAGTTTAACTTGTATGACCACCAGGCTGCAACCAACAAACAAGCAAACATGTGATCCTCTTGCTGCCACCTCGCTCTGTCTCAGATGGCTGGATCTAAATGATCTGTCAGGAAACTCACACACATGTATTCACTTGTGGTTTTGTGGGTTTGCATGCAGACATGCATTTGCTACTGTGGGTTTTTACTTATGAACAATACACAAAATGAAAACGCTTTATTTCCTGAGAAAATAGTTACCATTAAAATACATGTGTGGTCACAGTTGAAAGAGGCTATTAGTGGAAAAATATGGGATACTCATAGAATAAACTTAGAAGATCATAAAAAATGGAGAAAAGAAAAGGACAGAAATGAAAGTTTCAACATGAAGAGAACATTATGATCAAGCAGAAGTGCCGCAGGTTCAATAAAAGATCAAGAAATAAAAGCAAAGAAAAGTGATACAGTGAGTCACTGACACTATTCTTAGCTTGACATTTTTACCCTGACTGATGGCATGGTTTTGCACTGAGACCTTTGAAACAGAATAACCTCCGATTATTGTACAATTATTTCAGCAGCACTGTTGAAAAAAAACTTTATCAGTTGGTTAACTCAACTACAGCAGACTGCACCTGCAGCTGGGTCCTTTTAATCACAGCTGGTTCAAATGGCAGCGTCTTGAACAAAGGTATCATTCCTGTAACAATGATAAAGAATTATTTTCATCTCTCATTGGGTGAAGCCAAAGAAGACATTTTATTGGTTTAAGCCACTTAACTGGACTCAAGTGAAGAGAACACATCAGCCATGTAATTGCAGACTATTTCCTGTCTTTTTTGGGTCAATACAAAACAAGAACACAACAGATAAGCACCAGCTAAATAACAAGATAACTCTCTTAATGAGGCTGTGCAACTGTAGTAGAAGTGGTTAATGGAACAACAGAGCATCTATAGCAAGTTTTGCTAGTTAAGTAAATAAAATGATTCATGATCCATGAAAAGTAAATTCACAAACAAAATAAGATCTAAAAGCTGAGGTTAAAAAACTCAAGTAAAGCCAATAATCATGGACAAGTGCTAAAGTGCAGTGGGGAAGTTCCTAACAGGGAAAAAATAAATAAATAAATACTTTTTTTCTGGCTACCTTAAACTAACAAGCAATAAATTGATTTTAAATCACTCTCATCTTTGTTAGCTGCAACATTATAATGGTGCTTCCACACAATTTATAATGAAATAATATAATGTATCTTAATCTGTAAAAGGCGAAACTGGACAAATAGCACTTTTATTTCCAGGCTTATACTTCATTAACTTGCTAGTTGGAGACTTACCTAAGTAGTCATTTGAATGCAGCTCACTACTTAGAACAGAGTATTTTCTCACTGTAGCTGTAACTGCTAATCAGTAAAGGCAAACTTTTGACCATCAGACCATCAGTGAGGGAGGTCCCTGTTTAGGGGGGTGAATGTCTGGAAGCTCACTGGGTGGCACCAGGTTCAGCACCCTGGACAGCGACCTTGAAACTTGGAGCTCCAGGATGAAGTATGATAGATTTTATAAAAGAACAAGTAGGGTTTTATAATCTAAGCGAGGAAAAAAACAAACAAACAGAGATATGCCAACTAAACTAAAATATGCCTGAACTGTGATGATGTACCCAACATACTAATGCAAGGAAACACATTGAACTTAAGCTTTCAGAAACAGGGTTCTGCATTGCTATAACAAAATATAAACCCTGAACTAAACTATCCTGCGTTGCTAGCTTGAGTGTCTGAGTTTACCTGCTCTGTTCCCATCCTGCTGTGTGTTTATGTGCTCTGTCATGCCATGGCATGTCTCTCACAATCAATTCTATCCAGTTTTATGCCAGTCTACCCCACCGAGCCGGTACCTTCACTCAGTGGCATCTCAAGGCGTGTCATGCATTTTCACCTCTTTACATTCTCATAGGTGTGAATATAAAAAATGCCAGCACGTATCACAACAAAGGTAAATAACTTAATAGATTTCCCACCCAGAGACCCCAGATAAATAGAGTATCTAAATATTCTATTGAAGCTGAGGAGCATGACAGCCATGTAATTCCCTAAGCTGCCTCTGAAAGCCATAATATTCATATTTCTTCATAGTAATAAAACCATATTACCATATGAAGGCCATAGGATAATATTATTATCAACCAGTTCTCTGTGTGTGCCTCTCCAGTGGCAGGGATCAGTTCAAAGCACAGCCCAAAGCATGTGTGTGCGTGTGTGTGTGTGTATGTGAGAGAGAAAAAAGATAGTGTGTCCATGTGTGGTAATGCCTATGTGTGTGTATGTGTGTGTTTATATCTGTGACTGAGTGTGTGTGATCACTTCCCTGAAGCGACAGCTGCACGCAGAGTTCCTGAATGGAGAAGGCTTCACTGTGATGACTACCAAGTGGCACACACGTCTCCCCAACCTCTTTTCTCCTCTCCTTTCTCTTCCTTTCTACTCTCCTTTCCATCTTTTGTGTTCCACTTTATTTTCTCCTCGTCACTGATTGTGTGCCGATCAGCTTTTTATCTTTTTCGCAACGTTTTTGTTGTCTTCTCCTCCCTTTACACCTCCTTTTCTCTACATAATTCCTGCTGTATTGGTTCTACTTCACCCGTGCCTTTTTTCTTTTTTATTATTACACCCCCAATCACCATAATCACAGAATCACAAATGCTCACTGTTTCTCCTGCAAAATGAGATGCATCTGTCACAGCTAAACCTACATAAAACCCTGAATAAGAGCAAAGAAAGAGGGGAAGGAAGGCAGCAAAGGAGGATGAGGGAAAAATGGAGAGAGCATGAAAGGAGTCAAGAAAGGCTAAAAGAGGAAGAGAGGTCAAAGAGGATAGGGATAATTAAAAGTGATTAATGAAGATAACCATTAAGAAGAGACAAAGAGAGTAAGGATTTAAAGCCGTGATGAAAAGGAAGGGTCTGTAGAAGTGTTGCAGATTGGTAAATGTTTGATGTCAGATCCCCATTTGCTACAGTTGGGAGCATTTGAAAAGAACAAAGTGCATGTAAGGTCGACAGAAGGGATAGATGGAGGGAGGCAGGAGGGGAAACATGTAACAGTGAACACGATATATGAATATAACAGCAAAACACCACATCAAACCACTGGGATGTGATTGTTTCTTTTTTTTTTCTTTTCCATTTAATAAAATCTGCATGCTAAATCTTGCAGTCAGCTTTTCTAAAGTTGATCATTTGTTCAAGGACAACTTGACTGCACTCGTTCCAGCAGATCAAACAGCTGATGATCAAACACCTTCCAGATCTTCATATTCCATCGACTGCATCGCTTGCTCTCGCGGTGCAGTCATGTTGATATTTTCTCTGTCTTCGTCGCTGGCTCTCGGTTACCTCTTTGCCACTTGTCCTAACGTTAAATTCAGTGGAATAAGAGAAGTGATTGCAACCTTTTCTGACAGTTGAATATAATGGAGAGAGACATGAAAGAGAAAGTTGTTAATTTCAGGTTTCATATTTTTCAACTTACCCATAAAAATAAAATAAAGGATTTTAAATTCTTGACCGCAGTTGAAAAAGAGACAGCTTGGGAAAAGACATTTTTAAATACAAAAAGCAACATGCTGTGCTGCCACTCATCAGAACCTGCAGCTTCCACAAGAAAACCCAGAATATGGAGAATTTTAAAAAGAGCAGAAAGTGTTACAAATGAACAAGGGGCCCTTGTGCATGGCAAAAAAAGTGCAAACAGTAACTCATTTGCTTATGAGCTGTTTAATGCTCAGGCAGACAAAACCAGACAGATAGGCAGAACACAACAGACACAACAACAGGCCGAGCGTTATGTTACATAGGTATAAAAATAGAGTTATTGATGTTCGGAGCTGATAATTGTATCATACAGTGCTGGTTAGAGTGAGATGGAGGCTGTTATTTCTATTAGAGGGACAGAAGGGAAACGGGAAGTCACTGTATCTCTCCACTGGAGCAGAAAAATGAGAATGATGTAACAGAGATGGCCCCAATTAGACTTGAAAATGATGAGAGGGATGTAGAGAAAGAGAAAGAAAGAGGGAGTGATGGATGGATTTGTTAAACATTGTGTCAGAAAACTAGACGAAGAGAGGAAGCAAAAGAGATGAAAGGTATCAGGGAGATGAGACGGAGCTGCAAAGATGTGTGTCAGAGTGTGTGTGTGTGTGTGTCAAGAGTGTGTGTGGTTAGCATTGGTTAGCATTACAGTAAACCAAGGGCCGTGGTTAGAATTACATTGGAGTGCAGTGCGACAAGCATTGATGTACTGAGCTAGCTGCCGCAATCACCTCATTATCTACTGTACTGACAGGGAAAAGGGCAGAGCGTTAGAAAGAAGATACAGAGAGGGACAGAGAGAGGAGCACAGAGACAAGAAAAGACAGAACACAGAAAGGAAACAAAGAGGCTGACAATGACACAAAAGGACAGACGGATTAATAGATTGAGAGAAACAGAATTGGAGACAGTGTGAAACAGCAAGAAAGAGAGGTAAACAGAGAGAGGAGAGGAGAGCAAAGGAGAGCTATTAGCAAATGTCTCAACTGTTTCCCTTCTGCACTCTGATCACTGAAAGACAGCGTCTCTGTGTGTGTGCGTGTGTGTGTGTGTGTTTGTAGGGCTGCCAACTTTGCTCGACTAGCTGGAGAGAGATTTAGATGATGGGTTGGGGGTGGGGGTGTGGGGGGGATTCACAGAGATGGACTAAAACTGTGACCGTCTAATCAACAGCATCATAACACTGACTTTGATCTGACTGTGTACCACTGTAAGCTGCAGCATCACAATATCACAACTTAAGCCACAAGACCGATGATGCAATAATAGCAGTGTTTTTAACAAGAGGAACAACACAACCGAATATTTTTATGTTTTCTGACCCTACAGTTGTTTCCTAGGGTTGCATTGAATCCCCATTGTTCAGAAAAAGTCAGTGTCAATTATGCATTTTTAAAGGCTGCTGTGAGAATACTTTTCTTAAAAAATAAGACGATCCACTGCGTGCTGTTCCTGACATTGCTTGCCAAAACTCTGTGTTTTCCCGAAAGAAGGCATTAACACTAGTGCAAGTCTTCCCTCACATGTGACTGGAAAAAGAATGCAAACATTCACATTGGCTCATTATCAACTTTTTTCTTTTCCTTTTTACTATTTTCAGCTAAATGTAAAATATACTGTATTTCCCTAGCTCTTTACTCATGTTGTTGTTTGTTTGCTCTCCCATGTGTGCCGTATGCTTAAATACGTTTAACTTTGTGGGGTTTCTCTATTTGGGCACCTAATGAAATGTTAATGCGACAGCTTGCATTGTGCAGTCATGTTCAATTATCTTGATTGAGGAAAACAGAAGGTACAGTTTTGTGGGCGAGGTCTCACTGCCAGTTCAGCGTCTGCCAAACAAAGTCCATTGTATCACACTGTAGAAATCTATATTCCACCTTTCATACAAGAGCAGAGCAGTGTCAGAACTGTATCGAACCCACGCTGAGAGCAACGGTGCAGCTTTACGTTGGATAATGCCTGCTGACTTCACACTAACCTCAAACGTGGAAAACGTGTTGGCATACATAGTGAATTTGTCCAGTTACAGGTGTACAAACTGCTACAAATCAGTGTGCTTGTGGAGAGCTAAATAAGATTGAGGAGCATGTGGAGGTTATCATTTTCTATCCTCACTTTCAAATCAAAATATTTCCATTATTTACCTTGAGCAACCAGCTCATTTATAGCTAAGTCTGGGAGTGTGACTGGCCAGCTGGCTAGTTAGGGATCCCTGGAGACAGCTAGCATGCTGCTACGCCAGTTTGTGGAGCAACTAAACAGGAACAAAAATTTAAGCTGCCTTGGCTGAGTCGCTCTGCTTCAGGGCCCTTCAGGTTCATAGCGCCGGATGGAATCCAAGCTAGGTAAACGTTAGGGTTTGGCAAACTCCTTGATTGCCTTAAAGGGCACAGCCGATCAGAGGGAGAATAAGACAGGTCTTGCCATGAGGCTCACTGATCAGGGGCATGTAATGAGTCATGATAGCCTTTTCCAATGGTAAACAGAGGGTTCATAAGGCACAGTTTTGCTAATTTCCTGCACAAAGGTCCACTTAGAAGCAAAGACCTCAAGCTCATTTAAACCCTTTAGTAATACAGTGAATGCATCTTTCAAAGGAAACTGCATTTAAAAGATTCTCACAGATTCAGTTAAGGTTTTTGATAGGATTGAAAGCTTCAGAAAAGATGAGTAAGTTGAACTTGATTTAGCAAAGTACTCTTTAAAAGGTCGAGACCTAACTTTAATGCTTACACTGTAGTACTCGTCTTGTGTTGTAGGAGTAATTACTCTTTTTGGACTTTTATGAGGTCTCTTCGTCTGCCTATCTGCTGGACAGGAGAAGCTTGCTGCAAGCTCTTTAAAGCAGTGCTATCACAGGCTTATTTAGAGTATTCAGAATTGGTGATGCTCAGATACATCCTTCCAGCTACTGCACTGCTTTACTGCAGACAGACTTTTCCTGTATTCACTTTTTAAAACGTGCATTTTATTTTAAAGAAATTACTTTTTCAATGATTTCTCAAACGCAGTGTTTAACCATGAAAGCTTTAAATGGTCTGATGCCCAATTCCCACTGATATGAGTTTTGGCATGAGATGAAAGCAAAGAAAAAGCTTTTACCCATGTGATGAGAGACTCTTGAGAGAGTCTGGATGCACTTTGGGGGGTTCCCCAGATTGTGAGGGAAGTTAAAATTAGACTGACGGTTGTATTTATTTCATTAAAATTTAGTTTAATTGCTTGTGGTAAAATGTTTCCCTCTGAAGCAAGAGTGCTCGTAAACAAAAACTGCACAGGTTGTTTTTTTATGATAATATAAGGACACTTTTGATGCAGTGTGTATATTGGACAAAAATAAACCGTGGACCACTACACTGTTACTGCACTCTTTATGCAACACCAAGTGCAGCCTCTCTCTCCCCCACATTCACCCTCTCTGACGGCAACACTCCAGATTCATTACTTGTGAGATCTCCAGACCAATCTTGCACTTTCTCACAGCCCCCATACACACACTCTCACTACACCCCCACAACCACATCACACACATACACACACTCTTCTTCCCACCTCCTCACTGTTACCATCCATGTGTCATTGGCTGTTGCTAAGTTACAAGCCCCCACCAAGTTATTTTGTGGCCAATGAAAGCCTTGCCTTCACCACTGGTTTTGACAGAAACCCCATTCTGTTGGAGCACTTTGTTTTTGCTTTAGCTTTATCTCTTTTCATTGCTTTGGTCCATTCAACTGTTTCCGTGCTTTTCCATGCTTAGATTTTAGGTCGTCTTTGCTCCAAATTTGTCTTTTTACCTTTTCCTTTCCCTCCATTCATTTGAGAAAAGCAGTACACAATGGGGTTAAGGTACTGATCAAGTATGGAGATCAGCTGTAGTTCTGGTTCAGTGACAGTTGACACACTGTTGATATGAATACAGAAGCTTTAAAGACTAGATTCAACTTTAATCACCACAGTAGCATACATTGATTAAGCAACAGCTTAGCACAGCTTTGTACACCTATGGCCTCACACATATGTAAATATGCATGCAGACACTAATAATTACACCAACACAGTCGTATCACATCTAGTGTCAGGGAACTTTGAGTTTGTACGTGTGTGTGTGAGCATGTGAGTGCTTTTGTACTGTGCAGTATGTTTGTGTGTGTATGCAGCAGATGGATGATGCTGCTTACAAGGTTGTTAATAACCCAGTGTTCTCGCTAGGGTAGTCTCTGCAGAAATAGATGATGCACACGTACATACACACACATATACAGTGACACACACACATGCTATACATGAAACTATTCTCTTGTGTGCACAAAAAAGTAGACATAAGCAGGGTCTTATGTACAGCAGCAAACAAGCACTTATAGACAAACTCCTCAATAAGACTAGAGTGCATGTTCACAAATCCAAACACAGATTTATGCAGACACACACACACATATATACACTGAGCACACACAGTGTTTCAGGATGCATGAACTCAGCTGCACATGTGCGTTTTCATAGAATCAAAAAGACAAATACCATAAGCTCTCAGTGGGAACATGTGCACATGCACACATGAGCATGTTCATGCTTTTGCAGATACAGTAAATCATAAACATAAAACACTTGCAGTTTGCTGCGAGAAGGCTGACAGGGTAATTCATCTTCATTGTGGGGTGAAGTGTACTCTGGGAAAGCAAGCTGGACCCAGGATAAGTAAGGGGCCAGACACACACATACACACAAATGGGCTCATGTAACATGTATAAATGTGTAGCACACCAAAGCATACACAAACGCTTGTGCGCGTGCACACACACACACACACACACACGCACCAACACATGCGCACACACACAGAATTATTCAGATATGGATTGATTGTTAGAACTTAGTAAAAGCTCATATCACTGAATTATTTATATTTATGATCTAATGAGAGAGGACACACAAAACCAGTTTGATTGTGATCAATCAATCAATCAATCAATCAATAGGTTTATTTCAGACAAAGCAGGAAGCAGTAAAACTAAAATACATTGTAGGACACAATAAACAGTAAGTAGTCCGACCCACTGAGCATTCATTACTGTGCAGAAGCAAGTGCTTATCAAGTCCTATAAGCAACAACTGCAACTATGTTAATGGCAGCAACTTCAGGCTTCAGGCAACTTCAGGCTAAAAGATACTCTGGATTATTATACTGAAGTTTTTTATTTTGATCACTAGATTTACAGGCATTTAAATTCCTGTAAGATTCCAGCCCTGTTTGCACAGCAAAACACTGCAGGGGTTAAAAATCACACATCTGCAAAAGCAATTATCGCTCACAGTTTGACCCGATTTCATATGCAAATACAAACATTGTCACTGACAGACACACAACCAACTTTGAGACTTCAAACTCCTCTAGTAAAAGCTTCCATGTGGAGGCAGTCATTATTTTTGTCATTTGTTATTTTGTTGTTTTGCTAAGGAAACACTGATATTGTCACGATAATACTTGTTTTCAGGGTTCTTCTGTTAGAATATGTAACAGTGTACAGGTTGTAGAAGATTTCAGGATATAGTAAGTTGTGTGTGTGTTTTTTTTTACATATAGTATAGAATTTTTAGGTTATCAGAGCTCTACTTCAACGAGAGTGAGTCTTGCTGATTTTGAGATCAAAGGTTGCCAGTTAGAGTTCAATTTATCACTGGAGGCCATTATAATGAATCTGATTCCTTTGAAATTCATGAAGATATAACATTGCATAGCAGGGCTTGGGTGTAGGCAATACAAGGTGCCATTGTTCAAGTATCTTTGAATGGACAATTAAGAGAGAGAAAATAAGATCCAGTTGATGATAATTGCATGAATTTATGCCTAATCTTATTAAGCCAGAGGAGTAAACTTTGGGGCAGGATCTGAACTCATTTCTTGGATGTCAGAAATCATTAAAAGTGATTCCCATCTGCTAATACCCCAAGTATAAGCAAATCATGTGGGTAAAGTCACCAGGTGACTGCAAGAATCTTTTGCAGGAGAAAGTTGTTCCTTGAAATGTTTTTGTCAGCCTCCGATAAATTCTGTGCGGTATTTTAAGTAAAGTTAACCTTGAATCTTCAGTATTTTTTCATATCTTTCAACAATCACAAATTCCAGTCGACTGCTTCGTCCTTCTCACCTCATTATCTTCTGACACCCCTGATCATTCTGACTCACTAACTGCATTTTCCTTCAGTGTTATCCATTTTTTCCATCTTACTGTCTTCTGAGTTGGACTGTTTTCTGTGATCATTTCTCTCCCATAATTCACTCTGCCTCTTCCTCCATCCCTCTTCCAAGCTTATTTATATGTGTGTGCATGTGTGTGTATGATTTGCGTTGCTAATTGCTTCAGACGCGGCTGTAATAACTGCATTTTTAAAGCTCTTTTAGTTTTTGTAATTACAAGTCCTAAACTGCTTGAGTGTTTCTGACCGCTACTAAATTCTGCTTTTCATCTCACATTCTTTGATGTGAAATCTGTAAACACTGCCGTCTTTTTGTTTTTCCATTGTCATGTCAATGCATTATGTACACAATTAAATGAAGGAGACTTTACTGGGTTTTAGGTTCTTTGATCACACATTGTTCTCTCTGACTGAAGAGCACCCACTTAATTAGAAGAAAGTCAGCTTTAATCAAGAGGTGACCCAAGCTCATTGCTTCTCTAAACAGGGTGAACACTGCAGCACTGCAGTCTGCTATACTTAAAATAAACCCATTAGCCAAGACGCACCATTGTTTCTATTGATTTGAAGTGAAACGGTGAGGAAAAATAGACTGTGAGAAATAAGAAAAATCAACTGGCTTTAATCTTCACAGGTAGAGTCAATGTGACATGTGGAGGACTTTTTTTCCCACAGAAAATAGACATGTGAGGTGCTTTTGCAGTATGTGTTGCTAATTGCTTCTTTCTTCCGAACCTTAAAGTATAACTGAAGCAAAAAGACTCTAAACAGTGGCTCTGTTTTCATCCCCCCCAACAGCAGCAGAACCTCCAACTGTGTTTGAAGTGCCTTTGTGTATCCCTTGCATTTTCCTCCCAAAGCTAACGACCAGTCTCTTCATAATAGTACGTAGCAATGTGGCATTCCAGTCTGCTACAATATCTGGCCTGAACACATTGAAAACTACTCTGCCTGTGAAAGGCTGATTGATTCACAAATGCAAAGCGGAGATCAAACTGTCAAGCAAAACAAAGACACTGTCAGAGTGTGTGTGTGTGTGTTTGTGTTTTACTTTGCAATGACATAAAAACATTAACATTTGTCACTGCTGGAGACATCCCTTATATTGTTCTGACAGCTTTTTACAGTCACTTGTAGAAAAATTATTATCAATGCACAGCTTTCCAATGTAATTACTACAAAATGATACTGAATCTGTTATGTCTATTACTTCTGACTTTATGAAACATAAAGAAACATTATACCCAAATTTAATGACCTGTAATTTACCATAATTATTATCAAACTGTGTCAAAATTATGTATTTAGACTCTTTTACTGTTAGTAGGTAGAAGTAGTCTGATGGGCAAAATTATTTTGTGATCTGATTAGTCAGCTAATTATGAGGGTTTTGTTCTGTTTTCCCTTCAGCCAACAAACTTAAACTTTGTCAAAACTGATGCTAAATAAAAATCTTTTCAGACTCAAGCGCTGGAGTTACTTTTGCTTTTGATTTGAATGACATGGTTCAACAGGCATCAGCACAGTTTAACATGTGTATTGATGAAGCTAAACGTGTTGAGATGGCACAGTCTCCTTACCCTCAGTTCTTTTTTTTTGTCAAACCCTTCTCAGCACCCCCATATTTCTATAATCAAGGTCCCTACTTCCCAGTTGGAGGTAGGCAGTTTTCTGCGAGGGTACCAACAGTAAAAGTGTTGGTGATTTATGGCCTGTAACTAGGTTTGTTAGGGAGAGGTCCCACATGTGTTTGTCCAAATGGGTACTGAGTGGGTTCTGTTTTAGCTTAATGTGAGGCCACTAGGACAATAAACTGTCTAATAAGTATGTATGGACTTCATGGGTGCAGTTTGTGCTCTGTGAAGGAGTTGTGTTTGCCGCAATGTGAGTTCTAATAATGTTTTATTGTAGTTCTAACTTCTTAACTGTATGGCCAACACGTCCTTACTCCCGAATCATCACATGTCAGTTTGATTGGGAAGCTTTGGAGTCACTCAGGGTGTATCAGTAAGCAATGCAACTGTTTCAAAAGGTTAACCATGAGAGAGGAAGAATTTGCCTGTCACAAACAGACGCTAACAGGGTACCAAACTGCTTTAAAGGCTATACCAAGGGAACCCTCACTTACTGAAAGTATGTGAAACAAGGATTTCAGCTGATGACACCACTGGCAAGTACAACAAACAATAAAAAAACCCAAATCTAACTTTGCAGTGATGTCACCTTGCTTTGTGTAGCTGTGAGTTATTATTTTGACAGAACAACAAAGAAAGTCAGATATGGTATTTTTCATTTGTATTATAACCAACTTTCCAAGGGTACATGAAGTCCAGAGGACTTCTAAGATATCTGCAAATTAATGAATCTATTGTGAGTCATAACTTTTCAGCTGTACAGTATTCAGACTCTCATGCAGTATGAGACTTTGAGCGTGAGGGAGGTTCATTGAGTTTGGACATGACTTACAGGCTCTGCCCTGCACCAAAATGTCACAACAGTCAGCATTTGCAGAGAATTAGATTGTCATTCAATTCAATGCCAACAACTTCCATGGCCAAATCTGACTAAATAAAAAAAAAGTGTAGGCAGCTTGGATCTGTTTTCTCTTGTGTTGCTAAATCTCCATAGCAAAGCAAGCAGGGCTGTGAGTAATGGTGGGTGACTGATCGCCATCATCCTCACTGAATTACACCAAAAACCTAATGTCCATAATTAAACAGCCTCAAAAACACGCATCATCTTGATGTGTGGGAGAACAGAGTGAGGTGTGTCTAAATGTTTAACACAGAATATTGATTGTACTGTAGATCTGTGTTGTACATGTGCAAGCTGGAGTGGGAAGAGTTGAACCAAGTGAACGATGTGTTCATTTGAAATGATCATTGGCCCTAATTTCTGCAATGTAAAGACATACAGATAGATTACAATAAAGCCATCAAACAATTTAGGGAGAAAGGGTGAGCTTATGTAAGTATGTAGGTATGGAGAAATTAAGAAAGGAAGCCTGCAAGATAGAAGTTCATAAGAACAACAAGGGAGTGAAAATAAATGCAGGAGTAAAAGGGCAGTTTCAAGGTTTACAGAGCATCCTTTGAAGGAACCACACTGTATAAATAATGTTATAAGAGTGTATGAAAAAGCAAGACCTAAGAGTGAAGAAACTGAGGAGCAAAATGTCTTAGGTTAAAGGAAAATCCATATAGAGAGTAATGGACAGCTACAGACCAAATCATGAAAACTGAAATGGAGGAGGCGAGGGAAGGACTAACAAAGAGTGTGTGTGTGTGTGCGTGCTTTTATCTGTGCATTCATATATAAAAATATGTTTATATAAATTGCTTGCAAATTATATTACAGTGTTTGTTTAATGTGATGCATTTACATGGGTGTAAAAATAGGAATACCAGAGTGGGTAATAAGCAAAGAGAAAAAGCACTGAGTATGATTGAGATAACAGCAGGTGAATAATGTGTTATATAAAGGAAATGGACTGGGGAAGTATGGCTAAGGGAATAATCAAGGATAATGGACAGAAATATATTCAGCAACATGGAAAGTGAAATGGGAAGGCTGAAGAACTGAAACCAGCGTGTGTGTGTGTATGTTATAGCTTATCATTTACATTGTTATAACAAAGAGAACTTTAAATATGAAATTACAGTAAATGTACTTTTAGGAGGCTTGTTGCTCTGTCATATTTTAGTTGGGACATATTTAGCAGATTCACTTTACTGAATAATAAATACAGGCAAATCTAAGATAAACATGAGGGACTTTTTCTAATTTGTGGTGCTGAAGTATGTTGTCATCCTGTCTGTTTAGAATTTTAGGGGTAGGGAGGAGCAGAATTGAAGAGTAGTATAACACACAAGCATCTTATTAAGGACCAGTTCAATGCTATGGATTAGTCAGATAGTCAAACTAGGCGGGCTAATATCCTGCTCCCCACTGGTACACACACTTCACACTATGAGTTTTGAGTTGTGTCTGTAAAAAATAAAGACATGGTTTCGTATTTAACTGCCTGGTTAGATCATGACAGGTAGAATCTGATCCTCAGTGACTTTGGTGAAACTTACAACAGATGGTATAAAAACAGCACAATCTGCATTCATGGAAGCTGGGAAAATCTGTCCTCACATACAAGTGTTTGTCAGTTAGCAGGTTTAGTCAGTCAAAACACACACCAGTTTTTTGGAGAAACATCTGCTTTTTGAAGACCCTAAAGAAAACCCCTCTAAATTTAAACACACACACACACATAGACACACACGCATGCAATACATACGGTTTTAATACTTGGCACAAGTAGACTGTGCTACAGTGGTTGACTGCAATGCAAAGTAACGAACCATGAAAATTTAATTGGTTCAACAAGGGGAGCAGGTGAAAGGATTCCAAATCAATGATCCCCAATGATTACCTTTCCAGATTCATTTGAATCGTGCATTACAAGAAATAGAAAAGATTTTGTGGTGGTCTCAAAAATGAAAAAACTCTGCAAAATTCTTTCCAAGTATGTATCCAACTACTAAAGCATCATTATTGCCAACCTGGTCTGTTTAAACCTTGATAAGGAGGCATAAAAGGGTCTGTGATTAACTGCATGTAGTCTTTTTATGATCTACAAATTTTTGTGGATTTACTCCCTTCAATGAAATTTAATTCTTTCATTTTATTATGTGAGCTTTATAGTAAGAGCTGATGAACTTAAACAGACCATCATTCAGCATACAAGCTGTTGTGAGTGTGAGATGCAAGTAAAATTGTTCAGATATTAAAGTCTACTTTGCTTTGCTCACAATATTGCCATATTCAGAATAAAATTAGGGTTTACTGCTCCCAAAAGGTGTTTGCCGTACCCATAATGCAATCTCGACAACAAATTTGCAGTTTACTGCTGGATTGATGCTTCACACCTGTATTACATCTTGCCAAATTGCCAAACAGGTACCAGCAGGAAAAATCCCCATTGTGCCTCAGGAAAATTGCCACCTCGCTATGCACCCGCACAATGATAGTGGCCATTATGAGCTCACGGTATTGTGTGATTTAATACAGTTCCTGTGCAGTGTTATGATCTACTTTGTACTTCCTTCTCTTGTATAGTGAAGTCAAAAATGGAGTTTTTTTAAGGACGTATTGCGGTCTAGCTGTTCATATAAGTTAAGCAGATGCACAGAATTGTACTCAAAGACATTTATTTGTGCTTTGTTAATTGTAAAAGTGAACTTCTCTTTCACCACACAAAAACACAGACAGGAACTTAATCAATGTGGCTTAGCATGAAGAGGCAGTAAACTTGGCTAGCTACATTACAGAGCTTGTAGAACTGCATGCATCAAACCGCTGTTTTTGGATCAGGTAACATTACTCTTTCAAGTGTTTTAATGTCCATTTATCAAAGCTGAAGTAGCTGTAAAAGCGCTGCCATTTGTTGGTCATCCTGCAGTGTTGTGTTTATCAAGCCAAGTGTGCTGCTGTTAGCTGTTGAGCCAACTTACCATGCTGCTACAGATGTTTGTTCTCCCCATCAAGGCAATTCAGTGCTTCTTACATCTAACAGGGAATATGTATCTAAGAACATTAAGGTAGTTAATAGTCTTTTGATCGGCATTACTTGTAACAGCAGTGCTGCTTATGCTTAACAAATGTTTATGACTAAAGGTTCGGATAACATAAAGAACCTCTAAGTGTATAGTCGGCGCTCTATAGCAATAAATGCTTCCAATATAAACAGTTCGTCGGCTTTGTGACTGACAGATTTTCTTTTTCTTTACAGGTCAATAATTCACCCTTTCTCATCTCAGCTTGCCAGTTGCCTCATCTTGATTGACACCATCTTTGTATTTACTTCAATTCATTGTTCATTCCCTCTTTCTTCCAGTTGCCCTGTTACCAGTGGAGGATAATGGAACGGCTGTGGTTCTCTCTGTTGTTGCTGGCGGCAGCATGCAGAGGACAGCCGTGTCCGAAACGCTGTATGTGCCAGAGCCTCTCGCCATCACTCGCTATCCTCTGCTCCAAGACAGGCTTGTTGTTCGTTCCTGCTGCGATTGACAGACGCACTGTAGAGCTGCGACTTCAAGAGAACTTCATTACAGGTAATGCACCTGCCGGTCTGTTCTGTATGCCATTTTACCGTCAATCCAGACGGGCAATGGGGTCGTGCACAGTCCAGTCTTTTCAACATGATCAGTCATCGACTTATGATGACTGATGATGATTATTTCCCCAGGGGGAACCAAATATGCATGTATGCAGGCTTTGATCAGCAACAGCAGCTGTATCAACAGTGTTTGGAGACTAAACAGTGCTGCATGGTCAAAGCAAAGGAGTGAGCAATAAATTGACAGGCAGATATACTGCTAGATTTCAAAAGTACACATGCGGTGAGTACAGTATGTCACTTGTTAATGTACAACAATGCTATGATTAGTTGTTAATAAAGAGGAACATTAAAAAAATGGCTTTGAAAGACAATACATACTATTTCTTCTGAATCTTGGTCTTTTTAAAGGCTTTCTAACTTTCAAACTTTTTTTTGTTATGTGGTTCAGTCTAACATCTTGTTAATGATTCATCTCCTCTTTATATCAAAGAGTTTTCTTGGATACTTTGAAATATACTTATTTTTAAGAACTCAAGTGTTGCTTTATCCTTTTATTTTAATCTGGATTCCCATTAGCTCTCACCAAGGCAGCCTCCTAATCTTCCCTGGCTTGACTTAAAAAGAAACTCTGTTTCATATTTCACCAAAACAAAGTTACACTAGCTAAAAAAAGACTGTTTTACTGCAGAAAGATAACTTGAGCAAGCGCTAACAATATCACACAGCCATAGTTATTTAAGTCGCATTGTTCACATGTAAATTAATTTTGGTTTGAGACGGTGCTGACTTGCAATTTGTTTACTAGAAACAGATACACCACGAATGTTATTAGCTTCAAAAAGATTTGAGTTGTAACTGCATGCAGCAAGAGCTGTATAACTCATATCCCTTTACTAAATGCTCCAATGTAGCAACCACCCATCATGCTTTAGCATTATCACAAGCATATAAAACATCACGCAGAATTAAAAATATGAGTTATCTTCTTCTGTGACAGGATCTTTTTCTGTTGTTAGCCAAACAACGGTGATTAAAAAACCCATTTAGCCCATCTGACTTCTGTTTTTTTTTACACTGTAACTAATCTGGCCACCTAGAATTGAAATGATGGAGACTTTTTCTGTGTTAATTCCAGCTGTCCGAAGAAAGGACTTTGCCAACATGACCAGCTTGCTTCATCTGACCCTGTCGAGAAATACCATCAGTCAAATTCTCCCCTCAGCTTTCAGTGACCTGCGGCGATTGAGAGCACTCCACCTCGACTCCAACAGATTAACTGTGATCAAGGTGAGACTGATGGATGGATGGATGGATTGATGGCTGGATTGATTAATGATGGCAAATGGGGATGAATAGTCAAATATATCATTGGGATGAAAAGCAGGCTTTGACGTTTTAGAGCCACACGGCTTTAGGTTGGATGAGTGGCGAACAGATTCACACAACTGCACAATGGAGCTACATAAACAGAGAGATAAATGCAGCAGCACAGTGGATACAATTATAGACACTGTGTCTTTCTGATGACATTGATGTTGTGATGCATCTCAAAGCATGTTCTTTTATCACCGACCAGGATGACCATTTCAAAGGCCTGACCAACCTTCGTCACCTGATCCTGGCCAACAACCAGCTCCACTCCATATCCCCCCATGCCTTTGATGACTTCCTGTCCACGCTGGAGGACCTGGACCTCAGTTACAACAACCTTGCACAAGTGCCCTGGGACACGATCGGGCGCCTAACCAATGTTAATACGCTAAATATGGATCATAATCTCATAGAAAATGTTCCCCAAGGGGTATTCACCAACCTACACAAACTGGCAAGGTAACTGGGCAGATGGCAAAAGGGATAGAGGAATGAGTGGATGATGATGTGCGTAGATAAGTGAAGAATACATGCACTGATTGGTTTACTGAAGAAGGAAATACTTAATAATATCCATGTTTTTTTGCTGTGTCTTTCTAACTCTTCTCCATCCCTTATCTTTTACCACATCCTTTCACAGGCTAGACATGACATCCAACAAGTTGAAGAAAATTCCCCCGGACCCATTGTTCCTGAGAATCCCTGTTTATGCCAAGTCTAAAGGTTCCCCCCTGTCTTCCCTGGTGTTGAGTTTTGGTGGCAACCCCCTTCATTGTAACTGTGAACTTCTGTGGTTGAGAAGACTGACCAGAGAAGATGACCTCGAGACCTGCGCCTCTCCCCCTGACCTCAGTGCCAAGTACTTCTGGACAATACCTGAAGAGGTGACATTTTGAGCTTTTCATTTCTGTCCTGCAGCAAACTAACAAAATGAAAGTTACCATGAAGATAAGACATTTTAATACAGACCTTTAATAATGTAGATATCAGAGAAAACAGTTCAGATTGAGATGATCTTATTCTTCTTTGCCCTGTAGGAGTTTATTTGTGACCCACCAGTTCTCACCCGGAAGTCACCTCATACAGTGTCTATGGAGGGCCAGCCTGCCAGCCTGAAGTGCAAAGCAAATGGCGACCCAGAGCCTGAAGTCCACTGGATCAGCCCTGAAGGGCGGCTTATATCTAATGGCTCCAGGTATAATGACTCATTATGAACATTCTTATAGTTTTGTTTGATTTAAAATAGACTGTTTCTCTTTAAAAGTCTAAATTGGGCCTTTCCTCCAAGCTGAAAGCAGGGTGTTAATTTAGGGAAATTACCTCAGAGAGCACAGTTCTACTTTGAATAATTTCAAAAACCTGGCAACCCTGTTGACAGGAACAAGACAGGTGTTATTTTCAAAGGCATCACCGTACCTCTCTGGTACAGAGCTGCTGTTTGTGCCAATGTGCATCAAGTCATAAGGACAATAATGATGCATTCTGCGTCACATTTGCTTTTTCTTTTCCAGGAGTGAGTTTCTTGTACTATTCTACACTGTGTACAAACAACTGGGTCATACTACTTCACCATTACTATGTGCCTTGAACTTTAACCCTCTTATTTGTGAATATCAGTCACACTTCTAAATGTTATGCATTACATATACACATGGGCAGCAAAAAATACGTAGTACTTAGACTAGAATGTACCGTCATTTATCATGTGTTGACATGCTCTCTCAGCAGCTCAGTCAATTCCATATCTTACTCTTCTTCTGAGGATTGTTGGTCAGAGGAGTAAAAAAAAGACATGCCAGCCGGTGCAGTAAGAAAATCCTGATATTTTCTGCATATTGCTTGTGACATACCATTCATTGGGATACACTTAATATTTCTCTGGCATACTAAATGTTATGGTAGTATGCTTATTGGAACGCACCCAGTGTCTCACAATTTCTGTCATGACTCATGATGGCCAACTCTGAATCAGCTTTAGAAGGAGTTGTTAAAGTCACATCATTCTGACATTTCTATCTCATAACCTAGTTGGCATGTGTGTCAAATATGTGGGCTTCTAGTTATGGTGTTGGTTATTTAACATCACTTAGAATATCAATGAAAATAGCTCACAGATTTTTTTTTTTTTTGTAATATTAGTGGATATTTGATTTATCCCGGTGCCAGTCAGGAATGTGGCTCTTTAGCAAGTCAGGAACTTGATTCTGGATGGAGGCAGGATAGAGCTTGTGGTAATAGTTGAAATCATAATCAGTTGTTGCAGGCAGCAAAGTACAGATGTGACTAAATGTTTTAATAAGGAGAACTGTGATTAGCAATCAGATCTTGTGTGTGCGTGACGGAGGAAAAGGGCTTACATGGTTGAACCACGTGAACCAGATGGAAGTTATTTCATAAATTTAAATTAAAATGAATGGGGAACGAAATGGCATGGCCCCTTTTTAATATGAATTTTTAACTGTTCCAAGCCAAGCTTCAATCTGTACTGATTAAAATTACAACTTGATCCTGTATGAATGTTTAAGAGCCCACGGATTTGACATAGAGGGTAAAAACTTAGAATTAATGACAAAATAATAAGAAAAACACACAAAAAAAAACTTACTGCCACATTTTTGTAAGGCTACATGTGTGTTATTTTGTTGAAACATTTATATTCAGCTACTGTTTTATTATTTTTGCAGAACTTTAGTGTTCCCTAATGGAAGCCTGGAGATCAATGTTACATCCCTGAAGGACACAGGAAACTTCACCTGCATCGCCTCCAATGCAGCGGGTGAATCCACAGGAAGGGTGGAGCTGGTTGTAACGGCCATGCCCCATCTGGCGAACAGCACAAGCCGCAGCCGAGACCCTTCCTCTGAACCTGCCCCTTCTGACATCCTGACCTCCTCTAAGGTTGCGCTGCCTAACAATGAGACAAGAGGGGTCGACCGGAGGGTCTCATTGGTGGAACTGACAGGAAACTCTGCCCTCATTAGATGGAGCAGTCAGACTCCCACATCTGGAGTCAGGATGTTCCAGGTCCAGTACAACAGCTCCGGGGATGACACGCTGGTTTACAGGTCTGTCTAACTAAACTGTCAGTTTATGAATTCTGTCTGTGTAATTTAATGTTGCAAGATGACTTCTGTGAATCCTTAAAGGCGTATGAGTAAAAACTGCTTCGGTGCCAGGATGAGTTTGTAAATGTGACTGAGTGCGTGTGCCTGCAGTTGTGTGTAGGTTAATCAGGAGACATCAGCAGCAGCTATGAGAATGAGAGCAGATGATGGATGTGATGGATGATGCAAGTGGAGATTAGCCAGTCATCCAGTCGTAAAAGTCTAATCAACTGAAATGATAAAGACATCTGTAGTGGATCAGAGCCATTGTCGGGCTTCGCTGAATGCAGGGAGGCCAGAGCCAAATGTGACAGCTTTGGCTGTTGAACGCATTTAAATGCTTGTCTGTCAGTTCACTTCCATACTGAAATGATGTGCTGATGTTGTTCCTGCACTGATTCATTGATGGTACTCACATTACGGCTCTATAAAATCAGATATTTTTCCCAGTTTTGCCAGGTTTGACTTGACAAGGACATTTCATAATTCTTCATTGTTACAATGTCAAATCCGACCAATTAAACTGCTGCAAAATTTGGTAAACTATAAAAGTTTCAGTGTAAAAAAAAAAAAAAAAAAACAGTCTAGTATCGTAGCTCCCTAAAAAGAGACAAGGGACTCTGCGGTTGCTGCACATATGGCAACCTGTCATGCTAAGTGCAAACAGTACCAGTATGAAAACCAAGCTAAAAGACTAAGGTATTTGTTCTTGATAATATAATGAGCCCTTTTTTATTTAGATAAAGATAACTTTGTGGCAAATCCTGTTAGTCACAGAAACAAAGTAAAGACTTAATAGACTTTCGTTGATCTGTGCATGAGATCGAAAGCAACATTACTGCCTGAGTTTGTAGAGAGCCTGGTAAAGCCCTGTTTAAGTTTAATTCTCAGGAGTTTCCATGTGTTTTGATATGTAGCTCATCATGGAAACAAGATAGAATACCCCCCCCCCAGATTTCGCTATGAGTGACAGATGGCTTTAATGCTTACACAGACAAGTTCTGTGTGAAAATAGCCAAATGCATCTCTTTGTCTTCCGTCATTACAGGAGTAAATCACAAATTTCCTCGAATCAGAACAGTATTTGGATTATCAATTCAGTTCCTCTTGGCTTTTTTTAACTCTTGATCGACAGCTGAAATTGTCTTTCAGGGAAAATGATTCTTGAAGGAGGTCCTGTGATAGAATTAATCAAATCCATTCATACTGACACGAACATCAGACACTTCATCGTATTTTTTTGTGAGCAGTTCACACTTGTGAGATATGGAAATGTGGGTCTCTGCTGAAAAGCGATTATGAAGTTATTTCTAAGCCAGACAGGACACTTGTTTACCCCGACAGTCCAACTAACTGTGAGAGACGGGCTGCTTCTTACAATTCTGAGCATGCTGGTCTCTTGCACCTGCCCATCCAAGGTTGAATGCAGTTAGTAGGCTCAGTGGCTCTACAGGCAGAAAAATACATCCCTTACTGGCCATTTGTAGGTCTTTTATGATGTTTATGTAGATGATTTAGGTCCCTCGTTATCAAGAAGACTGTTTGGATGTTCATAATGATAAACAAAAATTGTTTATCTTGGACCTTAAATGGTTTCTCACCTAAGGCACAACATTACGCATTCATCATATACAGTATTTACTATTTACATATGCAGTCATGCATGCAGACACAAACACAGATACTCACATTTTATTCAACTTTCATTTCTGCAAGGTATTCATGGAACAAGTAACCAAATTACAACTGCATACCTGACAAGTTATCATGACTGAAATCTGAGCCATCCACACACACATATACGAAAAACAGACGACATCATAAGCATCAAGCACCAATCCGAAAGCTGTTAAAAAGCCTCTAATGATGGAATTATCATCATCAGCATAGGCTAATGGTATGTAACCATCATTTGCTTAGTTAAACCATTACTAAGAATGACATGGACCCTAATGTGTTGGCCTGTTTGACTCTGTTTCTTTTTTTTGGTTTTTGGTGTGTTAATTGTTAGAATTGCATAAAAGCATGAAACTGAGGGGAAAATCATTTATCATAGGTCAAGAAAGTGACAGTTAGGAAGTGTTAAAACTATGTTCACTGTAAAGGGCATAAAATCAGAAAGGGATTTTCTTCTTTATTTAAACTGTGATTTTTTTGCTAAGTATTTGCCACAGTGTTAAGTCTGACCAAGAATACAAACACACAAAATATAACACCTTTCATCTCTATCTCTGCTGCCTTGTGTCACTCCGCTAAGCCCCTCCCACAAAACTCCCTTAAGCTCAAAGCAGTAGAACAAGCCGTATCTTGTTACGCTCACTCTTCATGGCATTAACCCTTACAAAATCCTGGTCCTCACATCGTGACCTGTCCTCTTACAAGATGCCACTGGAGCACTACAGCAGCGAGGCACAGCGCCACAGGCTTCAAAGTAAGCTGCGATCCGTCTAACAGTGGGATAAGAGAATAGTCCTTGCAATCTCTTTTCAACTGCCTCAGCAACACTCTGTTGTGGTGGTGAGGGGCAAGAAACAGCAGAGGACCTGATTTCTCCTGGAAGGTTGTTATTAAATTCGATATCCCACCAAATTCTGATAACAAAGGAAGAGGAAGTTGGACAAGATTAGTTTTGAGCCCGCCAAAGCTGCACGGGTAGTACACGACTCACACACATGTATACACACACAGCTGTTCCCCCTTCAAAATTTTTGCCCTACTTTTGTTATCTTGCCTTGTTTGGCATGGAACGTAATGAGCCTGAAGCTCTGCGAGGCATCTGGATGTAATCATGCTTGTCATACTATATGCTGTTTGAGGCAAATGAGGTGTTGATGGTATAGTGCAAGTTTCTGGAACTTCCACCATTGAAACAGGCTTTCAGCATCAGGAGGAACATGCATGATCATCTACTTTTTGTAAAACAACCAGTAGGAATGTGACCTGTCAGAAATGACCAGTGATTGGCAAACATTTCCCAGCAAGGGCAACTTTTTTAAAGTCTAAAAACAGAATCAAGAAGAAATGAAGTAGACAAGATTTTCTTACTAGTCAACTATTCCATTTAAACAAAAGAGATCATATGTGGATATGATTCCATGATTCCATTCCCTGTGTCTGTCACACTGTCTTGTCCATCATGCTACTTAATTCATTACTCTTGATGTAGTTCTAGTAGCAAAATTGATTGATAAATAAGTCTGCAGGCTCTTGTAAGGTATATTAACATTGACCTGGACCTGAGTTTTTAATGACATGAGAATACCACGTGATACCTTGCATAGAATCATATGGCATCATGAGTTCAATATCCATAACTTTGTACAGAGTTCAGAGCAAAAGAAAAAAAGAAAAACAGTGTGTCTGTGTGCATGTGTATAAAGTGCCTCTCTTCTGTCTTTCTTTGGTCAATATCCATTAGGAGGGTGAGGCACAATGCTATGAAAAGAGGGAGAGAGGAGAGGTGGGGGAGGAGAAGGGGTAGAGGGTACAAAATGCTAAAGAGCGTATAAAACAGAGGGGTAGGGAAGGAGAAAATAACGTAGTGGTGCCACAAAGAGAGGCAGTTAACATATTATTTAGCTCTGCAGTTTTTTGTTTGTTTATTGCTGTTTTAGTTCCGCTTATGTCAAGAGGCACATTTTTGAAAAACTTATGTGGGTGACATTTTTAAAATCTTAAAGAATGTTACTGTGTAAAATTGTTAGAGAGAACATTACTTTCTTTTGTAATTAGAAACTATAAAGATTTCTAAACTGCACAAGCTGGTTTTACTTTCAGCACGCATGCTGAGGCAGCACTTTGACAAGTGGATTTGCATAACATTAACATTTGGTCTCTCAGTTGCTGCAGTTTAACCATGCTTTAAAAAAACTTAAAGCACAGGATTTTGCTGCAAAAGAAAAAATTACAATATTTATTTGTTTTTATTTATTTATTATGTCTTTGAGCATTTAAACTAGATCAGCAAACATTTTAATTCTTTTTTTTTTGCTGATTCAGGCACAAAAAAAACATTGCAAAATGTTCTGTGTAATAATTTCTTCAATTTTTTTCTTCTTTTTCTTTTTCCCCCCACTGAGTAAATTATTCCTGCCAGAGCATCCAGATCACAGCATCGTCTGATCTATACACTGCTCTTGGTGTCCTTTTTATTTAACTTCTATTTAAGCAGGCAGCTCAATTTAGAACCATTTCCACTTTAGAAAGACGACCGATAGCTCAGAGATTTTCTGAGGAGTACAGAGCATAGAGAGGGCTCTTTGACGCAGTCTCAAAACCCCCTGACTACTTACGATCAATGCCATTATAGCTCCAAGTGTGGGTGGGCGTGTGTGCATGTGCATTTGTGTGTATGTGCTTGGAACGCCATCGGTTGGCAGTGAATTAGTTAACCCAGTGTCTGAGACATGCTCTTCAAACCCCCTGACTAAAATAATCAATGCCCATTCAAGTGTGTGTCCGTGTGCACGTGTGCATGGGTGCTGGGTGTTTATGTGTGCATGCACGCTGGACCAGCTGGCAGCTGTGTATTGGCCAAAAACCAAGTGTCAGTTCTGGTGACATCACTGGTAACAGACCTCAGCAGGAGGCTTTGCTAAGTGTCTCCAGTGTCATTAATGTGTGTGTTTGCATATGTGTGTGTTATCTAAATTGAGACTACACAGTGACCCTCATGCCCCCCCCTGTGTACCTCAAATGTAGCTACAAAAGGCACAAAATATTTGATTCACACTTTTCAAATAAGAAAGTTTCCTTATTGATGTTTATTAATCTTTTCTGGATGCTCAAAATTAATTATTTATATGATTTTTCCAAATTTTATGCTGTTATTTAGCATGTAGATTTAAGCTGCTAGACCTTAAAGGACAGGTGACAATCTGTTGATCTGAACATACTGATACGTGATCAGTCACAGGTCGACAAGGATCAATAAAGCAGAATCCACTGCAGGCCTGCAGGCTTGGTTTTACACCGTGGATGAACAAGCTAAACCCATTTCAGAGCTCTATTTGCCTGAAACGACACTTTTCATTTCAGTATGATTTATTGGATCCTGTCAGAAAGATCTGAGATGTTGTACCACTGGGTGTTTACATTTGAAACCCAGTGATGGTCTTATACCCCCCCTTTCCCCTGCTCCCACCTCTGTCTATATCTATCTATACAAAATAATTCAATCTGTCGTGTTTGGAAATGACATCTGGGAGCAACACTCTATATGTTATACATGAGACAGAAATATGGGCATTGAAAAAAGGCAAATGGAGTCAAGACTCATCACCAGTCTGGCTGTTGCAGTGGATGACACTTGTTACCATAGTGATGTTTAATATAGACCAAAGACAAACTTCTGCAGCTTCGGGAAATGTCTTTTTTTTTGCTAAAATTAACATTTAACAAATAAGGAGCATGTGTAACGTCCTTTTTATTGACAGTATGCTTCATGAGTTATGTTTTTTCATGTTTTAATCATGGTTAAGGGGAGACATTAAATATGAAAACATTCGAATAAGCATCAATAGCATATTCTCTCTGGCTTAATGATGATGAATGTCCTCAAGTCCTTTGTAGTCTCCATATGTAAGTCTACTTGTCCACTTATAAGCAACCACCTTTTTTTTTTAAGATCCCCTAAAGCTTCAAAATTCAACTCTTAAACTTGTGACCTTACTTTATGGCATTTGACCAAAAACACATTTCAAAAAAAAAAAACACTCACTAACCTGGAAAGCAGAGAGGGGAAAGTGCAGATATGCAAACTCATTTCTTGCTTACAGGACTCCTTCCTGCAGCTCTCTTTATTTTTTAAATAAGCACGATTAACATAATATGTAGGTCTATTTTTTTCTCACTTTGATAAACTAAACTTGTGTGAGCTTCATCATTTAAATTTTATTCAGGGAACATCAGAGCTATGCAGAGTCAAAATAATAAAGCAGACTTGACCACCTAATGGAAGCAGTGATGCTCGACATTCAGCAGTCTGAGCAGAACATGAGCTGGCAGTGTTGAGACCTGCCAATCAGAGCTTCCTGTTTAAAGTAATTAAAATTGCATTGAAAACTTCTGCTGTATGGCGACTATAGGAAACATGGCTGCATTTCATTCCAGGCATACTGCAGTAGATTCCCACTCCATGTGGGACACACTTCCAGTAAATTCTCCGGTGGGTTTTGATATGCATTTACATTACATTAACCTCTTACCATCAATGCATAGCCTCATCATACACACACTTTTTATGCTTGTCTGATGGTGATTTGTATCAAACCGACACACACTAACATTTTCTGTAAATGATATCGCTTGAGAACCTACTTCTAAACTTACACCTTTGTTTATTCTCTAAATTCCAACCACTGTATCTGTTTGGATCAGGTACGAGTAAACAGTTTGTTGAGTATCTTAGCATTTATTGGACTTTGTCATCAGAGCAGAGTATTTGTTTTTCCCCACAGCTAAAGTGAAGAAATAGGTTAAAGGATAAGTATTCTCTGTGTTTTATCATCTCAAATTACCTTCAGTTCTCCTCTGAATAAATTTTACAGATGTTGCACATATAGTAAAGAATGCTGGAACCCATTATGGTACTTATAGTAGATTATTAATAGTGGATTGTCAAGCATCATTAAGCTAAAATATGAATAAACTAGTAGTATTTATGTGTGTGTGTGAATCGATTTAATGAGTGGTGATGCGTGGTCGAAGGGTGTTGGCGGATAATGGGGATGGAGCAGGTGATGAGCATCTGGAGCAGAGCTGGGTTGGCTGAGGTGCCTGTGTGTGGACCGTGTGTGAAGCAGAATGGTAGACACACAAAGACACTGAGTTTGTGTGTGTGTGTGTGTGTGTTGGTGGGGTCGGGGGGGTTATGGGGCTGGGCGATACGGACCAACAAATCATATGTTTTTGCGTTTGCCTTTAGTTCATTTTTTCCCAGGCTAAATGGCAATTTTTTCACATTTAAGATGTCACAAACACATTAATGAAAACAAAATGTGATCATATAAAATGCAGAGATAAAGTTTCCTTTACCATTTGTAAATAAACAGTTGAAAAACATATGAATTAAAATATAAATCATAATTAAAAGCAGGGCTGTATGTGGTGCTGAGCAGGATGAAAAATATTTAATCCTCTTAATTTATCTCAATTTATTTTAAAATATTAACACATTGCAGATTTTGGAAAGTAATCATGAATAATATGGATATATAGGGCAAATATGACAAAAGATAGAGCAGTCTGTTCATTCTAGAAAATTATGTACTTTACTTTAATGCAGCCTTGAAACCAGGGAGAGACAACACTTAAGCCTTTTTATGACATAATGAAACCCAAAATCTCTCTGCAATTATGTAAGCTATTGTACAACCGAGCTTATCAGCCCACAACAGCTACAGAGTATCTACATTACACACAATTAAAACCAAGGATAAAGTCTTTAACATGCAGAACATGTCAAAGATTTTACAGTGCTGCTTATGACCCATTTAGCTCATTTTAGTTTCAGTGAAGCGAGCTGGTGACCCAGTGACATTTTAGACTACAAGCATTGTGTTCGTTCACACACTTTTATTTCCACAAGCCACTGTTCTTTTTCCAACACTGTATGATTGTAACACCTACTTCACTTTATGAATCAAGAGACTATATATATATATAATTCTTATTGATGCAGCATTTAATCCCATTATCACTTTTTTTTTTTGCTCACTATATCCAGGTAACAATAGCAATGTTCACTGCTCGTTATCCACATGTTTTAGTGAGTGCATGAAGATAAATATATGTATTATGTATGTGTTTCCATGTATAAGATCCATGTATAACCAGAATGAAGAGATGTGGAGTTTAAGAAGGCCAGTGTAAGATATGATAAGATTTTTTGCACAGAAAAAGTTTCCAAATATCTAATTCTGATGAACAGAAATCAGCTTTTAGGGGTTGAATCAATGCCTGAAGAGGAACTTTAATTTATGTTTATTTTTGTTAATTGGGCCCCCTTGCCAAATGAACATACAGCTTAAGTTCAGAAGGACCATCTGTTAATTTTAAACTCCTGCAGTTTAGCTGGTAATCAGCTCTGCTGAAAAACGAATCATAGGAAACTTCTGTGGTTAATTGAGTGATATGGATAATGAGTTAATCTCGGTTACCCCCGCTGCGCTCTAAATTACAATTTAATGAGTGTGCATTGGTCTTGTGTTTGACCTTGCAATGGGATATAATATATGGTTCATAAAAACACAGGGGCCAATAAACCGTTTTTTTTCTTAGACGTAGTGTGTGGCAGCGGCTTGCTTTGATAACATCTACACTTGACACGGTGACAGTTTTGATGAATTTCGCATAGCTGCTGATAAGTCAGTTAGAAACGCTCACTGGAATGCACTGCTTCTTACAGGCTGTTCTGATGGACGCATACATTCTCGTACACAGATCAAAAGAGGGTTTGATGTATGACTTGCTAAAGGCACGGTTCAATGTTTTATTCAACTTGCCAAGTGGGAGGTGGGTTAGAAATCGACTGGCCTTAAGTCAATTGTTATTTATTTGTTGCCCCTATACAAACTGTTTTGTTTTTAGGTTGTTTTTGGTTTCTTATAAGTTTTATTGTTTTAGGAAATGACCATGTTTGATCCACCTTGCTCGCATGCATTGTGTGGAAATTTGCCTACAACTCTTGTTTTTGGGATAACTGAAATGTTTGCTCATTCTTCAGCTCATAAAAGTCCTTACCCTCTGCCATTTTCATACAACTGTGCAGCTCTCAACAGAGATGAAAAGAGGATCCTGAAAGGCCATGACAGCATTTTCAGACTGAAGCTGGTCATAGTGGTTGTTCTGCACTGATAATTTTGCTGTGTTCAAGTCAGCCATGTAACTAATACATCATAAAATGGAAAACAACAAAATTTTAGAATCACTCCAGGTTTCTTAAACTGTTTACAACATTCGCAACTAATATTTATATTCACAACAAATATTATGACTACTGAAACCACAAATTTGTGGACTTACAGTAGAATATTAACATAAATACAGTATGTTATCCAACAGGCTTCAGATCATATTCTTCACGTAGGCTATTAAGGCACCAAAAACAGGATGTTCAGGCTCATGTTAGCGTAATATGATGCCTCTAAACTGATTTATCTGCTTGATCATATCCTTACACACACACACATACACACACTCAGTCATGCATGCTCATGTGGATATCCCAGCATCCACTGGTGGCAGTGAGCAGTCAGCTTGCTGTAGGTCATTGTCATTTAATTGAATGATTCACTGCAAATGCAGTAATGAGCTTAAGGGACTAATGACAAATAAATGTCCATGCACACTCACACATCCACACACACATACACTAATTTGCACACACCCACACACACACACACACACCCTTGCATTACTCGTACCTGCTGTATTTGTGCCAATTAAATGCAGAACTAATGAGTCAGATCAGAGAGGTTAAGTTCAAAGGCGCTGACGAGTTGCTCTGTTTAGTCTCCTTCTTTCCCTGCATCGGCTCTGCAGTCTTGTTTTCTTGCATCTTTCTCAAACTTCTGCAAAGTTTGCAGTATTTTGCACATCAATTTTTATATTTTATGTTACCTTTACTCCCTTTTCCTTTTTTTCTATATTTTTCCTCCTTTTCTATCTAAACCACTTTATAACCCAATTTTTCTCTCTCAGTTCAATTCCTGTTTTTTGCTGCCTCATTCTCTTTTGCTCCTTCCTCCATCTTTACACTCTGTTCTTATGCATTCTGTTCTTCTTTTTTCTCATTACTTGTTAGTCCCATCCTCACTCTTCCTCCTCTGTACTTGCAGTCTCACCCTCCCTCTTACTTGCATCTCTTTACTCTCCTCTCCTGGATATTTGCGCAGCTCAGCAAAACGCTGCTGGCTGCCCGACCCATAATCCCCTTCTTTGGCGTCTTGTTGCCGTTTTTATCAACGTCCCAAATCGATGTTTAATTATCCTTCGACACACCCCCACCCCGAATACCTCCCCCCATCCAGTTCCCTTCTCTCTGCCATCAGTCCAGTTCCCTCCCTCCCTCCTCTTCAGCGCCACAGTCACCCTTCAAATCTTGATGGATGGAGGGAAGAGTAATTAAAAAGACACACGACACACCGTGAGAGAAGAGGAGTAAGGTGGACTGAGCGAAAAAGTAGTAAGTGAGAGGGGAAGATGGAGCAAAGAAGAGGGGAGAGGATGAAAGGAAGGAGGCAGCCGGTTAGAGGAGGTGACTGCGGGGCAGAAGGGGGAGGAGCAGAGCAAAGAGATACAGGAGAGAGGATGAGGGGAAAGGAGGAGAGGGGATTTGGATGCTAAGTAGGGATAAGAGATGAGAGATGGTGGATAGATAGCATCCCTCAACACTCAGTGATATATGATTAAACAAACTCTTCATTAATGATTGAGTTTCCATCGTGTGCTTGCACAAGCTTAATATTGAAGCACAGCTTATCCATGTTTTAAGCTGCCTGGTTGAACTCAGACTTCCTGCCGTGACAGCAGCTGTGACAGGCTTCATCACAACATACTTCATAATGACAGATATCAATATTTAAGAAAAAGTCTTTCACTTATTTAGTAATTAACTTAGCCATGGACTCCCTCACATTATTGTTTTCATGCTGCATTAAATGATTAGATGGATCAATAGAAATTAATTAACTGGACTTGGGTTTTAACTTAATATAAAAACCTCACTCTTGTGTTCTCGGGGCTCTAATGGAGATGAGCGGTGAGGTTTGTACACGGTTGGAGAGAATAAAACTATTGTAACATTTCAAAACTTCAGATGTAAACCTGCCTGCTGTTATTGACAGTAAGAAAACAGCCGGGTGGAGCTCTCCACATGTTTCTTAAGCTTGCTTCCACACTCAAGACCAACACACACAGGTGAGCTATAGATATTTTTATGTAAATCAATAATGCAATTATTTTTCTTCTAACCAGAGTTAAATCAATTAAATTCATTTGTAATTTTCGGTTGATTCATCCATATGGTTATGATTAGGGTTCCATTACATCCATCTACAATGAAGGAAAGTTTAGGAAACATGTACTAAATCTGAGCCAAATCATCCCTACTGAATTTCCATCCATCATACTGTGGACTGTATAACCATGAGGCAGGTATTAAGGTGCCTTCAAAGTCTTAAATTAAGTCTAGTGCAGATAGAAAATGCATTCATAAATGGTAAAAATATGTTACTACATGAACACACCTGTCAGTCTTGCTGTTTTCAAGACAAGGATCAATAGTAAACAAGAAAGGATAAGCAATTCCTGTCAGAGAAACCCGATCCAATATATTGAAAGTGCTGCAGTCTAATTTAGTTCGGCAGTAAGCTAGGATGAGATTAACCAAGCATTAGGCATTTTTGTCCTTGTCCTATTTGCTACAGCTTTGCAGCCGACTTGGGTTAATGCTTGTACATATGAAATGCATGTTGTATCGGTTCATTTTTCTCCCTCGCTGTGTTATGTTATTTACAATGATTACTTCTCACTCCCCATCCAGATTGAAGTCTTATCCTGTTATCCTTCATCCACTGGTGTGGGGCTGAGGGTTAATGTTAAGGGTTATTAGTGGCTATGTTTGGGATTAAGGACGGGATCCAGGGAGTTGGTGGCAAATCAATCCAGTGTCGTCAAGATTTAATAAAAAAAACTAAGTCTTTACATGGAATTTTCCAAAATGAGAGGAACAGGCTGAAAGAACAGCCACCAAGGGATACAAGGGTTTAGTTATATGAAGGAAAAAGTCACTGACTGTGCTACATTAGTGTTATTTATTTTTTTATTTTTTGGCAAACTGTACATGCCTTGAATAAATGCAGTTTTCTTTGAACAAATTATTAAACTAAAAATAACTTTTTATTCTATTTTCACCATTAGAATTCCATTTAAGTCAATTTTCTAATTCATTTCATCATAGAATAGTTTTTACCTTTTCTTTCCAACAGAACAGTTTATTTCCTGCAAAGCAAAAGAACAAAATGTTTCTAAAATCACTTTTCCTGTATCTGTATCTCCTTATCATTTTGTTTAAAGTAGAAAGAAGCTCAGCAAAACAATGTTTTGTTTTTGTTGTGCATGTGTGACCGCTTGTGTGATGCAGAACAATGACACGACATACGAACCCATAATGAGGAACATTTGTAGGTTATGTGAAACATGATTACAAAAGAGCTATTGATGTTTTGCTCCGTGAATGTGTGGGGTATCATGGAAAGATCCATTCTTTTCCTGTTCGTGTAGCCTTGAAACGTAACACTCTGATTGCCTCTCTTCCTCTCTTATACTTTCTCGCTCCCTGTCATTCGCTCGCCTGATCACTCCATTATTCATACCTTTGTTCTCTTATTCCTTTCCCCTGCGTCTTTTATTTCTTTCTATCCTCTAATTTAAGATTAGCTCTATAAATAAGCAAAAAGATGCCTCTGCACATACGTATACAGTGATCCTGTGTCGGGTCATACTTTTCTATTTTTCAAACACTGCGTGCTGTTATATTGATCTGCAGTATTGGCTGTTTGCAGATATAGTCTGCATTGACAGCCTTTCTTCTGACCTTTTTTTTTTTTTTTAATCTTTATCCATCTCTGACCATTGCTTGTTTAATCCATTTGACCCCATTAGGATTGTATTGTTGTATGACTGAACCCCTTGGAGGTTAAGCCGCATTATTTGTGTGTGTATTTAAGCATTTGATTGGTATAATTTCTGTGTATTTTATCTCCAATTATTAGACTACAACAGAATTAGCTGTACATTAAATACATTGATTCAGAGATACTGGGAGCTTTTGAGGACTTTATTGTTGATAAATCGTTTTATTTGTTTAAGACTTGCAGTATTTTATGATTAGATCCAAATGATTGCCATTTTATTTTAAAATCTATCAATGTGAAATACTTTCACTTCCTAAAAAATTCTGCATAAGCCCATTCATTTTGTTTTTATTGCTGAAGTTCTTTCTTGCTCAGAGTCTGCCAACTAAAAAAAGGGAGCAACTCTGCTACCTGCCATTCTTTTCGACCAGTGACTGAGAGTTTTCTCACTAAAATGCTGGTCAGCACACGGCAGCATTGAGCAGCCGTCCTCCTGTGCCTGACTGCTGGGGGTTTCTGTTGCTTTGCCAACAGCAGCGATGCGGCTGCTTCTGCAGACTCAGCTGGTCGCTGCTGTGGTAGTTTGCCAGCCTTTGCTTCCATGCTATGATCTAATTTCATTCTCAAATCAATTTTCATGATCAAACTGCAATAAAAAATGCTGTATTTGAGATCAAGGTTATTACATATGCATTAATGGATAAAGCAGATGGTCTGGAACACATACAAATGGTGCAGCCTAAGTCACAGTAAATCAAGCAGAAGCTTTCAGAAACAAGTACCTCCATGCATTTCCATGTTCCAGCTCACACAAGTGCTACAAGGTCGCAGGTGCACGAAGTAACACAAATGTGAACAGCAAAGGACTTTTTTAAAGAGAGAGAGAAGAGTGATAAGGAAGAAAGTAAGGAGTGTGTGTGTGCGTGTGTTGCATCGTATGAAAGGCACCTATGGGATTCATGAAATAGTTTTTTTTGATCATAAGATTTTCTACCCTACAAAGCTGCGGCGCTAGTCACTTTGTATGCACTTGGTTGTAACCATGGGACTCAGAAAACAAATGTGACCCGCAAAAATGAGCCCCAAGTTCCTGCACAGGCTTTAAGTGCTCTAAAGTGGTCCTTTAAACATTTAAATCTAATAAGCGATGATATCTCCCCATACATGGTTAATGACACGAAAGCATTTAACCGTGTGTGCAGCTCCTTAACAAAAGAACATCAAGTGACCTCAATATGAATGTTTTATCAATAACTCTCCATAATTACTGCACATTTTTACTGAGCTCTAATCAATCATTTATAATATCTGCCCAAGAAACGTGTAGACAGAGATTAAGGTTGACATAGGCACAAACTGTTCCTACCAACGGGAACGTTAACACTTAATAAATTTGAGTGAAAGGTGGTGTTGCTGAGGAGATTCTGCATCGTGCTTCCAATTCAAACCCACACAGTCTCAGTTAGTCACCTGTGTTCAGCTGTTCTTCTCAGTTCTGAAGATAGTAACTCATAGGTCAGCGTGTTTAAAAGTGTGGTTAAAATAACTGGGCTGAGCAATCCTTTTTTGTGGTACGTCACGTTTAATAAGAAACACTTTCCTATTATAAAATTGACCTTTTCTGGCTCCCCCACTGCCATAAAGTTGAATCGTGACCTTGTTAATTTGTTAAATGTGCTGTGATGATTCTGAGATAAAGTTTAATCTTCCATCTCCACATTGTAACAGTTCAGCAACTCTCATACCATCTTAACATCAGAAAATACCTTTTTTTCCACTTTGCATTTTCAATTTTCTCCTATCGTATAAACATGATCGTTAACAATATTTATGATCTAGCTACTAATGTCAACGTCCCTCTGACATTTAGATGTCAGTTATGATCTTCATTTCCCCAAAAGTCATCTTTCTTCCATCTAAATGACATCCAGCAAACAAAAATAGCTTTCAGTGTTCTTTGATCCTCCTTTACATAAACATTTTTTAAGCATTTGCTTAATGCTCTTATCAGTAGTGACTTACAATAACTTCAAAGAGGTGCACACATTCGTTTTCATTTCCCTTAATTCATTCATTTTTATGTTATTGAGATGCAAGCAAAGAGAGGGGAAAATAGGGCAGGGCGGAATTGTGAAACGTGGGGAGGGAAGTATGAGGAGCAAGATGCAAGAACACACAGGAGGAGCTGAGGAAGGATTAAAAGGAAGAGAGGAGAGGTGCAGAGGGAAGAGAGGAGAAAAGAGTGAGACTGACTGGGGGACAACAAAAAAGGAAGCAGTGAAGGAGTGTGGAAGGGCAAGGAGCAAGATGAAACGATGGTTAGAGAGACAGAGGGTGGAAGGAGAGCGAAGTATAAAAGAGAGATGAAATAAAGGAGCAAAAGAGGAACCACGAGGGGAGGGTGGGAGGAGGAAAACGATGCCTCATTAGGAGTGAGGACCCTGGCTCAGTACCACACAGAGGACCTGCTGTCAGAGGTCCTGCAGCTCGTTCAGACACAACCACGCCGCCAGCCTTCTCAACACACACACACACACACACACACACACACAAACAGGATTATCTACATTCTTTTAGACTACGAGAGGACAAAAACTCAGACAAACCTACACACACGTACTCACACACACACATCAAGAGTTCTGTCTGACTTTAAAAGACATACCTGGACAGAGTGCCGGCAGTGGGAAATGATCAAAAGTTGATGACAGGCTGCTGAGCGTTCAGTTTTTGCTCAGCACTTAGAAATCAACGCTGCTTATCTGTTTCTGTCTTTGTGCTACAGATACATGACGATATGTGGCTTTTGTCCAGATTTATTCTTGTCGGGAATAAATAAAGAAGAAGTCTAAATGTTTGTAAATAAACAGGATACGACGCACTTCTGGGTGACCAATGCTAACGCAGAACTGGCTTGCATGAGTCTGGAAACATGCCCAGACCATTGGCTGTCTGGGGCTCTAACAAGTCCTTTGTGCCTGGAAATATATCGGGTTTGTTTTGCTTTTTCTTTTGAGAAGAGAAAAACAACAAGAAAACACTTTTTTTTTGATTGGACTAAACATTTTAAGAGAGGTTGATGCCAAGTCAGAGTCAGAACTAGCTGTCCCAGAGATGGAGAAGAGACTGTGAGCCAGCTGAGCAAAACTTAGGTTGTTTTATAAAGAAGTGAAGGAAATACAGCTTTTATTTCCAACTTTTGAGATGCATCACAGAAGATAACGGGGTGAAAAAATCACATGCAATTTACTAGAAGACAAATTACTTTACAAATTACTGCCTTGTTCATTCTAAGTTGAAAGGATCAGTATGATATTATTGAAATAAATTTAAAAGTAGCTGTCAAATCAGCACCATTGTGGTTGGCTGTAGAGAAGGTGATATCCCTGTGACAGTCCTCCTCTTTGGTCTGGACTAAATATATCTTATATCTTTTGAAGAATTGATGTAAAAAATTTGAGTATTAATTTTAGACATTGTTAAAATTCTAATTTAGCTGCAATAAAAGGGTCATAGTTCATTATCTTTTAACTTTTGACTATAAATAAATGATATCACATGTTCTTCAGCTGCACTATGTGTAAAGTGCTTTTTATAACGTGAGCATAGTAACACTTTGAACTAAGATGGTAATGTCGGTATAAACATCAGAATGCTAGCTTTCTCCCTGTGAACATGTTCTGTTATTAGTGTTGATCTCAGCTGCAATAAAATACAACCTCATTCCATATGCTCATAGTCCATAGTGTACAAATTTAGATAATACTTTCGTTTCATAATGTCAGCGCCGTGAAGGCTGCATCATAATTGCTTGGAATGGTAGTAACTAGCACTTAAGAGCACTTGAGGTCCACCCCAGCATGTCAAAGCTCTAAAAGCCCTCCTACCCCTTCTAGAAGAACAAGAACTACTGTGATTTACCCTTTTTCTCCGTCACCATCTCCTCAAAACCAAAGCAGACGGGGGAGAATTGCCATCATTCAGATTTTGCATGGATGGCTACTTTAATATTTCAGCCTTTATTCATGTGAAGGCAGACTGTATTTTACCACATCATTTTGCTTTAGCAGCTGCTCATGACTTAAAGGCCCCTTTTATTCGTAGCCTCCATCTTAAATGGTACATCTCTTGGTATTGCTGCTGAAAGGAGTGCCACTGTACATGACTTGCTCGAGATAAAAAGGTCAGGCAGTCTTCAAGTTGATTTTGATTGTGTTGTTTCAAAGCTAAGCAGTTTATGCCTCTCTCGTGTTCTGGGCTAATGGGCTCACATGGGCACTGAGCAATCACTGTTAATAGTTGAAAACAGCGTCCCGTCACTGTTAATATGCCAAAGTCTCAGTAGCAGTCTCTTTTAATTGGCCTATTTGAGTTTGTTACACTCTGCTGGGCTGTGCACCGCATGTGTGTGTTTGTGAGTGTGTGTGTGTGTGTATGCACAGATAAGATCATGCATCCTCACGTGTGGGATCTGTCATTTATTAATGAGGGTAGTAACAAGTATTCCTGTCTTGCTGTCCTACATGCTATAGTCCCCGTGTTTCTGTCTGTCTGTGTCTATTTGTTCCTCTTTCTTCCTTCGTCGCTCTTTGTTCTGTTCTGTTTTTAAGTCTCTCTGTTCCTTCTCTTTCCTGACAGTCGCATGTCCTCCGCTTTGCTTCTTGCACAGCAGGAGCCAACAGTAAAGACCCGCCCTTAAATAATCACCACAAACACAGATAAACACAGGTATATGAGCAGAGCTTCAACTTACACACTGCGTAAGAGGCTCATATGGAAAGGTGCGAGTACCTATTATGAGGCCCATAAACAAGGATATGGAGAGCGTGGACGGGAGAGGAGGGGGTGGGGGGGTTGATGGGGAGGCAGTAGTCTGCAGTGGTAAATAAGCACAACCCACTAAACTCCTCACCGCACTGCCTGTGCTAAAAATTTACATTTGCGTCCGTGTGTATATATTTTTGCATATATTATTGCCATGCCACGGTGTGCTGTACACACAGAACAGCGTGCAGCCAAATAATGGTCTGATCTTGTCCTGTGTGTATGCATGTACGAGTCCCATAACAGATGCAATATGTATTAATTATGTAAAACCCAACGTTTGCTTTTGAGGGTGTGTAGTTTTAAACATGTTTGTGCAGGAGGGTCTCTGGCTTTGTCTGTGTGTTTTTGATTCAATAATGTTGTTGGCTTTGCTGACACTGCACTCGCATGAGTCAAGTAGATCATTTGCAAGAATTGTGTATGAGAGTAGAAACATGTAACCGTGCCAGCTCTTGTTGTTGCAAAACAAAACAGCCGTATTAATATGTTTTGTTTTGTCTTTTGTAAAACATTCAGCCAACCAGAAAAGTCTCCCTTTCTCCTTCATTTTCACTTTATTCTCTTTGTTTCTGCTCTTTATGTGTCTGTTTGTTCTTTCTCTCTTCTTCTTTACATCTTTTCAGTACGTCTCTGTCTCCTCTGTTCTACTTCATGCATGCTTTTTCCTTTCTTATGCATACTTACAGGAAGCTAGCGCCTCTGAATTCATTATGTTTTAATGCATGCGCTTCAATTCAGGGCAGAAATGGATAATCCAAATAAGAGCTTCATATTTCCCCAGTATGTGGTTCTATGTAGAGCTTTGAAACAAAAAACATTTTCAATGCAGAAATCCAGCTCAAGTCACCGTCAGTGGCTCTGTCCTAAAAAACCTCAGAAATGTGTGTGTGTTAACGCGAGCCGCAGCTACACAGACTGCAGGATTGTTTTGGCTTTAGGTTTTGCAGCCTCTAATCTTGGGTAAATAAATTAGGTGTCACAGTTTATCACAACTGACAGTATGTGGTTATTAAAGAAGATTGTGCATTGTATTTTGAGTGGGCTTTGCAGGGCCTCGGGGTCAGGAGCCTTACTCAGCACATGAGGGACAGAGCATTCAATTAGAGCGAGATATCAAAACATAATCAAAAACCACAGTTATGCAGTTTTTCATTTAGCAGCAGCACTACATTACACCTGAAGGAATTTTTAGCAGGCCTGGATCATCGTCTGCTTCACTGTATTGAACTGAAAACATGTCTTTCTTGAGCCTCTAAAACCTCCAGCGTGTATCAAGTACAACTTGTCATTGAACTCAAAGTCTATCCCAGCCCTTACAAGACTCTTAAGCCATTAACAAGCATCAGCCTCAGCCCCACTCTCTCCCCCTATGGCCCACTTAGATGGATGTAAAATTAGGCTTTAATCCGCCAGCTGAACTAAATACATGCTCCCCAGTGTCAACACCGCTCATTCCATAATATTTCATTTCTCCTTCTCACTTGCTTTCCCTTAATGTTCCCTCTTTTCCCCCCCTTCTAGAGCTTAAACATTTCTTGTCTTCTATATTTTCACATTCCTCTTCTCTCTTTCCGTATTTCATCTATGATAGATGTGCTACATTTAGAACACGGCCCTCACTGTCAACACTGCATTTTAAATGAATCTAATCTCCTCTTTCTGTCTTTGTATCTCCGTCTTTCTTTTGTGGTCTCTCTCTCTCTCTCTCTCTCTGTGGTTGATGGGCCATAGGCAGTTTGTGGATCAATAGATTTGATAAATGGGAGGAAACCTGGCGATAACTCATGGAAATCTAACCTATTACAGCTGGTTTAAGAGCAAACTGGTCAGCTATCTGTCTATGTGTTTATGTGCCAAAGAAAGAGGAAGAGAAGCAGAGAGACAGGCACTTTTACTTGGTAGTTAGGCTGTGAGCGGGCTGAGAGATATGATACATGTTCCCAGTGGATACCGATGCCCTCTGGTCACTGTCCAGCAGGACAGAGAAGCTACTTGATATTCTTTATTCAGATTACTCTTGTATATTCACATTATCCAGCATTAGTGTGGCACTGTTGCACATTTCAAGCGTGCATTCCTTTCACGCTGGCAGGCAAAATCACCAAATTATAAAGGATGAGAGATGCGGCCCTTCCAATTACTTCACAAAAAGTACCAGCACCTTGCCGCCTGCTATCTTATTTGCATGCAACTCCCATTTTGTTCTTCAATCTCGTGTTCTTCAAGGTCAAAATAACAGTAACATGCTGTACGGCTGCTTGTGAAAAAGGAGCTTGCAAAGTGAATGGGACATGCAGAGTGAGATGGCTCATACATACACACATATACAAAAAAAAACAAAAAAACACAGATCTGTTAGTGTCAGTTGTGACATGAAATGTTGCTTCAGTGTATCCAGTATATAAGTATTGTTTCTATATTTTATCAGGATATACTTTTACCTTTGACACCTTAGAGGTTGTGTTTTTAATTGGGAGTCATTTTACTTCTAACCTCTTGTATCACTGCAGATGCCAATTCTGTGACACTGAAAATATTGCAGAGTACAAATGTAATCTGTAAATCAAGCATCTAGTGTTTGGGTTAGTCAATAAATACTGAGTTTGTAAATGTTGCAGGAGTAAAGACCTTCAGTAGTGTGGTTGCAAAAACTTAAATCCTGACCATGAACCGTTGTCTACAAAATAGATGTTATAGTGGACAAAGAGTAATGATTTGGTTAGACTTATTCTAAAAATATGCATATGGTAAATTATCATTTTACAAAATAGAGTTTTTACTATTTTGTGTATTGCTTCAAGCTGTAAAATAAGTCAGCTGACTAAGATGACTTCACTGTCCTCTTCAGCACCCTGGACAGCGCAGTGGAGAAACCCTTAATAGCCATGTTATTCCAGTCACTCTGTTTGAGAAATCATAGTTTATTTGATAAACTTGATCATTTGTTTCTTTGATCATGTCTGTATACAGTATGTTGTCTCCATTTAGATTAGTCCATCCTTAATCTGAAGAAGTCTCCTCCAGTTATGCATCTTCTGCATTCTCAGGTCTTTTTTTTTTAAAACATATGTGTGTGAATCTTTGTATAAAATACAAATTGGATGTTTTAATTTGTCCTACTTTGGTCCTTGCCAGCAGTTGTTAGTGCAAAATCAAAGTCAATTAAAAAAAAGCTGATTAAAAGGCATGTAAATGTCCCAGTCCGAACACGTTTTGTTTACTCACAAAAAACCCTGTTTACTTAAACTTTTACTGAACTAAGTCTAAAAAAGATTTGAAACAGAGGTAAAGACTTTCTTCAGGCATATGAAGCTACTTTTTTGGAGTGTCTGCAGTTCCCATCAGCTAAGTGTGACCATGTGGCACATTGCTTAGTCTCGGCTCAGAGACGAGACAGATAGGGGATAAAAAAAAAGAATGAACTGGAACTTAATTTCAGGAGTTTTCTAACTGCGGTTATCTTAAAACTTTGACAAAGCTCTTTGCATATTGCTGATCCCACTGGGATGCTATTTACAGAGTATGTTTTTTTGCTCATATTTAAATAATGCAGCTAAACTTTCTATTGTTTTTACATGCATATGAAATATTTAAAAAGATTTGTTCTATTTTACTGGAGTCAACATAATACTGGAAAGTGGTAAACAAAATGCCTCCTGGGACTTTAGAGGCTCACTTATAATTACTAAGAGAGGATCCGGTTGAGTTCATTGTCCCATTCAGCTCAAACCGTTTTCCCTTTTGAACATCATGTTTTCATAAATACATTCATAACGCTTTCTCTCAATTTATCTGTGGTGAATACAGAGTGAATTGAAAAACAGATGAGAGGAGGACAGAGATGAAGAGAGATAAAGAAGAGGTTCTTTTTATAATTCAGCGCGGACAGAATGACAGAGATAACAACAGATAAGCCCGGCTGCACATTGTAATCCACCGCAGGTCCGTGCAGATTGCCGGTAGTTAACTTTACTTTCAGTGCTTTTGGAAATTGTCAGACAAAATGAAAAAAAAAAACAAAAAACAAAAAACAAAACCACACATCATCAGCTACAAAGGCACTCTTCCATTACAGATAAATTACTGTGAAAAAATTTCAGCAGCAAGCATTCCACGTCTCAGATGGACATAACAAAGTGCTCAGAGCACAATAATAACATCAACAACAATTGCATCATTCACACACTCACAATACATATGTAATGCATTCAAAGCTAGATTCACTTTAGTGTTTTCAAAAAGTGACTATTTTCTCCAGGGTAAATGCCCCAGGAGTCTCTTGTTTTGGCCCTGTAACTGTCTCTGGGCTGCCAGTGCCTGCAAATTTGGCTATAATCAAGACTGAAAGGGATATCTCCCCTTGCTGGAGCTCTCTTCAAAGCCAGTGTCGGAAAGCCATTTTCCTACTAATGCTAATGTAGCCTACGAATCCGCTGTATTGATACCAAAGCTGCTCTTTGAACGATGGACTTTGTGTGTGCGGCTTGGTGAGGACGGCTGAAGGAGGGATTAGGTTTTTGACTGTGTTTGTGTGGGTCTAAATCCCTAACAGAGCTAGCTGACCTTGGGGCGGATGGAGAGAAATGAGTTCATCCTCAAGATAAACACACACAGACACTGTCTGTAACGTACACAAATAGGCAACACACACACACACACACACACACACACACATACTACTTATCTGTCTGTCTCTTTCTTTAACATACACACAAACACACACAGTTTGGTTGAATAATGGCCCAGTGAGTGGTGTGCCTATGGGGAAAGCTGTCAGTTTAATTGAATCTAGTATTCTCCATTCTCCCAGCCTGCTAATTGATTCTGTCAGGCTCTTCTGCTTGACAAAGAGACTGACATTTCCCCCTGTGTGGTTGTGTATGACTGTCACAGTGTGAGTGAGCGTATATGTCTTCGTCCTTGCACATTTTTAACTTAGAGCAACAGGAACCGATGTATGTGTCTATTTATGAGTGATAGTGTTCGAATGTGCCTTTTGGTGAGTTTAAACACTCAATATGTATTTTGAATCGAAACAATGAAAGTGAAAGACTTGGGGACAGCAGTGTCTGTATGGTTTAATCTGTATGATCAGAATATCCAGTGTCGCAGTGATGCAACCACCTGGTTTACTTTTTAATCACCTTCAAACTGTCTTAATAGTTTGTAACATGCTGTGTTAACACAGGCACTTGGCAGCTGTAGCATCAGAGCTTTAGTATCTCAGGGGGTGTTCAAATGCATGCTTAACTAGTGCATTTAGGTAAAGGGATTGTTTAAATATTTAAAGGTTCTATAAATGGTATTTTCAGCCACTAGATGTCCCACTGGAGCATCAGCCCCCAGATGAGAAAACAGACATATAAATGAAGTGTTGGCCAAACCTTCTTCAACTTTATCATCTCAACAAAGTGTTGTGAATCACAGAGAAAGTAGATTAACAAATAAACAACAACATAAAGTTATTACTTTGTTAGCAAAGTCAGGTGAGGAGGAGAGCACACAAGGCAACAAAGAAACGTGAACAACAACAGTTTCTGGATATTTATCTTGTGGTAACTAGCAGTGAGTGAACAAATATAACTAGATGCAGAAACAGTGAGCTCTTACAATGATATTGATCAAACTGTATGAAATGTAAATTGGTTATTTTGAAGGTGTTTTGTATTTTTACTGCACAGAGTTGTATTATGAACATTAGCAATATTTCCCATGGTAAGGATTTACTCTCTGGAAAGAGCGCGACTCCATTCGCTGCTCAGGAGATTATTACTCTATTACACCGTTAAGGTACAATAGCTTTAAGGTTTGCCTTGTGGTTTTAAACTTAAATTACAAAAAAAAAGGGAAATAGGACAGACTAATGCTAGAAATAAAAAATATTGTCTGACACAGTTACTTTAAATTCTGTTGTGTTTCTAAATATTTTTTTTTCTCTTTGTCTTCGACAGGCTGTCTATCATTATGGCCAGGGGAACATTTTACCAAAGTGTCAAGAGCACCTACATCATTTTTATTTCATTACACGTCAGCAACTGATGTATTGCATTCACTTCAGTCCAGACACTCCAGGCCCTGTTTGCTGCCCTTTCAAACGATATGAGATTGGCAGTGGGGGAAAACACACATACCTGCCTGCACACACTGAGATACAGCAAACACATTGTTTTTGAGCAATATGCAACCTGGAAATGTCAGTTTTTGACAGTTGGTGCAAAAAGGATAAAATATTGAACAAAATGCTGTCGTGGCGTTTAACAAAAGAGTTTTATGTTTTAGTTTTTTTATCTGTTTCACAGAGAAACACAGAAATTCATCAACACTGACTTGTTTAAGAGTTTTGATTGAAGTACAGAAATATGACTTTAAATCAATCAAACTCCCCACAACCAAAGACCAGAGTGATTTCAGACTGATCTCAGCCAAACTGTCCTGGTGTATCAAAAAGGAAAGAAGTGAGAACTCAAAACTGGGAATACAAAAATAAAACATATTTCTTTCTTTATTTTTTACTATGTAAAGATAAGATAACACGGTGTACTTTGGCAACAAGTAGTGTCTGAAAAAATGAACTGACAACAAAAACAGTAAACTTTTACAATGAAGCTGACAAAGAAACTGTTTGTAAAGTGGTTCAGTCCTCTTATGGACTATAGCTACTTTGCTTAATAAGGTCAATGTTGACTCTTCGCTCATCAAGCTGAGTGACACATCTGACTTCAGCTCAGCACTGTGTACTAATGTATGAAGCATAGGCTTTATAAAATATTCAACATTGTTTACTGGTTTGTGCTTGCCAGAGAAATACAAACATAGAGGCAATTCTGTAGCATGAAAAAGGGTCAGTGAGCATCGTGCTTTGCCTTGAAGGCTTATTACTGACTTTTAAAGCACGACAATCATACAGGTCATAGAGCACATTGAAAAAAATAACCAACCAGGTTGCTCTGCCGGTAACCATTTATATTTAAAAGTACAATAAGGAACATTTTAACACTGTAATGTCTAAAAATATAAACTGTCTTGATTTGAGCCTTTACATTATTCATATATTTCTAACAGTTTGAACTCAAACAAATCTGTGATCTTATTTAAAGGAACTGCAACTCCCATGATCCTGTGACCTCATAATGTCATCAAATTATGTCTTATGTTTCGTTATTTTGATAGCAAGACCTCTAGTCACTGGTTTTACGGACTGTTTCTTAAAATAGTATCCAGCCAACTTGACAGACTCTCATTCTAATTCAGGCCAGGCCACATGTCACTGTCTGTCTTGTGCCTTCCTGTCTCTTCATTTTGCTTCCCATGTCAGGCTGACTATCTTTCTGGGTTTTAATGCGTATCTGTGCACCTGTCTCTCTATCTTCCATCCCAGCCTTCCTCTATCTGCCTATGTGTCGACCATAAATCCAGCTGCCCCAATCGAGTACATACACACAACATACAGTAGACACAACTAATCCCACAATAATCTCTGCCCAGATTATCGCTTCCTGTTCACTCGGGTGGTGTAAAGAGAGGCAGCACAGAGGGATAGAGAGATAGCAAGAGATTAAAGCTATGAGGTCAATAACTTCTCCAGTTTCATACAGAAATGTCTTATGAAACGTCAGTGGGTTGGAAATGTTTTGGAGGTATTTAACTTTGATGAAGATTCCTCAGATTAGCTTCTTGTTCTGCGTCAGACTGACAACTTTAGAAAACTGGTGCAGCTGGTTGCACTAGACATTATCATCACAATTCTGCAGAGTCATTGTCTTTAACTGCGGTGTTTATCCAGAGCTGCTGCTTCCCAAACTATTTCTGAATGATAACAAACCAGGCTGAAACGTATTGTTATAAATATTATATCAACAAACTGTTTGGAGAATAGATTAAAGCTGAATCTCTGGTGTCACATTAGTAGTTAGTGTTGTTAAACTTTTACCTCAATGTTTTTGTTTTGTTTTGTTTTGCTTTGCTTTGTTTTTGAGTATCTTTTTCTTTTTTGTTTTTTTTTTAATTTATTTTGAAATTAAAATCCTATATTGCACGTTACCAGCCATCACAGGAAATATTCAGAACCATAGCTTACTTGTTTAATTATGTAAAAAAGAATAACAAGTACATGCATAAATATGAAATAGCAGAATAATGGACATCAACACAATACATCTGAGCAAATGCGTTAATGAATTGTAAATTAATTCCAAAGTAATTATGTGCGTCAGGATTTTTTCGCAGGGTTGTGGCCCCGTCACCTTAAACATGCAAGCTGCAGGGATGCAATTAAAACACTTGGATGGATCTGTCCAGACTTGTGATTGGCTAAGCTAGTATTTCTTCCAACGTCAGCTCAATCTCAATTTGCATGTAAAGTAAAGAAAAGTAGGTCTCATATGCTATAAAAAGCACTATATACGGGTTATTTATTAAAATTGATATTATTATCATAACTATTAAATGTGGTGCTAATTTAAATCATTATTAAGGAACAAAAGAAAAAAAAATGTACCTGAATGAGAAACAATTTATTCTCATGAGATTCCTGGGTTTGACTGCAAGATTTTCACATTCTTATGTTTCTTGATACAGTATATACAGTATCTGCTTGTTTTCTTTCTTGTTCTTTCTTTCTTGTTATTTATTCATAACTTGTCTTTATATACTGAAGCTATTCATTGATCATTTTATTCATGTATTTATTTTCATACCAACCAAGCTTATTTCTTCACAGTACAACATGCTGCAGTGATATTGGGTGAAAAATGTGTAATGGAAAATAACCTTCGCTCAGCCTCAGAAGTTATCACAGCTGAATATGGCTAACTAGCCACTAGTACCTTACAGTACCTTAGCAAAGTGTCTCATAATAGGTCTAAAAAATTACAACTTGGGTTTAAAAAAATAATTTGTGTGAGGAAATTCAAGCAGCCTGGCCCATGGGGTCATGGGTTATGTCAGCCTTATTAAAACACATATAACCGCTGTTGTTTCCCTGCACTGCTCTCAGGGGTCAGGATTAAAACAGGTCTGGGTTCAATATGATGAGTTATGGTGTGATGCTACAACACAGACCATTACAAAAGTCCAATATACAAGATTAATCTCAAGTATTCACCTAATGTCATGTGGAGGTCAACTATTGTCATCAAATGTGGGGGGAAGGTCACACTAAGTTAAAAATCATTACTATAAAGCAGCGTAGGAGAACAGAGAGGAGATTACTTTGATATCCATCCCAGGGGTATTATTTTCTATCTTTAAACAAGGAAATATCAGGAAATATTCCACACATCCCACTGTGCACAGTCCACAGTCACGCGAAAACAACACCTAAGTGAACTGACATATATTTTCTGAGAGCAGCATGGACAGGATGGCTGTTAGCATGGTTTCATTCGGAGGTGTTCTGCATTAAAACACTACCTGCCAGAACTATGGCTGACGATGAACTCTGATCTTTGTATAGTGGGAAAATGCATTGAGAGGTAATTTCCTCGCAGAAATCAATAAGAAGTCGACTATAGAGGACCAATTGTACACCTTACTATATATGTGAAGCTACCAAATGTGTAGTTTAGTGTAGTGTGTAGTGTAGTGGGAACTTATTGAAAGCAGAGATGAACAGAAAAAAAAAAAATCAAACACATAACAGTTTGTCAGATGTGAGCTGCAATTCTGCAATATAGTGCAAATTTCTTTTTCTATTACATTAAATTCAACTCTGACATGTTTTTTTATCTTCATGTATTGTGTCATTATATTCTCTCAAAGGTCATTCTTTAGTATTAACCTAGTAAATTACTTTTGTATTTCCTTATAAAGGATATTGTGTCTCCTCAATCACAGGGTTAAGCCATAGGTAAATCCTATACATCTGAGTTATTACAACGGATTACGTCTATATTTGTCTCCTATTGGACGTCCTCTAACAAAGGGCAGTCTGCAATATAAATAATGTGTTTAAGTTGAATATTAAGTCTTGCCTTGTTGTTAAAGACAATAGTAACATTGAGGATAAGCTCCGTTTTTATCTCATATTTGTTATCTTCTGCCTTCTGATTCAGAAAAGGTCACGAAGCTCTTACTATTGAATCATATGTCTACCGTAGAGTAATATTGATTTTATCTATCTTTAAGGTGAGGTGTTAATAGCAAAGATTAGCTTTGTTCGAGCAGGAAATACTGCTCATTGCAGTCATATATTAGAGCACATCGCAGGTGGCCTGTGGAGATTTAATGAAACTTCAGGTAGAGAGCAACATTAAATCAACTGACCTACTTAGAACAGCGCTCACAAGTGCCGTTTGTAGCCCATCACGGTGCCTGTGCCTCCATTGGGCACAGGAGATGTACATCAGCACTGAAAAACCACAAGAAAAGACAGCTTTAGTCCACGCTTACGCAACCACTTACATTCCATCTTTCATTCACTGTAATTTGCGCATCTCTCTTACTATCTTACACCCCACCCCCCCAATCCCCAAGGTCTGTTCCATCGAGCTGCACAATGTCATTTTCAACCTTTGTCTGCCACTTGGGGATTTCCCTTCTGCATGCATACTATATCAACCTTTCTCATGAAGAGGGTCTTTACCTCATCCCCTCCCCCAACACTCACTCTTTTATCAAGGGTCACTGTGTTGTTCCCTGTGCAATGTTCTCAGCAGTAAATTAGGACCACTGTGACCTTCCAGGTGAAAGAATTGCATTTATATGTACTTTAATAGCTGTGAATGTGATTCCGGTATTGTAGACTGATTCGTTATTGTATTAACAGACAGCAAGAACACAGAAACCAAAGCGCATGTTTGTTTAGGTGAAACATACACTTTTTTAATTCATATACGCTCCAAGGGTTTATGCTCAATGAACAAGAAGAATACTGGAAAACTGGTTAAAATTTTATAAAAGCCTTCATGTTTGTGGCAGGAGAGTGACCGGAAAGCATCAACCACAATCTATTAATTATTAAACCATTGAGAAAAAAAAAATCAAATTTTCTGTTTATACAGCAAGTACACTCAGTTTTCTGTGAAATGTTGGGGTCTACTTTAATGTAATATTACATGTTTAACTTTGTTTTTTCTCCAAGCTTTAATTTTAGTTTTATTCCATTTAAGTTTAAAAGTCTGAGAGCAACATCTCAGGCAGCATCTGTTAATGTAGGATTTCATTTAATATTCAGGTAAAAAAAAATAATTCCTCTGGTTAGTCAGAAGTTGGTGATATGTAGGTCATACATGGTGCATAACGCGACATGGGCACTGCTAATGAAAGCGAAAATCATATCTTACTTTGCTCTGGTGGAACGATGTCAACGCTCCACCCTTTTAGCCACCCATGTATCTTTCCAGCAAGCAGGGACCCTGAAAATGAGCCTAACATGTCCAAGAGATAGAACATTATGAGCAGACAGGGCATAGATCATGACACCGCTGTGCAGATGCTACATGTAGAGTGTGTGTAGCCCACAGTGGGGTGTCTCTCCCTACCTGCCTGTAGGCCAAGGAAATACACTCACAGAGCCAACCAGCAATGCATTTCTTTGACAGGACCTTACCAGCCACACCATATATTAAAGCATACATACAGCTGTTTGGTGGGGCAGATGGAGGTTTCACATACCATACATGTAATGGGTGTAGCTGTTGTAGCTTACTTTTTTTTCTCCCATGTGGAAACTCCTGTGGTCACTTTAATAGATGTATTATATATAGAAATATAGGACACTCAGGAACAAGGTCAGTATCATCCTTTTTGCTGCTTCTCCAGGTGTTCAAGGGAAGGCGAAGTAGGGATATACTGTTTTTTTTCCTGGATTCTTTGTTGTGAGTTTCCTGGAGAACGTTACACGGGTTTAAATATGCAAATCTCTATTTAGACTCTTAAAGACTTCATAATGAGGCCAAATCCAAAAAATGTTGGAAATTTTGAGGTAATGATAAGAAATTGGGGAATCTGGATTCCCTTCAGAGGTCAGAGGAATAGGAAAAAGTGGATTACAAGTGTGTTTATCAAAGAGACAGAGTATATCAAGAAAAGAAGGGCAGTAACAGCTGAAGGAAAGTCAGTCCAGATAATACTTTTTTCTCCGAAGTCAGAGCATCCATTCAGATTGAATGTTTAAGTTCTTGGTTGGTGCTGCTTTCTCATTGTCCTGGTTTCTGAGTGTGTGTCATAGCTGTCCTCCCTGTCATAACTATAGTGCTGAGTCAGCAGCAGAGGACTCTGTTTGGCCCTCGGCACTGGCCCTCGAGACTCATGATCAGCTGTCTTGCTTTTGCTTGTCTTTCAAACGGGAAATGAGTAAATCACAGAGATGTTAGCTTGTTGTTCCTGGCTTCAGGACGTGAATGAGTCACACTCTGCTGTGTTGTGTGTGTGTGTGTGTGTGCGTGTGTTTCGCTCTTCATAAAGATTTTATATGGTCATATTTTCCTTCAGCAATTAAGAAACACCGTGGTATGTAATATAGGCAAAGATTTCCTAGAAAAGTTGTAGTTTTTCCACAAAAAGGAATTTATCTGTTTCCATGTATTTATATATTGAACAATATTATTAGGTAATATCAAGAAATATTTTATCAAAATTATGCTAATTTTAAATCTAAGTTTCTGTAATAAAATTACAGTTGTAAAACAATCTATGATGTAAGATCCACATTGGACTCCTTTACAAAACAAGGAAACTGTTAATAGTTTTTCCATTGATCAGGACTTAATGGATGATACCTCTCTTCTATAAACACAATGAAAACACCAAATTGATTCAAAAAGGACACGTTGAGTACAAAACAAATAGACAAGCATCCTCCACCTTGAGGATCTATAAGTTGGATCTTGTTTTCATCATTCTCTGCTCTTCAGAATTGATCGAACTCTTTATTGGCTTGTACTCTTTAGCTTCAGTCCAGGTGACAGCTGGAGCTCATGCTCATCAATGCAGCTTCTCACACTTATAGCTTTAATGTAATGAATGAAATCCTGAGCTTTTATTCATTTTCGATACCTTCAATGCAACATGTGATCTAATTTCCAGTTTCAAAATCATTTATCCGTGGGTGTGTCTTAAAATGAAGTGTAGGGAGACGCATTGTTGACACATTGCTATCTTTAGGCAGCAGGAAGCGACTGAGCCACTGACCAAAGATCTGGCCTAAAAAGCAATGATGCTGTGATCAACTAAACTAGCTAAAGTGATCAACTCTGATTCCAACTCTGCATGTGCATGTTTATCATCCAGCTGCCACCCGCCCCAATTAAATTAAAAAAATTGAGGAGACAGACACCTGCTTGGGGATTTCACTGCACTTCCACCCTTCCCTGTAGGCTTTATGGACTTTTAAATGTTAAGCAATGAAATCTCTCCAGGTGATTTCTTGTGTCTTACGTGAGTGTATGTGTGAAGTATTAATGTATGGGCTTTTTTCACTGATTTAATTATTTGATTAGAGAAGCTGATTTCAAGACTTTGAAGGTTTTTCATGCACGCAGTAATGTCACTGTGAAAAATATCTTGGGACATTAAAGCGGCAAAATTAAACACCGTAGTTATAAACTTGACAGGATAGAGGAAGTTCTCCAGAGGAAAGGAGAAGCTCAGGATTTATCAGGATGACAGCTGCTTACTCCAAATAAGTCCACTGTATAAACCTGGACTGTGTGCGTGAGTCCACTTAGACATGTAGGAGAACACAAAACATTAATTAGCAGTAGATCCTGACCGATCCTGACGGCGTGTCGGGAGATGTAAATCATTTATGCCGCTGTGCCTCTTGTGTAAATGCACACAGCGTTTCTCTTAATGGGGAGACATATATATCCTCTGTGCTCCTGGGAAACCACTGCAGGTATTTCTGTTAATCAGAGAGCAGCCACGCTCCTCTTTCTCACTTAAATATCAGTACATTTTCTCATATGCAGTCAAATGCAGTTTGTCGATGGAAGAGAGGACTGTCGTTTCTCCAGCTCTTCAAAGCTGTCATTTAAACAGCCATCTGCCAGATGCAGACACACCTGGATCATAAAGAAAATGGGGGATTGGCTTAATCATGTTATATCCAAAATGCTCATGCAATTAAGTCTATACAACCTCTTTTGCAAAAGAAAAGAAGCAATGCTGCAGTAACAACAACATTAAAAGAAAAACAAAGGCAGAAAAACATTCATTCATCATTCATTCTTGAGGCCAGCTCTCTCTCTTTGTCCTTCAAAAAGTTTTGTCTCCTCAGTAGCATCCCTGAGCAGCACACTCGCATAAGACATTGACAGTCTTGTAAAAACATGCTACATTACAATTTTGCATTTTTGTCAGTGTATGACAGAGGACAAAGGGAGGGAATAGAAAAAAGTAGTAGGAGGTTAAGGAGGATAAAGAGGGTGAAATAGGAGGAGGAGAGTGTGTGAGTAAGGAGGAGGAGGCAAACGTACTGTGAAAACCAGATGACGAGCAACAAAGAGTCTTGTCATGCATTTTTAGCAAACCGGCTGTGGTAAAAAGGACATGAATGTATGTAGGCAGAGGTCACATGCTGTATCATATTTTTCAAAATCTCTCTTCAAACATTCACACATATGTGACCCAAAGACTGCAGGCAAATGAACTGAAAGTGAAAGCCAGAGCAGTGCATGTGTTGGATGTCTTTTTCTATCTGAAACTTGCCTTTTTTGTTCTGTACTGTCATAGAATATGAGGCTCAAACGTGATGAGAACACACGTTTACAAACACACCAGCCTCGCACTGGAAGGCTTTGAGGAACTTGTTTTCTGCACTGCTTCCTTTTCAGAACAGGCACTTTAGATCCAGCATGCCAGCGTTCATTTGGATTCTTGTCTCTTTACCGTCCTTTTTTTTTTTTGCTTTTTTCAAACTGAAACATAGAAAACAAAAGTACAAAGATAACTGTAGTGATAATTACCAACCTTGAAGGCTCTCTGGCTCAGACACGGAGGGTGGAGCTGTACTGAATGTTGCCACGACAATAGAAGTAGTCCATTCTTGAGAGAATGCAAGTTGATAACATTAATAATAGTGACAATCTCTCAGTTCTTTCATTTAAAACATATAACTGTAAGTCTAGGTGTACAATGCCAGACTATCGCTCTTTAAGATTGGATCAATGTTGGCCTTGGATAACTTTTTCTTGTTTGGAGTGAAGGAATGATCTTAATTATGTTTCATAGCCACACAAATACATCTGGCTGAATAAAATGAAGTAGACTCACACACTTATTTCTATAAATCATATTACACTCATCTCAAAAGTGCTCAAGCTGCCAGCCTAACAGGTTGCTTAATGAGCCCTTGCTGATCACCTACTTACAGTACAATTTAGTGTATTTAGGAGAAATTGGCCATCTGTAAGGGGAGTGGTTAAGTAGGATAAGGATAAGACTAGCGTATAACAGGGAAACTGCAGTGCAATAACTGCCAAAAAGCCATGAATGAACACATGAACAATAATACACAGCTGTCTGCCACCAAAGAAAACCAAGGATGTGATGTCAACTGCAACGTGCTTCTTGAACTCTATATGCTTCATTTAGTCTTAATCATAACTAATCAAGAACTATTAATATTTCATTAGTGTCAGGGTACATCACTTTTTCCAACTAGGAGCTTTACATCATTAATGCTATAGACAAAAATAGGAACTACATAAATAAATTGAGCTATAGATTGAATAATTGGAACCACTTTCAAGTAACACAGTTCTCTCATCAGGGTTGTTTGACTTCACCCATTAATCAGTTTTTGCATGAAGAAACACACCTAAAAATAAATTAAGTATAAGTCATGGACACTCTTTAAATGCATCTGATTTGGTCATTACAAATATATATATATGTATAATGAAAATGTAACTATTTTAGTTTTAGGAAAAGCAGTTGTTGCAGCTTTCACAGCTATGAAATTATATCTCAAATTTAAATGGCAGAAGTGCATTACAACACATTTATGCAAAGTATGATGAGAGTTACAGTGCAGAACACATAATTACTGTATAATTGTGTCATAGAAAAGAAGTGGCACAGCAGCACATAGCTCGGTGACTTATATTTTTTTAAGTGTTATGCCAAAGAGGGTGTTATCCTTTAAAAACAGAGTAAGCACTAAACCATGTTAATGCAGCTGCTGCTTAGATTTATATCACTGTTTATCGGAAAAAAAAAATATCTAAGGATTTGACTACTTATAATATCAGCCATCAGAGTCATTTAAACGCACATGTTTTTTTGAAATCTGATCCGTCTCAATGTGGGCGAGGGAGAAAGAAAAAATAAAATAGAAACTATATAGACAGAGAGGCAGAGAAAATGGAGATGATGGAATAAAAGAAGGAGGCTTATAAAAGTAGAAAAAAAACAGAGAGTGAAGAGGAGCAGCAGAGGGAGGATGTAGAATCCAGGATGTGTCAAAGAACCGGTGGAGAGAAAATGTTACAGTGTAACCTGAGAAGAAAAAAAAAAAACTGACTCAGTTCCCCAGGGGGGAAGGCGAAAGGGGGACAGCTCACCAGAAGGGGCGACAGAGACATGGCCTTCAGATCACAGAGTCTCAAAGGAGAAGTCCATACAGAATGATTAAACATGTGCCACATTTTTTTTTTCGTATAATTAAAGCTTTTAACATCAAATTTAGTCCCCTGGGCCTTGTGATGGCTACTCTGTTATGCAAGAAATGACAAGCTCTAAAACTACTTTTTTCCCCTCACAGTTACATGTTCACAGTTAAATGTCACTTTTTCTGACAGGTTTTAGAAACTCTATTGTATGACTAGAAATTTTGTGCAGGTTCACCTATCAGTCCATGTTCAATGCCGGGGCATGGTTTTTTTGCGTCATTTTTTGCAGCATGTCTAGCGGGACGGACAGGGTGTGTGTGCTGCAGGGACTCTGCTGTCAACCCTTTGCCCTCCTCTGTTCTGCACCGCCTGCACTGGAGGAATAATTGGCACATTAAATTATTTAAAAACAGCCAGGGCACATTATCATAAATATTCACTTGACGTTCTGCTTAGATCAACAGTCAGAACCCAGGTCTCTGAGTGTGACTTCATGACATCTCCAACGTGTGTGTGTGGGTGTGTGCACGGATGTGTGTGTATGCATTTTGAGTGCCCGAGGGCTGATTGATCGACACTTATTTACAAACAAAACGTCTTCCCGTCAGTCAACTTAACTGAATGCAGACAGCATCAAAATGTCAGGCTCATGCATGGAGAGAGCCGTGCTCATGAGTGTCCATATCCGCAGTGGGCATGGAAATGTCAGCCACACTTTGCTGCAAACACTCGCTCATGAACATACACAGCACACACGACAGCCCCGCGTCAGTCCTCCATTGTAACGAGTGCCATTAACGAGCCTGTTCCTGTTCTCGCCTGAGACAAGACAATAACGACATGCTTAGAAAGCAGAGCTGCTGGGAACAGTTCTATTAGCATCTCTAAATGCTGTTTGACCAAAGACACAGAGACCTCCGTCGACCTCAGTCTGACTACACCTCTGCTTACAGAGACAGCGGCAGCCATTGTGCACTGAATACCAAATGTAGTGTGTGTGTGTGTGTGTGAGTGTTTGTGAGCACAGTTACATTTCATCCCGATTATCATTGTGAGTGGCAGGCTGGGCTAAAGTGCATTCTCTTAGCTTAAAAAAGATCTAGAACAAAGGACTGATCCAACCAACTATGTGTGTGTGTGTGTGCATTTGAGTGTATATATGTGTGTTTGTTCTCATCTGTGGACAGCTGAGAACAATACAACTTATCTAAGAGTAGAAATACTTGTCTTCCATTCCACACATACAGTAAGTCTAAGGAAGAACTTTTCTATTTTTCATTTCATCCTAAAATACATATTAGCAATGACATGTGACTTTCACATGCGAGTCTCCTGTGTGTGTCTGCACTGGGCCATCAAAGTGGGACTTGGAATATCTGTGTCTTTTTTTCTCCTACATACATTATGTATATTTTTTGTTAGCCAGAAATCACTCAAGCGTTTCCACATTAAAAAGCACACACACATAGATGCATTCTTTTCAAAGCCCAGTGAGGAAAATAGCCAACATAAAAAAACAAAAAGACTTAGTTAGCAGCTCCTTCATGTTAAAAAAACATATTTACCTTCATTCTGTTACTCTCTGTTGCTCTGTTTATTACTATTATATGCAATAAAATTAGTCTTTTTTAGTGCAATGAATAAATTGAGGCTACCTCCTTGCATTTTACAGAAAAAAAATAATGGATTCACTTGAGTAGATTTGCATACACATGAGACCTTTAAAATATATGTTAACACATCTTGGGCCCTATCGTACACCCGGTGCAAACGCATTGTGCCAGTGGTGCAGGTGTACAACCGGCGCAAGTGTCATTTTTCCCACAAGTGTACGATAGCAACCAACTTCTGTGTTTGTTTCAGCTCATTTATTTGATCAGAAAAACAAGGATTAAATAATAATTATCTATAACAGGAACCCTGAGCCAAGAGTTCTGTCTCCTCACCGCTGAATTGGTTTTCTTTGTTTAAATTCAATATCAACAAGCGGCTGAAAGAAAAAACAGTCCTTCAGCCATTAATTACCACATGTATTCTATTCACAAAATGAATTTAATTTTCAGGTGTGTGCATGTGTGCCTTGGGCGTGCGTGCCTGCGTGCCTGCATATGTATGCATTTGCCTGTGCAGGTGAAAATATATTGTAGAAATAGATATGATAAAACATAGAAATGTTTGCTCTCTAAACAATTTGACTTAAGAGGGGAATTAGCTGAGAGCTGTCTGACACAATACATTCATTGAGCGTTGTCCCTGTCCAGCCAGATAAAAGAATGAATGAATGAATAAACAAATAAATAAATCATTTTAGTTCAGCCGTTTACATTTGTGCCGGGTGTAAGATAGCATTACACCTGCGCCACTGGCGCACGGCACAGCCAGTCTTTAGAGGGAATGAGAGTGGATTCTCCAATTGGTTCCTGCGTTTTTGGTCAAAGAAACACCTATGAATTGATGAGGTGATTCCACAAAGCTGATTGGACTACTGGCTGTGCGTCAGTGGCGCATTGGGCGGGGCAGAGCAGGATTCCTCTGCTGCTCCTGGAACAAGGTGGCAAAGGTTAACCTGGAAACTCCCCTGAATTAATTAAAACCCACGCGTCAGGCGGAAGTGTATGATAGGGCCCACACTCTTTTTTGCATGACTTCAGAAGGAATTCAGGCCATTGCTATCCATCCATTCATCCATCCATCCCATATGATCTCTGCTAAATCTGACTTTGTATAAAAAAATTGTAGAAGGAGGTAAGGAAATCAGGTTCTATTCTCTCAGGGATTTTTCTAAGCAGTTAGATGGTGAATTGCACAGTTAAGTTGTGTTTTGAGACACGCCACCAAGGAATAACCTGGGGAAATGACAGTCAGACAGTAATTACCAGTCTTCGATTGCAGTGGTGTTGAAAGCAGTTAGTGATGAAAAGCCAAGAAAGGAGAGCTGATAAAGGGGGGGAAACGTGTCAATATAAATTCAGCTAAAATGTAGAGAAACAGCTGAAAATAGGCCTGATGGTTTCAAAACATATTGACAGGAGGATGAAAGCCCCCCAAAAATTTTCTGTGAACCAGATCCCACCTGACAACATGTTGAGGAGGCCACAGTACCAAAGCTGTTCAGTATTCAAGATGTTACATGTGCTGTGACAGATTGCTCTTTGTCACAGCACAGAGGGGGAATGTCTTGCTTCTCAGTTCAAACTGGCCTCTATGAAAACTTATTGGGCTCTCAGCGAAGGATAAAAATTGTCAGCCAGGATTGAGGGTGCAATTTGTATTAACACGCATTACTGACACTGGAGGCCAAAGAGTAAACTGTGCAAAGAGAAAAGACAACTTTGTAAATTGCACCAATCTTTAAGAGGCCTAATTGTAAGTCCATGGGCATAACTGTGTTGAAAGTTGGGTTGAATTTTAAAAAATCGGAAATTAGGTTTGAGCCAAGGATTAATGCAAACACATGACCAGAATTTAAAGTGCTGAAATTTGGAAATACTTAAGGGAACGAACTTAACATCATCTTTATAAGGTCATTTGTAATGGCCGTCGTCGCTGTGCCAGGCATGCCTGATATGTGTCTTGTGCTGTGCATGGATGAACATGTTTGTGTATCAGCATGCACATGTTGCTATACCTTTTCCTACCAAATTTTCACAGTATCCAGTAGATCAACATTAGGATCATAAAAAATGCAACAGGAAATGCAGCAATGCACCTGCAAAAGTTGGAAAAGAAACTGGGTGAGCTTAAAAAATTCTATCAACACTTTGAACATTGTTCTAAACAAAATAAACAAGTGTTCAAGCTCAAGCACAATGGGAAAGATAACTGACCCGCTCTGCTTTTCAGACATTCAGTGGTTATGTATAAAAATATACAGGTTTTGTTCAGCTTATCAAGCCTGTATGAAAGTTATTGTTTACTATACCATTCAAAAGGATTACTCTTATGGATATCCACAGCACCATGGGTTCTGCCTTTCATTTAATGTGATTCCTGTAGCTATCCTAAGGCAATGAGTACATTTTTTTTCATCTGCAGCCTCCAGTCACATAATAGCAGAGTGTATTTGTGTAATTTTGCACGCCTCGCCAGTGTGCACCTGCAATTTTAAGGTACATGTGCAATCCATACTTCATACAGTATTACATTGCTTTTACACAATTTGCGTCGCCCTACCTCTGCTATAGAAATGGATGTCCACACACAGTGCATTACACGTGTCATCGAACTCCTGTATCCCCAGCTGTTATTCACAGCTTTTATTTGTAAAGCTATTACCATACTTACATTCCTTTTAAAAGCAAATGACATTTTTGGATACATTCTGTTGATCGTATGGGCTAAACTCTGTCTGTGAACTGTGTTTGCACCATATGAGATCTTCTTTGTCATGTCTGTTATGTGACTACATATTCAGTGTTTGGTCATGCACATAATGGAGAGGTAGCAGTTTCATTGCTGTGACTGTTCAGAAGCAAACAGGGTCACAATTTAAATCATTTTCACTTCTATTGCAGCAGGAATGTGTAAAATCCAGGTAGTGTTTGGTTTCATTGCTCTCTACTAACAGTAACAAAACAAAACAACTGCCCTTACTAATGCTAAATAAGAAATAAAATAAATAAAGTTGGGGAAGGGGCTTGGGTAATTGTCAGTTTATGCAATAATTAAAACACATTAATCAGCTATTTTAATCCTTGCAGTATGACTGTGCCAGTGAAAAACACAAGTCAAGTATGAATATTTTGAACTCGAACAGTGAGATAGTTTGTTTGTTTTTGATTGAGTTTTTCACTCTGGCTATGTGTGGGCACATGTTCATCTGCATGTGTGTTTTTGCATGTGCTTGTGGGTGTGAGGATGAACCGAAGACTGACATCCATAACTGACTGCTGATCTGTTTGTGTGTTGTGTGAGAGTGATAGCAGAGTTGGACAAACCATTAGTTTTTTGCAGCAGCTCTGTCTGTCTTTGTGTCTTTGTCCTTCTTTAGAAAGTCGAGACACATAAAGTTTATGAGACCCAAAACTGGCAGCAATAGTTAATTATTGATTGGTTGGAAATGTGGTATCAGTCTTCACAAATCTGTATATTTGCTGATGTGCAAAAAACCAAACAGATGCAAGCCAATAAGCAACCTAAATACCATATGCTGTTGTCACATGATGTAAGTAAAGTTGCTGCAATCATTTTTCAACATCTGGGAACAGAACAGGGATGTTACTAGGCAAAACTATTGAAATGTCTGTAAGCAAGAAATTACACCCTTCATTGTTCTACGATCGTTCTGTGACCGACCCTTTTCTTAAGTACATCTAAACCAGACGAGAAAGAAAAACAACTGTAGAACATCTGAACAACAACACGTACTCAAAAGTCAGAGATTTCACTGGGGTATAAAACTTTGTTCAGAACGTTTAGGGAACCTGCTGCTCAACAAATCTTACTCATTCAAGTCTGTCAAAGCAGATGGTAGTTTATGTTTTTAATAAGAGCCCCGGTAAAATACCCCCCCCACACTCTCTTCTTGGCTCATGTGCAGCTGCCTTTTAGCAAGCCTACGGCTGCTAGAAGTTTCCGGGTTTTACTTTAGAGAACAGGGCACTTATGCGTGTGTGGGTGTGTGTGTGTGTGTTTGTTTGTTTGTTGGGTACCACTGAGAGGAAATTTCAAGATGATTTCCACCAGATTTGCCCTTTTTGACTTAAGTAGGAAGAATTGTATTTGGAGGCGATGCTGATGGTTGGCAAAGACTGTCTGGGTGCCATGAAGAGGTTCACTGACTCAGTCTCACCCCATTTGGTTGAATTGGATTAGACTGATTTGAGCCGCTTCAGTGACGACATAATTTATATTTATGACTTGACATCTGCCCTCATCAAGTCCAGTGATGTGTGGGGTTTACAAATTAATGCCAGGGGTAGACAATACTAGCTAATATAGGGAAAGTAAACAGGTGAAGGCTAAAATGACCCTCACATTAGGCTCTTTGTGTGCTTGGTCCTCCGTAAATGAATCCTGCTATTCATGTCTTTACCCTCATCTCTTTTTATTATTTATTCTTAATGCATTTAACACTCTGTTATTGTTAATTTGCAGATTGATTGATGATTGTGTTTGTGCTCCCACAAAAGGATGTTACTGTCATACTTTGTTCAGTGTAGCGTAGTCGTTATGAAATAGAATAAAACTAATCAAATCTACATGACAAAGAGCTCACTGAACTGAAAACAACTGACAGCAAATCACCTCGAAGTGGTAAATGTCAAGGACTGGCTAAGAATATATTGCAATACACACTAAAGCTCCTCCATTTGTTCTTTTCTGGTGTAAAATGCTGAGAAAAGAAGGAAATAATAAACACAATGTGCAATCAAAGAGTTTAGAGCAAAAATCATGACTGATATTTGATTGATACTGTCATGGCAGAAGAATTCCTTATTTCAATAAACAGTCATTGCACCAGTTTTCCCTTCTATACAAACTTTAATTGTCCTAAATTACTAGCAACTGTAGACATATTGTAAAAAGTGATGGCCAATATTGAAAGTTGCACCCACTGTCTGCATAATAAATCATCACTGTCACGACTTTTACATAACAGAATATTTAGCTCCTCAAAAGACTTTTGCACCCCTCGCTCTGCTTCATGAGACACACAGGTTGTGTTTGCGAAAATGGCAAAAAATATGGTGTAAGCTTAAGCGATATGTTGCTCGTTAAAATGGAAAGGAGAGTGTCAAACTGCAGATACCGGATTAGAAGCCCACATATGCTTTGAGGATTTCGTTAAAGGACACTCCCAAATGCTGTTTTCTACTGAATTCTCTGAAGTTTTTCCCTTAATAAACTATGATTTAGATCGACAAACAGTAAAGATAAAAAAGAAACAAACAACCACGGTATTATTTTGCTCAAACATGGAGACCTCACAGTCAGTACTTTTTTTTTTTTAAGTTTAATAAGGTTGTGGTTCTGTTTTCTTCAACTTTTCTTTCAATACCCCTTTTGAAATTGCTTACAGGAATCCCAGAACAGCTCTGCTCTCAAATCATGCTGGTACCTTTCGGCAAGACATCAGGGCAGTTAAAGTTTCCTGGTTTCATTCTTATTAACAACTCAGTTCAGGGATCCTTTCACACAGGACTTCATCACCACACAAGGTCACACACACAAAGACACAGACACACACACACAGAGAAGCACACACAGAACTATCTGCCAAGATATACTTCCTGGTGGAGGTTCAATGCCATCGATGAGTTTGGCACTGAGACTAGACCCTGCTGCCCACTGGCTCTCACAAACACACACACACACACACACACACACATACTAGCCTCCCATCATTTCTCTTTTTGTCCGACTATACTGAAAAGCCCGTCTGTCTCCATGCAGAGGTGGAAATATATGTATGGGGGAGGGATGGGAATAGGAAGAAAGACCTAGAGTGCATTGGGGAAACTGTGAATGGAGCAGAAGGGAAATATGATTTAGATAAAATGCAGCAGTGACATAAGGGTGTTTGGCAATTCTTCTAGCTATCCTGAAGACCCCTTGAGAGAGCAGAGAGACAAGGAGAGAGGCAGAGAAAGCAAAACTAGGGTAAGCTTAGGAGAAGCATTGCCTCCTGTTTACCTGGCTGATACTTTCCCCTGGATTTCCCCCAGGAAAGATACTGACAAGGAAAAACTGGAGGTTCAGTGTTTACCTTGGGCAAGACCAAGATAGAAGTTGACAATGGAGAGAATCAGGAAAGTATTTAATCACAGAACGAGGAAATCTGCAGCTGTGGGGGATGGATCTGTGTGAGTGCTTGTCAGAAGGCAGGCTTATGAATTCAAACTCTGTGGGGAAATAAGAGCGATGAGGTGGCTGTTGTGCCACAGGCAGGACCACATGGAAATATACCAGTATGATGATAGCGCATGTGTCACTGCTGCAGGTTTCATATAACAGCACATAGTAGAAAACAATGGGATAATACCAAAAGGATGTGAGGCAGCTTGAGTCTGGTTTGTTTTGTACAGTGTAGCTGTGGATGGATGGAGTGGGTTTGTGCTGGCAGGTATTTTGGCTTTTTGATTCGGCCCTGTGCCAGTTATTAATCAATCAAACAGGCTTTTATTAGAGCAGCCCCACAGTGCAATGTCAGTAAAAGCACTCTTATGAGATTTTGTAAAATAATCTGGCAAGCAACTTGTCTTTTACTTTAACACAAATAAAATGTCAAGTGGTTTGACTTCTTATTTTGTCGTTCAGCTAACGTACTGTTTGTTGGCTAGTTCAAAGGAAATTAATATAGTTTAATTAATTCAAAGTGTATCAGTTTAATTTGAGTTAAAACCAAATTACATACGGAAAAAAGAAAAGACTTACTCTAAACGTACGGACCCATAAAATGAATAATAAATAATTAGCTGCATTAATATTCAGTTTTCTATCAAGTTGAATCACAACGAAATTACTTCTCCTAACACTAATATTTTCATTTTGTGTTTATCTTTTGCTTTGGCAGGATGATTCCATCCAGTAGCAATGACTTCCTGGTTCGGGACCTCGCCGCAGGACGCAGCTACGATCTTTGCGTCCTGGCAGTGTTTGATGATGTCGTCACCTCGCTGACGGCGACCCGTCCTTTGGGCTGTCTGTCATTCACCACAGACACGGAGTTCAGCCAGTGTCAAGCACTGCACAGCCACTTCCTGGGCGGCACGATGATCATCATCATTGGAGGGATTATTGTTGCCTCTGTTCTGGTTTTTATTATCATCTTAATGATACGATACAAAGTTTACAGCAACCAAGGGGCCGGCCACGGGAAAGCAGCCATTGCGGCAACTGCGGCAAGACCGCAGAGCAACGGACAAGGAGGGAGCGGACAGGTCCAAGTCCTCCCTCGCTCTGCCTCAAAAATGCCCGACAGTCAGGACGACCAAGTGCTATCACCGTCCAGGGCCATGTCGCCTAGCAACACTCTGAGAGACACTGTGGCATTGGTCGAGGAGGAGAGCAGTGGACGGAGCATAATGACAAGGACTGACTCCTCGGCCAATGAGGAGTTGCTCTCGCCAACCAAGGCCCGTTTTTCCTCCAGGGTCGCCATTGAGATGAAAAGCAGACCGCCATCTGTCGCCAAAGAGCCCACCTCCCCCAAGGAACTGGCAGGTAGTAGAGAAAGAGAGAGAAAAAGAGAGAAAGAAAGGAGGAAAAAGGAGGAAGTAGACAAGGAGGGAGCTATTTAGAGAGATTGAAAGAAAGATTAAAATAAGTTGACAGAGAAAGAGATTGAGGGGAGATACAAAGAAAAACAAACAGGAGGAGACGGAGGATGAGAAGCAGACAATGTGCAATTGAAGGTGTGAAATTGAGCAAGACAACAACAGAAAGTGGAAAAGTGAAAAAGCGAGTAAGTCTGAACGAGAGAGTGAATACTGAGAGGACAGTGGGTGAGACAGAGGGCGTCTGCAGGGCTGAAGGAGTATCTGAAGGTGTAGTTAGCTCTCCTCTCTCATTCTGAAAATAAAGGTTATTTATTTATTTGTCATCACATTAATTAAAAAAAAACAGTTTGTACTCGACAGTGTAGTGAAATTAACCTGCAACCTCATATTGACGATGCTCATTGATTCCCCGTTCTCTTCTCCTGAAAATTTCCAGGATTAAATTCCGAACAGTACAAAGCAGAAACTTTTGGCTTTAAAAGTGCTAAGAAGTGTCAGACACTTAAGGGTTTTTTCAGGGGAGGGTTATTTGCCAAAGTGAGATGTGCCTGATGCCCTGAGCTTGTTGGCCTTATTTCAACAGACTGTGTCAGCAGGGAGAGAAATCTTTGTGGATTGATGTTTAAAGGGAGAGGGAATTGTTGGTACAGGTGGGATTACCCAATGCACCACAGCTAACATTACTCAGGTTAGCTTTCCTCGTGTATTGACTCTTCTGGTGCTACGACCTATTAAAGCCTAAGCTCACTGGATCGGCTTTTTTTTGCTATTAGGCATGACATAAGTAGAAGGGTAGAAAATGAAAGAAGAAAGTTAGTACAGCACAAAAAGAAAGAGTGTTGTAAGTTGGCTGAAATGTAATACAAGACTGAGAAGCTCAATAATCTTCATTTCCCCTTAAAAAAATAAAGGAAAAGAAAAAAAAACCTAAAAGTCTCTTGAGAAATCGAAAAATTTGCACATCTGTCTGTCTTCATTGGTAGAAGAAACAGTTGTTACATGATGAAAGACCCTGTAAAATCTTTGAAGGGCTTAAAAAGCATAAATAAGAGCTTAAAAAAACATTACACATTGGTTCAAATGCGCCTGTTATGTAATATTACACTTTTATTACCACATCTTTTTTTAAAATAATATAAATAACTAAAAATCATCCACAATGCGTTCTGACCCTTAGTAAACCTGTCAGTATAAATCTTCATATAACTCCTTACGCGTATAGTTTAGATTTAAGGCCAGCGTGCTCTCTTTGTAAATCCAAGCAACTTGTTTTAAATTCAGCCAGAGTGTAATAAAATGCCTCCAAATGAAACAAGACGGAATCCGGCAAATATATAATTTAAAATACCCTATGAATTATGCACAAGACAACTGATGCAGTCACAGCTATTATTAATCCATACGCTGTGGTTTAAGAAGAAACTGCAAGAAGACAAGTGTGTGGAAGTGGAAAAATCAGCACAACCACTAAAAGTATTGCATTTGGAGTAAAAGACATATAAGTAACATGAATAAGAAAGCTTTAAAGATGATTTTTTTTTTATGTTTTATTATGAAAGAAGGTCCACACAAAAGAAGGCAGGATGACTTTGGATGGAGTCGCAAAGATCTGTGATAAAAACCTGCCACACTCTGACACCTAGAAATTAGAAAGTCTGTGCTGTTAGCTAAAAGACAGACTTCAGTTGAGCAGTCTGAGCCCAATATGCTGCACTGAAACTGCTTCATTTTCACCATCACAATTATTCATACTAAATGAGTACTAATTGATCTTATGTCTTTCTTTGTCTGCTCATGCATGACCTCTTATGCGGGCTAAAGTATATTAAGTTTCTGTAGTATTCACCACTGACAGAGAAAAGCTGCAGGACAGTTAGCAAAAACAGAGAGATATACAGTCTGTACTGTTTACAGAAACATATTTCTCAAATAAAATGCAACAATTATTTAAGATTATCATTCTGCATTTAAAGTATCATACAAGCAGTGCAAAAAGCATGATGCTATAAGCACAATTCTGTATGATTACTATATTATGATATACCTTTTACTTACCATGCAAGGCACTGATGGAAAATTGCCTTTATGTAACTCAGTCGTTGCCAGCAAAGGCTATTAGATAGGACCTACTTTTTATGTAATCAGGCCCCGCTTCTCTCAATTCAAGCTGTTGAAGTGACTTGCACATGCTCACAAAGGCTGCCTGAAATGCTCAATAGTGCTATCATAGTGGGAATCCACAAGAGCATGTGAATTTTTCTTTGCGGGTAGATTTTCTCCGTGTTAAGCCCACTCCAGTGCTCTTCCCCTTTAACACTAATCCACTCAGGAAATTAGGATTTCATTAGGACGAATAAACGGAGAAACCATTTCACATGAGTGGCTCAAACAGCTGAGTCGAAATACTTTATCAGCGGCTGATATGTCATTCAGTTGGCCTCCCTGAATGGCCTGAAATGAGGTGTCATTGAGCCCCGCGTTGATAGCAGGGAGGAGATGGGAGATCTGTGTGAAGTGCAGCAGCTTAGACGGCAAGTTCAGGGAAAGTTTTCCCCTTCAGAAACTCCAGTGGATAAGTGGTCAGTATGACATTTAAAAAAAAAAAAAAAGCTCAATGTTCTGGACACATGCTCACATCATGCCCTGTAGCTATTGCATGAGAGAAGATTTGAAGAGATTTCCAATGGTGTCAAGTGCATCATTAACTAACAGACCAGCTAAGATATGAAGATAGTAAAACAAGCTGCTACCCAGTTGTTTTTTTCACCTCTGAATGAGGAGAAGTTTTCGTGCACATGTGATTCAGCAAGTTCTCTGAGAGGTTGATGGCCAAATTGGGGTTTGAAAGCAGAGGAGTCGATGGGTGCTCATTACGGCTGCAACAGGCTAGAATTTTTGCAAACTAGGATCAAGAACTTTTTCTTTGTTGTGGCACTGAGATGCCACCGTGTGCGCTAACTCCAGCATTTCCCCAATGGGCCTAATTAACAACGCTAACCTCATCTCAACCTTCTATGACTGAAGCGTGTCAGTCATGAGAGCTTTTCGAGAAAAAAAAAGGCATCCCAGACTACAACGAGACAAACAAGACAATTATAAGAGTTTTTATTTTGACACTTCACCCAAGGAGGGGAAAAAAGTTACCGCTGGCCTTTGTTTTCTTTGTTTTCTCTCTTTGATTCCAGGATCGTTGGCACTTTGAGGGCAACCTGCAATGAGGGATAATGCTCGTGTGTTTGTACAAAGACTGCTGGGGTTTGTCAGGGTGTAGCTGTGTCTGTGATGTGTTTCACTGGTTGCTGCATTGCAGTGAAAGGCAACATTGATCTGATCAGAGAGAGCCGCAGTGAGTTAGAGTGCCTGAGGAACAGAGCGACTGACAGATGCACAGAGAGACCCCATTAAAGGCCCACGGTTGTCAAAAGTGTAACCCAACATGAAAAAACAGGAACATTGTGGGTGAAATGTTCCTATTGTTTATTTGCTTTTCATAGACTTGTACTCATTGGAAGAATAGAAACAGAATTTTGAATTTTCATATCTTTGTTTAACTTTATTTAATTCAAAAAGTGCTTTTTGGATTTTATCCTTTCGAGGGAATAAAGGTCCCCTTTAAAGTTGCATGAGATAAATTGAAAATTTTCTGCATTTGGTCCAAATTTTGAAGTCTATCATAATGAGAGACTTATATGTAACAAGATATTGCTTTCTGTAATTATTCCTACCAGTGCAAAAGTGATTGCCTCCCAATTAATGCAAGAAAAAGGAGGAAAAATCCACTTTCCTTACTTTATTGCTGAACCGAACCTAAATTTTTAAGTATTTTAAGTTAGACAAATCATGTACAGTTCTTCCAGAGTTCAACTCTATTTAGTACAAAATTCTGTGTTTATGTTTCTACTGTACCCTTCTGCTGTAGCTCAGCAAAGAGAAAACTGTCCACGGAAGCACAAAGAGGGAACTAAAAAGACAAAAACCTTGGAAGATACATACTTAAACTTCTGCTGAACCTTCAAATGCAGTTTTTGCACAGGAGGAAGGACTGTGATGCCCCTCCCCCATACTCCACAGTGTTGTCACATTAGAAGGGAGTCATGCAGGCGTGAATACAGCCACCAATAACTTGTACCTTTGAGCGTGATTAAGTATTATTAAAACAATCAAAACCCATCCCTTAATTAAAAATAAATAAATGAAACAGATAAGCATAAGAGAACATTTTGTCACTCACAGTGTCGCTTTGGAGGTTGAGATCTGGCTCTTTACAAGATGTTGCAAGAGAGTTCATAGTCAGAAGTAGCTCTTTAACCTGAATACCAAGTGGGGAATTTCCTACCAGGATTAGCAGTAATTATATGCTTGACACAAACATATTGTGGTTATGTAAAGCAAAGTGCTACTAGTTTAAGAACTGCCAAACGAACATTAAGTCTAAGTGCGTGTGTAATGTTTTAATTAGACTAAAATCTCTCCACACAGTCACATCGTAGGGTCCCTCCAGGTAAATCATTTGTTTTAAGGGGCTTAGAAGTGCATTCAGGCTAATTTTAGGGCTAGTCAATATATATTGTTCTCACAGTGCCACAAAGCATGTGTTTGCCTGCGTGTTCAGGGTCGACTTCCCAGTCCCTGATGGTCTCTGCATGCTTGTGTGTGATGTTATGTGCAAGGTTTAACATCCCTGAGCCGGTGTTAAAAAAAAACTCCCCCAAGGTTAGGGCCAGACGGAAAAGAAGTCTTGGATAACACAAGGATGTGTGCAACCTTGTGTTAAGTGCAAGTGTGTGTGTCCCCCCCCACCCCCTCCCCCGTGGCCCTGCCGTGACCCTGTAGCCTGTCTGTCCTCCGTGCATTTTAATCTATCATCACTCCTTTCGGTGTCATCCCCTATGCCTGGCCTCATTCTTCAACGTCGTCTGTCTTTCTGAATTCATCTCTAAGGATCTCCCTCAACTGGGCGGGGGGGGGGGGGGGGGGGGGGCGGGGGGGGGGGGGGGGGGGGGGGGGGGGGGGGGGGGCGGGGGG
>JAPZDV010000024.1:12414351-12425873 GCA_029814665.1 Acanthurus lineatus | reverse complement strand
CAACACTCTCTGGTGAACAGCTCCCAACTGTCCCTCAACTACCCCCCCCCCCCATTCTATCACACCCCCGCTGTGTTTCTCAAGCCCTCTCTGTCACATTCTCTCGTCTTTCGTATTTTTGCTGGCTTTCTGACTGCCCTGACAGTTTCTGACCCCCGCCCCCTCCACCCCTCTTTTTTTTTTTGTGCTGCTTTGCTCCATCTGTGTCAGTGTTTCTCACTGTTTCTCATTGTCTCTCTCTCCATGTCTCTCCCGTTCTTCTTGCTGTTTCTGACTGTGCTCGCTTTTCTCCATCTCCGCTCTTCCTCCTCTCTGTCTCTCGGATGCCTCCAGCAGCAGACGTCAGGCGGCCTCATAGTGTCGAATGGAGAGACTTTAAGATCTGAGGGTCTCTTGGCCTCACAAAGAGAGCGCTCCAACACTACACACAGAGAGTAATGACTGGCATTTGAAACTTGAGCTCTCCCCGGATTTGTTTTCCGACAGTTTTCTCCCTTCTACTACTCCCATGCCTGCCCCGACTGCAGCCTCGATCCCATGTAGCATGCTGCCATCTATCCCTTCCTTTTCAATGCTTTTTGTTGTTTCTTTTTTGCCTCAGTTAGTTCACACCCAACAAAAAAAAAACATAAACTGTTACTCTCCTGTAGTGGTGCTGAAGGTCTGAGGTACCCATCCTTAAAAATCCCTGCCTCCACCCCAATGCACTTCTTTTTCAATACAATTTCTCTTTGCTAGGAACAAGTTTTATTTTATTAAGGTCGAAGCGGGTATCTTAAAATGGTTAATGGACCGCTCTATAAAACCGGCCTCTCATTCACACAACACTCTCAACACTGTCAAACTGCCATGCATAGCATCAGCAACATGCCAGTGTCTTTCCCAAAGACACTTTGACACATTGACAGGAAAAGCAAAGAGCTGAATAACCAACCCAGAGATTTGTGAATGACCCATTCTGTCGCCTAAGTCAGCCACCAGACTTCCACATCTGAGCAAATTAAACCTCCCCTGTATTACAAAATTATCTGCGTGCTCAGATACCACTAGAGGAAATGACTTTTTATGTAATGTTGGAGAGCTGATCCTTTGATTCATTTCCTTTCTTTTCATCGCTAATTTTCTGTGTCTCTCACTGGTCTTGGAAACTTTCCCTGTCTTTTTGCCTCTTTTTTTCCCCATCTCTATTGATAATCCGTATATTTTGGGAATTGGAACATTTTCTTATTGATGACATCCATCATTGCATCATTTCCTTCTCACCTCTTTCCTAAATCCCTGGTCTTATTTCTGCAAGAACATCACTTTTTTCTCTAATGCTCTGTTTGCATCTATTGTTTATTTTTAGTTCCTTAATAGCGTTCCTTTTCCATTCTGCTTCTAATTAATAACACTTCTGTCTGTGCAGTCTTTTTTTATTTCTTATACCTCGTCCATCCATCTCCTTACCGCTCACTCTGCATTACCATTTTCCTCTCTGTCTCTCTCTCCTCCCATCTCCTTCATCCATCTGCATGGTCCCAAGAATGATGGAAGAGAAGCAAGAGTGGGGTGGGGGGGGGGAGAGGAGGATGATAGAGGAGAAGACAGGGGAGATGTGCAGTGCCTGTGATGGATGAATACAAGAGGCATTAAGAAGACTCTGCTTCATTCTTAAAGTGACACAATAAGCACTGGCTGTACATAAATGCAGTTAAGAAATATTCCTCCTGACAAATACATTTTAAAAAAAGCTCTCCTGACAAACATGCACATTACAAATAGCAGCTTCGCCGATACACCACCGCAGCAAGTGCATCTTCATCACTCTCCAAGCTTTTTCTTTGCTCTCCCCTGTCAGTGTGTCTGGCTTTTTTCAGGCATTAACTGCTGCATCTACCTACTATAAAGCAGTTACAGTCTCACACAAACTCTCACAAGAGAACAAAAATAGCTTCTGTGAGGTTAAAAGTGAAGAGTAATGACTTTTTTTATGAAATATTTTAAACTTCATTGCTAGATAAGTAGTGAGTGGATTATATATCACTGCTTACATGGGACTGAATATAAGAGGATCTCACACCGGAATACCAGTGAATGGTTTGTGCACAATAAGATCAGGAATAGCTTCCGCTTCTTTTTTTAGTCATTCAATCAAAAACTGGTTTTTGATCAAGAATCATTTTGGATTATTTTGAAAGACTCCAAGAATCTTGATCAGATTAAATTGTAGAATTCCTGGAGAATCACACCACTTCGTTTAACTCCATGTTTTAAATAGTATATGGATGTGAAGACCAAGGAAAAAGAAAACCTAAAAAGGTTCAAATCCAAAATGTAAGCCACTTTTAATCAGTTTGTCTCAGAGACAAGCTGATGTTGCTGCAGAGCTGTGAAAAACACGACATTTGATCCTTTTCTTCGTCCGGTTTCATATTGTTTCATTTTCTTCTGTCTTCCTTTGGGAGGTCATAACACTCGCCAAAAATAAAACAAAAGTCTTCTGTAAAAATGACCTTTTTCCCAAACTTTTAATACGTGATGATAGTTATGATGACAAATCAAGCAGTACCTCTCGAAGGATTTTTTTTTAAATTATGGGTCTGCAGGTCAGGAGTAATTCAACAAAGACCAAGCAAAGTTAAAGCCACTTAAAGTTCTCTGCTGTTCGTCACCTGCTGAAAGCTCTGATGCTCTTAATGTTCAGTGCTAAAACTTTCAACCCATGTTTTCCAAATCCCAAAGGTGTTAAATTGTGTCTCCTAGATCTTTCCTGATTAAATTATTTGTTTTTCTATCTTCCTCTCAAACTTGTGTCTTACACAAGTTGTACACTTGATCCCACTTTTTTTTCAATTGTCTTATTCAACCTCCTTGTTCTAAATATCCCCTTTAGAACACAGATGTTGCCCCTTAATGTCCCTTTCCTTCTAGTTTAATACAATATTTTTAATGTTACATTTTTAATCCTTGCTGTTCTCATTTTCTCTTTTTTTTAGAACCCTGATGTTATTGTTCTGAGTGGCAAATGTGGAGAATGAACGTCACCACCAGGGAGAAGCTGGTGAAAACTGAAGAAAAAAGGCCCAATAGCTCCTCTCCCATATCTCCTGTTTACTGTTACCCATTGCTTTGTTTCCATGAATATCATGGGGTTATAGACCTGTACTGTCTGGTTTGCTTTTTACTGCTAATCTTGGTTCTCGTGTCTGAATTGGACGACGGTGTCAAGGCCCGGTGAGTCTTGATTGGCCAGTTGCTGCAGGATCCAACAGTCAGCGTGATCATCATTGAATTTTCTGTTTTTAAAACATGTGAATCAGCATGAAACCGGATACGGTGGATGCAGAACAACACTAAGAGGCATATGGATGTGTCTCGAAATGAAAATGGACGAAAAAAATCTAAATGAAAACCTCACCATCTGGAGCAGCATAAACATGCACAGACAAGATCCCATGTGGATTGTAAAAACAGACAAGCGGAGAAAGTTGGATGCATAGATAATCACGCTCAACCTGGATATACAATATGTTAGACTGCACAAACAGGGAGGGTCTAATGTCTGGATGGGTCTGCTTTTGGATATGAACATGTGCTAACCACATTGACAATAAAGGTTCAGTGTTTCTGCAACTAAAAGGAACCCTAAGTGACTCCACTTTATTAATCCATGTGGGACGATGCAATCCTGCTGAACTGGCCTGAGCTGATCCCAGCTGTGCTGAACTGGAACTGAATCTTAACTTTGCCTGAACTCTTTTTTCTCCCAGTCAGAAGTATGTTTCTGGAAAGCACATAAGAGTTTACAAAGGACCTTAAGTGAACTGCTTTGACCCGGATAGACCTAAATAAAGCTAAATAAAGCTGGCCCAAGTGGAGCTTGAAGTGGAGTTGTACACTGCTGAATGATTCAGACTGTGCAGTGATCTGATGGAGACTAAAACTAGACAAGACAAGATAAACCAGTTATCTATTCTAGTCTGTGTATCCCACTCCTCGGGTTTCAAAACCTACTACTCTTCACCGGATGGGACCGGTTAGGACCTTGCTGACCTTTACCCCTCTCTTTCACATCTCATCCAGGCCCATTTAAACAGGTGAGTAATCAGCTGATTAGCCCATGAACCCGACCAAACAAGCAGCTAAATGAAGAAGTTCTCACACTCAAAGATCCGGGTGGCTCGGTAATTAGTGTGACATATGGTAACCTGCCGGCAGTCACCTTGGCCATCCACCAATTCTGGGTCCTGCCCCGTAGTTTAAGACAGCCTTGCACTTTGCAGTGTCTCCTCCTGCCGCGAGTGGTCTGTGCCCTAATGAGGGCAGTGCTTTAACGAGCACCGTCTAATTGCTGTCAGCTAGACAATTACAGAGCCACCTTGGCTAAACGATCCACTTCGTTACCACCCTCCACTGACAACATCACAACAGGCGACAGATAAATGCAATCCCCCCCTTCTGTTTGTTTCATGCTTTTTTTTCATGTCTGAGTCATCCCTTTTATCCTGCTCCTTTCTCTTCCTCCCTCCTGCTCCATCTCTCTTTCCATCAAATGTCTCTTTTTCTTTTTTTTTTCTCGCCTCCCTGCCTGAGGCTGTGATCAAATGCTGGTGAAAAAATATTATATGCAGGAAAAGGATGTGATTATGAGTGAACACCATGGCCTCAGGGTTGGACTTTGCCTGTATGGTGTTCTGTCACCATGAAGCGACACATTTATTAGCGGTAATCAATAAATTTCAGCAATTTACTGTAGTTCTTCACCTGAGTTATAAACCTTTTTTACAGTCAGTCTCAGGAACAGAAAGCATGATATGTTCCGTTCCAACCTGATTGCAGCTGTAGACTAAAAAGGCACAGCGGTGAGTCTGAACCACATTGTTCTTCTGGTGTACAACCGATATTTCAGGGTAAAATCAAGTTACAGTTTAAAAACTTAGGACTGAACTTTAGTTGAAAATACTTACAATGTTTTATTACTTCAGACTTATTTTACATTTTGGAACCACCATGTTTACAGATAACACATAATAAGCTTTTCATGCCACATTTTTGATAATAAGTGCTGAATGTAGTTATCATTAATCACTCTTATCATGGGTGGACATCATCCCTTTAATAGCAGCAGCTGTCTGTAACAAAATTGGATATGCTGTTCATGCTGCAATTTATTTATTTTTTTTAATTTTTTTTTAATTATAATGACTTTTCTTGAAAATTCCAAAGTAATTTTCAGTTTGGCAAAGGATAATTTATTCAGCCTGACACTGTGAATACACACCCACATAAACAAACTGTGAGAATCAATTTGAATGAGGAAAAGAACAGAAAGTGAGGACTCAAACAGAGTTCCAGGTCTTTGATTTATCTCAAACATACAAAACAGACAGAGTTAAGTCATAACCTATTGTTATGATGCCTTTTTTTTATTATTATTTGTTTGGTAGTTTAATTTGATAGCTGTTATCAGTTGACTCACACACAACATCCAATTATGCTAATATATTATCTGTAACATTTAAAGTGCAGATAAAAGAGTGATATGAATCATTTCTGCTGTGTTTTAACCAGACAGTTAAATAAATGTTATTATATCCAGTTATTATGTGACTGATTCAAAATGGCCCAGCAATGATGACTTACATTTAACTTACATTTCAATAACAAGTGACACAGCCCTTATTTAGTAAATAGCAATTAATCAGTCAGTCTTTCTGGTATTACACACACAAGCAAACGGATATTAAGGGCACTTCTACAATACTTGACTGTGACTGTGTGTACACGTGTGTGTGTCCTGTCAGGACAGCATGAACAGTATGACTGCAGATGTCAGACAACAGAAGGTGTTTACACAAACAAACATTTCCTCTTTATCTCTTGTTGTTTCTGATTGTTTTGGCCATCTTGTTCATTTTTTAAAGCAAATACACACATGTCACATACACAGATTGAGACAGTCCAACATGGTCTAACATTAACATGTCAGTGGGACATTTTTCCTTGTCTGGGTTTCTAAAAGTTTGATAATAATTATGCCTAAAATAACAAACTCAAAATGAATCGTAAATCAGTAATGAAGCTGATATGTATATTTGATCTTTTTTCATAAGAAAAATACCAAAGAATATTAATCGTTTCTTAAATAAACCTTTTTCTATTACCATTCAATAATAAGTTGATACAAAAGAAAAGAACAATCAAGATCGTAAAATATTTTTATATATGTATATATATATATATGTGTGTGTGTGTGTGTGTGTTTGTATGTGTGTGTGTTAGGCCCAATCACACTTGTAAAATAAAGCTCGATGAGAAAAATCTGTTTTGGAAGTTGACGTTTGGTCAGGTTTAGACACAAAATCTATTGGTTAGCTTTAGAAAAAGATTATGGTTTGGAAAAACATTAGTTGGCTGGTCACATCAATTAAGTCATGTACGTATGTTAGCTTACTTACATTATGCGCATAAGTGAGGTATGCTATTGGTTAACCTCCATAGGCTTTCTTGAGATAAAATAAATCACTGAATGATGATGTTCCAGGATTTGGACCCCAGTGTCTCTCTTTCCTCTTTTCTTTATACTATGTTTGTACTTTCCTTCCATCGCCATTCTTCCACCTGATTATGCACCTTGATACAGGCTTGTGCTATCTGAGCCAAGGTGAGATAAACTGCAACAGTAATTAGTGAACGCTTTAGCTTGCAAACAAGCTGCAAACACACGCACACATACATACAAACACACACACATACATACATCAGTGGCAGAGATACAACAAAAAACAAAAACACTAACTAAAAGCTGTGTCTAAAAATAGATTCCATATGAAAAAAACATCAAAGGGCCCTCAGCTGTGTTTCACAGTTAAAGGAGAATATAGGCCCATATTTAGTCATCATATATTGATATGTTAGTCTTTAGTTTTAGCAGTTTTATTTCATTCACATAAAAAAGCTTTAATGGATCCTTGGTGCTTTCTCAATTTTTCTGAGTTACAAGCTAATTGGCTCGTAGGTGCTGATATGAAATAAACAGATTTTAGTTTTTTGAATTTTTGTTTGCTTAATGGGATCTTTAAGAGGAGTTGTTTTTTGTTTGTTTTTTCTTAAGATAAGAACTAATTTATTGGTTATTGAACTGTGAAATTGTGTTAAGCACAGACTGAACAATAGACAGGGGAAAACTTCATATTTCAGATTGTGTTTTCACTAAGTACCTGGTAGTTAGTGATTGCTAAGGGGCCATGAACTGAAAGACATGGGTTCTCTGTAGGGTTGACAAATGTAAAACTATTTGATATATATAGTATAAAGATAAAACTTTTATCTCTGTCCGACTTGCACCCCAACTGGCACCGCAGCTACCTAGTCTAACCTCAACAGCAGCCTACGCTGGGCTATGAGATATTTTATGTGCAGACATAGCTCAAAATAAAGCCCATTAGTTTTTATTTTGGGCCAAAAGAGACGAAAAAGAGCTATCAATAATTGAATTGGAATGAGGAGTGTAATCCCACTCCTTCCGTGGACCGCTGGCTGACCTTTCAGAGTGCCAGACGGCCAACATTTAAAAGCAGCTGAGCTACCGATATCCTTTCAATCTAACAGGCACAGGCTAATTTAGACTTGGTATGTGCTTCTGAGCAGGTGTGTGTCTCTCATTTAATTACTATGATTCTCCTTTGTTAAAACTAATACGATTCCCAAGAGAGAGTGTATCCATTTCAGTCCAACATCTAGATAGTTTTAGAGGCTGAAACCAAGTAGCACCAACAAAACTTTTAAATGCTTTTCTGAGTATCCCTAAGGAAATGCCAATAATACTGATTTACGCCTTTGTTTCTCTAATGTGTAAGATGACATAGGCTTATTTAGGAGAAAGGCAAAAATGTGACTTCAGCTCTGTGACACTGACTTGCAGAGTCTCTCCAATACAGTATTACTAAGCCACTATTATGTCAGTACCCTGAATGAGTAATATGTGGCTACATGACAAAATCTACCCCGTTTACATTGAAATCTGTAGGTAGGTGATACAAATCTGTACTGTCACCACTAAGAGTAAACCCTGGTTTTACTTTCCTTTCTTTGTTTCAGCCATAAAAGTGAATAAAACTTGCTAGATGCTCCATGGACACCTTGATAATTAAAATGATAAATTAATCATGTTGTCCCCTCCACCCTGACACTATTTCCTGCCATTACTTCCTCCCTGAAGTCCGGTGGTCATGCGATATTAAGAGCTTGTTATCCTGACTGAAAAATGTCCATCTTGTATAAAAACAACTATGAGGAGTGTTAGGAGGTGAAATGTGCAAGAATTACATTTTTATTAAACTTTCAGCTGCTTTGATCCTTTCTGCTGTAGTCTCTGGTGGGAAAAACCTTTGAAAGAATAGTTTGACATTTTCTTGCCAAGAGTAAGATGAGAAGGGCAATTCCACTGGCATACTTTTTTTAATAAAGGACTACAGCCAGAGGTCATTTATCATAGCTTAGTTTAGCATAAGACTAGGAAACAAAAGTATTTGTCTTTGCATCTGTATCTAGACAGAAGACCAGAAGTGGGCAAAGTGTAATTCATGTTAAATTTTCGCAAACATTGTATTTTCTAATTTAATATTCCTCGGAAATGCAACTGTTGCGCCTTAAAAGCATCCAATTGATGCTCTGCAGCAGACAGATTTGTAGATAGATGGATTTTTTTTCTCTCTTCAGTTTAACATCACATGTGAACTGTAACATGGTCTTGTTTCACTTAATGTGGCAGCTTCCATCTGTGGCCATTTGGCAGCATTTACGAGTCTCTCCCAGCAACCATTCAGTTTCTTCCTTTTACAAAGGCTAGAATGGGCACAGTGAGCAACACAGACTGCAGTTGTCATTACAGCCTTAATGTAGAGGAGATGCAGTATGTGCATGTTCATGTGTGCATGCTATGACTTCAATTTAAGCAGCACGTCACATCTGGCAGCTGATGGGACATTGATGTAGCAAACGTGGCCATGCATACATTACGGTATTTGAATAAAAAATCCTCAAAGACACACAGACAAATTCACTTACAGAAATATCTAAAAAAGACCGTGGTTTCTTCGACACGTCACTGCTGGATCCTTCGCTCGTTACACGGAGCTTTCCAGCTGTGTGTTAGAGAAATTCAAAAGAAAAAAAAAAAATTACCGGACACATATGAAAGCGGGTAACTTTAAAAATGTGTGAGCACCCCCGCTGTTATCTGACCTGTGGTGATCTAAGATGAGAGTCTTACAAGATCATGACAAGGTGAACGATGCCTGCGGGGAGAAGGAGGTGAGAGGAAAAATGGGAGGGAGTAAAAGGAAGGAAGGAGAAGCAAAGGAGGAAGGATGGGAAGTGGGGAGTGAAAACAAGGAGGGAGGGAGGGATAGATGGAGCAGGGACAGGTTTCAGATGTGGGGGGATGTTAAAAGTGAGAATATGGGGGAAGAAATGTATAAAGTAGTTTACATAAAGGAGAGAATGAAGCAGGAGGAGGAAGGCTCAGTGATGTTACTAGAAATTAGCATAAACTAGCCTGATTGTCAGTTGACATGGTCTTCCTTTAAGTACAGATGCTTCTGTGATGATCCTACTGTGCCAACAGCGCTGTGATAGGAAGAAGAGCAGCGGGGGGGAGAGGCCATACAAAATAAGCAGCCAAGGGTAGGTAAAGGAGGAAGGGGAAAGACAGGGTTTAAAGAAAAGGTGGGGGAGGACAGAAGATGTGATGACGACGGGCGAGAGTAAAGGAGGAGGAGTCAGTAAAAAAGCCAAGAAAGGGAACAGAGAGGAGAAGCAGGAGAACAGCAAGTGGGATGTGTGTAGGATTACTCAGTGTGTATTGAGCTGCAGCTGCATTGTGCTATGAGTTGTCTTTGGTCCCGCAGAAAGAAAAAAAAAAGTGGTAGTATGAATAATAGATGACACAACATATACACGTTCACACACTGCATGTTCATTTTTATACAAGTTTATTGAATGACTCCCTCACCCCCCTTTTAAATGGTCGGGGGAAGGAAAAAAAAAAGATCTTAAAAGCGAGGCACATGATGCTCTCAGCCGAACAAATGCGTCAACAGATAAACGCAAAGCCAGCGAGGCAAAAGAGATTTCTACATTAAGATTCTGAGACCTCTCATTGATATGTGTGTGTTTGTGTGTTTGTGAGGGCCGGGTATGGGCCGATGCTTCTATGTGAATGAGTGTGTGTGCCAGTTATTCAGTGGATGCATTCATGTGTCAATCATGACCGAAAAAGTTGACATTTCTGTCAGTCGCCCACCCTGGAGAAAGCATCTGGAAAGCTGTGAATACTAAGTTACCCTGAAGTAGCATCAAAAAGCTAAAAAAAAAAAAAAAAAGAGGCGGCTTTCTGGGCAGTGTTCAGCTCTAAAATGTGAGCACCGCTGGGATTTGTTCTGCAAAAGATCTTGCTCTCGGTGTTCCTGTGTGAGTTGGTGAAGGTCAGTGGCACAGCATATTCAGCTGTTTTAAAAAGCCCTTCTATCAATTTGTGTATTTAAAAAAAGTCTACAGCCCACCACACTTATCCCATCAAATTGAGGGATTTCAGAATATGAATTTTAAAGCCAAACGCATGAACTCAAATAACACCCACTTTATGATATTACTTCAGTGTAGCGACGGTTTTACACTGAGCTCAGTATATTTGCACCATTTCTTGACAATGAAAACAACACTTACATGATGAAACGGTACTGAATCTATTGGATGGTTTTGATGGCTGTGAACCTTTTTTTCTTTTTTTCATCCGAGCACATTTCTTCGACACATGCACATTCTGCAGCACTGAAAGTGATTTAAACTTCTGGTTCAAGACAGCAGCATAATCGTTAATTGGCACTGAGAGCCTGCGATGCAAATGAGGGAGCAGCGATTATATTTATAACCATTTTAAAAATTAAACATGAAATTGGCTGACATTTAGTGATACACGGACCTGTAAAAGTCAATTGTGTTGCAACTCAGAGAGAGGGGGAGAGGGAGAGAACGGCAGCAGCAACGGCTGCAGAAAGAGAAGCTATAATTGGATGCTGCAGATTTACCACTCAGCATTAGTTGATGTATTACATTCATATAAAAGTCTCTTCCTCTCTTTGCTTTCTGCCTTGGAAAAGCTTTACCTGCATCTCATCAGTGGCACAGAGCTGAAGTGTTTGATGCACAGTACACCTTCAGGATACAGAAACACACACACACACAAAAAGGAAAGAAACAAATGGGGTGGCACTTTTCAGCATGTTACAAAATGCTACAGAAAATACCTTTATCCATTTACATATAAATGGCTGCAGCTGTGTTTTCGCAATGTAAACTGTAAACTCTGTTTCAGGAATAAAAATAGCCATGGTTCTTACTGCACCGTCTGCTGAACTTTGCAGCAGAAGCAGGGTTTAGAATAGCAGCCTGCACTACTGTAGTGCACAGTGAAAATGCACTGACATCAGTCCACAGAATTCCTTTTTCACTATAATAGGAAAAATATTACAATAAAT
>JAPZDV010000024.1:12398104-12413914 GCA_029814665.1 Acanthurus lineatus | reverse complement strand
GCAAAATACTGTAATATAAAAAAAAAATACTGTTAAAGAAAATTTAGTTAATCTTATTGCAACATGACACGATTGAACCCAGCTTACTTTATTCTAAGCAACATTACTCACTCTTTTTAATATAATCACTTTTTAAAGTTTCACAGTTACATCCAGGGCTTAACAAAAGCACATCTGCCAAATGCAGGTAGACTTTGGCAGAGGCATTCAAACTGAGTGTTCAACCGACCAAAAACCAGAAAGCCAACTTTGCTGCACTGCATGAGGTCAGGCAGCGCGACACCAATCTGTTGGCTGCTCTGCAGCTCTCTGCCCCGGCTATGATGACTGGAGGCAGGACTGCCAACCGTCACAAATGACCAGGAGACTCGTGCAATGGACACACCGTCTCGTACCGCACGTTCATTTTATCATCTAGTGAAAAACTCATTTAAAACCAATAACAGCACAAAAAAAGGACAGTGACCGCACATGGCCAGACAAGCCAGCAGCTCTTCTGTCTATCAGCAGGGTCCCTTGATTCTCTTTTCGCACTCTGTGCATGCAGGCAAGAGTGGGACTAAGTTATAATGGTCATGGAGATGTTCTCTGTTGCTTCAAAACTTTCTCACAATTTACAATAAAAGATTTTTCAGGTTAACAATAATTTTATTAGATAGATCTCCTGATGCTGGTTAGGTTTGCTCTTCTGATTTCTTTTGGCCATGATATAACTTTGGGAAACCACAAGTCACATTGGCTCTTTTGCAAATAAGTTAATGTCAAGCTCTGATTACATCCTAGGCTTTTCATATCTCATGATGCCTCACAAGTGACATATAATGTGTCACTTGTGAGGCACCCAGGAAATCGAGAGTGCAGCTTTCACACATCCATCGACTAACAGGGACCTTGAATGAACATCCCCCCATTTATCTCCCACCGCAGAAACTCATTTCCTCCTGCAGACAGGTGAGAAAATGGGACTGTTGTTGGATTATAATCTTGTGCAGGTTTACGGGTTTAGCTTCAGAGCAGTCCTTGGGTTGTTATATTGGCGGCTTAGGACCAAAAATGCTGATGCAGTTTATTTGTTTTTGGAGTGAATGAAATGATTTGATCCAAGAGTGTCGAATTTGTCTTTTAAGTGTCAGAAGCGTAAGTGCTCTGTGCTGTCATTGGTTTGTCAGCAGATTCAAAGACAAAGGGATGTGTTTTTTGTTGCTGTTGAATGCTCAGTTCATCACAATGTTACAGAGAAAGGTTGGGTTTGGTTTCCCATTTAAATAGGTTTATTTTGTAAAGACCTTTTTAAATGTTTATTGTGTACTGGATGTTAGGTTTGTCACCTTGTTATAGGTTTTTGGGGGATTACTTTTGGTAATCTGCTGTATTTGTCACAAAAACCAGAATTGATTTGTCTTAGTAGAGTGCAGGTTGCACACTTAATGCATTACAAAATAACATCTTAATAATAACTGGTTTGCTGTACCATACACAACAATATGAACGACATGTAACGCAACGTATTGAGATACAGATACAGGGAGTGAGATACAGTGATTTGTTTTAACGTTAGTTGAAGCCAAAGTTCTGTCTTTTTATCTTTTTCCAGACATTATTAGATTTATTTCAAATAATCAACAACATTCAATACAATTAAAACATGTCAGATAAAGTTGTGCCTAGGGGTAATCACAGAGTGCTTTCATGTCTATTTGTTAGTGTTTTCAGTTGACATGTTGCAGTGTGTTAGAAAGGACTGACTGTGGTTTAATTACTTAGACCAATATTAGTGAAATTTGCAATGACAGGTCATGTCAAGAAGAAAACCTGTGTTAGTCTTTCTTCTCAAAACCTCTGATCTAGTTGAAGTGCGAAGAGTAGAGCTGACGAGGTGTCTTAATATCACGATGTGTGCAGCACTATGTGTGCCATATTAAAGGCTGAAGAACTGGGCGGGAAGGTGTAATGAACGATGGCTAATTAATTCTCCTATTAATTGGGACAAGTTCTCACCTTTAAAATATATCTTTTTGTGGACGAAACACTCAACGCTGTGCAAGCTTTGAAGAGCAGTGATTTCAGCTGCTGAGTCTAAATAGATTTCCCTACGAAGCCATTTGGACACTCACTGGCTATTCAGTCTAAAAATAACAGGCTTGGCGAGGATGGGTTGATTCAGGCAGGAGTTAAGACATTTAAATACGCCAATTACAGTGTTTGGAAAACAACATAATCAATAAGTTATGTTCTCATTTGCAGTCACGGTTTCCTTTGCGGTGTGTGTTACAGCAGAAGTTGAGCCCTCTGGGTTTGTATGAGCCCTCAAGATGGGCACTCACCATGCAAGCAGAGTGGTCTTTTTGGAATTGATTAGCTGCTTGTGTTTTTTCCCCAAAAACCTAAAAAAACTAATGTTTGGCTAATGATTACACAGGGCTCTGTTTACGTACAGTATCTGCAGTGTGATATTTTTGAGACACTTTTTGTACAAAAAATGTGTATTTTCATAACAGTTGTACTGCTGATTAATGTAAGACTGTAGTTTCATTTCTCTCATCAGCAACCAAGAGCCAACAATCATGTCTGCTTCTGGCCCAAGTTTGCATTTCCTGCTAATGACATTCTCATTATTGTCTGTTTAATAGGCTATTTTCAATAACCAATTACTTACCATTGCCGCACATTCTTTTCTCAATAAATGTCACATAGCGTCAAGATATTCTACCAGCATGTTTTACTGAAGTACAAATAAATATTTTGTTGGTCATTTCTTTTAGATTGTGGAACTGCTGGCATTTTTATAATATTTTATCATTAACATTCAACTTTACTCCGTTTCTGCCAGCCACTCAATGAGCAATTTAAAGCCAGCAGCAGGTTTCCCTCAAGAGAACCACTTACAGTGACAGCTAATCATTTTAGCATGCTCACATTACACTACTAATGAGGCCAGCAGTGGCAGAGTTTTTGGCATCTAACAAGGAGGGCGGTGGGCCGACCAATTGTTTCCTTCATTTTTTTTTTTATCATAAATCTTGTCGCCTACCAGATTGTGTTTCTGAAATTATTTAAGCAGGAAACCCCACAGCATGGAAGTGCAGTTTTTAACTGGTATTTTGATTCAGGGCTGATCCCCTGTGGACTCTGTGTTTTTAAAAACTTTATCATTTTAAATGATTGTTTTACAAATTTAGTTCTGGTTTAATTTTAACGCTTATTAGTATTAACATCCAGTGTAGACCATTGCATGAGGAAGCTGGAATTTATTCTGCTCTTGGGTTGACTGTCAATCACTGTAGTGGTCTTTTTTTTAAAAAAATTCTAATAAAAAGTGGGATAAATTTGTCTTAATAACATGGCTTGTAGATGCTTAATGATCAGAGTTGGGCAGAAAGTAGCTGTCAGTCACGGCCATTCCTGTTGCATGTTAAGGTGGATGAAGTGCTCTTCATAATTTGAAGTGTAATCAGCTGCTGATTTGCTTTGGTTTGGTCCACAGAGATGCAACTGACTCTGGCTCTGTGGCCTTGTTTAGAAAATAATATCATACACACACACAAACTCTCACACACACACAAACACAGCACAAATGTTATCCAGACACCACATCACTTCCAGCACAACACATGTTTTTGCCCAAGGCTGCCCATAGGGTATAGTAGCTGTAACTAACAATGTTGATAACCCCTTCTCTGCATTTGGACATATTGACATATTAATTTTGAATTTCATTTATTATCTTTTGCACATTGTTTTTCATTTTTTCATGTTTAAAATCTTATATTTGGGGTTTATTTATTTATTTATGCCTCAAACCTCTTCAGCCCTTCGCCATGACTTACACACATATTGGTGGCAAATACTATTTTTTTAAGACAAAACACAGAAACTCAAAGGTTTTTGACTGTAAATCACAATGAGAGAAAAGCTAATATCATTCTTTCTCTTTTTGTTTGTTTTTTTTTCTTTCAGACCCAGTGTTCAGGAAGAAAGCCACACGTCTGACATCAAGAAGATACGAAGAGATGGAAAAAAAATTATAACAGCAGGGCATCGGCCAAAACGCAACAATTTCCGTCTGCCACATCACTGCTGTTATCAAACTTATGCTATCTGATCAAAGTCATCATCATCATTACTGTTGTCAGTGAATAAGTTTACAGGTGCCGCAGGTTCCACAAACTGAAAATACTATCGTGAAGAAAAATGCTGTATGGCTTTACCACCTGCATTATTGACAACTTTGCAATGATTCAGGACCTCTGAACATCCTCATTACCGCCGTTCAGTGCGTTTACGTGCACACAGATTGATTGATATAATCTCACATATTCTGTTTATAAAGATGTTACATCTTCATATGCGTCTGACAGATATCCCTTAATATATATCATCAGAGTAACACAAGGGATGTTCGAGCGTCTGTCTCATGATCTCATGCTTTGAGCCAGACGCCATGCTGGTTATCGTAAATGGGATATGCGGCGCACAGGTTCCATCTCAGATATTTATCCGTCCATATGTGTGCACACGTAAATGCATTTACTTCCACTCCACAGTCTCATCATCTTCATTATCATTCATGATTGTTATGGATCCCTGCAGAGATGCAAGTTTGCTGGAGAGCAGATCAGACAGAGAACCTCAAACCTTTTGACCCAAACATGAAGAAACACACCCAGAAAAAAAAAAAAGAAAGAATACGAACGCTTTGTCTTCACTGTTTTCCCTCTGTGTTAACCCTACTCTTCTTTTTTTTGGGCTTTATCTTTTGTATGTGTACATAAAGCAATTTCAAATCTTATAGTTTTGTACATGTAATTTTTATGGTGTGTGGAAATTTTCTAATAAAATAAAACAAAAATGGACGACCTTCTCCGAGACTGGTTGCATTGATTATTTTTTTTTATTCTTGCAATCTTCGGCTTCATCAGTTGTTACGCTCTTTAGTAATGATATGCCAAAAAAACATATAATTAACATGTTTTAAAACACCATGTAGATGTTATCAAAGTTAACAATTTTACAAATTTCTCACACATAGCTTAAAGGCAAATGAATTAATATTTTAAAAAGTGTTAATAACTGCAGCCAAGGTGTCTGCTGTGGGAGGACATAAGACCTGATTAAACGGATAATTATAGAAATAATAGGCAAACTGTGAAAGTCTGTCACTGACAATCTGCAGTACTTTCTATGTATTACATACACAATTTAACATGACTCATTTGAGCTCATTTCTTTTTTATACAATCTAATGATGAATTTATTTTTTTTTGCCAGATGAGTTGCTAATGAATTATACTCTATGCATTCTAGGTTTTTCATTTTTACTTTAACGTGTTTGATAAATTGAATAAATCAAAATGAAAAGACTGCCACAATGTGCAGATAAAAGCTAAGTACAAAAGATAATTACTGTCATATGTAAAAGTCTAGTTAAAGCTGCTATGGTAAAATTATTTTTATACTAATAATAGATTAAGTGACAACAATGAAATTTTAAAGGGGTTCTTCTGACTCTGCAGTCCATCTCTGCACCACAGAGCTTTAAAGCTTCCTTTAAGATCAGTTTGGGTTCGCTCTCACAGCTCTCATTGGGTGGTTTTCAGCCTCTGCAGGGAGCTTTTTTTGCAAAAACAGCTGTGATAAACCGACTGCACACTACCTGTTTAGCACCACGCTGCATACGGGCACAGTTAGAGACTAGCTACAGCATAGTGGAGCATTTGGCAGCTAAAGAGCCTGATATTCCCCTCAGGAGCTGGTTAAGACTAAACCAGAGTAAATATTGGTCTTAAGTTCATCAGCTGGAAACACCACTCCATTTAAATGTTAATGCTGTTTCAGTGTGTTTCAGTGTGTTTACAGTTTGTTTACGCTGCCACTGAGGTGTCATAACGTCTGTTATTGCAGGTTAAATGTTACATTTTACAGTCATTTAAAAAAACAACAATATACGTGCATTTACATAGGATTTTGATGTATAAAAAAAAAAGTATAATTTAACTCAGGTCTTTGGCTAAAGCACAAAGTCCTGGTGGCATCAGTGATAGAAAAATCAAAATGACTGCTATTGATCAATATAGTCAGTATTTAACCAGTTCTTGGTGATGACAGATGCTTTAGATACGTGGAGACATCAGCATGAATCCCTTCCTGCACGTGAATGCATGAGTGCATCGCTCAGTGGATTTTTGATTGTGATTTTCAAACTGGAAAATCATCCCAGCTGCCCCTGAAATATGGTGAAATTTGTCTATGGTCATCCACTAAAACCTGTAAATCCACACTGTGCATGGCTGAGAACGTTCCGTGAGTTAAGATGTTTTCATTCAGCATTGGAGCCTTTTAAACGTCTCCTGTATTTGCTCTCGTTTCTTACTCCCAGTTGCTAATATTTCCTGTGAAGATAACCTAAATCTGTCTGCTTCCTCCTTTTCCTCCTCTCCCATTACCGAATCTCCTCCTATCACTGCACCCTCCCCCCAACCTTTTCCTCCTCAACTTGTCACCCCCATTTTCTCTTCGCCTAACCTTCAATCCCCTCGTCTCTCCACCTTTTTTCTGCTCCGTTTTTTTCTCCTTTCAACTTTAACACTCAATCTGCTTTACACAACTCCATTCTGCTTCCCAGATCTCCTACATCCCTCAGTTCTCTCCTCCTTTAGTTCTTGGCAGGGGGGCGAGCTCCTCCACCATTTCTGCCTCCTCCTTCTCCTCTACTCTCATCACCACCTGTTAACTTTATTTCCCCTCCCTTCTTACATTTTTTTTCTATAACACATGAAGCAGAAAGAATTAGAATGGATGAGGTATAATGAAAGGTAAAGTAGAATATATCTTTCCTAACAGAAAATCGAAAAAGGGGGAATGACTCCTCCGACGTTACTGCAGCACCGCCAAAGGCAGGGAAAGGGATGTAAAAAGGATGGAGGAGGATGAACACACAGCGGTCCCATGAGCTACTAGCAGCTGTAGAAAATGTGGCACCTGGGGTCTCATTTTGAGAAAGATCGTAATATTGAAATTTGATTCATGTTTTACTCTCTGCTCTGTAGCCGGCAGCGAATATGATTATAATATGAATTCAGTGATGGTGAGTGAAAAACAAAGGTGAAAACAACCTGATGAGTTATTATTGTCATTGTCAATGAATTATTAAATAGTCACCTTTGCGATTGTACACGCTTAAAAGTTTTCTTCCCGAGGTATGAATAAAACAAGAGTCATTTGAGCTGACAACATCCCATCAAAATCACCATCGCACTGGATCGAAATAATCAGCTATGCTACTGAATTCATTAATTAAGCCAAATATTTATGGCGGCATACTTTGAATGATATCAACATCAACTCTATCTTATGCCATTTAGGAGTTAAAGTAGTTTTAGGGAAATTATTTCACAGTAATTAATATGTAAATCTATGCAGCAAGGTGCTCCAAATTTAATCAGGGGCACCTCTTTGGGTATGTATTGAATTCCTGTCATGTACCGTTCTCGAGTGTGTTCACCTTAAAAATAAAAAGTCGACACACAGACAGACAAATGTCAGCATGTTGGTATTAAAAAGAAATACAAAGGGCACAAGAACTTTGTGTTCTTGGCTTCTCTTAGTGGGAATCATCAGCATGCTTGGAATTAACATTTCGTTCTGCTGTTTGTTGAAAAAAGACCTTGAGAGGCAGAAAAGAAGTAATTTAAATTGGTGAAGGATTAACCTCAAGGCTGTGGTAGTTTTTATTTGTTGAAAAATGTGAAGCCTTGAGTGAGAAACCTTGAAAATTCAAAAGATTTCACACAGAACATTTAAATATATGACGACCTAATGGCATGCAGGCACACACACACACACACTCAGGTGACCTCTCTAACACACTCCATTCATACGGACACACATTGAAAGACATGTATGTACCTGCATGAAACAAAGAGAGAATACGTCCACACAGGCACAGCTGCTTATGGACAAAAAAGGTTTGTAGAGGACATTTTGTTTTTTAAGTTGCTCAAGTTCCAGAGTTTAAGCTGAAATTACTGACGTCCTCCAAGCTCTAGAAACTCCTCCACTGTTTGCTCTGCGTACCTTTACTGCTTCTTAGATGACTGAATGATTCATTTTTTACACTGTGCTTTAATTAAATTTCCTTTTTTTTCCCCCCAGACATCATTTTCCTGTCTGTGCAACACCAACAAACATTTACAGGTTGTTTTCTGCTTCTTTTGAACATAGTTTCTTCCTTCAGTACAGTGGAGGAGTTGCAGTGGACTGATGGAGGAAAAACTGGAAAAAAAAGAGAGAGCTGGAAGCCACCAGGGCCAACATCCTGAGATAGATTTAAACCCAGGATGTCTAGCAGAATCTCATTTGCAAGTGTTTAACGTTCTCCTTATTCACACTCAGGGGAGTCCAGTGCTTCACCCAGATGTGTTTCACCTCAGGGTTTGTCATCTCTCTCGTGACGTCTACTTCTGGGGGATACTGGCCAACTTGATTTAAATTTCTTGTAATTTTAAGGTGTGAAAATGGTTTTGGCGGATGGCAAATGTAAATGAAGGTAAAACTATTTCCAAATGTGAGTTAATTTAGGCTGATTCAGTAAAGTCTGAAGACCTTAAGGCTGCATTTACAGTTCTCATTTTAAGTGTATAATATCCTGATGAAATCCAGCTAAAAGTCCAGACCACCTCTTAAGATCTTAGCCTGTCTTAAACGCCTCTTGGATGCATCTTTACTTGTCTGCATCATAGATTACTCTCTCCCATTCTCGCTTCAGATTCATCAGGGCTTCATTTCTTTTGTCCACATTTAAATTTCACAATAATTAAAATGAACAAAGATGACATCAAGTGAAAAGTAGGGTTGTATATTTAACAGGCTGTGACGACACTTCTGTAGATTGTCTCTATGGGGACAAAAAATGAAATGAGGTCAACATTTTTCCATTTCTGTTTTTTTTTTTTATTAATTCACTCTCCTCCTTTGTCCCTCCACATGACACATATCACACATTGGCTGTCTCTCATAATGGAGTAAAGGTGACAGTCTGCTGAAATGAGATTCAGCTAGTGTCAGACGCTGCATGTGCCTGAACCAACGACTCCAACTCACAAAGGAAACTAATGACTCACTGAGTTAAGTAATATTTTTCCAACCACCTGCCTACGTTTTACCTGGCTAAGAACGGAGGTTTATTCACTGCATGACTCAATGCTAGATTAGTAGTTTTGTTAGCGCTCTTTCTGACCACTAAATACCAAAGTTGAAGCATCAAAAAAGTACAGATGCTCCCTGCCTTGCTGCTGCTGCTGCTGCTGCTAATTTTTCATCCACAAGAGACATTATTCATAATATCCCTCAACACTCTTGCAAGAAAAACTGGATGGAAGCAAAGGGAGCAGGGGTGATAGACTCAATTGTTTGTAATCAGCAGAGCTCAGTATTTTAATAACGGTACCTCATGGTGTTTTTCGTTTAATCTTCTAAAGACACCCGTCACATGTGTTTTAATGAGGACAGCTCACAGTGAGAGATAACTGAGAAACTCTGCTCTCCCCTGGTTTTATCTGAGGTTGGATGCACACCACAAGATCTCATCAAGTTTAGTTCAACTAATTAAACCCAGAGTTACCGTCCTCTCCCAGCCCAAATTTTCCAGATGAGGGAACTGCTGTGAGAGAGCCACAAAGGAAAAACATGATGGTTTGGAATGTGAAAAATATATATTCTGAATTCGTATGTGCTTAATTGGTGCTAAATCTCGTCAAAGCATGTAGCGTGTGTCCACGTTTGGCAGGAAGTAGCAGGGGGCTGCAGTGATCTGAATCTGTATCTAAAGAACAGCATGGAAACCTGTCCGATGAGCTGATTCATGTCACATCAGTGCGTTATTGTCTGTTCTTCCTTTTGTTGTGCTCGAACTTCACATATTGTCTCAGAAATCACACCTACACACTGATATGTGCATCATATCTGGACTCTGTTTGCAGCCATGTGATTAAAAAAAAAAAAGCAGTGATATGATTTATCTATTTTTCTATTTTTTTGTCAGCAGCTGTTTGTAAGTTCTTTTTGGGGTGTTTTTTTGGTGCATTAGTGATATGGGTGAAAATGAAGCTGTCCCATGAGTGCTGAAGTTTCTCCTTGCTGTCACAGATTTAATCCCAGATCAGGGAAATTGATCCTAACTGGAAATATGACATGTCTGTTTATACTGTAAGACATCTATTAGATAGATTTGGAGCATGTCTTAGGTACCATTGGCCCAGTGCATGCTGGGAGAGTTTGCAAATTACCACAATTTCCTTGAGCACTTCATAGGCAAAAAGGGGAAAATCAATTAAAAAAGCATATTTCTCACTCACATCACTCTCACTTTATGGCATGCTGTCTTTGCCAATGGTAAAACACTTACTTTGCCTCTGCAGTACATTTTTTTTAATCAATTTAATGAGTCCTTGCAAATTAAAGTATTTTATTATAAAATTGTCCCTGTGGACCACAGAGGGCAGATGTCAGCATAGTCACTGTCTACAATAAAGCAGGACATGTATGTTAAAAGCAATAAATTACAGTGAGTTAGTGCAAGTATATAACATAAATATGGTTTACATATCCAGCTATTAAAAATCTGTGCCTTATCGACACCAAACATTTTGCTGTTATTTACTGGATCCAGTTTTGTAGGTGGATAAATATCCTATGACTCATAGGCTGCCATTGTTCCTGTGGTTTCTAATGCAGCCAATATTTTTCTCTGACTTCTGTCAGTGTCAAGAGTCAGCAAGCTTTTTTTTTATTCTGAGATGGACAGGAAGCCAGACAGAAAGAGATGCTGATGTTTGATTTTGGCCATAGTGCTTTTTGACAGTAAGAGGCCAGCTTCCATTTATTGTTAATAGAGAGCAGCATGAGAGGAGCAGAAAGAGGCCAGTGCTTTGAAAGTGACTCGCTGTCCAACGCAATCCTCTGCAAGTTTTTCAGGAGAGAATGAAAATGCAGTAATAAACCACAGCCCTTTCAAATGCTGGGGGATTTGAAATGCAAGTGTTTTTTTTTGGATTCTGTTAAAAAAAAAAAAGGTGGGGGTGCTGAATATGTATGAAGTTGAAAGCTGAATGATTAATTTAATTTGTTCGATTGCTGTTAGCTAATGCTTCAACCTGGCTGAGAGCGCTGCCAACAGTAAAGCAGCGTGAAAGACACGAGGACAGAAAAACAGAGAACGAGGAAAGTTTCACAAGTCATCAGAGTCTAGTTAGACAACTGCGTTATCCAAATGATCTTATCACAAATCAAGTAAACAATCCAGTCAGCCGATCAGAGCAGAGATTAGACTTCGATGGTTGGACTTGATTGAGATGTTACCGCCTGTGGTTTAAGTCATCTCAGGCCAATGCACGTGTGTTTTCATATGTGTGTGTGTGTTTCATGTGTGTGTGCTTGCAGGCCATTTCTCCTTATCTGCCATCAGCACTCAGCCTGATCTTTCTATCTTTATATGAAAAGACCATATCTGTGGCCCGCCATCCGTACATCAATCTCAAGGCTTCGCTAGATTTCAAAACCATGAAGAGGCTGTTTAATTTATAAGATCTGTGAAAAGAAGTCCCGAACTTTAAGAATAAAACTCATTTTATTTCATAAAGTTTGTGAAGAGAAGTTGTTTCATTGTGTTGGAAGTTTTTATCCTTTGAAGGTCAGATTCGTTGGTTTTTTTTTTCTACCACAGTGCATACTTTTTATCAGCAAGCATCACTTCACTCAAGTGCAAAATGTGCTTAACTGTTGCTTGAGGGGCAATTAAAATACGTTTACAAGGAGGAAAACTTACATCTTAAGTAGATTTAGATTTAGATTTGGAGATATACTGAGATGCTACAGACTTAAAAAAAGATTAGAATAATTCCAATACAATAACTTAAAAATCTTCTTTTTGCTAAGCTTAAAATTTTGTCCGTAGTGATTTGATGTGTGTGATTAAAAAAGTTAAAAAAACAAAAGTTGTTTGTCTAAATTTATGTAATTGAGTAAATGGAAGAAAGAAAATATTTAATATTTAACATTTTTTTTGGATTTTCCATTTATTTATTTATTTTTATTGACAGATCATATGGCTCCATTTGTCAGCATATTGTTACTGGTTTTCATGATACTGTTAGGCTTCTCCAGCATCTTGTAACCACCATATGCATAAATTAAATAACAGTTTTCAGAATGTATTTTTAAAGCTTTTTTTTGTGACGATTCTTCTTTTGTTGCTGAACTTTTCTAATAATAAAACTCCCTTAGAGTTGAATTTTCTAAATTGTGCTCTGAATTGTATTTCTTATCCAGTCTTACTTAAGTGAGCTGTTATGTGACAGCAAAGCAGTGCAGCCGACCCACCAGCAGAGGATTTATAGAAGTGCTGAAATCACCAATGCCAATTTAATCAAAGTAATCGGCCTATTCCCAAAGTAAACAGAAAGATCTCGAATGTTGATCTCTTACTCTCTGTTGTGGTGCGTGCATACTGAACAATGAGCATAAACAAACCCTTGCCCTCCCACTCTGCTGTGTGAAAGTGAAAGCAAACACCTTTAGGGGTTTTATTTTGTTTGTTTGTTTTTCAATATGTGCATTTTTAAATACTAGATTTGACAGTGTGCCAATTCTTCTGGGTCCATTTTAATCACTCTTTGTTTTACTTGGTCTTTTTTTGACTTATCCCAGATTCCTTGTCATACTTTGTTTTAGCTTACTGAGCACACCACGGTGATACTCACTGTGCAAATTCAAAGCTTAGTCCCTGCACGGACAACTTAATCCCATGTTGTCTCACTTAAGGACACATTCTCATAAGATCAACAGCCCAGTCTGATTATCTGCTGCTCTTAAGCTCTCTTATGCTCATTTTTTTGTCATCCTTATCCTTCACCTGTAATAATCATTAGCAGACATTAGTACACAGACAACACAGCTAACTGACAGACAATAATATGACCAGTGACAATAATGCAGTGAAACTTCAGTAGGAGAAACTGTTATTTTTTATTCATCCTGGCATCGTGGCTTTCATGTTGCTTTGTTTCTGGTTAAAAACAGCTTTTTCTACTGCTTGGGGGAACCTTAAAAAATACAATGTTTTTTTTTTATTTTTCATAACTGCTAAGTTCGTCCCTGAGCTTCATCTATTGAATAAAGTAGTCAAAATAAAGTTTGTCAGTAATAAAGTTCTCTACAAAGGCACTTTAATTTCAAGCAGCATGGAACATTTTTCACAGACAAATTCCCTTTTATTACAGTCATGCGACATAAAATGAAATTTCAGAGATGTGAATGATGAATGAAATCAGTCTGGCCTCTTTATGACATCAGAGAGGGGACAGAAAGTCATGTGTGTTCAATAAACCTTATGTTGACCGAGCTGATACGCATTACAGCGATTGTCCTTTTGAATGTTCACTTGGCTGCAGTTATCTTTGGATTCTAGAGAGAAATCAGCCAAATAAGTGACATTTTCCACCTGCTCGGTCCGAGCATCTGCTGCTGTCTGGGTCAGCTGTCTCTCTGGTGGCAAGTGGCAGCCTGTTCTCATTTTTTTTTCTTTTTTGTCTCTCTCTATCATTCAATGGCTTTTAAAGTTCACTTAAAGTGTCAGAGTCTAATAATAGAATTTTGTGTGGGGTAAAACTTTGTAAGTTATAGTCTACAGTACATTTCTAATGGTTTGTTTTGATCGAATACAGTGGCACTTGTTAAGTCAAACATGAAACTTTGAATGCATTCACAATGGTAATGACTAGGTTTCATCAGGGATTCACGTACAGTTGGCATTGATGCCATGTTTAAATGATGCTGCACTATGGCTGCCTTCCAATGTTGGTCACAATTTGTTAGCTTTTTTTTGTTCTGAATAATATCTCACATTTCATTCACCCATCACATGGTCTTTCATATGATACTTAATTTCACATCAGACTGAGTGTAGCAGGTGCTCAACATGGATGCTGCAGCACAGCACAACATCATCATGTTGCATTCAAATATATCAAAATGCACATTTCTAGTAAATTAAATGGATGGTAATTTCTGCAGTGCAAGATGATTGCATGTTACTGTGTAAATGTTCCAAAATTGTAAAAAATGGGGTCTAATAAGTGTAAAAATGTCTAAACTTATTCATCTGTTTGACTTCCTGGTTTGTATTCAGTTGCATAAAAAACATAGAACTGGTGATGCTTATCTGGCTTCTGCTGTCAGATGAAACCAAAGTAGTGTACACTATATGTTTCACATGTCACACACAGGGAATACGAATAGTGAAGGACACACAGAAGAGAAAAAAAAATGAAAGAAGGAAGTAAAAAGAGTTGCAGAGAACCAAATTCTATTATTTGTGAAAGGCGGGAACAAAGAGTAAGTTACCGGTTGAGTGGTCATCAGAGAGATAGAGGTGGATAGTGGAGAAATGAAAAGAGATGGAGAGAGGAAAAATACAGGGTCCAGGAAATAACAGAGAGAAACCAAAGTTTCTGAGGCTACCTTGACTTTGAGGATACTTATACAGATTAGATAGAAGAAAACAGAAGATGAAGTTCTCATGGATTAAAAAAAGTTACCTTGGTGATTAAAGAGAGTCCTCACATTCAGAAATCCAAGGTTTTACAAACAAATGAAAAATGTGTTAAAAAAATGCTATGAAATAAACTGACTGACTGCATTGAACAGTTTAAAATGGTAATATTCTTATGTTGCAAACCTTACGAAGAGAGTGCACAGAACCACAGCTCAGAAACAGGCTGATACAGGTATGTGAAAAATGTGAAAGTAAGTACAGAAGCACTGAGCGTAATGTGAAATATGTTCTGCTTTGATGACAAAAGCATTTCATAGAGGTGCTTGTGATTCAAAGAGAGAACTGGTATGCATATTTTGAAGTGCTGAGCTTCCAGGGAATGATTCTGTTGTTCTGACTGAAGTAGAACTGTAATAAAAATAAATTTAACATGACTGAAACATACAATCATAACAGAAAAATCCATAAAGCTGCTACCATGTTCTTGAATGCAAAAGAATGCTTGAATTTTATGTGAAAACTTGACACAAAGAGCGCACAATAATAAGATATCGGCATTGCTCTGCACAGTAATTTTGATTTTATGCGTCTCAAAACAAGATTTCTGGATTTGTTTTCTGATTTGAAAATGGTGGCTTTGGTGCCTGCAGGGTGTTAATTTTGCTTTACAAATATTCATGAAAAAAAGCCTAAAGGATAAATTCAGAATTTTTTCGAAACAATACGGGATGATTCAAATAAGGATCAATTCGAATCTGGGAATAATTTTTGTCAGCCAGGGCTAACGTAAACGGGCGCGACACGGGTGCTGATGTTGATCTATCAATCTAACACTTGGTCACGAAAGTAATTTTTACAAGTTAAATGCACACTTTTGTGTTTGTCAACAGCAGGAAGAGTCTCTGGAGTTTCTGATTGCACCTCGTAACTCCAGGCTGTGTGAAAACAGCACTCAGTTGTTAATGTGGAACATAACACTGTATGTTTCTCTTACAGATATATGTTGATACACAGTTGTGATTAGATTAATATAATTTTATAAGTATTTAAAGTGTCTGACTACAGACCCAAAATGAAACACACTATAAATTAAATAGGTAAACAAACCAAGCTGGTATTGATTGGTGACATTTTTTTGAGTCAGTTGCAATTCATATGCAGGATTGATACTTGACATATGATTGTTTAACCCTCCTATTATCCTTGGGGTCAATTTGACCCCATTCAATGTTTATCATTCAAAAAATAATAGTTGACCTATT
>JAPZDV010000024.1:12360594-12398004 GCA_029814665.1 Acanthurus lineatus | reverse complement strand
TATGTTGATACACAGTTGTGATTAGATTAATATAATTTAAGAAGTGTTTAAAGTGTCTGACTATAGACCCAAAATGAAACACACTGTAAATTAAATAGGTAAAAAAAACAAACTGGTATCAATTGGTGACATTGTTTTGAGTGAGTTGCAATTCATATGCAGGATTGATACTTGACACATGATTGTGTGAGGCAGTTTTATTTGCCTGTTTCACGTCTCACTGCAACTCCTTCAACTAAAAAGTAAATTTTAAAGGAACAGAAAAAAAACATTCAATTAAGGGGCACAGCCTCTCTTTATACAATATATCGCTCTTTTCTTTTGTTTAACTTTGTGGTAAATCCCAAGTGCTAAAGCTCTTCAAGTTCTATTGAAAATCTGTGTGAAAAGACAACATTTCTTGTCACCTTGCAATGAAAAGAGCTTCCCCCACAAAAAAAAAAAAAAAAAAATATGAATAAATTAAAGCACAGATATTCTTATTCAAGGTTTGGTCAAAATACACCTTTCCATCCACATTATCAGTTGGCATAGCAACACTTTTTCTGGTATGCTTTATAAAAAAAAAGCAAAAGAGCCAAAGACATTATTCACGTCCACCAAATGACTGAACTACACAAATTAATGACATGCACGTGGAACCTTTTTGAAGAGTACCCACCGTATTTTATTAAAACACTTTATATTCAATTAGTTATCTTTATTATAAGTATATATTATTGTTTGTCTAATAAAGTTGTTAAACTGTGTAAGATTTTTTTATGTGAAGTGCAAAGGACAGGGTTCAATAAAACAAGCAGATAATTGTGCAATTAATTGAATTCCAGATCGGACATCTTCAAGAACAAAAGGTCGTGAAACCTAGGGCTGGTTAAAAAAAAAATGTTCGATTCAAATAGATTTTCGTTTTAATGACCTGGTATTGTTTCATGATATCTTGAGATATTTTATATCTCTTGTCATATATATATTTATAAACAGACCTGCGTTGAAATACATAAGCTGAAATCTGTTATTACTTTCTTTTACTTTCACTATAGCATTTTTTAATCATTAGGTGCAAAATCATTACAAAAGAAAATAATATTAAATCTTCAAACTCTTCACCTTTACAGTAGGTTCAGAGCTGAGGAGCCATTTTTATTCTTAATGTTCATTTGATCTTAATTAACAAACTATAAAACATACATAAACATATTTAAGCAACTATATGGTTAACTGCCTTTGTCAGGAGAGATTGGCACCTTTCTCCTATATATCAGACAGACATGGAGTGAGTTGCCATCTGAAAACTTCTTTTCACAGCAGCCTGTTAAAAACTGTGCTGTTGGATGCTATGCTAAGCTGTCCATGGACACGAATATGCAGGAATATACAGCTCACACTGGTCCACTCACAATAGCCATCATTTTCTACAAGTAGTTTTAGTGTAAAGTAGCAATACTTTTACCTTGGGAAGTAGCAAGATTTTCCAGCACTGTAGTGTTTTTGTTGTGTGAATTAAATGTTGGATGTCAGGGCACCATCAGTGTGTCTGTGTTGGCTCTTCTCAAAGCGTTGCTGCACTCTTGTAAAGAGCCACTGAGGACACTTGTCTTCTGAACAGGCATGTGTGGCAATCAGAGAGTCAGTAATGTTTCCGTGGTGTGACACAAAACCAGTGCTATGAAAAAGAACACAACAGTTTGGTTTTTAGATTTGCATGAGTCTCTCATCAGACCACCATTCTCGCTAAGGAAGTGAGACAGATGATAGCTTGTCTTAAATGACAACCGATGCCATGTCAGTCACATAAACAGGAGGGGGGGTCACACCTTCTGCTATAAGCATCCCTTATGCCAGCCAATCAGGACATTATGTTTGAGCTTGGGGGTCACACAGGAGGCGTTTCCATGGCGAAACACTCACTCATGCTAATCAGAGAGCCCAGAATTGTGCTCATTAACTTTTTAAACATAACATGACAGCCACTGTAAACAGACAGACTCTATTCAAAGACAAACATCCAGCTTATGATTCGTGCAGTCGAACATGAACTCACTGATCACTTCGCTCTTCTCTACGAGCTTCAAAACACGACAGATTGGGTTGAGTTCACAATCGACCCATGCTGTGCAGAAACTGCCCTGTCAGTTCATTATGCAGCTGCTGTTCTTTCAAAGAGCAACACGATTCCTTTTTTTTTTTTTATACACAACATAAAACACACCGCAAATGAAAGAGAGGTGGAGGAAAAGAGAGGAGGAGAACAAGCAAAAGGAGGAGGGCGGGGAGAATGTAATCAGATGTCAACACTGCCTTATCCGCCTGTACAGCTATGTAGGCTTACACACACATACACACACACATACACACAGCTGGGGTGTTGTGATGGAAACACTGGCCCAGAATTTGTGCCCTTTTGTTCACCTTTTCTCTCTTTCATATCTGTCTCTGGCCCCTACTTTTATCCATGTGTCTATGTACATACACACCCACCCCTCCTCCCCTTTATGTTTGAGTTTTGTGTCTGTATATCTTCATCTCTGTCTTTGTTCATCTCGCTTTCTTCGCCCTCTGTCTCTGAGTCTACCTTACTGTCCCAAAGGGTGTGTCCTATTAACTCTGAGTTAGGAATAGAAGCAAAGGAAAACAAATCTTCTCCTTCCATCCTCTCCTCCTTTAACCTTCAAATCAGCTCCACTCTCCACCCTACATATATCCAGCACTTCTTCTCCTCTTATACTCTTCTCTTTTTCTGCTTCTTTTCTGTCTCTGATTCTTTTCTTCAATCCCTCCGCCTGAACATCAGTTTCATCATCCCCCTCCTCTCTCTCTCTCTCTCTCTCTCTCTCTCTCTCTCTCTCTCTCCTCTCACTCCCTTGCCCTCTCGTTACTCACTTGCCACATCCTCTCCTGTTTCTTTTACCAATAAGCCAGTTGTTTGTGTGTGAGTGTGTGTGTGTGTGTTTCTGACAGTGTGGCTGTGTGTTACATTTTCACAGTGCGGTGTGTTTTCTTTGATAGTCTTCTGGCTGGCCTGCATCCCAGTTCTTCCCTCACATGGCTGAACACACAGACATTAAGGAAAGAAAAAAAACCCTTCCTTTTTCCTCTGCTCTGGCTCACTATCCATCATGTTTGCTTCTTCTCTCCCTCTCTGCCATCTGCAGGTGGCTTCAAAAACATTTTAAGAAAGAGTGAAGATGTTGAACTTAGGAACAGAAAGAGAGAAGATGAATAAAACAGATGTGTTTACATCGACACTAACATCAAGGGATTAACAAAGCATTGACCTGGTGAGCATTGTTTTGCTCTTTTCTTGAACCTCTACAATGAAGCTCGATTGCAATGTTGGTAGGACAAATGGAGCAACACTTATGGGTTAAGTAGATCAGAAATTAATTATATTTCTTATGAAAACTAAATACAGCAAAATCCCTCTGCAAAGTCCTTATGAATTTTTACTTAGGAGCAAAAAGAAAGCATCCTGACTGTAAACATCAGACATTTTCACAACATGTGCAGAGTCAAGGAGAGTGGAGCTGAGTAGCCGGTGATTTTTAACTTCCCTGAAACATCAGTGGTATCCATGTGCCAAGCATTATTGATATCTGTGAGGTGAGGTTCCTGCACAGAGACCTAAAGATACTCAAAGAAAGTCTTCCCTCAGGCTGCGAGACTCCTCCACTCAATCTCTGAACTCCACCACAAATAATAGGTCCTGTTATTTATTTATTTTTTTCTTTTTTGCTATGCTTGTGTGAGGCATAAAGATACAACAGCTTGCATGTGTACAACCTTGTGTTGTAGGATAAATAAATAAACCTTAAAATAAATCAAAATTATCCATAATATCTTAATATCTGCAAGAAAGATAGATGATGAGAGACATCACATGGATTGATCATTTGCCAATTTTTTACACAGTAGATTCTTACTAAAAAAGTAACAAGTATGTATGTAAACAGTGTATGCCAACTCACACCTTAAGTGGGATATGTGTTAATATCAGGAATACTGTGTGCGTGTGAATACGGGGATGCAGTGAGAGACACAGCAACTGATTTAGCAAATAGGAATCCAATTAAACTGCCAGGGGGCTGGATATTAAGTAAAGCATGTCAAATGTATATGTAAATACATACACACACACATACATACTACACACATGGTTACACTCACATAGGAATAGACCAAATATGAGTAAGAACATGCATGCACTGCATCAAAACAAACTTATAACACATTCGCAATACCAAAAACTTTCCTGTCCTCTGTGTGCAAAGTCTGTAACTTTAGAAACTAAACTGGTTTTAGGTTCGTCCTGCTGGTGTGAAGTTATTGGCTGATTGTAAGTCCTCAGTGGAACCCGTGGACAGCAGGTTTTTAAGACAGGATATGATATGACATGTTACAGTGACATGTTACAGTATCAGCTGAACTGAAAAGACCAAATGTGAGATATGGTCACAATATCTGCTTGTGTTCCTGAGTTACAGCCTTGATAAAGAATCAGAAAACTGTTATGGCAGGGCATCATGATGTTACAATGATATTTGACCTTTTAAATATAAAAGGTCATAATTTCATAGTTTTCATCCCATCAGACATGTTTAAAAAATGTGCAAAGGCATCAAATAAAATAGTCTCTGTATTTTTAATATTTACACTGTCTAAGGTTTAACCGTTTAAAAGACGTTTGGACAAAAAGGAACCAGAAAAAGAGGTGGAGGCAGAGACTGACACTGAATGTATATGAAGAGCATTAGATTCAGCTATTCTCTCTCTCCACTTTGCTAGCCAGTTAGTTTGCTGGCATCAGGATTTCACTGGATGCTCGCAACACAGATAAGATCCCACCCTATCATTGCACTCATTAGGAATTCAGAGACAGCTATATCACCAAAAACGAAGATTAGCTAAGCCTTAATTTCTTAATACAGCTGGGCAGTTAGCTGGCAGTTTGCCACTTCAATAAGACTCAGCTTTCGCATATTATCATCACATCATTGAACTCACTTAGAATATAACAAAGGCTTACATTAGTGAAGCCTCTTAATTTCAGATGCAGTCTAATAGTTTGCTTAGCCATTTTGAAAAGGCTCATAAGTCATTATTTAAACAGGCACAAATAATTTTATCCTCCTTCATCATTAAGGCACACAGGCCTATCTGATCTACTCACTGCTATCTGCTAAACAGTGATCAGATTTTCACAAGGTGTGGAGGGATCACTTCTGCACAAAGAAAGGTAGAATACACACAAACCACATGGAGAATAAAAGACAAATGATTAAAAAAACTTACATATATACATATTTTATTCCCATGAAAATGTAGAGTTTTCTTTAATATCTTGATATATTATTTCTTTACTAGACATTTCTGCTGCATATGTATAACCTATGTTAGATATCTGATTAACTCCATACTTATTCTGCTTTTATAAATAACTTCATTTTTATTGATCCTATATTCCTGTTATTATATAGAACCTCCTCAATGCATTGATTCGAATACAACTGGTATAACTTTGGCCATGACAGTTTAAATTTGAAATATTTTCTTACAGAGTAGCAAATGAAAGTCAAAGTAAATATGACTTTATTTTGCATTTGACAATTAAACTAAACTCATCAGCCTAATACATGGTGGCATGTTGTATGAGCAGGAATTGCAGATGTCAGCAAAGCCTATTTAATACGGCACTGGCAGCCCGGCTTGGACTTGTTTTTCAAAATAAAGCTAATCTGTGGATGTAAGATGCATATTTTCCCAACCAGAAACATTTAGGGAAAGCAGCTGATTAGTATGAGAAATACTTTATATTAGTTATATTTCAAACATGTCATGATGGTTGAGCAACATTGTGTTTTTTGGGTTTGTTTTCTTCTAAAGAGTGTTATATTGATGTTTGGTGTGTTTGAAATGCCTGCAAAGTTACAAAGACTTGTCTAGAAAAGACTATACTTGTCTTTAAAGTATTTTCCTCTTGAACCAAGTGCCTCATCAGATGTTCAGCCTTACCTTCAGATGTAAGTCCTTGTCATTGTGGAACACAGCACAAGTGACCTCCTCCAGTAAGGAACCATCCTCCCCACTGAAAACATTAAATGAGGATGTGGAAGTTATTGCAAAGTATGCCTGTGTTTCAGTTGTTGGTTGAAAGAACTACCACAAAAGCCTTCATCTACTTCCAGAATCTGAGGATTCTGAAAATCCAGTGGATGCATTTTATTTTTGAAGGCAATGTGACTGAAATGACCCTACAAGAACTGGAAAACTTGAATTGTGTGTATGTGCATTTAACTCTGCCAGACTGTTTATCAGCAAAGGCTGGCAACTGTTCAAGCTAAAGGATGGATCAATAGCAGCTATAAGTTACCCAACTTCAAACTTAGAGGCTGTGAGTTTTGCCACTTTTTATATAGTTTTTCATATCACTTTTTGGACAGTTTGTAACATTACGGCAGTGTTAGCTCAGGACGCTTTAATCTTCTGGTTATTTGGATGCCCATCGGTGTGTGTTTGTTTCCCTGCTTAGTGCATATTTACTTGAGATATACAACCTTAAGGTAAAGCTATGGCTGCAAGTTAAAAAAATAATGGTCAAAATGCAGAGATGTGCTTAGCTAGGTTGTGTTACATTACTCAGCACCCACATGTTTGCTGTCTCAGTTCATAAATTTGTGACTAAGTAGCCTGCTGGACACTGAGGCTCAGATGCGACTCAGATTCTTGCTCAAATGTGTCAAATTGTAAAGCTTTTGTGGAGTTAAAGACTATTACAGTGTTAATACATTCAGTACTGCCTTTATACAGTGCATTTATTACCTGTTGTACCATTGTTGCCTTTTGGCCTTGTAGTTTGACCCAAATAAATGTATATTTATCAAAGGCCAGAGTGGGCTTGCTCTTAAAATGTACTTAATTCCAGGCAGGAATCAAGTCAGAAAATCTAAATTCTCTGCTCTCATGCTCACTGTCAATCTTCACCAAGAAACACACACTGAGATGAATGTACCAAAGATTGTCCAGAAAGGAAACTCTAGTCCCAAATGCAGCTGATTAAGTGCTGCAGAGTTGGACCAGAATGAGCAGAATACTAAAGTGAACTGAGGAGGGTTTTGATTGACAGGTGGGTTGTTAGCACTCTAATTAGAGAGTGTTTACCACCTCCTGCTGTGTCTATGCTTGTGTGTAACTGTGTACATACTTTTATCAATATAGGTGTGTGAAAAAGTGTGTCCTGTGAGTGGGTATGAGTGTATTTACAGTCTCTTCAGCAGTTCTGGTCCTCTCACCTTTAATTGGTGTATGGTGTATTGACAGCTTGGTGCAGCAGTCAGACTGCACACAGATAGACGTTCTATTTACACCTTGGAATAAAATGCAATCTGTGTTCGGACAGATTATCAAGATAAAGAAAGATGCATGTTAATGAAAGATGTAAACACATCATGATCAGAATGTGATCGGATCTACCTGAGGAAGGGATCGGGATCAGGGATCGTTGCTGTCCAAGCACTGAGCATAAGCTAACTGAAGATAAACAGATAACTGGTTAATAAATACTTTGAAATTGAAAGAGTTCTTGCTTGTAGATTATGTAACACTTCTTGTTATCATTTAAAAAAAAAATCGCCATCATATGACTGGTCATCGTCTTAAAAACTTTGGCGTAGGAGAACTGAGATGTAATCTCAATTCAAATACTGAGAATGCATTACATATCAAGAACATGTACATGCACACGCACACACACACACACATACAAACGCAGAGAATATTAGCTATATAACCACATAACTACAAAGTAACTTATTTCCAGTGATTGAATAAAAAAATCTGGTTAAAGGCAAAGCAGTAATAATTGACAAAGGACGCAAGCTTTCATTTTTCTTCAGGCATTCCACCAGTGTTTACAGTAAAGCTGTAAGCTGAATACTGTGGCTTTGCTGGTACCCCAAACAGATAGCTATTAAAAATAAAAGAGCTCAGCTCACTTGGTGGCTATTTCATTTAGCATTAATGAAAATAACCTCAACATGACGGCTCACTCAGGTGACGCAATACACTGAAGCAGAATCAAAGCCTCACAACACACCATATGGTCAGGCTAGCATCACTCTTGTCTGCTCTCCCATGACCAGAGTGCTGTGTGATTTGACCTGTCAGTAATGTGCAATGTTCCTTTAGCGGATGGAGAGATTCACTGAGGTGCATGACAGACTCTGTCCTCCTTTCTTCTCTGTGTCGGAAGCTATTAACTCACAGAATTTTTAAAGAGGAGGGCTGCATGCATATGCTCCTGTGTGTTTGTCTCAGACTGGGTTAAATATACTGTAAAAGCCTGCTGTAGGTTGTGTGTGTGCGTGTGTGCTTACCTTCACATATGCACAAATAAATACTATGTAATATCCACATTTATTCAAATGAAGTCAATCAGTATATTTTGCTTTGAACATGTTTCCTTTAATCATGTTACTTATGTTTGGTATGTAATGGTGAGGGTCAAGTTAAGGTTAATAAGTGAAGGTTTCAGACTCCCCTTGGACGTGTGCATGTGTGTGTGTGTATGTATGTGTGTAAACTACTACTAAGATACTAAGTTCTAAGTTGTGTTGTGTGCCTCAGGTCTCTGCTCCTCTTTGAAGTGTGAGAGCTGTGTGCTTTTGATATGAAGGCATTTAATAAGCTTCACTCAGTCGGTCTGTTTCTGTGTGCATGTATGCTTGTGTGTGTGCATGTGTGTGTGTGTGTGTGTGTGTGTGTGTGTGTATACGTGCATAAGGGTGTTTAACAACAAAACATCCAGTTTGCCTTGTTCTCTCAATGTGCAGTTGCATGTGTGCGTTAATTTGCAGACAATCAATCACCCCTGACTCCACATACTGTCATGCCTTGTGTCCTCGCATCATAGCACGCTTCCATGAGCTTCATGGAAAAACCAGACACACACACAGTACAAACATGAGCACAACAGGCTAACCTCATGCAGTCTGTGGTGTTTGATGGAAACATATTTGCACGCACAGTGAGACAGGCAGACTGACAAACGGGCAGGCCAACACAAAGTGAGGCATGAGCGGATGAATGGTGAGGATACAGGTAATCTACAAGCTTAACAAATAGACCGGTTTTTCTCTTTTGTTAGGATTAAGTTAATTAAAAATTAGATCGCCTGCTAAAACCTTTGTTTTGCCCCCTTTGTTAGGACATGAAGGGATAAATTAAAACAATCTAAACCCCTAACTCTACCCCTAACTCTTCATCTAGAACCATATTCAAGTCAAAATTTCTATCCATCCAAAACTTTGGTCAATGTGACATTCCAATCAGCTTCAGCTGTACTTTATATTCAGTGCTAATTTAGTCATTTCAAGCCTGCTGCAAAGACAGGGATTCGGGAAAACATTTCTTGATATTTTAACTTAACACTCGTCAGTCCTCTTCCCCCTAATAATATTTTGCAGCACTTTGTTTTCTATTTGTATGTTTACAAAAACCAGACTGGAAAACTAGCGGACTGTAAGGAAATACTCAATGAAAAGCTGTATTGGTTTTGGATCAATAACCTCATCTTTATCCAAAAGTTAAAGACTGCTGATGTTTTCATTCAACCCAAAGCATTCTTGTTTTATATCATGAGAGTTAAAGTTCTAAAGTTTTATTCTCACAACAGTTCTAGGATTTTAAAAGGGAGCATATTATAAGAAACTCAGTTTTTCAGAGCTTGTGAGCAAACATTAAGGTATCTGAAGTGCCTACCAACCCACAAACTGTGAAATAGGACAACACAGTCAGTTTTTTTGTGGGCTCCTAGATCAGGAAACTTGGAAACTTGGAAACTTGACTTCAAATGATCACACTTAAGAAAACTATAACTGCTTTCTGCATACAAGCCAGCACATCAGATTCCTGCAGTAAAGGATTCCAGACTGATCCCACTACAGAGACACAGGGGACGACAGAAGACTCCTCAGCAGTAAAAGAGTTTTTGTACCCCAGTTTTTAAGGATTTTTTTTCTAACAAGAACTATTAGTTGTCTCAGTTTTAGTATTTTGTACAATCAGAGTGCAATTTTTTTTTTGTTTTACAGCCAAATTGCCACTATTTTTTGGTTATTTTGGTCCAAAATAATCCACCTGTTGTTGCATATTTCACCTGAATTAAGCAGGTGGCAAGAACCCTTTTTGTACCCTGATTGAAATGTTGCCATGTATTTGTTTTGGGGTCTCGTCTTTAGTCAAACTGGACATATTGCTTGGTGCTCATAAAGAAAAAAAAAAGGTTCAAGCAACTATGTCCTGCAAAGACTTTGTTATTGACAAATCGACTGTTCCCTATGCTGCCCCGCAGGCCTTTTTTAACATCCACAGCAATGGAGAGACCCCATCTGGACCTTGAAGTGGGAGGAGGGCTGGATGCTACCTACAACCCTACGGGCTCAGTCACAGCTTTGATAACATTCACAAACATGTGAGCTACTCAAATATCCTTACAAGAGTGTGTACATGTACAAGTTGCCAGTTTATTTGCTGGAACAAATCCAATCAAATTCGGTGTTTGAACCATTTTTCTATAATGTTGTTTTTAGGTTCAAAATTAACGTGGCTTCTCTGGGTAAAATGATGATGGTTGTGTTTGATGTGGTGCTTCTGGACCCACCAGACTCTTCTCACAGTATGACGCACCATCAGAGGAGGAAGATATTTACTGAACAGGTGTTATGTGTCAGCAAAGCAAAGCCCTGTAGGCAACACAGCAGCCGGCAGCATCATAAAGTCTGAGCCTCCACAGGAGGACGCTTCAGGATGACCACTGGGAACTGAGAGCTCCGGGTGATACAACCTCAGTACACCTGAAACCCTTTACACCCAGGGGAGAGCATGATCTGGACCTTTTACAATAAGGTCATGAGCGTTGTATATATGAAGCTTAAATAAGGGGCTTGTTTTTAAGGAGGGTTTTGGTCATTTTTAAATACAGTAACAAAGGCTTTTTGTGGTATTTTAATATTATTTGACCATGTCTTCTTTAATATTCTGTGCATATGTAATTGTCCTGTGTACAAAACAAACTTTGCCTTGCATTTCAATACCAGTGTACGAACTCACATCCTGGTCTTACATTCAGGCTTTTCTGTGTAAAGTGGGTTGTTTTATGTCTGTGCTCTTGAGGCCACTAAATTAGATCTATCCAGCTACAACATTTGTTGTCTCCAAGCCCACATTCTGTCTCTAAACTCTGTCTTTATTTATCTCCCAATTAGCGTTTCTTTTATTAGAGCACTTTAGTTCGGGCCTCTCTAACAACTGACTTTCCCTCTTTCTCTTGCCCTTGTTTCTTCTTCCTCTTCTTACTGTTCAAGCCTCCTGTTCTCCTTCAGTGTCCCAGTACCACTTCCAGATTTTCTCCACTTGTTCTTTCATCTTGTTTCCCACTAGATCACCTTCCTCTCTGTCTATCTCTCTGTCTCGCTCTCTCTCTCTCTCTCTCCTGCTGAGCACCTGCGCAGTAATCTTGTCGTTACACACTAAAAACACCTTTCATCAAATGAGATTCCAACATAACACATCACCCCACGCTGTGAGTGCACCAGATTAACAAGAGGCACATACAACACATGCCACATGCACTTTACACACACACACACAAAGACTCAAACTCACAATCAATATCTGCTGTCATGGCTGCTTTTGCGCTGCACGTTAATTAAAAAAAACACAGGTTGTGTCGTATATCTGCAGTGTTGACACTATTGTACACACACAGTACACACACACAGACACATGCAAAACGTGTGTTATCCATTCTTGCCTCTCTTGTGTGTGTGATATTTTCAATCAATACTGGAGAGGCTGCCTTAGAGGGAATTCAGTGTTTCTGCTGAAGGACTCTTGAGCAGGATGGATGGCCGCTGTCATACAGGATTGAACACAATCCCTACAGCTAAAGGACGATTTCACTACCACTCACTACCGTTCGTCACCGCCGCCGTCCGTCTGCTTCCGATTGTGTGTCAGTGAAGTGTAGCGAGGCCTGACAGCAGAGATAGACGGAGAGAGACGTGTGGGACAAAGGTTTGGAAACAGAATAACATGACATTTAAAGACACTGCAACGGATACAATTGCGAGCGTACGAGCTGCGTTCGTGTTCGACAAATTCATTTATTTGTCATTTCTTTCTAATTAAGATTTTCGGTTCTAATTATTTTGCAACCATTGGAGACTAATTTGCATTTATGTGTGTAAACTAATATAATTAGCATTTTTTCCTCTTGGGGAGTCTGATTTTCACTTGGGAAAACACTGACAGCACAGAGTAATGTGCCCAGTAATTATCGACAGATGTCTCAATACCAGGCTTCTTTTATTTAGGGCCACCAAATGAGAGAGCAAGTCTACAGTGTCTGTATTTCTACGTGTGCTCACAAGGCTTTCTGTTGGTTAATCTTATTATTCTCTCCATCACAGTGGCTTTTTTGGCAGCTTAACACAGGAATGGGATCAGGCTGGATTTAGTTTCCCTTTTAGGATACGGAAAACAGGTTCCTCACTCAATTTGTAATTTTTTTCTTCACTTATCTCACTTTACCCTACTTTTCTCTCTTTTGCTCTGCTTCTCTTTTGCTCTCCAACGAGCCTTGTCTGTCTCTGTATCTTTCTCAATAATCGTAACACTCGCTTCCTCTTTGTTGCCCTCCCATCCCTCCTTTTTTTGCCTCCGTCTTCATCAAGCTTAACATCTCTGCTCTAACTGATTAAAACAGATGTTCTCAAACATTTTCCGAGCATGACTCCCTTCAGAAGTTCAAGCCCTCCCCATCCCAAAAAAGGATCCTCATTCAGTTTTATTATAAAAATGTAATTTAAGTTGTATAAATGTTTAGTTTTCTTACAGATATCATATTCTTTTACTTTAAAGTCACTGAATATTTACTTCCATGCCCTCCCTGGGCTGAGACTTTACAGGAGGAAGAACAAGGAGAGAGAAGAAGAACAAAGTTATCCATAAACTTTGATGTCATGTGTCTGTATTTCAAACAGAACAACTGCTCAGTCAGTAAAACATCTTCACTGTGCATCACCAAAGGGTGAAACTTACAACCTTAAACACAAAGGGCAAATCTTTTTAAGCCACCTTTCAATTAAGAAACTCTAGCTGACAGAAGAAGGCAGAGAAGAAGAAGACCAAGACTGAGGAGGAGGAACAAGAAAAGAATGAGAAGAAGAAATGGAAGAAGACGAAGAAACATAAAAAAGAAAAAGAAACTGTTGGGTTTTTTTATGTTATCTCTGATCTGTGGGACTATGCTGCCATGAACAGTTTACTTTGTGCTGTTTCTTTAACCTGTCTCTATTCACTTTTATATTTTGATGAGAAGCTGACATGATTAGCTGCATTAGCTAACTTGCACCACATTAAAAAGTTATTTTTAAATTACATAAGAGGGAAGACAATACACTTTTTAATTTCAATTAAATCTTTGTGCAGCGCTCTTGTGTGTACAGTGCTTTTAGGCTAATTAGACGCTTATTACATGATGAGCGGGACACTGGACCTCATGCTGCTATATAGCCGTAGAGAGCTGCTGAGCAAACAATCCTATTGGTCGACTCGTTCTACTAACCTATCCACATAAACGCACCACTGCTGGCTGACACTATGGTTTCTTCCTCTTTCTGTTTATTTAGTGTCTTTTTCTTGTTGCAGTCTTGTTCTCTCCAACTCTGTCTCTCAGTTTGCCTGTTTCTGTGTTCGCACGCGTGTGTGTGTGTGCACGTGTGTGTAGTTCCTGATGAGGTTAAGCACTTGATTAATGGGTCTATCCAACAGCATTTACACTGCACTCAACTCCACTTAACTACACACAGGAGCACACACGTACACACACACACTTAACAACGCACACATACGTACACGTCAGACTCACTTGCACCTCGTCACCCAGGGTAACAGTATGTAAATGATATGCAGATGACAGCGAGTCAATTAGGAGACCAGAGAGCGATGACTCTGCACAACTCCATTAGTGAGGCACTGATCAGCTCTCAGACTGAGTGTATCCATCTTTCCCTCCCTCTCTTTTCATCTATGCGATCTATCTACATGTTTCTGTTTGTGTGTTTGTGTGTGAGCGCAGAAATCCATTAGTGAAGCACCGATTGGTTTCTTAGTCAGAGCTGCGCTATGTAGCTGACAGGCATCATGGTGTTGTTACCCTCTTAGATAAAAACTGTCCTCAAATAAATGGTAAATCAATTCTATATTTAATATTTTATAACTTGAAGTTAAAAAAAATGTTTAATTTAAACCAAGTCTGCTGGAATTAAGCATATTGCAAATGTTGTCAAATATATTTAAACATTCTCAAGTACAATAGACTGAGAAAGGTCCTCATGTTATAAATATAATAAGCTCTTAATCTCAGAGTTAATTGACAAAGTAGATGGGGAATGTTTTTCAGAGCCTTTACGATGAGCAGTATTTAACCATGCAAAGCAAAATGATTTTTTTAAAGAGGCAATAAAACTAGTGAACCCAGATGCAGTAACAATCAGAAGGCAGTAGTTTAAGGGATTTATTGCCAAACTGAAAATGAATGAAGAAGTCGTTGGCGTTTGACCAGAGCAGGAATTTCCAAAGGAACTGAGATGAGTGTGAATGACAGGGATTGTGGCAGAGCAGCAGACCAGAGCAGGTAGAGAAGTAGCTACAGAGCCGGAGTCCAGGGCGGCAGAACTGAGAGAACAAGGTAAGTCAGAGAACAGAAACAGAGAGAAGATTAGAAAAAGAAAAAGAAAAAACCAAAAACTAACAAACAGGAAAAAAACAAGAAAAATGAGGAGTGTGACAATGCTAACTAGTCAACAAGACAACGATCTGCCAGCACAGGGATAGTGATCACGGTGATGAGATGCAGCTGGAGACTCCACCCTGACTCCAGCACACCTGCAAACAATCACACACACACACACACACACACGAGGGGAGAAGGAGGGGCCACTGCTCCAAGGGAGACTTAGAGTTGTATTTAGACACTTAATCAGTCATAGGTGTGATTCGAGTGTTACATGTTTTGCTACATGTTACCAGGACCTGGCCTGTTGCAATTTAAGTTGCAGAATTAGGTAACATCTGTGGTAAAAGTGAGTGTTTTTTCATTATCAGTGTTTGTTGAAAACATCAAATGTACGCATGTTGTGGACCTGTATGTTGGCCCATCTTACTATCTTAACAATTTACACTTTAAATAGCAAGAAAAACACCGTGACTTTAGACCAACATTCATTGGTCTATGGTGCAGATGCTTTCTGCTGCCTCAAGATAACAATGCACCATCAATGCACCATCGCTGATTAAGTTTCAGGAGTAGATGTGTGACGGATTTCCAGAGTCCCTTTTTATTAATTTCAATTCTGAAAGCTGGTTTCCAGTGGAACCTTCCATTTGTCTAAATATAAAATATATATTGATTTTTTTCTCTCTCAAATCCATCATAGCTTTAATCTCTTCCTCATGAACCTCATTTAATCCTGTCTTCAGAACATGCACTGCAGGAAACTGCCTTTATGTAATACAGTTAAGCAATTTTTGCTGTTTTATTTTTAATCATTTGTTGAGAAAAATCTTAAGACATGTATCAGAAATGTATTGTTCAATATGCAGCCATGTAGAGCCTTTTTTTTCCTGTTTGTTTGTTTTATTATTACGGTATGATTATGTTCAGTGAATGGAGAAAGCCGTTGGTGTTCTCAGAGGTCTAAGATGTTGTGTTGCTTCAGGATCAAAAATGCATTCAGAGATTTCAGTTTAACAAGCAAACTGTCCTTGATCTCATCCTGCTCCTTTGGGGTTACACAAAACTGACAATTATATAAGGAAATTTACATTTAATTGTCATGTCTTTTATACAAAAGAATGCAATTTGTTAAGCCAAAGCAAAAATAATTTGCTCAGATGACATTTGTTTTTCCTCCAGGTGGGCCATGCTCAGCAACTCGGGGGTGGTTAATTTGTCAGGGGGATTGCCACTAGTTCTTATATAATAAATTGCTATCAAGATTAAAGACCTGTAAAGCTTATAGTGTTGTCCCTGTCAGATATGATAAATAAAAGTACTGTACAATCTATTATAAATGATTCAAGTACGTCTCAGGTGTAAATTCCGTAGACCTAAGGATAATGATGGAATGTTTGGAATATTCCTTGGAAAGCCTGGGCCAGGAAAGCAAACACCCGGACATGACTCTCTCCAAATAACCTCAAAAACCTGCACAGCCTAAGTTGAACCACAGATAACTTTCTGTACATCCTTCAACTTCACTTAAAAATTCGGGCCGCCAACTTGTGTCCCCAGTCCTAAACATGGCCCCTTGCACGTACCTGTCTGACCTCTTTTTCTTGTCCCCCTTCTCTACTTTCAATTCTGTCTGCAACAAATCTGAACTATTCATTTTATGAGGCCTAAAAAGCACAAATGCACAATTCCCCCCAGTTCACCCAATGTCCTGTACTTTTCAAACTTATAACCTTTATCTAAAAACATCTCGTCTTAAATCATGCATGACTCTACCTTCCCAAGTCACCGTCGGTGCAAATGGGTTTGAGGGACCGAAGCACACCTGAGTCTGCTCTATTTTTCTTTCACCTCTTTCATCTTTCCATCCTGTTCTCTCTTCACTGTTTGGTAACGAAGTTAACCAAAGTGCTTCCTACCTTCACACTCTTTTCTTCTATCTGTGTACGTTCCATTTGGAGGGCTCTTTCTCTTTACCTCCTCCATCTTCCCCCCTCTGCTTTTTATCTGTGTCCAGTCATGCAGCTAACAGCAAACCTGTCTTCATCTCTGCTCCTTTCTTTATCCTTTTCTTCCTCTCTTCCTCTGTACTTCTTTTTCCATCAACCGCCATCTTTTATTTTTAGCCTCTATCTTCTCTTTCCCCCCGTCTGTCGCCTCCCTCCTCATTTACTTCCCTCTCCCTCTATGTGATCAGTCATGCGGAGAACAAGTAAGGCAAGCAGGTAGTTGCTGCACACCAGGTTGATTCACACGCTGCACTGAGTCCCCAACTTGCCCCCGCTTTGCAGATACACACACGAAAACAACCGACTCTCACAGGCCTTTACCTCCCGTCCACAAACTGCATTTATACCAGTTAGTGTCTCAACAGGGAAAAAAAATAGAGAGCAGGGATCAAGTATCACCCACATCAGGATACAGACAGAGGTTCATTTAACACAGCAGCAAGACCACAGCTGTAAAGACACACACTTTCTCTCCTCAGGTCATGTGCAAAGGAGAATTTTTTGGCAGAATATTTTTAAAAATCTGAGAGATTTTTAATGTTATTGCACAAGAAAATAGTCTTTTTTTATTTTCTCAATGAACAGTTGCACTTCTTTCAATCTAAAACAAGCAAACAAATCCGGCCAGTGTGCATATTAATAAACTAATTGTATTTGGCACAGATGCAATAAGATAGTCTTTTAATTTTTGAATATATTTTCCTTGGTTTTGTTGTGTTTAATTTTAACTAAAAGATGCTAAATTCATTTTTTTCCTCCCTATTTAAAATTGAGGTTAAGGCGTTGGATTCTGTTTTGAAATATGCTGCAATCCAAATCACAAGTTGCATCACCGAAACATAAAAAGAGCTGAGAATGCTCACAAATAAATGATGCAATGTATACCCACATAGTTTGTTTAAGGTGGTATTCACAGCAGGAACATTGATGGAGGACATTTTGCATGCGTCTTTATTTGTGTATTTTTTAGGCATTGTTTTTTGTTGCACTCATGGATTCCTGTTTGGCCCGTGTACCAACATATCTCTTTCTCAGCTACAATCAATGGATTTCTATTTTTTTGCCAGAGCACATACTATATGTGTGATCCTGAAAAATGTATACACACACACAAAGCACATGGGAACACACTGAAATAACTTTGATTTCCCATCAAGGTGCCGTCAAGATCCCCTGCGACTCACTAGATGTAAATGAAACTCATGCACAAAAAAATATCTTTACATAAAGTAAACACATTGATTATTTTTATACTTTATTGTCCAAGAGGGAGACTTTTTTTATCACAGTCATTTTAACGGAAAATAAACTCAGAAGCTTGCACAACAACATGTACAGTCTCCATAATTACATTCATAATTCTTAGCACATAATATTGCGAGCAAGGCAGTTTATTCAGTTTGTTCACTGTAAAGACAGAGGGGACAAAACTCCTGCCTGAGTGTTGAATCTTCACCCGGATGGCATTAATGTGATGATTGAGGGAGTCATCAGTGTTATTTGCCATTGTGAGTGCGAGATATGTAATGGCCCCTGTTTCTCATGTTTGAGAGTAAAGGTGTGGAGACAGAAGTCATTCTGAAGGCAATATGTGTGATTTTTGTTGGAGATGGTAAACGTGATAAAGAAGCAGGGGGAACTGTATGAAAGAATGGGCTGAATTATGTTTTGGTAAATCAGTAATAGGAAAGTGGGGGGAGGCAATAGATTGAATTGAGTTTATAGATAGCATGGAGTCTCTGTTGGGATTATTTATGTATAGAATTCATTTAAGCATTCAGGCAGGAGACTTATAGTGTAACACTTTCAAAATCATTAATACTCACCACTCACTCTACTGCTACCTCAGCACTCGCTTGGTGAGATGTAAAAACAGCTGATAACCACGATGGGGAATGTCCTCTGGAGACGGAAGGCGTGTAGGGATTGGTTCAGCAGACTAGGCTGTGGGTTTTGATGATGTTACATGACCTGTTACAGATGCAGACTTCACTGCCCCTCTCCTCACCAGACTGACTGGTCCTTGCTGCCTGTATGATGGTAAAATGATCAAGACTGACCTTGAAGTCTCCAATGGCCTCGTTGAGCCAGGATTAAGTCAGTGTGCTGAAACAGGCGTCCCTGAGGGCCCTCCCTGCCAGAAACTTGGCATGTAGGACATCCATATACTGAAGAGAACCCTTCCTGAGTCTGGTTCATTCAACTCCATGTCTCCCTCTTTTTTTCATGGAAGGATTTCCAGTTGCTTGATGCTTGATTGCTCCATGTTGCATAAAATAGAAACGCATAGATAGAGAAGATCTTTCTGTCTAAGGATGAGAGGTCTGTAGCCAATAACCTCTGCTTAACTTTTGTTGTTGATGACCCATGGGATTATAAAATACAAGCCAGAAAACTTTACATGGGTCTAGAATTTTGGACATCCAGCCAGACAAAGGAGAAAAACTCCGAAAACTATACAGAATAAGACAGGATGTCAGCTAACAGAAAAACAAGACTTCTACAAAACTCTCTAAAACATACATCAAAAAAAAAAAATCTGCCCCCGTCATAACGCACAGACGACAGGAAGAGTAAACACACCTCATGGAATGTGTGTTGAAAGCGAAATGTTGATCTTCCCCCGTGCAGCCGTGTGGGCTGCAGAATGTGTTATCAGCATCAGAACAGTTTGAGTTCCAAATAATTGAAAGGAGTTGAGGAATCTGTCTCACTCTGTTAGACAACCACACACACACACACACATTCACACACACACACTCACTTTAGGAAACTAGCTCCAGTTACTTTTTCTTGCTCTCTCATTTTGTACATCAGCTTTCCTGTATCAAAAAAAAAAAAAAAATCACCGCACTGCATGTAATAAAAGAACAGTTGTTTAATACAGTAAAAAGCAGTCATGGATCACCAAAAATACAGTAGTGTGATGCTGCTAGATTTAAGTTTTGTCACAGGAAGTGCTGTCACACGCTTGAAAACAGCATTTAGCTCTTTTAATTGTCATTTTATATGTTTGTTTGCGTCCACTGAGATGTGTTGCCTTTGCCTTTCCTTCTCCATCTGTCTCTTTTTCTTCTGCTTGTATTTCTTTTAAAGAAAAAAAGAAAACGACCTAAGTGCTGTCATCCAAACACTGTTCAGAAAGTGCTTGCTCTCGCCTTTTCTGCTGCTGCAATTGTCTAAATTGAGGTTTCAAAATGTGACTGAAAAACGATTTGAGCTCAGAGTTCAAAACCTTGCTGCCTCTGGAACTACATTAATGCCCCTGCTGCCCGAGGATCGAACCCTGCCAGATCCTCCTCTCCTGGGTTTTATTTTCTACTTTTCAAATAGATACAGAAAAAAAAAAAAAACATTTGGCTTTTTGTCACCGTACCAGCTGTCTCTGGGAGTAAGCAGTTCTGAGAATAAAGGAGTAGCAACAGATTCACTGAAATCAGTGAGTATAATAATTTGACAACAGAAAACTTCTTCACATATTAAGTGTGCATTTGCAAATTGGCATTTCCAGAACCAGAGTGGCACAGATTTCAGTGTTTGTATTTCAAAGTGCTGGCAAAATTCTTTTTTTTTTTTTAAACCAATAAACGTTGAGAGGGGATTTTTTTTTTTTACATTTATTTTTCAGCAGCTAAGAGCTGCTCATAGGCTCTGCAGTCAGAAACCCTCTTAGTTATTTAAAAATCACTTTAGTTGAGCCTCAAGTGGATTATTGTCTTTTATATAACAAGGTTACAAATTACAATGCAAAAAAGGTTCATGTTCTTTTCATTTTTTATGCTTTTAATCAATAAAAAAAATAATTAAATTCCTGCAGGAACCAGTTTTGTCGTCTTTCTGGCTTCAAAAGAAAACACAGGCACTCATGCAGGCATGAAAACAAACTACCTGACTGTACTCTCATGTTGTTGTTTAAAAAAAATGACACTTTTTTTTGTCTTCCTTTTAAGCGAAAACAAAATGAAACTTGTAGAAATTCCCAGGTGATTTCCAGCACTCCGGTTGGATCTTGACTGGATTCAAAGTCCAGGGCCGATGCCCTCAGACTCAAAGCCCAGCACTCAGACTCGCCCCGGTTGTTCAAAGTGTCCTGTCAGTTTCTCATTTGGCTTCCATGTAGACAGTAAAGCCTTTTCTCTCTCTCTCTCTCCATCTGCCCCTTCTCCCCTAGCCTTCTGTCCCCTTGTGTTTTTATTCCTGCTCATCTATCCTTTACTATATTTGGTCCTATTTCTGTCTTAGCATGTGTGACTTGTTTTTGTCTTGATTTGGTACCTATCCATAAAGTAATTGAGGGGAGACTTGTATTCTCAGAGGAGCTAAAAAAAAATGAAAGTCAGTGCACTGCTGCTACCGCCTTCACCAAAGTCGACCCATGGGAGCGGGATAAGAGACAGATTCAACTCTGGGTATATCCATGTGTTTGTGTGTCTGTGTCTGTGTGTGTGTTTGTGTGTGTGTGTGCGTCTGTGTGTGTCTGCGTGTGCACATGTGACTGCAGACAGCAGCTGGACAAAGGGAAGAAAATAAATAATAAATGGATGACATCTTCCTGACTCCCCAGTGACGGGGTTAAGCAGGGGCGGATTTGAAGAAAGAGAAAAAGGAATAAAGACAAGAATGGAAGGATGGATGGTTTTCTTGAGTCTATCCATTTTAAACCTTGTGATGCAAACAGACAGCCTTGAAAAAAACAACAGGACGAGATGATCAAAATGATTTTGGAACTGTGAGAAAGTGAATGATAAAAATAACAGAGTACAGAGGACTTCAAGATTGTCATTATAAGAAATGAAGGATGAGACAGGAAAGTGGAGAGAGAGACAGCAGTGAGAATTGGAAAGAAACACAAGATGACAGAAGGTGAAACAACTGGTGAATTCTGCCTCAAGGCAAATTTACTGCAATATTCAAAGTGAAATGACCTTGGCCCTGAGTTTATGGGGTACTTTGTAGGAAAATTAGAAGAAATATTATAATTCTACAGTTAAATTCTATTATAGATTCAGTCCTACTGATGTTGTTTGTGTACAAAAGGGTAATTACATCAACATGTTCACTTTAAAACTGAATTTAGGGCAGAATTTACCATCAAAAGTTATGATGGCAGGTTTTATTTTTTTTAACCTTTTAGGTTTTGATAAAAGAGTATTTAAATACATCTAACAGATAAACAACAGATTTACAACAACTGCATAAAACTTTGCTCCGCTTTATGTTGTGCCTTTAAATATTAAGGAACTCTTATTATAATTAAATTGCATAATTAAACCTAAGGTCTGTAAATCAGTATTCGTTTATTCTCATTTTCGAACATGCCTTTTGAACATTCTGACCTACGATGACTAGGACTTAGTTTATACAGTTTTGGAGTCATAAGTGAAAAATTACGGGCGTAATGATAATATTCATCATATGGTCACTTCTTCAAAAACAAACAAACAAAAAACCTGTTCTGCAGACTATTTGAGCACCATTTCTCCACTGTCTGCTGAGTTGTTTAATAAAATAACTCTGGTCCCCAGATGGTCTCTTTAAGTAATAGCTACAATTTTTTTGGGAGGAAAGTGTCCCGTTTTTAGACTTGGCATTAAGACACAAAACTCCAGTCGGTACATCACAACTCTGGGTCACTTGGCATCGATACTGAAATAGAAATGCTCCATAATATTACAGCAGAAATTTTAGCCTTCACGTCTAAAACTCCCCGCTAAACCCGTATGATATGACTGACCCTGGGGGAGATGCTTGATATTATTTCCCCGTCAGCCCCACCCAGCTTTTTAAACCACTCTGATTCCACCTGTGTCGTCTCAGCACAAGATAAATAATGCAGGGCCTCTTATAGCAGGCTCTTGTTGCTCCTCACAACATATTCTACAGGAGAGCTTAAAACACTAAAATACTTTTTTTTTTACAGAAGAAAGAAAGAAGGGCAGGAAGTACAGAAGGGAACAGGAAAGAGGGATAAGGTCAGAGTAAGAAAAGGAAGATGTGGAATCAGAAAGACGTCAAAAGATGTCTGTGTTTATCTGATCTCTTGGTAGTGTGAAGGCCTGTGGGTCAGAAAAGAGTTCAGCACAGAACTTCTTCAGATCCGAGGAGGCCTCGGGGTCAATGTAGAAATAGCTACAACAATATTTGGCTTTTGGGAAATCAATACTGATCCTAACCAGCCTCTTTCTACTACAAAAGTCTGAAGAGATACTTTAATATAGTCCACAACTGCAGGTCAGTTAAATGTTGTTTGGATCAGAGCACCCAATTTCCCTGAATTTCCCTTTTTAAAAACCCATTTTCATGCAATATCAGTCATGGTCTCACAGTGAGAATGCAGACATTCACTCACCCACCTAAAGTTTGCACAAACTGACACAAATTGCTTGATTTTTTTTTTTTTTTTTTAATTCTACCACGTCCAAGTTGGAGAGGGAACACAAATGGTCAGTGTAGCAGCACAGTCTTAATGTGGCCACCTTCTCCTCAGGGTGCCCAGCTCCCAGAGAGATTATCTGAGAATTGTGCCATAAATATCTCAGAAAGCTTTTTCTCTTTTCACACAGACAAGATATTATGAGGCTTTCCTCGATACTACAGCATTCTATTATCAGAGAGTGTTAATTTAAGCTAGTTTACATGTTTAAGCCCATTGATGTGCTCTGTTTTCTTGTGTTGACTTCAAACATGATAAAGTATGAAGAATTTTATGTCCCTTCATGTTTAAGACAAAATGTACAAACCATGCAAACACTCATTCCTTTTTTCAAATCGTTCCATCAAAGGTGTAAAAATAAAATATAATGAGTGGATCCCATTTTTTACACCCTAACAGCATCTGATCCTGGCACACACAAATATATATATATATCAATATATGCATATACTGAGAATGTTTAAAACCGTGTGTTAAAGGCCAAATAAGAAGGAGGATGTAAATAGATATATGATCTTTGTAGCTGATAATGCAATTTAAAATTATGTCTTGCATGAGTTTATTGTAACTCATATTATTGTCAAACAAAAGCCTTGCGATCTAAGCCAAGTATTGGCCAAGTGGTTCAGTGAACTTATCTGACATATATGATTCATTCTGTGAAAATATGTGAAAACACAAGATGGCTGTTATGTGAAAATCCTAACCACCTAAAAATGACAGAAGTCATCAGAAATCTAGCCATTTAGAAATAGTAGTGTTAACTGCATGGTGCACATGCAGAAGCCTGCTGTTATGGATACTGATCCATGTCACTGAGATAAACACATGTTTACACAGGAAACACATAAAGATTATTTTTGTCTGATTAATCTCTACATATGCATGTGTAAATCCCTACCATTAAATTAAAATAGGAAACAGTCAGACAAAAAATTTGTCTAATCCTTTGAGGCTTCACCGTGGATGGCTGCCAGTTTTCTTTCATTTCTTGTCAGGTTGTGATAATTCTTGATAAATGTACTTGGAACATGAAAACTGGCTTCAAATTGGAGGTTCTTAGAGGCAAAAAAAATATATTTACGACCCATGTGAACCTTTTCTCGTCTCATCCAGAGACTCCAGAGGATAAAAAAACTACAATATATATGATAATATATTGGCACATTTGTAATGTTAAAAGGCACAGCAGGTAGAAAGCCTTGGATTGAAACATTTTCAGGAATCATATATGGTGAGTCTGTTTGAAGCGGGTGGATGATAAAAACTGGTGACATGTATTTCTTTGTAAGCCGAAACTAATATATTTTTGTACACTTCCAAGTTGTTCCTAAATCTGTGACCATAATCAAAAAGCTAATGTAGCTCTTATGCGCTACTACTTCAACAACAGGCCCAAACCAACACTGGTCATCCACTTGCTTCCTTTGGGGCGTCAAAATATGCATATTGCACCAAAAGTTTTAAGAAATTCATGCACTGTCACGATTATGCCAAGCACTGAAAAAACACAAGTAGTCTCAAGACAGTGAATCAAAGGAGAAGCTGGTCTTTGATAAAATGTAGTTCACCTACTTGGAAATGAGGAAAAACAGCCAATGCAATATGACTCGGAAACTCTCTTGGGGATTTGTTTAGGGATTTTCTCACTGTCTCCGTTTCTCAAACACAGACCAAGTGATGATCTGATGGCATCTCTCCAGCTTGTGCTTTCCACATGACATTTTTTTCTTTCCTCTGGTTTAAACTACGAGTGGCAGTCTCAGAGGCTGAAGAGATTTTATTAATAAAGAATAAAGAACTTCAGTGTTGGCTTAAAACATGAAAGTGTCACCTGAGCTCCAACTGCTGGGTTCACATGCACTTAGTCTACTAAGTAACTATTTACTTTTTTAAAGGTCCTCTTATACAGTTTATTGTTGTTTTTTTGTCAAGATGAGGGATGAAGAGGGACTATAATTTAGTAATCAGATACTAATTATTCTACTGAATAATCGATAAGATTTCAAGATTCAAAGATTTCACATGCTTATGGTTAACATAGTTTTAAATAGAGGTATAGAATATATACAATACATACATCAAAAGAAAGTACCATTGAATACTTGGGAATGCATGAGGGTTTAAGAGATTATATGTAATGTAGTCATAGCCGACAGTCAGTGCTTCTGGTGGCATTATTAAGTTTAGGCCAGGATTACTGAGGGGTTGTTACTGAGGGGACAGCAAGATAGTCTGGAGGGGATTACACAATAGCACCAGAGGAGGTATGACTAATGCAGAGAAATAACAAAGGAGATATGATAAATACACTCCCCAGCAGGAAACAAGCCACTGGCTGGGATATAAACCCTGTGGACCTGTGCTCGCCAATCACCTTCATTTATTTTTAGCAGAGGTGCCAAACAGCTGCATTTGGAGGTCACTATAGTCTGTGTCTTTAACTAGGATGGTTTTAGTGTTTTAGCACCTGCTACTTTAAGTGTTAAAACACATGCAGATTTCTGTGAGCTTATTCTTCTCACTTTAATAAAAGGTGAGAAACTATGTCAGTAAAAGTACTCTGAAAGTGTTGCTTAGCTAAAGAAAAGGAAAACCTGAAGGGAATCTTTCATCACGGCCGACAGACAAAGCAAAATGGCTATCCTGAAATTACCCTGAAACACTGTGAAACACGGCTTGCAATTAAGAAAAATAATTTGCCTCACCATTTGTAGAAGTTCGTAAGTGAAAAAAGAGATTTCCTCCTAGGACAAATTACAAGTGTAGCTTAAGTAAACACAATGTCTTTGGGTGAATTATAATAGTCTACTAAAGAAGCAAGGCTTGGCAAAGTTGTAATTATAACATCGATTACAAATAGAAATTTCTCTTGTATCAAACAATTAACATCGATGCTTTATTAGCTTAGAATAAGTTCATTTGTTTATATTGTAGCAACTAGGACAACAGACAACTGAAAGCCTCCAAACAACCTACAATGGATTTGATTTATCATCATTGTAATAGATTGTGTTGAAATATATGTTTATCCACTGTCTTGCTGGTCAGCCCCCTTTACTTTCATCACCTGAAAAGAGAAACTCCTATGTGCTGCAACTTGGCTGCTGCTGTTGTAAGCAGATGGTTGGTTATTGTGGCATCTGTCGCTTGACTATGTCACAAAAAAGTAAAATGACAGTAGGAGTAGGGGGCAGTACATGTCCAAATAATGTGTAACACCGGTAACAATAATGGTAATGCAAGTCTTGTCAAGAGAGAATCATCTAAGGGTTTGTTACTACTTTTCTATAGCCAGGTACCTACTAACACACACACACACACACACACACACACACACATGCACACACTCGCCAGGCAATGAACAACAATGTACCTGATTAACCTGGATAAACATACATCACAGCAGCCAGTAAACCAGTCGGTATTATATCACCCATTCACACTGCAGAAAACTGGTCAGTAAGCCCATTCATCATCCAATTATAAGCCAGCATGCTAATCTGTGACTCAAGGAAGGAGAGCACTTACAGATGTGCATGTGCAAAAGTGCTTGCAAGTACAGAATGTGCACATCCTTAATCAATACAAATACACACCATGACACATGTACTTGCTACATACAAGTGTTTTCTGTCATACCTTTCATTGTCATTTAATTTGCATGTCAGCATACTCTGCAGTATCTCTATCATCACTATCCATCCACACACACACAAGCACTGTTGCAGAATCAGTTTCCTCTCTCATTGTATGACAAATAATGGATGGCAACTCTGTGCCCCCCCACGCACATTCTCTCTTTGCACAGAGCATACACACACACATAAGTTAGACTCTTTCCTGGAGGTGTAGTAGATAATAGAGAACGAGAGTCCCTCTGCTTTCTACCTGCAGCACTGGGTCATTAAGTTACTGCAAACTCGAACACAGTGTGAAATGAGGCAGCATGTGGAAGACAAGGTGAGACGCAAGGAGAGGCTAAAGAAGAGGGAGGACAGAGGAGTGAGAGTGTAACTGGAGTGAGTGAGAGATGCAGAGGACAAGGAAGGGACAAAGAGGAAGAGAGACAACAAGAAACAGAGTAATAGAGTAGGTTGGTGGGTGGGATGTGATGAAGAGATGAAACATTTCACACATCATTAGTGAAGTTGTGCCAGTCTCTGAAGCTCCCCTAAGGTCTGATATGGCGGGTGGAGCACGGGTCGTGTCTTTCAACTCCACCTGGCTGCTGTTTCAATCAGTCAGCAATACGACGAGTTTCCCTTTCTCTGGCACCACTGCTGGGAACTTAAAATAACAAAATCCACTAAGTCATTTATGACTGTGTAACCTTCAAATCACGTTGCCTGGAAACATTGGTAGAACTTTTCATTACAAAATGGTCTATATTCATTTTTTGGAGAACAATTGCTGCCTGAGAGCCAACATTTGAAAAAAAACACAAGGGTTTCAAGTGCCAGTTATGGAATAAACAAATTGGTACAGGTTTTACAGCAATTCTCTTGCTTCTCTAATGCTTCTCTAATGCTTCTTATGAGTGGAAGATTGCAGGTTTGCTCCAGGCAGGATCAGCAGGATAAATCTGGCTGGAGGAAGTAAAAGAGCTGCTCTTTGCTGGTGGTGCCCTTAAGCAAGGCACTTAACCTCCAGCTGCAGGAGAGCTGCTCAGTGGCTGGCAGAACTGCTTCTGGTTATACTGGGCAGCTTATGAGGATGAATTTATAAATGTGCAATAAATTGAGCAGGCTTACCTGAAAAAGACAGAGCATGAATGCAGAACAAGACTACACTGCTTTAAGAAGTGTTTTAATTTTTCTCAAAGAAAAAATATCAATTGTAACTGCAGTTTAAAGGTTAGTATTTACAAAGAGTAGACTAGGCCTTTGCAAATGACGAAGTAATCTGCCTGATTTAGTGTCGAAGCATTGATTGTTAAAAGACAGACAACATTAGATCTCTTTAGAAGTGACTGTGAAACATTTCCAGCGCCCCCTGGTGTCTGGCTGTGGTAAAACTTTATTTTTTTAACTTTTATTTTCACATCTAAGAACAACAGAATGCTTGGTTTGTGTTTTTTGACAACACATTTTCTCTTCCTACTCAATCTCTGATCATTGTGCTGATCCTACTTTATTCAGTCAATCCTACTTGTTGGGCAGCTACTGCTAGCAAACAGCCGGCTGCAGACATCAGGCTGAGGTCCTGCCAGGAAACAACATCTGGCTCTGATGATCAGTGTCAACACCTGTTTGTGATACCTGAAGAAAGTACTGCAAGTTATGCAAACCTACATATACTTACATATTGTCAAAGTCTAACTATCTTATCGCTGGTCCTTATCACTTTTTTGACACTTCTCTAAGATGCAACCTTTTATCTATGTTTTAGGGTTTTTATTTATCCTGTTATTATCCTGTTACTGTGGCTGCAATATGAAAAAGTTCCATAGTCTGGCTTTAGCTGCAAATTAATTACTTTTCCTTATCCTCTCCCATAAACCTCTGTCCAGCAAGCATCCACACATGCACACAATATGTTTCGCAATCACACACATTCATATGCATAGTACCTACACATACACACACTCAACAAGAAAGAATGAGAATCAAGACGAGAGTGTAATTGCGACCTAAATCCTGTGATTAGAGGGAGCGAAGCGGAGAGAAGCTGATCGGCTGATTTGGTTGATTAGCCTGGCGCTGACGACTTTAATTCACCGCGCAGAGTCAGAGAGAGGACGTGGCAGCACAAAGGCGTGTACCACTGTCTTCCTCTATTTGCAGAATAGCCTCTCCTACACTTAGTCAGCAGTACCTTGGCAAAGCTTGAAAGAGTATGTGTTTGTACTGTGTGTGTGTTTGTGTTTGTGAGTGTGGTTTTTGGTGTGTTTTGTGTGTGTGTGTGTGTCTATTTTTGTAATATCATGACTGTCTACTCCTAGAAATGAGATAATCAACTAATTGAGAGTGCTTTGTTTGCCTTTTTAGTGTAAAATAATAGACATAAATCATTAGCACATCTGACACGTCCTCCCACGTGCTGAAGATTCTCAGTAAGACTCACAAAGACCGAGCATGCAATGCATTTCACAGCTTCTTAAACAATATCACAACTTTTTTTTTCACTCTTTCAAACTGATCAGAAGCTTTACTCAAAAGCTGGCAAACTTTTCCTTGCCAGAAACCCAAGTTTCTAGTTGCTTCATTCTTATTTGTCCGAGTCTCATCATTCCCAACAGCATAATCCAACAGCAGTTAGATGGAAGGTCAAACTAAGAAGCCCAATTCTCAGAGAGCAGGTAAACTCTTTTCTTCCTCCTGATGGGTCTCTTGGCTAAGACTGCTGGTGCCGAGGAGTTGATACGGCTGACAATTTGCTGGAGAGATGCCAGAAGCAATGTTACCCTGCATGTGGCGTGATAGACGAGAAAGGATGTAGTGCTGAATATAAGAGCTTTGCCTGACTGCTACTGCCTCTCCCCACAGTGCTGGAGCTGAAAGGCAGTTGTGTTCATGGAGAGGGTCCTAATTTAAGAGCAGCAGAGATCAAGCACGGCAACTGATCCATCACACAGTGGCTGTTTCATTGAGCTTTAGTGAATTTTTCTACTAATGTCAGTTCACAGAAATGCAAATCATGAAATCCTAACTAAACTGCTAATTTTTGGTCTGCACAGGTGAGGTTCAGGCATGTTATTGCAAGCTGTCAATCATGACATCAAACCCTACCATGCCTCGAACACAACAACGTAGCTCCGCCCGCTGAGCACCACAGCGCAAACTCTGACATCCATCAACATCAGTGCAGGATAGTTCTGCCAATATTAAGGATATATTTTGTCATTTTTTTCTGTGCAATGGAAGGAAAAAGAGAAGTCGTTTCAATACTTATTTTTTTGGAGACATTCATTTTAACACCTTTCCAGATGTCTGTAATCAGTATAATGTGATTATAGCTGATAGGGATGATGAAAAAAAAAATAAGAAAATGACACCTAAGTAAGATGACATTAGAATTATCCTTCAAGGTAACAGACATGCAGTTCCAGGCCAACGTGTGAAATTTACAGAAAACCTGTGTCATTACAACAAGAAGCAGCTGCTGCAATTATAGAACAGGCACCAACTGGAGACACTGAGGTGTTACAACCAATTATTTGGCTGTTGATTTAGTGTGTGGTGTGAGATTTTAGTTTTAAGTCTTTAAAATGTTTACAATGAGTTTCATGTGTAAACTAAAACCATATATGACTAAAAAAGTAAACACAGTTTTTAAGAAACTACAGATGGAGTTCATTTAAATTCAGTTTGATCAGCATGTAGGCTTTTTTAAAATCATTTTGTAAACTTCTACAAAACATTACTGGATTAAGTAGTTCTTACTTCTGTACCATCATGAGTATTAGTCTCAAATGTGCACTAACACTAATGACACAAGCACCACTGCTATAAATTAAGAGACTGACATGGTTTAGAGGAGAGTCTGGTGTCACAGACGAATGAAGAGACTAAATAAGAGTTCAACAGTTTTAGCAAAAATAACAGCAAAGGATAAAATGATCTGTTAATTGAGTCAAGAACAGAATATTCACACCCTAGATATTCAAAAACTTAGGATGAAGAAAACCAAATTCAGAACTGCCGTGTATACAGACTGTCTAAAACAAACCAAGAATATGTACAGTAGCAATGTCACAATTAATAACATGATGCATGGTTTATCAATTATACATCAGATATAAACTCGGGCCACAATTATTTTGCATGCATGGTTATCTCTCTGCACTTTTTTACCTCATATTTTGTATTTTGTCTACACGTCAGCTCAATGCACGTGGGGCAGAGTGACGTGCATCAGTGAGGAGAGGAACAATGTGCATCAGTGTCTTGAGAAAACAGATTTGTGGGATGCATCATACCCCAAAAATCTGCTAGTTTATTCCAGTCCTGATGTTTATAGACACTTATAAATTCCATTTAAATGATTTACTCCCCATGTTGACACAATGGAAAATGCAGACATAACTTCCTGCTGTTGGTAGTTGGGTTTTTTTAGGATGTAAACAGTTTTGAGAAAGTAGAATAAAATAAGCGTGGGTAAACACACACTTTTGTAATTTAATGGTCTCAGATTTTCAGCAGCCCACACTGTTCCCTAGCCCTTGCAGTAAAACTTTTTTTTTCCCTCTTTTGGTGCAGTGAAAACACAAATACTAAAACACAATAGAACAATGTCCCTGTTTTTTGTTTTTTTTTGGAGCAAAAACAAATGCTTCTGACATGAATGGTCTCATGGGTGCCCCTGACCACGCAGTGCTGTGCTCCACTGATTGATTTTCAGCACTAACATTTCTATAGTCCAGTGGATGTTATAAAATCAAATTTTAGCCACAATGAAATGCACCCACTGCAGAGCCTGGCCCTGTTTTGTATGCAGTGGCTCCACGACAGAATAGGGTTTTCATTCAAGGCCGAGCACACATTTAATATTAAGTGCATTCACAGAAGCCTTTTCAGGAGACACAGAGCTGCAAAGACCTTTTTACTCATTTAATTTAATTAACTCTGAGGGACTTTATCAGCAGTCACCTCAACAAGTGCTGCAACATTGCTTCTAGGAGTCATCATCGCACCGTCGGTAAACATGAGAGTTCATTTGAATTCTAGTTTTAAGTAGTCATACGGGACTGCAGCAGATGGTCCACTTAGTAGGCCATTGGGCAGATGATTTCAGTTTCAGAAAATGAAATTTACTAGTTTGTTTCAACCACTGCATTTAAAACAATTTGTGCTGTGCTACAAAAATGTTCCCATTTTTTTTCTACTGCTGTTCTTTCAGATGAAACATTGAGACATCGCCAACAAGGGGCCACAGATCACTGGGACCCACTTTTAATGAAGTAGCTGTTGTTGAGATTTGTAGCAGATAGTAAACAAGCAGAACAACTCTGCCGAAGTGCAGCCTCATCATCTTGTACATGTAAACAAAGTCTGTGTCCATAAAACTAACGCTGCTGAAGTTAATGTTCTAGCAAAATAGAAACATAATTCTACGCTACACGAGCGTAGCAGGGAATTATTAACAACATCGCTTCCTAGAATTATGGTGTGTTTGCATGTAACCAATAGTAATTTGTATATGTGACCTCTGCTAACATTAGGAGAAAAATATATAATTTAGACTTTTCCGTGCCCTGTTGGTTATGAAACAGAAGAGCAGTTGTAAGACAGCTATAAATACAAAAACCACAATCAGCTGCAAGAAGGATTAAGCTATTCAGTTTACTCAAATGCAATCATCTATTTGATAATCAATATGGTCTATATGAGTATGCATTTTTACTGGCCCAGTCAATGAAAATGAAAAAGAGGGCTAACACATTTACTCAAGTCCAAAGCTCTTAACTAAGTGACCACAGGTTCAAATATTTATCCATTTTAAAATATCTGTAAATACCTTTTCTGTCTATTTATTAAAATATTTACTTATTAGTGTAACACACTTCTTTACAAAACACTGCAACCAAACCAGGTAATTCCTATCCTTCCTTCCTTCAGCCAGCCATTGTCACAGCCAAAAGCTAGAAACTTTTCAGCTCTCCCTCAAGTTTTGATAAGCAGATTTAAAAAGAAGCATACTCTCTTGATTAACCAAGAAATATTAATAAAACTGAGCTGTTTGTCCTGAAGTAATCTGAACAGACTGTTCTGTGATCTTGCCACTTACTGTCTGGAATGAAACTCCACTTGTAGTGCATGCAGGTGCTGGAAATTAAACATTACCATTTGTTTTCTTCTTTGCTTCAGTGTGGATGTAATGTTTACAACCATGCTATGGTACAGATCAGTGCATGAGGTGGACAGGTAGCCATGTGAACACAGTGCCAACAACTCTTCATGTTACTCTTCGGTGTAGCGTGATATTTTATCTTGTGCAGTGGCACTTCACACAAGCTGCTGTTGCTCTTTCCTGCCCCCCAGGACCAACAGAGTCAGAGCCATTAATAAAGAATTAGGGACACTGCAGTCATAGAGTTCAGTTCCTGACACAGTTGACTCTTCTGCTACAGAGTTATTATCTCTTATTGTGTCCAAAAAGAGCTGAAAAGCTTTTAAATAATGTTAATGTAGCAGAGCCAAATAGCACTTGGCATATATTTGACTCATGGCTTTGAGATTTAATAGAAGAAATGTGAAACAGTTAGATATTTTATACAATATTATAAGTTGGAAGATCATGGCAGTTCCAAATCAAATGTGGCTCAATCATTCAACACATTATTCAGGGATTTTTGTCTGGATGCAAGACAGAAGGGATCTTTTGACAAAATTTATTCTCTTTTTTTAGTAGGTCAACAAAATGAAGAACACCTAGTTCTTCTTCTTCAATCATTTTGATGGAACAGACCTTCAGTGCTCCAGCAAGGTACAAAGCCACCACCAACGCCCAACCCCCTCATGAGAAAATCCACCTGACATAGGCCAACATATAATTAAAACTCTTATGTTGATACAGTTTGTACTGTTGAAATGTTCAAAGGTTACATTGAAAATGTACAAATTGAACATATCCATGATTCTACAAGGCTAAACACATCCCGGTGTGTTGCTCTAAAGTATGTTTTTTTTGCTCATCTTCTTCATAAAGACAAAGAAACACATTCATTTTTAATCCTCAAATATAAAATATCATATGTCATATTTATTACATGAGATCAAATAATGGTTGTTGTAAGTGTGTTTTTAATGTTCACCTGATAAAAGACTTTGTACACACTATTATTAGGTCAAACTGTATACTCCATCATCTATATAGTTAAATTTAATAAGTATGTATCAAACTATTTGTAAGATTTGTGCACAGCAGTATCACGATAAAACATCAGCCCATATTTTCTTCAGTTTTCTCAACACAGACTTCCAAGATGAGAAAAACAATTTCAGTGCCAGTTAATAAATATGGGTTGTTACAGTTCACATCAACCTCCAGGTCTTTGTACATCATAGAATGAATGTGAAACAATAATAAAAATACACAGTAAAAGTCAAGGAACCCAAGCAAAACATTTATATAACCTAGAATCATCTGTGGGAAGACGTTTTGTTTTTCTTATGCTCCATTGCACTGTAAGTGTGTGTGCATGCATGTGTCTGTGTGTGCATATATGGCTGTGTGTTTGTGTGTGCGTGCGTGCGTGCGTGCACATGTGTGTAAATTGTTATCCGGAATTGCAAGATGAAGTAGCTTTGTTAGAGGAAAAATACGGAGCTAGAGAGGGCAGTCGCATTAAGGAAGGCAGTGATGGAGGTGAGGAACAGAGTGTAACAGGAAGGCAGGATGAGCGATGGAGGGATGATGGAGGGTGAGATGGAGGCATGATAGAAGGATGGTGGGAGTATAGAGAGAAGGAAGAGGAAGGGAGGGAGGGGGAACACAGTGGTAAGGATGGAGGAGGAACAGTATGTCATGCATTGTTTTATTCGCATCCAGAGGCCAGTGAGAGGAGGCAGATACCTGCTGATTATTCTGTTGTATTATCTAACACTAAGGAGAGAAAATGTGAGTGTGTTTGTTCGTGTATTGCAGGGTGTTAGATAAGAGCTGGTGTCGATTTAAAGCAAAAAAAAAAAAAATTTACTCTTATTGCTTCCTTTTCCTCCCTTGCTTTTCCCTCTCCTCCCCTCCTGTCTAACTCCTCTCTTTCACTTGTTTGCTTCCTCTCATCCCTCCTCTTTCCTTTCATCTTTCCCCTCTTCCGCAGTGTACAAAAGAGGTATCCTAATGCTTCACATCAAAACTGCAAAATAACAACATAAAAAATCATTCTTACAAGGTGTCTGAACTCGAGTCTCCACGCGTTACGCAACCAAGGTCTGGTAATGCATAGAAGTGCACACACAAACACGTTGTTGAGAGATGGCAGAAGTGATACACAGAACTCCTACACACTGAATGTGTCAATGCATCTTGCTACTACTGCATGTACAGTCCTGTCTGTGCATATGACTGCTGCAGTGCATGGAGATTTTCCCTAGAGTCAGTCTCAGACGCAGCCACAACATTTACATTCAGCAAGAACATGGTGTGTATGCGTGTGTGTATGCGTGTGTGTGTGTGTGTGTGTAAAATATGGAAAAGGGAGTAACAGATTTCCTTGTATACTCTTATTAAAATATTCATATGGTCTTGCAGTGGCATGCAGTACATCCATGAAGACATGAGAGCATTGTGGGAGTACTCTTTTCCTCTCCCCTTCACACAGGGGGCAGACTCAGCTTTGGGAAAAGGGGTAATGTGTTTAATTTCACATCAGGTAAATAAGGAAATGGGTGTGTTATCGCGTGCGTGAGGGAAAGAACAGAGTGGCTTACCTGCCATGTGAGAATGAATGTTTGATGAGGATGATTTTGTCTCTCGACACACTGATGAAATGTTAATGGATCAAACGGAGGGGACCAAATGAACGAGCGTGTGTGCGTGTGTGTATGTGTGTGTGTGTGTGTGTGTGTGACTGCATATGTATTCGCCTGTACTGTATATTTATGCAAGAGCAAGCCAAGAGAAGAATGTTTAAGTGTCTAATCAGGAACAACAGAAACCCAATTATATCGTAACTGAGCCAGGAGCCGACCAGTGTATGCAGCAATAACAGCTGAAGCAAATGAAATATGGGCCTACTCATACTCCCCTGATGCAGATAATTAAATGACAGGGGGAGTGTGTGTGACTGTGTGTGTTTCAATTAGCAAACACTCACAGCAGAGGATGCATGACCAAGTCAGTTGCACTGAATGCAAAATAGCACTTCCTTATACTGCATGTGCACTTAATCGGAGTGTGATTGAAAAACTGGTCATGAGACAGACAGGAAGAGTCTTGCGTGTATTTGTATTCTTCTGCTAAGGAAAAAAAAATCTTTAAGCAGTCATCCCTGAATAATACATACAAAATAATAAAATATGAAGAAAAAGTACATATATACTGCTGTCTCCTTATGTGCCCTTTACTCAACCTTTTGCCAGAGCCTGAGAAAAAGACAAGATCCTGTTATTTATTACTTGGCTTTGGTGTGTGTACTCTGGGACACATTTATGAAAACTAAAAATGTTGGTAGTAAAGTTTGATACACCACCAAAGCAGTAAACAGTTTCTCTTGAGACGCCATCAGTCAGCACTTTGAATCAGTAATCATTTCTATCGTTGAAGTTTTCTTCACTTGATAGTCTCTCCTTTCCTCTTTGACTGACAAGTAAATGCAGCATAAAAGGAAAAAAATGAAAAGCTGGAAATATCAGAGCATCAAGTCCTTATTTGGAACACAGCTCAGTATAACAGCAAATTTTATGAAACGGATGGAGACATGCAGATATTTGCAAATGAATTGATGGGTGAAATTCATCAGCAACTGTTTTTTTTAATTTAATACATTGTTAAAGAGTAAATTTGTATAGTTAAGCAATGAAAGGTCGCCCACTTCCAGCTCCAAAAACTGTCAGGATTTGCTGATTTTATTTTAATCATTGTAAATTGATTATCTTTGGTTATTGACATCTAATGCGTATTTTTACAAGGATACAAAGATACAAGGACGTTTACTGGTCATTATACAACAGGCTGTATAATGATATTAAAATGTGGTTCCCTCTTGATTCATTGATTGATTGTATAAAAAATAAAATAAAATGATTAAACATGGAGGAGTGCAGATGGTGCATTAAGCAGTCTCACAGCCTGAGGGAAGAAGCTGCACTGTAGTCTGGTGGTACAGCAGCGGATACTTCTGTATCTTTTGCTTGACGGCAGCAGGGTGAACAGGCTGTGGCTGGGGTGGGTGTTGTCTTTTAGTATCCTCTTGGCTCTACGCAGGCACCCACCTCCCCAATTTCACTGATACTTGGTAGATGGGTACCAGTGATGTTTTGCGCAGTTTTAATCACTCGTTGCAGAGTCTTCCTGTCCCGTGCCAGTTTGTGATGTTTCCAGTCAGGATGCTTTCAATCGCTCCTTTGTGGAAGTTGACAAGAACTTGGCGTGGGAATTTTGCTTTCTTAAATTTCCTTAAGAAATACAGCCGTTTCTGATCTTTTTTAGCCAGGACAGAGATATGTGAAGTCCATGACAGGTTCTCTGTAATGTTGATTCCCAGGAACTTAAAACTGCTCACTTGCTCCACC
>JAPZDV010000024.1:12332726-12350666 GCA_029814665.1 Acanthurus lineatus | reverse complement strand
ATTATCTCCTCTTTTCTCTTCTTTTTTTCTTATGCTAAGTTTGCTATGAGTTCGTCTCCTCTCTTCCACACACACACACGCACACACATCTAATCATACAGGTACGTTGTGATCTGTCGGCCGGAAGCGGCTTGACCAACTCTGTGTTCTAACTGGCCTGTCATCTCTTACTCTCTCAGCATAGAAATAGTACATCTAAATCAGCATATTATTACTTTTAACCTGCTTTTATTCACCGGGTTACACACACGTAACAGTCATCACTTGCAATCAATGTCAATGATGTTTTTTTTGAAAGCTATCAGGAGTTGTCTCCAGTAGACTACAATATGATCTCTAGTGTTCATGATTTATTAGCCTTTAGGATTTATTTATTTTTAAGAAAAAAAAGGAGTAAAAAACTGAATAAAATCAACTCAATAATGACCTAAACCTGAAGTTTTTAGAAGAGTATGACTTGTGGGCTCATGGCTGCCATTAGAAACACTTTGCGGAGCATCAAATGTAACAAGAAAAGCAAACATTAATCCTCAGTGGCCCATTTTAACACCATTGTCGTCAAGAGTCTACATTAATTACAGTACTTGGCTACTGTAGCAAACCACCCCACTTAACCAACATATGTCAATTAGGAGCAAAAACTTGTGGAAAGTGTGTTCTGCAGTGAGCAAATTACAGCCTGTGCTCGTCTACCTGATTCATTATAGGAGCTTAATTGCAGTTATACCTACAGAAACTGTTATGAACAGAGCCAGTAAATCTGGTAGTAAAATGCATACAGGCCTGACCGATAGAGCACTCTCAACCAAAGCAAAGCTGATAAATGACTTGATTAAGGAGCACCGTGTTGGCATTAATAGGTTCATGTAAAAAGAATTCATAGCCTGGCATCAGTCTGACTCACATGAATCTGAAGCGTAAATCGACTAATAAATCAGCTCCTCTTGTACAGCTACAAAAGACAGAGACAGTACCATCATACTGCAGATTAGTTTCATTTACAACATTTAAAATATGTTCTTGGTTTGAGGTCAGTTGTTGTTTTACTTTTAAGATGATTAATGTGTTGCTGGTCTTTTCATTAACTGCAAGTTTTTTAGAGTAGTACATTACTCAAATAACATTAGGTTAACAATTCATTCATTTATTAACTTGAGTTGATTAAACATTCCCAAAAACACAAATGCTACTACAAAGTCCCCAAGCATGTTAGAAGTGGAGCTGCTCAGTGGCTGGCAGGTAAGACTGTAGTTGTACTGGGCAGCTTCCAGGTGTGAATGTGTGAATGTGATCAGGGCGTTTCTGCAAAAGAGAGGGCTGCTCTTATTGAACTCACCCTGAATAAAGTAAAACTCTCAGTGTACATTAGCAGCAAAAGTCAACTAAACAGATGTCATGTCAAGAGTAGAGCTGAAGGGAACATCTTGAGTTTAAATGAGAGGTTCTGGAGGGAGCAGCTCCATCGCCTGGATGCAGGATGTCCACAATATCCAGGATTTGGATTATGGAGATATAAGATCTGACAAATAAATAACACATTTTTAGAAAAATGACTTTAAAAAATGATATTTTTTTTTCTTCCATTTAATGTAGATTAAATTGACCTGATATGCTTTTATGCTTTTGTTACATGGACCCTTATCCATCAAAATTACTTGTAAAAATAAAATGTCAAAAGTACAGTTATTCTTGCATTTAGCATTCGCTAAATTCAATTTCTGACCACTTTGTCATATAGCTAAGCAAAGCCGCAACCAGGCAGGCTAACTAATTCTGTGCATATACATGTAACTTCAGACCCCCTCATACAAACTCATTTCCTTTGTTCTGCACTGGCTTATTAGCTCTTTTCACTTCCGCTGACTATGTGTCCCAGCTAACCAGGGTTAACATTCGGACAACCAGAGCTTTAGGGAGTGGGAGGCTCCTGCAGCTCACAGTAATGAGGCAACACACCGAGTCACATCACACACCATGAAACAGTGACAGAAGCAGAAAGTATTACCAGCAAAAATGGGGGTGAGCTGCGTACAGGCTAATAGTGACCTTAAAGAAAATAGTATATAAAGCAATTTTAGACAGCTGAAGAGACTAATACCCTGTTGTGGTAAATTCAGGGCAGATATTTGTGAGTTCAGCCGTCATTATGTACTCCTGATTTTTTTCAGTCAATGTTCAGTCATCTCTTTAGAGAGATAAAAACAAAACTACCAGTCAGAAGTGTAGAAAGCAGCACCTGGGGGTTAAATTAAATAATAATACCATACAAAGGCCTTAGTAAGGATTAGTAATGATCAATAAACTTATACTGAACTTAAATCTATCAAACTTATTTCTTATGCAGTTGCTTGCTTGCTGTGTTTGCCCACACAGGTAAACTAGTAAAAACTGGACCAAATCAGATCAACTATCATGTCACATCATAGACTTTTAGCCTTCCCTCAGTGAGACTGGAAACTGTCAAGATTTTGTTGTTACTGGTCTAATCTCTGATCAGTTATCTGTGTGAATAAGAAGTAGTTAATCATAGGTTTTTTTCAGGAGATTAAAAGGGATGTATGTTGCTTAAGAATGCAAAAGTTTAACTGCTTTACTGCTACTCGATTTGAGAGATCTGTTTATCATCATCAACCATCATGGATAGAATGAAAAAATTCTTTAAAGTCAAAGAAGAGACCGTGCTTGGCCTGCCTGCCTGCCTGGGGCTCATGTTATTATATCACAGGATATTAACACTTGAATCAGCTGGGCCGCTCCAATGGGAAGCGGTGGCACTCATGTGTGGAGTGTCAAACACATGACACTTTTTTAATTTAATCCATGCAGCATAAAAACGTGTTTCCACCCTCAACTTAAAAATGATCACTACAACCAGCACCACCTTCACCTCTCTTCATGAAATGAAGCCATGTTTTGGACAGTTTCTCCCTCTTTACTGCAACCTCTCTGTGTTTAAAGTTTCTAACAACGTAGGCACGTGAGTTTGATATCAGTGTTTCGCCATGTGCAACTATCACAAAAAACATATGATTCCGTCTGATTGGACAACTTGGAATCGGTTCTGCACCAGAATAAGTTTTTCGATTCCCATCCTCGTTTCTGACAGACAGACTCATTTAGCTCCATGCTGCACTGGCAGCCTTCGCACAGACAGCTAAAGAATCAACACATGCAGCAGGCATTTGTGGTTGCCAGCCAACCAGTCAGTCAGTGAAGTCTTCTGTAAGATTATGGAAGCTTATTTGACTGAACACTTCCTTTTTGTGGCTGCAGGATTTTCTCTGCTGCTCTTGCCTCAAGGCAGAAACTCTTTTTCTGTTCTTTTTTTTTTACGTTCCTTTTCTTGCCTCTGTCTTTTCACTGTTCTCTACAGGAGAAACTGCTCCGTCAGTATTTTTGTCCTGTATCTGTCACTCTGATATGAAACAGAAACGGACATATTTGATTTCTAATCCTATGTGACCCAGATCTGAGGGATTCTGTTCCAGTGTGACTCCAACCTCCGATCATAGAATATCTCAAACCTTTTTTAGGCAACCTACTTACATCTAACACAAGAGCACAAACCCCGAGAAGACCATGAAACAAGTGGTCAAGTCTCTCAAAAACTGCCAATTACTTTTTTAATTAATGCGCCACGAATATCAGATTTGCCTAAAGATGTTTTATCCACAGTGATTTTTGTTAGAAGGTTCATCAAGAGTATCATTAAAGAAATCCTACGCCTGATTATCGACACAGACAAGCGTAAGGCATTCTCAAGTGATTTTTTTTTTAACCAATAAAGTTTAATATATTAAAAAATGAGTAAAAAGTGTTGAAACTTTCTAAGACTCACACACCACAGACTTAGCCATGTCCAAGTAAAGTTGTGGAGTTACTACACATCTGACAGACCGGGAGGACGGCAGCTCAGAACCTACAGCAAGAATTACTCTGTATCGACAGCACTTATTTTTAATCTCTCCGAAAACTCGTCTTCAACTTGTCAAGTCTTTCATGTTTTTTTTTTTTAACTTGGCTTTGAGAAATCTTATAGAAGGGAACTTATTAAAATTAGCAGTGAAAAGAATCCATTATCCTCAAATTTACTACCAGGCTTGGCTGATCACAGAAGGAGCAAACGTTATCCTCAGAGGACTTTAGAGAGCACGAGCCCTGAAGACTTCCACACAGATCAGAAGAGTCCATGTCATTGGCACGACAGTGTCTGTAGTTGTTCTCCTTTTTCGTTTTTCATTCTCAGTCATTAGCTAAATTAAATAAATATCATCTCAGCTACATGCAAAGCTCATTTGACTTGTCCTCCACTGTTTTATCTTGTCCAGAATTCCAAATTCAAAATGGATGTGGCAGGTGTTTTTTTTTAAAAAAAAAGATCAGAAAATGAGGATCATATGCTCGATTAAAAAATGAAATAGTCTTTTAAGTCTGTCCGATTAAATACCATTAATTATTGACAACTAGGGTGTTGGAAGATATAAACTGAAATCTTTTCATCTCAACATCTGAGATCCCTCCTTCCTCCTCTTTCAACTCTATTTTCTACTGAAACATTTTGGGGATTATAATTTTCTATTTTTTGTTTCCAATCTCCTGATTATGTCATATACATAAAATACAGTACAAATTCTTCAGATTGAAAAGTTACTGATGTTGACCAAACAACAGTTTGACCTTGACAACCACTTTATACTGTTTGACTGATATCTTGCACAATTCTATTGTCCCTGATCATTGAGATTAATGAAGAAGTCCTTGCCTTGCTCATTAGAGCACAAACTTCTAAAGACATTTTTTCTTTGCCCAGAACATTACATTTTCACCAGGATAAGCCAATAATCCATTTAGCATCCTGTCATATTGCCAGTCTGGATGATAAGAAACACTAAGAGCTCAGTTCAGTTAGCTTGGGAAATTATAAGCCAGTGTCAGTATGACCTGGCATTTAGATTTGATTGTGTCAAAGCTGACAAGAAGCGTTTGTATCCAGCTCTGGTTTGTCCGCTGGCTTGGTGATGCAGCTGGACAAGATGCCAGTCCTTTCTTTTTCAAGCTTGTGATTTATTCTTGTTGGAAACAACCATCTGCAGGCTACAAAATACACATTTTTTTACTTGAATGATAATATTAACATACCTTCTCCAGGAGGGATTGTTTTTCTGGCCTCTTTTGCTAGTTAGCAGGGATGCATTTGGTCAAAAGTCGTGACAGGTCAAGGAAGAACAGATTCTCTGACAACCCTGTTATTAAGTGCAACCTTGCTGGTCTGTACATCTTTTCTCCTTTGGTATACCATCAGCACATCAACTCTGTGAATCTGTTCATAATCTGAGCAGTGTCATAGTTTCTGTCAGACACCTTGTTCTCTACACCAATCTTTCTCTTATCTCATCTGGAATCCTTTGTAATCCCCACCTCTCTCTTTTATTTCACCATTACTCTCTTTCTCCTATCTGAGTTCTTATCCTCATCTCACTCCCTACACCCTCCAACCCACCAACACCCCCAACATCTTATTCTATTATGTACTGATGCACAATGTGACCATTAGGAGTGCAAAGCTGACGGGATCTTTGCTTTGATCTCTAGATATTTTATCATGCCGTCCTCTGTTGCACCATAGAGATGAAAGAATGTTTTACAGATGCAGCCCAGATGTCAAAGGGCTCACAAAGGGCCACAGCTGCAGTTTCCACAGGACAAACCTCTTTACACAACTTGCTCTCTGTTTCTGCATGTTTTTACTGCAGAGCTTTCTTAGGATTTTAAGGAGTCTTACACAGGCTGGGAAAATAATCATCACTTACTTATTTCCAACCAAGATCCAAGAGAAACGTCGGCTCTAAGTCATTTGGAGAGCAACATTTCAAAGTAAAAGATCCATTGCAAATGCAAGTGTTTTTATCACAGAGGTGAAAGATATTTCAGACAGTGCAGCTCAATATCTACTGGCTTGATCCTTTTCTGCAGCCAATAAAAAAGTGTTTACTATATCTGCAGATTGGGGTTGGATACAGAGCGCATATTACCTGCCACTGGTCACAGAACTTGGCAGAACTCTTATTACATCATGTGGTGAGAGATAAAAGTGTTTCAGTTTCGGAAAAGTAATAAAATTGATTTCTAAGGCCAGTTCATGAAAAAGAAATCACTGAATTTAAGGTTTAGCACCAAATTTCTTTAAAAACAGTAAAGCTATAAAGAAACACCCAAAAGAGTAAAGTATGATCTTCTAGCCAAGAAAAGAAATAAAAATAATAATAAAACATGTTTTAGAGGGCGAAGACATAACAGTGATGTAATACTTCTATATTCCTTAAATTATCTTTAAGTTTGAATTCACCAAGGATTTTTTCATGCAAAAAGCGATTGCTGTCAAAAACATAACAAAATAAAAATAAACACAAAATAACTGTTAAGTTAACCTTCATATTTTGACCAAAATGTGATGATGATGATGATCCACAAATGAATTAGAAATTATGAAAAATAATAACATTCTGAAAACACCACAGCAAAATTTATCCTCCACATTTATCCTCCATCACATAATGTAGGTGACTACAGTTGCACGTATCTAAATGTACTGTAGTTAAAAAAAACATGGCTCCAGCTGTACTTACGCCAGATTTGTTAAAAAGAAGAGGATGCCTGCATCTGTTGCTACAGCTACCAGTTTCTTTTGGATAAAAACACTGTGGGGAGGACTGACAGGAACATATGGTCATGAGGGCGTTAATTGTTGAAAGAGAAGTTTTGATTGATGTATATTTTATAGTAAAACTGTGGGAACTGTTGCAATCTGCCTCCAATACACCTGTGGATTTACACTAGAAGGTGGTGGAGTAATTAATCAAAATAACTTTCATGTGCAGATGAGCATGGAGGTTTCTGTGGTTACTCTGAAACAGTCTGGCGTTGGCTGCAAAAAGTTTAACCAGCTGTACTGCTGTACAGTATATAATTATGTTTTGAAAGTGAGCAGTATTAATTTAAAAAGAGACTGCAGATGAATTACTTATCTGCCTCCCTCAGGTGAACTCAGTAGAGTCACCAGAGTAAAGGAAAGGCTGCATTGTTTCCAATATACTGTCACACTTTTTCACAAAGTTATTTTGTGTGGCTAGCATTAACACTTTAACAAGAATAAAAACCTTTTTGTCTGTGTGATCACATGTCAGCCAGTTGGAAAATGTAAAACAAAATTGGAAAACAAACCACAGAAAAATACATTTTGTGTAAATTTGTGGATGTTTAAACAAGTGTGTCTTCACTTAATAACATAATGGAACAAGAGGTTGCTGAGCTGCTGACCTGCTTGGAGCCGAGGGGGTGGAGGGGGGCACAGAGGGCCACATAAAACTCACTCATTGTTGAACCATGGGCTACAAAGAGCCACTGGATTACTGGCATCACCGCACAATTGAACACATCTTACTTCCCACTGCAGCGCACAAAAACGTAAGTTACTCAGCTGCAACATTTAAAAAAATTGACCCCAACCCACCCAGGGGAAATTCCTTTTCGCCAACGCAGTGAAAAAAAAGAAACTGCTGGGCAGAAGTTTTCTTTCATAATGAATGATTTCCTGGTTTAAACCATAAGCTGAATTTAATTATGGATTTAATGGATCCAAATAGACTGCTTTAGTTTATTCAGTGAAGAAAAAATGAATTGAAGAAAATTGCATTGTGTGAATATGACTTTACTGAACTTGAAGCAGCTGTCATTAAATGTTATTCCAGGTCGTTACCAAACTTCTCCACACTCCAGCAATTATGGCACTGACAGCCAATGATGCATTGAAGTCTTGTAACCTTTCATGCAGATATATTAGACTTTTCCAGCATAGTATTGTAAATGTAATGCCTAATGAGGAAGGACAGGATTCAAACAAATAACCAATTCTCCACACTTACAAAGCTGCACAGTGTACTGCTGATCAATTATAAGGAGCTCATGAAAATAAATCAAGTAATCAGATATAGACCAACACACATATCTTCACTGATATCAGTAATACTATTTTGCAATTGTATTTTACTCAGTTATGCTCCCCACTCTATAGACTGATCTGTCTATGTGTTTACTTTGATGCAACTAGTTGCAAAACTATTTGTGTATATATTACACTACAGCCTAAAGATACAATGCTCTTAAACTTCTTCTTTTTTGAGTTCTAAGCAGTAATTAAAGATGGAAAAAAAACATGAAGAGTGCCACGTTTTCTATTAACTGCTTAAAACATATTACAGTGACATCTGTGTCCTGCTTTTGCCAAGTTTTTGTATGAGGCTCATTATCTCATGTTTCAAGCCGATAACTTCTCTCTGCAGAAGCTGGCCGATCTTGCTGTGTTTCACACAGGGATGCACATTGACACGTAAACAGCTGCATGCACAATATGCAGACATAAACAAGCGCACACACTCACAAACTTAACATAGCCTTAAGCAGCGGAATTACAAGATTAAATAAGGATTCATTTACACAGCGGGATTATCCAGTGGAATGGAGTGTACACACATGAACACACAGACACAATTGCACTGAAACACGTGTCCACACACAGTAAAATGCACATGTGCATTGTTGAGACCTCAGCATGGAGTTAGAAACAAAGGAAGGCCTTGCAAATCACTCTCCGGTGTGAAATCTGGCATGAAGCAATATCCTCAGGAGCTCAGATGATTTACACTGAACTCAATTTCCCAGAGTCCCTCAGGTGTCATGCTTAAACATGATCTCTGCCCTTGGACACATGATGTCATCGGGTCAATGGAAACCCACCTCTGCCCTGCTCTTTCCTTTTTCTCAACCCAACAAGGCAACAGTGCTCCTCTTTCTCTTCCCCATTGCTAAAGAGGGAAAACAGCTCTTTCAATCCCACAAGGCCCAGGGGTAAAAGTGTTTTGCTGATTGCTGCACTGCACTTACTTCCAATTGCAGTGACGCAATTCAGGCCTGCCTAAAGGACTAAGTCAGGGTGAACAACTTAATGCCAGCAACAAGAACACAAGATCTACCAGATGATTTTACAAGCAGATTGAGCATCAAGCTGCTAATTTTATAAAACATAATCGCAGACTTACAATGCATCACTTATTTAAATTTAATTCTGATGTAGTTACACTGAATTAATAGACTTCTCAAGTATTTCCACAAAAAACCTAAATTGACCACAGTTTGTTTTGTTTGTTATATGCCATGTTCACAATTTCACTAGATACAGGAGCATTTTAGGTCATCTGTGAAAGTATTACACTAAAGTATACACACATTCATACCAACACACACACACACAGACACATACACACGACACTTTACAGCAGCTCAAGCAGTAAGTTGAATATGCTGATGGTGGAACAAAAGTGGACTTGCGGAAATCTGCTGAGAGAAGTTTTTAATAGCTGAAAGAAACTTAAGTTATTGATGGGGCCATATGCATGTATAGGAGTGTGTGTTATCCATGTGCATGCATGTAGAGTATTTTAGTGTGTATAGCAGTATGCATACTGAAGTGAGTCTAAGTTTGCATTATTTGCGTCACTGTTCAAAGTTTCTGTGTTTGCCGTTAAGATGGGGTCCGTTTGTTGCCTCGCATCAACCTTCACTCGATTCAGCGTTTAATAAAACATGTACACTAGGAAAGGGTGTGTGTTACTGTGTGTGAATGTGTGTGTCAGGAGAGAGGGACTGCAGCAGAACACGGTGGCTTGAAATCTAGGTCATCAGCATGAGAGAGAAAATGGGAGAGAGGGATAAAGGTACCTTGTGAAAAGGGAAAAAGAGGTAGAATAAGAAAGACAGACATGATTGGACAACAGTCAAGTGGAGGCAAGATTTTGAGTGATAGTCTCAGGGAAGATGTCTAGTCAGTGAAAGAAAGTAAGGATGTCTGAGTACTTTCTGTGAGCAGCAATAGCATCATTTTACTTCAAGTCCTTGAGGACATTCATTAATTTATGCCATATACCCTGCATGCAGCTATATTCATAGTTTCTTTGTTTTGTTTCTCTTTTACATTAAAGTTAATGTTGAAGTTTGAACATTTTTGTGGACCAGAGTTGGAGTTTCCCAATTTGCTGTTGCTCTTTTATAGATAAAAGAAGTGGCCAGCCATCAATTGCATCCTCAGGGGGTTTTTATAGGTCCCATTCACTGACTGCTGAACACTTCATATCAGTCAGTGGCTATAAATAGAATATTTTTCTGGTCTTAGATACTGCAGTCTGAGGACTGAAGACTTCTCTTTCTGCTCCATTATGAGCTTTGCTCAAAATAAATCATCTTAAGATATGTTTTTTTTTTTTAAAAAAACTCCATTTATGACACTTTTTTACTCTTACAACTAAGCTTAACATGTCAAAACTAGCTTAACATGTAAAAATCAGAGCTGGCTCTCTGAAGGCTGAAATGCCTGCTGCCAGTTCAGCCAAAGATGATGGCTCAGAGAACGACCATCTGACTTCCCCCCCCTCCTAAAACACTTTTTGCCCCTTTTAGATAACTGAGGTATTAAAGTAAAGCCATTTTAGCATTTGCCTTGAATTTAGAATTTTTATGACATAATAAATAAAGCTTTTAAAAGGCTGCTTTTTGTTTTGTTTTGGGGTTTTTTTTTGCTGCTTCAGGTTTCCTCCAACCTTCAGACTTGCTCCAAAGCTCTGTTGTTGATTGAAACATTACAGAAAAACTGCAGATGGACATTGAATATTCAGGGATTCACATTATAAACACTGCCACTAAATATACGTGTTAATTGGCCATAATTAATCACATCCAGCTGCTCTGTTATCCAGCAGCAACATACTGGCTCAGCTTGCCAGGGCCCTGACAATAACATATCTGAATGTTCACATAGAGCGGTTTCCAATGAGTGCACCACTCCAGCTACACTGCTGTAAAATATTGTTCTCTTTTTGTGATTTATTTTTATCCTTCATACTACTTTTTATTCATTTATTCTCACACAAGGATGTCTTGCAAAGGAGACTACAGCCTCAGTGGAATCCTCTTGTTAAAAACGGAATACTTAAAGAAGAAAGATGGAGAAAAACATGCATTGTCCCTATAATGTACACAGTAAATGTATTCTATTTTCATTGCAGATTGTTCTAATTGGCTGTCCAGATCATGTCTCTCTTTTTTAGTAGGATCCATAAATGCAGCTAAAAACATAAGCACATGCACAAACACACTCATCACCCTGACCCTGAAATCTGCGAATCAGCAGAGAAGCTTCATTAGAGCTATCATGAAGAGTAATCACAACGTGCCTTCCTGCATGTTGCGTGTGAGTCCCAAGAGGTCCATTAAGCTAGTGATATTATTGCTTGGTGTATGGAAGAAGTCCTCATGAGTTTGTTGCATTGTATCACGCACACAATGGTGTTATAACACACACAAACACACATCAGGGGTTCAGGCTAAGAATATTGTGATCTTATGTAAATATGTGCACACACACACACGCACACACACACACAAAACCAAAAAAAAAAATAAATGCAAAGAGTGCAGTGACAGAATGTGAAATCTCAGTGATGTGTTAACTGGACACAGGCAATACAACAGCATGATCGTGACATATTCGTGTAGCTTAGCAGCTGTGTTTATGCATGCAAGGACACTTATTCTTCACTCAGTTTCCTGGCTTTGAGTCAATGCATTTGATGTTTGTTCGAGTATCCTCAGTAGGCTCCGGCTTACACTGACTTTCATGCTGTCTCTGCCTGCCATGCAAAGACTCTCGCAGCCTCGTGGGTACATTTTGACGTCAAATGAAAAAAAAAACAGCTGTGAGCAATACTTAATGTTACCATTGAGATCACCAGTTCTTCCACCTATATTAGGATCAACCTGTTAATGCTCATTTAGACAGTTTGGGGGAAGCTAGCAGCTGCACCCTTTCACACTTTTGTGCCGGTGGATCTTCATGTGTGGGTGCGACACCACAGGTGCACTGACTTTAGTGGTTTATTTACAACAGCAGTAATCAGCTGCATGGCATATTTGTTTGTTTTCAGCACTGGTAGACTGTCGTGACGTTAGCTATGTAGATAACTCTGTTTACTTTTGCTATCAAAATTGAATCACCCACAGATAAATAGACTGATTTCACTGACAGCCAATTAGTGTAGCTGAACTCTGCAGGGGTCCAGTGCTGCAAAATAAAAATAACCAGATTTCGAATCACTCTAATTCCAAGACTGTGTGACTGTAACTCTGAGTTTTTTCTCTCTTTTATTTGTGTTCATTTTCTCAAAAACAAGAGACCAGTGTGCTCCCTAAATGACCCATAATTTTCAGTCTAGCACTTTTAGCAAGTAATTATCGTAAGAAATTCACTGACATATGAAATCTATTTCACTCTGCTGAGCTTGCGTCTCCCATCCCCAACACTTTTTTTTTTTAAATTCAGAAGCTTTCTTAAGAGTTTTACTGAAATCTGTGAAACTTATCACTGTGGCCTTTTTGTTCCTGCCCATGTGAAACAAGGATAATATTTCGGTACTCTCAGGTATCAGTTTATTTGATACAGACATGATGATAAAGTTCCTGTTTTGTTAAAAGTGTTGACTCAAATTCAAGGTAATTTTTAATGCTGATTTGTGATTCGAATGTGTTTCTAATTAATAATCTTACCTCATTACATCAGTGTGAGTAACTAAAAACTGGTATTGAGGATGAATGTAACATAAAAAAGGGGAAAAAATGTTTCTGTCATTTTAGTTTTCCATTTAAGAAATAGGAATCTGTCAAATAGCATCTAACTTTGACTTTTCTATCTGTATTCTCCCTTACAGCCCAGGATGTGCAGTGTGATGTTTTCTCCATTGACAAGCTTATTGCCTGAGACAGTTGTGAACTGTCTTCAGCTTGCTGCATGGTTAACATACCTTAAAATTCAATTTCCCCACATATTTTCTTCCATTTACAAAAAAAGCATAAAAACAGAGTGCTGAGACACATAGACTGTATTAAATCAACTCCAAACACTGCACACATTCAACCCGGCAGGTGTGGGTGTATGAACACTGACATTACAAGCTTATCTAAACTCACCTCAAGTGTGAAGACAGTGGCGTAAAAATATCAAAGAGCCTATAAAAGGCAAAAGTCAAATAGCAACACTGAATGGATTATTCATGTCAGAACAGCCCAAAGACTCTGCAGGGGTTCAATTAAACAACAGGCCATGTAATAAGATCAGAGGGATTGTTACAGAGCTGAAAAGTTGGTGCCTCAAAAATGAACTGTGCGGTATTAAAATACTAATTGCTTTTTCTTCTTATCTTTTTTCTTTTCACTTTCAAAACCACTTTTTGCTTTTTGTACAAAAGAAAGGGTTAGAGTTTGACTTTTTATTATTTTTCCATGCTAAGATGGTGAACTGTTACTCAATGTAAGTCAACTAAAATGGTTCATGTAACAATTTTTTAAACTCAGAAAATGGTGTTATAATAATTATAATATTACAAAGCCACCTGTGCTTCTTTATGCTACAAAGAAGAGAGGGAAAAAATGAGTTTTGAGGATACAATACAGACTTCTCTGTCCTCGCTTCACTTTTAGGGAAGGAACAAGAAAGAAAGTAAGAAATGTTAGAACATAAAAGAAAAGCAATTGGCAGTTTAGTCTGAGAACATAAAGCAGAACAAACAACCTCAGACTGATTCCAGAGGCTTTTAGCTGGTGTAAGACTGACTGACAACAGTAAACAGACTGCAGGTAACAACGAGAAGATGAGTAACAATGTCAAAAATAATAATGCGACATGATAGTAATAACAGCTGAATCTGGAGCTGGTAGCGGGATGTCAGTGAAACTTTTAACCAGTTACGAACTCAGATATAATCACAGTTAGATCACCAAATTTACCAAATGTTGGTCTATTTAAACTTTGTAAAATGCCATGATTAACTAAAGTAATTAACTAATGTAAGAGCTAATGTAAGAGTTTTCTTTGCAAGCAAAAGCAGGAGTGGATGTTTTTCAGTGCTTTAATGACTGACACATGCTGCCATGTATTTAGTCCTTTCTGCAGCAGCCTGTTTGATTCCTTCCTCAGCCTTTTGCTGTATGTCACCTCCTCCCTGCCTTTCCTGTCTTCCTCCAGCTGTCACAATTTAAAAACAGCAGAAAAAGACTTTGTCCTTTTTATTTTCGGTGAACGACATCTCTCAGCGGCTTTGCAGAAACAAATACATTTTACTTTCTTCAAGATTGTCTACTTCAACTTCTCACTCACCGTTTCAGTGCTCCATATCAAAAAGCTATAAGCTGATATTCTTTGAGGGAACAGAATGAAGTGAGGGCAAAATACAAAAAAAGAGATCGAAGAAGAGATAAATTGTGTCATAGACAGAATAAAAAAGGGGGGATGAGTTGGAATAAGGTGAATCAATTTACCCTCTAGTTTGTCACATAGAGCTTTACCTTCTACTACTGTATTGAAACACTATTGATTTAAGATTTTTGTTTTCACCAGAGAAAGTGACAAATAACACAGAGTGTTTACAAGCATGTAAAGGATCATTTCATCTAATGGAATAAAGATATTTTCCCACACTGTCAGGCTTACAAGAAAAGGACCCAGAAGCCAAACACAAACTTGGGGAGGTAGAGGAAGCAAAAAGTGACTCTAAATGAAAAAAAGAGGGTGGGAGACTGAAGATGATGACCAATGTACACAGCACTGATGGACTGACAGAAGATTTGACAGCTGAGAGGGAAAACAACATAGATTTAGATACAAAGAGGAACAAAAAAATGAGGGACAGGTGAAACTTATGAGCAAACAAAAAAGGAAGGACAGAAAAAAGAGACAGGAGGGTAAACAAAACATGACACAAGATGAGAGAAACTACACAATAAAACACATTATCCAAACCATGACACATGACACACACCCATTGTAGTGCCCACAACAAGAGTTCTGCTGTCTGTTATTGTAAAATAAAGGTGTTTTTCTTAAACAGGTAAAGTGAAAAATGCTGGTGTCACACTAACCAGGTTATTGTGTCCTGTGTTAACCTTATTTCTCTAACCTAGTTTCTTGTGTGCATCCAAACACAGTGATAGATTTAAGTACTTGACCTGAAAGTTTGTGACAAGGTAAATTTAGAAGATGCATGTCCTCGTCTGGCAGAAGCAGCGCGGCACCATCTTTAACAGGGTATTTTAAAACCCCGGCAAAGCTTTTCAGCAGTACACCTCTTGGGTTATGCTGGTTTTTCTGCATGAGCAAGCAAGAGAGAGCGGGAGAGAAAGGCAAGGTGAAGCTGGTCAATAGCTCTGTGTGTGTGTGTGTGTTTTAGAGAAATGGGGAGGAGAGAAATAATTGTTGAATTGTTTTTTCATAGAGCTTTCCCTGGTAGCTGGTAGATTTAGATCCAGATTCATTAATCTAAAAGCGAGGTGTAAGCCCTCTCTCAGGATTTTGTGGGGGAGAACAAAACAGCAGGGGGAAAGAGAGCAGCTCCATTTGACTTTTTTTTTTCCTCCCTCTGTTTCCTGTCATCCTTGCTTTTTGTTACTCTCCCTCCTCTCTTTCTGTCACAGCATGTTTTTTTTCCTTGCAAAGAAACTCGGAGTATGAACGCCTGACGGAGGAAAAAAGGGAGCATGAAAAATGGAAGGAGTTGAATTGTTTTGACAAGTTCAGTTTGAGGTTTGTGGAGCACCTTCTTACAAGGCCATCAAATTAAAATTTAATCTTTAAAATACCAAAGGTTAAAAATTGACTTATATTACATGTTGTTGGGCTTCATATTATGACAGCTGGTGACAGTTAAACGCAATCACACCATCACTTCTGGCTGCACCAGACTCTATCTTATTTTTATATTAGATTTATTTAATTTCAGGGTGGAGATTAACTGTGGGTAACTTAGAGCAAAGCATGGTTTACTTCATTTTGTGACTTTTATTCTGTGTTATTCTGCAAGAAAACAAAAATTCAAATTTAAACTGCAGCCTTCAGGTGGATCTCAGACTCTTCCCATGAATTCAGATGAGTTTTCACTTCGTCAAGCAACGAGACTCACATTTTCATGGGGCCTCTGCAGTGGGTGTACAATGTTCCTGTGTGTGTGTTTTTTTTTTCTCACCCTCCAATTGAACCAAACTAAAAGAGAAAACGCTCAAGAGGTTGACTAAACTGTTCCAAACATAAATAGTGCAAATACACTTTTTGTGTTGCTTGCAGGAGCACTGGATGCCTACACACACACACCCACAACTTCCTCAGATTACATCAACTTTTGGTACAGTAAGGGCACACACGCACAATCATACACACACATACACAAATTCAATCAGAAGCATATTTTTCTCAGCATTTGCTTTCGGCTTTATTTGACCAGACAGGTCACTTAATTTCCTATTTACAAGAATGGCTTGACAGGCAGTTTCACATTTATCTCCCAACAAAATTAACAGCACCTCCAAAACACACACACTCAAAACTCACACACTTGCATCAGCTGGTTTGATATTTTACCTGACTGATCCAACGGATCCTCAAAGAAAAACATTTTTTTCACTGCAGGGAATTTTAACAACTGGATTTGGAGTCTTGCTTGCAGATATTGAAGGAGATGAGCTGCTTTAATTCAATATATTTTGCTAGAAATTATCCTGGTGCTCGGTGATTTAAAATCTTGTTTATTGAGCATCTTTGAAACTTTGAAAACCTGCCACTCTAAAGGTCTCTGCACAACCCTGGTTGCAAGGACACTCTTGTAAAACACATTTTTAACTTCACTAAAGTCATTTCCTGATTAAGAGGAAACTCCTCCGTTTATACACATAAAGTTCCATTTAGTTGCCATTAGGAGTACTTCCTGTGCAAACAGCTGTATAATGTCTTTTGTGGCTCTGGTGAGAGCTTTCTAAGGCATTACAAACCGAGGTTGAGGGATTTGAAAGGAATTTGCATTTAGAAAGCACGGGGAGATTGAGATGCATTATTGGATAAAAAGACCCAACAGCCTGACCTGAACCAGAAGCTGAGAGTCTGGACATCTTGGCCTCTTTAGAGTCCAAAGTCTCTTCTAAGTAATCCATCTAAATGGAAGTGCAAATTGCTGGATATCCCTCTTTAGATAAAATGTATTAACTAGTAATAGTAATCTGGTAACATAATCTAAACTCATAAACAAACTCAAGTGTACTGGGACACAAACAGATCATGGATGTATGTAAACACATAACAACCCAAAGAGTTCGTGAAGGGACGCTTTAAAACCTGGATTCATAGCATGACTGGAGCTCCTGGGTACACAGTGTGCACACATGCTCACACACACATTTGCTTGACATTTTCAGTGAGACTGACACAGACAAAATGTTGAATTGTTGTTTTTGTTGTTGTATCAAATTGTGATACAATTTATTGATTCTGATGTGAAAGAATAAAGCGGAGTTTTTATAGAGTCGGCCTCTAGTGGCCATAACAGGAACAGCAGATTAAGACCATTTACACACAGGTTGCCACTTGACTTTTCAGGCAGCATGCAAGAAGAGAACCATGTCATGCCGCTGGTCAAATAAGAAAGTCCCATTCTGCTAAAAAGTGGAGCTGTTGAACGAAATAGCAGGTTATTATCTCTTATTCTCATACAGGTTGATGTAATTGTTCTCCGGCTACTGTTTGTACTGGACTTCTGTGTGTGTCTGTATGAGCAGGGTGTGTGTTGACTAAACAATGTCTGACTGGTGACCTGCTCTTCCCCCAAACCCGATTAATTGAATAGACTGCACCTGCAGGTGCCCTGTTGGCTTAAACACACACACACACGCAGACACACACACACACGCAGACACACACACACACAAACTCATACACACAAAACCACACACACAAATACACATGCACACCTGTGAAAAATTATGACAAGTGGTGATGTGCTTGAGTGCACAAGGACAAAT
>JAPZDV010000024.1:12300264-12332062 GCA_029814665.1 Acanthurus lineatus | reverse complement strand
GTGATGTGCTTGAGTGCACAAGGACAAATGCTGGATGTTAGCATGGACGTACATCCACACACACACACACACACACGCACACACACCTCACACACACAAACATGCTGACACAGACGTAAACACACACACGCTTGTGTACACCTGTGGGAAAATAAAGAGAGGCTCTGATGCAGTTGGCTGCACAAGGTCAAACCCCACATGTGAGTATGCAAACCACACACGTACATGCTCAGAGTACACAGATACACACCAAATTAGGCCATACAAATGCAAACTGGCACTTGGATTTAGCTAAGAGGGAGTGGAGAGAGAGAAAACAAGGGTGGACAATAATGAGGGAGAGAAAGGGGGAAAGAGGGAGTTGGTTGAGGAGGAGAAACAAAGGGCTCAGAGAAAGAGGGAGTTAATTGGATGAACGGCAGGAAGGGATAGACAATAGGAAAAGGTTATGCTACAGTAGGAGTGAGAGAAATAATTGAAAGGGTAGATAAAAAGGTATAACCCTTAATTTACACAGTCATTGACTTTGTTGATTAACTGATGAACTTTCTCCCAGTAAATGTGGTTGAAAATGCATAGTATTCATATAAAAGAATGATAATTAAAAAAAGGTAAAAGCTAAGATGATATTAAAATAGATGAAAGTAAATGCAACTTTAATGTGCACAAAAAGAAAACAGTAAAAAGATGAAAAATGCCAGTGTGTTTTAACACACTGTAAAACTTAAAAGTCATCATTTTCTATTTAGTTTGTTTGTTCTAATTGTGTTTCATTAAACTCAGACAGACATAAAAGTTGCTACTAATGAACATAGTTTTTATTATGTTTCTGTTGTTGTGCAGGTTTTACTGCTCACCGTATTTGTGGTTTTGCTGTCTGTTAAAAAATGTTTTCCCTATTGAAATTATTACTTTATGACTTATGCATCCTTTTTTCAAACTTTAATTTTGTGAGTGTATAAAAAAGGAAAGAGTGCTGGGAGTTCTGGGAAATATTGGTTTCATGGTTGATAGTTTTATTTAGGCTCAACTTTTCATCCAGCAGAGAGTCCAATTAAATCAGGAGATGCCACACACAGACACCCAAACAGAACCAGTAACAAAGTACACACACACACACACACACAAACACACACACACACACACACACACAAACATGCTATATGCAGAGCTTTTGATGTCATGCCCTCCTCTACACGCTTAATCTTTTTCTGATTATGTGCCTTGCAGATATTTGTATTTGCAAATGACGAAACACTGAATGTGGGGGTTAGCCACTTCTCTCTGTCAGTGTGTACAGTATGTGTTTCTGGGCTGCGGCGCTTTGTTAGGCTGCTCAACAGAGAATAATAGTTGGCATGAACACAAGGGAAGAGAAGAGGAGGAGATAGGAAGTGCAAAGGCGATGGGAGACCTTAATAATTCAGTTTCTGGCACAAATTGCTGAAACTGAAAAATATTGCAAATTACTTTTGAAATAAACTTTCAGTGAACTTTTCAGTGCTGTCAAACAGGAGATGTATGTCAAATGCAAATATTTGCTACAAGAAATGTTATTAAAGCATAAGAGGTTCTTGACTGATTAATAAAAAGCAAAAGACTATGTTGGAATCAAAAAGACTCGGTTTAAATTCAGAGTGGGTTTCTATTAAGTGGCATTATATATGTGATTTGGAATTTTAATGAAGCACGAGAGAGTTTTCAATTGTCCTTGAGGCTGATACCCATTTAACACAGACTATCACACTGCAAAATGAGCTCTACCAAAACCAGGGTTAGTATAAGCAATTTCTCACATTAAGGGATTCCTGAATGGATTCTTTTGTCCATCATTTAACTATTTCTCATCCATGACGTTACATAGAGAAGAGTATATACTTTGTATTTGGTTTCTTTAGATAAGGTTTAACTGAAAGCAAATGTTACCATGGCAACTCATCCACTTGTTGTCAAATACTGATGCTTCGGGTTTTCAGTCTACCTACTTAAAGTGCTGCCATTGAAGAACCTGGTATAGAGACGCAGTATTCAATCATAATAATATTTCCACTCAATCCCCAACTCTGCCTATTACTATTTGAATTATATATAAAGAAAATTATAGTAATCCATGATTTATAGCAAGGATGAATACTTAATCACTGATTTCCTTTTCATCTTATTCAGATGGAGGCAGAAGGTCAATTTTTCATACCGACATATGAAATTCCTACTAAAACGTTTGCTGTCATCCATTATTTTCACGGCTGTTTCACATCGACCCTGACTGTACGTTTCTGTACGCTAACACTTCAGTGTCCTTCCTTTGGGATCAACATAGTGTTATTTTATGTGACACAGGCTTCCCATTTAAGTACAGTATGGACCCTACAGCTAAACTGGAGTCTGAGCAGTACGGTGGGTTGCAGAGAAGTCCAGTCATTCCCACCGGCCAAAACAGTCGGTGCAAACATGGGAGAGCGCCACAGAAAGGCAGGAATCCTGAATCTGCGTAGGTTGTCACCTAAAATTACAGTTATTTTACAGTCCAAGGTTCATGTCAGCTCAGTGAATTGTTGATTCCCACTAAATTGACTCCGACTTTTACAACTAAAAGACTGTGAAGGAAGAAAGGAGGGGATTATTCAGGGGTGGAGGGAAGGGATGTGATGAAAGTAATACAACAGACAGAATGACAAAGAAAAGGAATGAAGCGAAATGAGTTTTGAAGTTTTTTTTATGTGAAAACAGTTTTCAGTTTGTTTTTTTCTTTGTATCTTCGTATATTTCTGTTGTTAATCTTATCAATGCACAGGGATTTGTTTGTTTTTTGCTTTTCTCTTTGTTTGCTTGTTTGTCTTGTTTTGTTCTTTTTATTTTGTTTTGTTGTGCTGTTTGTTTTCTATATATGTGCATGAGGTGTTATGTGTTGGAACCCCCTCAAAAACAAGATAGCGCATCTCAAGGGGTTTATCTTAATAAAACAAATTTCACCTATCAATTAAATGCATTAATGCTTTCAATTCAGCGTCCAGAATGCTTTATATGGGGATTCATGTGTAAACTATACGGTCTATCGGATGCCCACATGTGTCAGTTATACTGAAAATGTTTTATGGTTATGATGCACGATCCTTTTCATGGCTGACAGCACTCAGATCGCTAAAATGATAATTGTGACAATGCACGTCAACATCTTTGACGTTTCTGAATTTTTCCCAGTTGCCTTGACCTTTCCTCAATGCCAAAACAACCTACACAGCTTGACAACCAGTTCTTACAATCTGCCTTCTTTAAGACAGAAATGTGCGGTTTGTAGGCTGCGAGGTTGACACAAAATGTTACTGTATGCATATGTGACATCCACAGCAAAGATCTTATAAAGACTCTGCAGACAAGCAGACTGAGGCAATCAGGAGAAACACCTACATCAGTTCTCAGATGATGTTCCATTTCTTTTGACAAAAGGTGCTTCTCAATGCCACTGTGATTTGCAGCAATGAAATTGAATGAATCATGCTTACTTTGTGCCTCCTTAAACGCCTATTCATATCTCCTTAAATGTCACTCTTGCTGTGATCGTCTGTGACCTTTAGATCTTGTTTTTATGTGTTATAGTGTTTCAAGACTTATTTACTATAAATAAAACCAGTAAATAACTTGAAATAACTCACTTGCGTTCGCGTTAGAGCTCTACTTTTTTTATTTCAATCCTGAGGCAAAGAAAAGACAAGAGAGACAAGAAGAAAAGATGCGTGGAATGAATTAATGAACAGCACAGTAGACAGCTGGAGTACAGTGGAAGTCAGGAGATGATAGGAGACGTGAGAGCAGGAGGGAAAGAGGAGTGAGAATGACAGAAGAGATCAAAAAACAGAAAGGGAGACAAGAAGAGCAAGAGGGACATGGAGGGATGGACACGGGGAATAGATGGCCGGGGGCCTGGAGAGGGACGAGACAGTTGGCAACACTTTGACACAACAAAGGCCAGAAGCACATTACTGCTGAACAAAAAAAAAATCAAGCTGCCGCCAGAGGGACGGCCAAGGAAGAGGGGAGGGGAGACAACAGAGAGACAACGAGAAGTGGAGGCATATTGATGTGTGCGAGCGAGACAGACACCAGAGAGGCTGTGTGTTGGGAACGTGTTGACAGGGCGACACACTTTTCCAGAGGACAGGCAGAACATAACCGTTAGCAAAACTAAAATCCAAGTTCACCGGCAGGGCAAGAAGAGGGACGGAAACAGAGAAGGGCACATCGGACACATCATGACAGCATTTTTTTTAGACATTTACATAAAATTTACATGTATAAGAGAGTCTTTGCTTTTGTGTTTGTTAAGTTGTTTTGAAGTTTTCCTTCAATTATGTGTGTATGTGCTGTAACAATGGGACATGTTTTAAAGGAAAAGTCCACCCAAAGGTGGACATTTGTGTCACTGTGGGTCAAATGGTGAAACATAAATTCTACTCCAGCATTATATGATTTTTCTGACCACTTAGAGGCAATATACTGAAAACAAAAATACAAATAAAGCTGAAAGCATGGGTAAAAAATATCCTTGAAGCCTCCAAGAGATAAAGAATAACAACAGTCTTTATCTAAAGGAATATCTCAAGCCATTTTTTAAAATAAAATGACAAAACTTCTCTTTTTGCTTTTTTTTCTTTCATTGCTTGGCAGGTTCTGTACAAAGAGTTTATCAAACATTTTTTTCATTTAACAAGAGCAGGAGGGAGGTCATTGTTTTTGATGAGCTAAAATAAATAATATTTTGGGCCTGAAAACCAAAACAGTGAGCTAAAAGACACTAGAATATTAATAAATGCAACTGCAGAGCTGAGTGATAATACTAACAGGACTGTGGGATTTTTACTGGAGACATATTTCATTCAGCCATTTATTTTCATCTTTAGTACATCTTTAATAACATTACACTGCACAATTGTTAGACATGCTGACTGAAAAAGCATTTGATAAAAGATGTAGACGTATATCACAAGCTAACATTCCTAGGATGCTATGGAAATATATAATTAAAGCCTTTATGACATCCTATAAAAAACATGGCACTGCTGTGGCATCCAAGTCAACATTAGCTGGCAGCTTTGTGAAATGAAAGGCTGATTTTAAATGCACAATTTTTTAAGGTCACATTTTTGAACGCCCTTGCAAATAATTTGCAATCTCAGATAGTTATGGGAAACAAAATGTTGTGCAAAAAGTTTGAAAAGGATGAACACTGCAAAACACTGTGATGAACATGTTTATCAGTATTTTCATTGCTAGAGTGCCTCTCAGTGTGTGTCACCATCGGGTTTGATGAGGTTGGTTTATGTTTAAACAGTAAAGGAGATAATGTTGCCCAGGCAGACGAACAGTGCCGTGACTGTGACTAAGCCGTAGAGACAGTCACTAATCACTTCACTAATTGATAAATGTTTGTGCCGCATAAATTAAATCATTATGACTGTCATGTGTGGAGATAGGAAGTGGTGTGTGGTAGGGGTTAATCTAGCAGAAGGAGAACACTGAGGGCACAGCAATTACACATGGTGGCTCTGCGGGCTGTCATGAATTGATTTGATGAATTGATCTCCCTACACCACAATTTATCAGGATTGATTTCTTTTCCAGCTTGTTGCACATACACAAAAATAATTGCACAAACTGCTCATTCAGAGACAGTATATAAAGAAGTCCCTGTAGCATACCTTCAATTGAGCCGCTTGTTCCAGAGCGCTACGGCTCGGTGGAAATACATAAAAGTCTCCTTTTAGTGAGTGTTTCTTAGGGCCTGGCAGCAAACAGTGCATCAAAGCTGCACAACTGTCTGTTTTGTTTAGGCTGATGTGATTGTCTTCTTTTGTCTGTTTGTCTGCTTAGATTGCCGACTGTGCGGAGAAAGGACTTTAAATATTAATTCATCGGGAGATGGAAAATATAACACGGAATCCAAACCAGACCTCCAGTTTAATGGCGCCAGACTGACATTGATTCAAATACCCCCCCCAGTTTGTAAGCATGTGCTCACGTTGTGCCAAAATAAAGCTTCCCCTGCTTTTACTGGATGTCTACTCCTGGCAGTAATAAGGTGTTGAGTGAAGGCACTACAGTTTTTTTCATAATTTACAATCACGGTGTGATGCAGGACGCAGGCATGTCAGTATTTAGTATAAGTTAGTTGCTTCTTCAAGACCTTTTCTTTAAAACTCCTATCTGTAGAAATCCACACCACTGACATCCTACTTTTAGATCAACAACAGATAATGAACCGGCAAAATATTGTTTTTAAACTTCCTCTGTTGCCCTGTTGTCTTCTCTGCCCCTTGCATGACTCCCCATCCATGTATCTTCTGTTCTCTATGTTTCATCTGTAATCTTTATTGATATTCATCAGATGAAATGAGGTGGAGAGACTACACTCCATTAATATCCTGTGCCCCCCTCCAACATCTGCGGTGACACGTCGAAACATTAGCAATGACGGATGAGTTTGCTGATGTGAGGCAAGACTGACGCACATCATACCTTCTCAGTATTCTCTGCTTACGTAACACCAACAACTTTGCAGACAAACAGGAGAACAGTGTGTGTATATATGTGTGTGTGTTGGTAACCAAATTGCAAGGATAAGGCTGGAAAAACACATAGACAGAAATATTCAGAGGAAGAGAGAAGAAGGCAACAAACTAAGGTAAGAGGTGTTGTCAGCTACATCAAATTAAAAATGTGATAGTTTGGCACTTGAGGGAATTAAAAACCTTGTTATCCTTGAAGCTGAGCATAAAATTCAAAGTGAAGAATCCCAAAGTAGAGACATCTTAATTAACTGTCCAGTTACTTCATCAGCTGCACAGAAACCTTTTTTTTTTTTTTTTATTGGGAGGTTGATTTTGATGGAGCATCCCTGTTGTCATCATCAGCAATGTGAAGTAAAGAATCCTGTTGAGTCCTGCAGCAGAAACATTGAGGCTTGATTCCAACACAAAGAAAGGCTTTTTCATTATTTATACTTATTTAACTACACGTAAAATTAGAAATGATTTCCTCTAAGTTAAGAGTGCAGAATAAAATGCAGAGTTCATATAAATGTAATCCCTTTTTTTAAATATATTTATTTTTAGCAAAGTTAACACCATTGCTATATAGATAGTAATGTTGATCTGTAGGTCAACGACTAACGGTGAAACTGCCCCTACATTTGGTAAAGACAATCATTCTTCCAAAAAGATGAGTGTTGACTGTCAGAAGTGATCCTGTGATTGCTCCCTTTGTTGCCACTTTGGTCAATATTTGCGGTCCAGAGGGAAGTAGGCTACAGTATCTTGATGGATTGTTTTGACATTTTGCTAGATACACAGAGTCTGTACAGAATAAATTGTATTGACTTTTGTAAACCTTTGTGTTATGATCCATGTCTTTAATTAATCAAATAGGTGATTATCTGGTTAATAGAAGAGGGTTCCTGCTGACAAAACACAAGAGGATGCTAATGTATGTAAGCTGCCAGCTTCTTTTAAAGGAAGAGAGAAGGACTTCCAGGCTGAGTCACAGAGGACACATGAACATGCACGTCGCCTGACTACACGACTCCATTATGGACAAAAGATACAGTTAGATGGTTTATGGTTAGATTTTTATAAAATACAAAGCGTTTTATAAATATGAGCCTTGACCTTTTCACTTCTAAATCTTGATCTTGACTACATGGTAAAAATCTAAAAGAGAAACTTTAAACTATTCTATCATAAGGACTCTAATGGCAGAGAATTAATGAGTTAGTCAGCTAACTATGGGCTTGACCCCAGTGTTGACATCCTTTTCTTACTCCTGCTTTTTAAGCTGGTACATCGCCATGGTAACTGCACTGATTATAATCGTCTTTGCATTGAAAGCCTTCCTTAATCTCCCCAGTCAACTCTGGAAAAATGGCATCGCCCACCACTCCTCGAAGATGCTGTTGATTCAGGTTGATTCATTTAAAAGCAAGGAGGGAGTCTCGTTTTCTCTTTTTCTCTGCTGAGATAAAATGTAGGTTCTGTGAAAAGTAAACACACTTAATGGTTGAACAGTAATTTTATGCACCAACAGGTATCCTCTCTTTTGACATTTTATTTTGTGTGTGTGTGTGTGTTGTGCAGCATGTTTATTATCAAAGTTTTTTCAATTTTGTGTCTTATTTCATGTCCCAGCAACATATGCTTGGCTTGCCTTGCATCTACTCATGGCCTAGTTTATTTAACTCATTGTATTAGTTGCATATTTGATGGATATTTTTATTATTCATTGTTAAGATATTAATCTCTCCCATTGCATTGACAAAATGTTCTCACTGGTGTGATTATTGTTGGATGTGACTGTGTTACAGTTGATCAGAGAACCTTCCTCTGTGAGTTTTTTGTTCTTCTGGTTTCCCAACTTGCAAAATCATATTTCTATTCTAAAGTACACCTCTTATCTTTTATTTTGTCATAAAATCTACATAAATTAGTTGAAAGATTTGGCTAATAGAAAAATTAAATATAACACCAAATGTTGTGGTTTTACTTGAAGAAGAACTTCACTAAATTAGTACTGTTAGACTAATGATGAGGGGTTTAAAAAAGGAACAGAAACAATGCAGCATGAAAGTTTTCCCTCCAAATATTCTTCTTTGTTCTTTCCAGAAACCTGGAGAATACATTACCCACAATGGCAGAATACAACCAACAGGTCTAGATAAGAGGGAGAGAGTTAGATGCTGTGCTGGTGGCAGTGATGAAGGACTAAGCAGCCATGGCTGAAAAATCTGTTTGGATGTGGTGTGTTTGGCTGATGAGCTCAGGGAAGAGACCTGCGGACTCTGGCTCTGATGAAACTGAGGTGAACAAGATAGAGGATTGATCCGACTCAGAAATGACCACAGAGAACAGAAACAGCTTTAAAGTCTTACAACAACATAGAAAGGATTTTATCAGAGACAAAAAAAAGAGGAATAAGGAAAAGAAAGCAAGCATGAAAAGCAAAAAAAAAAGTGTTAGCATGCAGAGATCTTTTACTGTTATTAGACTTCAGTACTCCTCCAGTAAACCTCTTAATGAACTTTGGTGTATAAAAAATGTGGTTAAGTTCCCCTTCAATAATTTACTCACAGTATTTAGTGTTAATTAGCAATACACTTTCCATTACTCATATATCAGCTTTAATTTGAATACACCATCGGGGTCGAATTAGAATCACAACACTATGGCAGCCGATTTTTCAGACCTCAAAATCAATAGTTCATCCACTGTTAGCTTGGGAGTTCAAAGCCCCCGGTGTGCATGTTGGTGTGTCAGTCTGTGGTTTTTCTGTCAACATGTATCTTAGTGTAATATTGTTGCTCTGTGGCTGCTGCCAAAGAAGTTAAAACAGAACCAGGGGAAAAAAAACATTCCTATCCATGAGTTCACATTTATTTCTGGTGCCACTAATCTAAAATAAAAATGATCAAATTACTAATTAAGTGGAAAAAAACATAATGTAGCCAAACCAAACTTTTCCTCTCTCTCCCTCTCTCTCTCACACACACAAAATAATAAACTAGCGAACACTTAATTAACACCCAACCCAAACAACTTTTCATCCAATGCTTCCCCTAATAAGATTCCAGACTTGGCAACTTAATTAAAGGTATCCTACACATTTAAAATTTCATAATTTAACAGTATTTTTTTTTCTTGCCAAAATTAAAACCTTTCAAGTTGCTTCAAAGCATCTTATACGTTCTGCTGTCTTGTGAAATACGGTTACATTAACATTAGCCTCCAGGGTGCAAAAACAACAACAGCTTACATGTTTAAAAACAGTGTTGCCAAAAGTGTGTCAATACTTGCATTATATTTGTCTGCTGGAAACGGTTTGAGTTTGTGTCAGTGAATTGCTTTTGGAAAATTTTATTTTGCCTTTGCATATTTTTCCTCCATATATTACATTAAAGCATATCGTGGACTAACTGCATTCTGCAACGTCTTTCTAATTTGCCAAGAACAATTTTTCTGACAACTCTGACTGAAGAATCCAATGGTTTCCTCTCTGTTGTCGGTGCAGCAGCTCTCCAGCTCTAGTTGGAGCTCGTCCCGTCTCCTGACTGAACTGTATCCCTGCAGTGATTTTGTCTTCCACACAAAAGATCCCTTCTTCTTCTTAACTCCCAAGCCATTTATCAAGAATATTTTGTCGCTCCTCAGGATCATTCTTTGGTCAGAGGAGTGTTGTTCATTGTGACTCTGCAGATCTCTTTTTAACTTTTTAGGCATTAAGAAATTAAGTGTATTTAACTGATGCATTCACTGTAACTTGCTGTTAACATCATTATCATTAAACTCTCATAAGTGTCTGATGGATAATCTTTTATTCTTAACTTTTACTCTTAAAACAGCATACATTACATGCATTAATGCATACATTAATGCAACAACTAATAGATTCTACATTTGAGTCAGTGTCATTTTTCTTTATTTTTGCATGGAAATTGTGAACATTTACATTGCAAACATGTCTTGCTGGATGCTTTTTTGTGCAGCCTGAACAGAACTCATAAATAATGGATATGAATGTGGGTTATGGATATAAATAAGCAAAAAAGCATCTTGTTAAGACATCACATACGCTGACATCAGCTCTTACGGATGGTACTTTGTGGGCCATGTGTCATGTAACAACATTTCTGCCGTTTTGTCTGTTATGCTGATGTGCTCATCGATTTTGTGTAAAATGCAGAATTTAAAAGACGTTTCCAAAACACAGCATCAGTTGGATCCTTCAAGCTACTGCAACCAAAGCAAAGAGAGGAAGTGTGTTGGTGGGTTTTATCACTTTCCCTGCAATCAAACAAGAGGTAAAAACAAACATTTCTTTTCTTTTCTAAATGCAGCCTTGATACTGTAGAAATAAAATTGTTAATTTCCTAAACTGATCATAGTCAAGAAATTGAGAAATTTTGCACCAAAATAAGTACAATAAATTAAACACCGGGACTGGGAAGCAGTGGGAATGTAGCATTAGTCCTGGCTTGTTTCATTGGTTTCTAGGTTTTTGTTATGTTTGCTCCTCGTTTGCCTCCTGTGCTCCTCCTCAGCCTGGTTTCTCCTTAAACACCTTATCTCCACCCCTGTCTTGCATCAGCCTCGTTAGCCCTGCTCAGCTGCTGGTATTTTCTACAGCCAGTCATCTCCTCTCCTGTGTTTTCATCTCATTCCTCTCACCTGAGCTTCTTCACCTGCCTCTCACCTCCCCTTGTCAAATTAGTTTTGATTTAAGTCCAGTTTTCAGTTCAGTCTTTCTTTCTTTTTTAGCTCTGTTAGCTTGTTCTCAGTTTCTGTTATTTGCAACAAGAAGTTTTTGCTTTTGATCCTGCCTGTCTGCTGTCTGGTTCAAACTGCTCTGCTCTCCTTTTTAGTGATAATCAGGACTCTGGGTCTCAGAAAAAAACTCCCTATAAGCTTAGAAAGTCATTATTATCTATATTTTCCTTAAGAATTTTCTCACAGAATTTTTTTATTCACCATTATGTCCACCCACACTGAAAGTTATCAGCCGACTAAATAACTTTTACCAATTGTCATCAGGAGAATAGATTTGACTTAATGTTGCCCTTCTCTTCCTCCTTATTAAGTTCTGTCAGCCATTTTTATCTATGAGTAAGCTCGATCAGCTCGGGGAAGTTCAAGATGGAAGCATTAGAATGGTTGTGATGACAAGTAATAATAGCCTTAAAATGGACTGATAACTCTCTTTTCGGTTTGTTTTTAGGTAACCTATGATGATCTTAGAATTTATTATCTTGTTTTTACCTTTTTCCTTTTCACACAGCGAAATTCTTATGAACTCTACAGTAACACAGACAGGAAATAAAGACAGTCCTTTCAAGTGTATTTGGATATTTAACAAAAAAAAGAGACAAAGAAAAAGTTGGAAGGACAACAGTCATCAATGACTAAAGAAAAGATCATAAAGTATTAAAAAAACAGCAAAAAAGTAAAAGAGTTACTGAGGGTTTTAAGGTAATGCCAGTGTAAGAGATGGTGCCACCGTATCAGCATTCAGGATGGCAACACAGCACAAGTGCATGATGGGATAAAGCTTGGGTCAGCACCGTTTGTGTACTCTCATCAACTGCCAGGTCCAAGACCGTGTGATGATGCAACTCCCTCAGCAGCTTGCACAGAGACAGACATACCGTAGCACCTGCATTCACTTCCAGGCTCTGCAATGCGTTGGTCCTTTATAAAGCGCAGTTTTAAAAGTTACATGAATGAAAAAATGGCATTAGACCTACAGTTCAAGCTTATGCATGCAGTCATTTGCAAGAAAAAAGCTGAAAAACATTGCATTTTGAGTGGGAGGTATATATCTATATGTATAGTTGGGAACTCCTGCCATAAATGAAAGGCTGTCACAACAGCTAAATAAATCATTTTTTTCTTTCTTTCTTCCAGTTTCCTGCCACCTGTGTTGAGTTTGTTTGTACTGCTGCAATACAGATGATTTATACCATCCAAGCTCTGCATCTGAGATAATTTATTCATATACATTTTCTGTGTGAGAGTCTATGAACCAAACAGGACTCCCCATCTGATCATAAATTTAATGCAGCAGCAGAAGCAGAACTAATTTAGCAGCACAACAGCTTGGTTTGGAGGACAGTTTGAAGACATGTCCTTGCCTATGGGCAGCCGACCAGTATAGACTGAAAAATAAAAAATAGAAGACAAAATTGTTTTTTTTCTTCGTTATGATGTTTTTAGGGGGCTGGCCAGTCCCCATCTTTGTGCTGGTTTATCATATTCAGTATTGACAGGGCAGTGCATTGTAGGAAAGCAGCTGCTCAATTAAGCACACCGTTTTTGTTTTTTTTATTCAGTGTTTGCGATGGTTTCCCTGGAGCTCTGTGGTCTGTGTTCCATATGTTCTGTATCAGCAGCATGTGTTATCTGGATTATAAGCTAATGTGTGTTTGGGAATTTGAGGGTATGAGCATCCGTTCGTCCCTCCCTCTGCACACGCTCATGTGTGCCAGGCATGCATGTGTGGGTGCTTGTGTTACTAATCCAGAAGTTGTGAGTTTTTCCCTCTAGGGAGGAACTTGCAATATATTATGTCTCCTCCTGCCTACATGTCTGTTTAAATAAGAATGTGTGGATGAGTGCTTGCTGGCTGTACTGTCCAGTGACCGCTGCACAGCTCTCTGGAGGACGGCCACATTCAAAAGCTGTATACATCAGTGTAAATAAAGCAGTCTTGACCTTGAAACCGCGGCCAAGGAACAAACTGTTGCCATACACTTTACAACTCTGATGCCGTGCCATGTTTTTGTGGCCTTTGTCAGATCTCAAGAGTTTGTGAGCAGGTACATACACACACACACACAGCAAAACACTGGGTTAAAAATCGACCCAGCGTCCTTCAATACAGCGCTGACATTATACTAGGTTACCAATGGGGTGTTTTGACCCAGTGTCAGTGTTATTTTTACATTACTCTTGGGTTACTGGATCAAAATAACCCATCTGTTGAGTGGTTTTCTGCCCATGGGCACTGGGTAAAATTAAAACCATAAGACTGACTCTAGGTCAAAAGTCCCAGATGGTATTTCATTTAGTTAGCCCACAACTGCGTCAGTGCTATATGAATCTATGCTGGGTCAGTTTTTAACCCTGTGTTTAGTGTGTTGTTTTTCTCCAAACTGAACACAAAGTTGGACATATTCATTTGTGAAACTTGAGAAATTGTACAAGTCTTTTATATTCTTCATACGTAAGAATTAACTGGAGAACATAGAACAAGTTAATGAAAGAAGACATCATTTAACCCACTTTCACCTCCGATGTCTCATGTTTAATGGTTAATTCAAGCTGCTGACAAAAACAAGAACAGAGTTTATGGTTGGCTTCAATTATTTACCTTGCAGTGGCTTTTTCATCGATTCAGTTCAAGTGGTTTATTTACTTGTGACTGACGAGCACTTGAAGGTAAACATCCAGAGAGTGCTATGTGTCAGAGTTGATATTTAATAATTAAAAATAACAAGGATTGACTAAAGACCCACTACCAAAGAAAAATAAGGTTTTAACCTAAAAACACACTAAAAAAAAGTTATCAGGAGTTGCGACAAGCAGTAAATACCATGGCACAAGTGTACAAATGACAGTCTCACTAAGGCAAATTTAGTCAGCTTAACTTTCATTCATTAAAACCCCTAAAGAACCATTTTCTTAAAATTTTAGGATATATATGTATGTAAGTTAAGGGTAAAAGGGTTGAGGCATGAAGGGGCTGTTATCATGGAAAAGGCTGTACATAGTTTGTGGTTTTGATGAACATGGATGAGTTTAAAGGGTTTAGAGGAACTGTAAATCCAAAGAACTGAGCTGCTTAAATTAAAATGTTGTCATAGACCCTGGAGTTGACCATCATGGTTATAAAATAACCTTCTGCGAGCGATCATTTTCTGTTGATAATGCCACACAGTGCACATAATGAGGACAGGCGTTACAATTAGAATCACAAGTTTCGTGTTGCTTTTTTGGCCTTGCTTTTGCTTTTGTGGGTTGTGTGTCAGAGCTCGATGTGCAGAGGCCAAGGCCTTGTCACATAAGTTTTTTAAACAAACAGAGAAGAAAAAGGCATAAAAAACAGAGGTGTGTATTTGGGCTGCAGACTGGTGAGGGAACCACTGAAGCCAGTGTCTCTTTATGCTGGACATTCTCCGCTGTACTTGAGGGGAACAGCAGGTCAGAGCTCTCCATGGTCCTGAGAATAAAAGTAGCCCTGCTGTCACACACAGTACAGTACAGTAATGACTGTGTGACTGGAGGATTACATACATGGCACAAGGACAAAGTAATGTGTGCTATGACACATTGAATAAAAAATATAACATAATGTAATACTGAACTGAGTCATTTATGGAAATGTTTTTCATACTCACTGTAACAGTGGGAGTGCTGGGTCGGCCTGGAGAACAGTGCCTCTGGAGCTAACCCAGTTTGACTGAGGGATATTCAGCTTGTGAGCGGTGGAAGGGTGCACACATGCAATATTACTTAAATGAGCAAATCAGTTGATATATGATTCACTTTCTCTACAGTAAGTGCTAACTTTTTCAACTTAAGTTGAACAATTAATCAATCAATCTATCTGTCAAACTTGTTTTGTACCTCATGTATATATAATACAGTTATTAGTGAGGGCATGCAAATCAAGATTGTAAAAAATTTAAAAGTCATAGTCAAGAAAAAAGACTTTGCTGTCAAAAAGTCTTGCGGGCATCTGAGGAGACTGAATACTTCAGTTCAGAAGGGACACCAGCAGGGGGCAGATGAGCGTTACAAAGCTCACAATGTGGATTTAAATCAAAACACAAAATTTATCTTTTACTTATATTTTTAAGTTAAATGAACCGGCTGATAAGAGTTTCAAAAACACTTCTTCCTGTTGTTCTCAGTTTGATTGAGACAAAATGTAACATTAAAAAACACATGCTGTTTTCTCCAATGGCTAATCAAGTAAGCTTCTAGGCTTTTTGAGCTGTTTTTCATAAGAAAAAAAGCAGATATGACTGGCTGTCTGTGAAGAGAAAAAAAAAATCAACCAGTTTTCAAACTTACTGTCAGGATTAGCTTCCCAGCATGAGATGTGGTTCAAACTGTGTTCACACCATTCATTAAAGAACTTTTCTCTTCATTTTTTTTTCAATTTAAAGTTTTTGGACTTTGGAGCTGCATATTCTGCAGAAAACGAAGTAGAGAGAAGATGATTTAACAAGGAGGCAGTCGCATTACTGTTTGTGGAGCAGGAAGAGGTGGAGCTTTGTCAGGTTTGGCAGATTTCATGCTTGGTCTCCCTACTCTATTTGAAGTATTATACATATTAATGAGTATAGCTTTTGTCGTAAAGTTGATGTGACATGTGATGGATTTAAACCACAAACAATGCCAAAACTTATAATTCACTACCGACTGCTTCTTAGCTTATTTTCTTCTTGAAATTATAAAGATGTGTGTAGGTTTAGAAACTGCTTGAACTTAGCAAATAAATATATATCCAGTTTCAGCTCAAAGTTAATGTTTAGATGTATGAAAGCTTTAGAAACAGAGACTGCAAATCACCACAAATCTGTGGTGGGGGCAATTATCAGTAAAAATGAGCTGATAACAGCTGAAGCAACCCACAGATATCCCTGTGTTCCTGCATTTAGTTGCCTAAACATTTAGCCAGATTCAGTAGGAAATGCTTGTTGACTTTGTTGCTGTGCAGAAGATGACTGTTGTTTGGAGTTGCCTTAAATAGTATTTGAAAGCTGTTGCTGTTTTATGGCCGCATTATGGTTCTGTCTCATAATGTTTGTGGAGAAGCTGATATGGATTTTGGAAATACTGCAGTCTGCTGCTGCAGGGACTGTTGTGAGGATTTAAAACCACCATCACAATTTACTGTTTCACCTGTCAGCAGCCACAGAGGGCCCAGGGGACAGGCCGGGCGAGCCCAGTGGAGATAAACCGCAAACTGAAGCTCAAGTAGTTTTAGTTAAGGGAAAATACCACAGAATTCCATTACTTAAACTTTAATTCAACTGGGGAAAACATTTTGTCATAGTAAATAACATCTCCTATAGCTGTTAATAGGAAAAAAGATGATCCAATCCCACATCTGTTAGTAAAAATAAATGCATAATGTAGAAGAATACGCATTTGAGGGTAAAAGTTTTTATTAATTTGAAAGTCTGGTAATATGTTTCTCAATTACTGTTAATAGAGAGGGCCTTAGTTTGTGAAAAACCAACATACTTTAAACACACCTAGTAAACTAGAGAATTTCCGAGAGGCTTTGCTCTCCACCTCGGAAAAATGTTATCCTTCCCCTGTATTATTTCAATAACAATCATCACCCCAGTTCCTCTATTTTCAGCAAAGAGGCTTTAACCACAAACACTAGACTGACTACATCTGAATGCACTCTCAGGTGATCCTGCCTGCAGTACAAAAATTCAAGAGCATTACAGGATTGTCGAAGCAGTTTCCTGAGCAGTTATGTCCTCACAGTGAACTGTAATAATTTATTAATCACAATAGCCCTAACCTAATCTTTTTGGTGATTATGTTTTCTGTGATAATGAAGACTAACCACAGATTTCTACTGTAGAAATACTGATTTCATGCTTAGATGAAAGAACTTTCGCACTAAGCGATCCCACCACCTCAGGGTTACAAGATTTCCATCTCTGTTAAGTTAGCGATGACTCTGTTAGGATGAAAATGATCTTTTTGTCATGGTTGGAGCTCCAAACACGAGCACCACTCCGCGCTGATGTGGTTTGATCTAAAGCTTTTTTTAGGGGTCAGGCAGGACTCCCCTTGACCAACTTCACAGTCAGCTTTTTTCATTCTTCAGCCTGCAAAGCTATAACACAGCGAGCCCCTGTTGAGCCTCAGTTACGCCTGTACATCAATCAATCAGAAGCCATGGGGACAATTTAAAAAACGCTGTTACTTTGTACTATTTGAGCCGGAGCTGAGAGGCTTGAAAGTGCTCAAAATAACAGAGCCAGACCACTTCAAGCCATCACATTGGTCTTTAAGTGTTTACTGTCCATGTTCTGTGTCTTGTTGTGCTCTGTGTTGTAAATGGTTGTACTAGTTCAGGTGGAACAGGTGTACTTTCAGAAGCAGGAACAACATGCTGGTCAGGAGGGCTACAAGGCTTTTCCTTTGTTAGTATAAAACTTGTTTAAATTTAGCAAAAGACAGTCATAATTAGGCAAGAAATCACAAGGAAAAAGATGGCAACAAGTGTAAAATCTGACAAACAAACAAAAAAAAATTGAAGTGACAAGTAGGCAGCAAACACTGCTAGACAATTAAGGATTTACAGTAGATACACTGCTGATGAACTCAGACTGCTAAATTGGGAGTTGATCCCTCTCTGTTCCCATCTGCAAAAGCTAGTTTTGTGTGTTTTGGAACCTACATTCAGACAGACGACAGCATTGCGTGAAAAAACTCAGGCCCCTTGTTCATAAAAGGATGAATTAAAACAAAAAATCTTCATCAAATATGTGCAAATGAACAGTTCTGATAGATTCTTGCGGTGCTTTGGTAACGTGAACGTCATATCTCTGATGTTTGCCCTGTGATCGTCTCACAGAAAGTTAAAATCACTGCCAACAACATAAGTCTGACAAGTTGTACAATCCTGTCTCATGGTATTTTAATCAGCTCTCTGTGCTATTTAACTCAGGGCTGTTTTCAGTCTGAACACCCACCAAGCCAGAGGCAGCACCTCTGAGTCGAACCCTGTGTTTGTGCTGCAGTGAGTGAGGATTTTGACCTGGCATCCTTTCACTCCCATTGTTATATTTTATCTGTCTTGTCAAAACTGCAATCATTTACAAGCCATATTTTTCTAGACAGGCACTATAATTTGCATGTTTACACAGCAAGATACCTTTGTGAAACTCTAAAGTTGTGATTACAGCATGTAGCCTTGGAAACCTTCAGTTTATTTTTTCAAAATTCATTGAACTTTAACACAAAATATCCTCGTAATTAGTATTTTTCTTACCGTACTAACACTGCTTTTGTTCGGCATAAAATATCAAATGGCTGAATAAATGGAAATAGGTATATTTCAAGACCACGCAATCAGTTTACATAATCAATCAGACAAAAGTACAAAGTGCTTTATGAAATAAAAACCTCCTACAGACACACACATGCACACGCACACACACACTCACACATTACATGCAACAAACTACTAAGTCATGAATTGGGGTCTTGATAAAAACAGAAACTAGGGAAACATCATTATAAAACTCATGAATGTTGATATGAAATGTTAATATCATCAAAAAAAACAGTCCCCCACCCCCACCCCCACCCCCACAAATGGCTCCACCGGCAATAGCAATTGGTGTCTATTCATCTGATTAAAAAACTAAAAAAAAAGATCTTTTTTTTGATTTGGTTGTCTGGAAAAGTTCGGACAATTCAGGAAAGATCAGGACAATCTAAGAAGTCATAAGGCTAATAATTATTACTTTAGTTTGAACTTTCTTACTAACTTAATGTTGGCAGGAACAACAACAGCTTATTTACCCCCTGTCTCCTTTTTGAAGACCAGTGCCGTTTGTTCCTGCAGCTTGATTGCTCATTTATGTAACTAGTTTGTATAGGCGTGGTCGTGCCCTTCACAATCAGTGACGCCGGCACACAGGCTCCTTGGCAGCAGGGGGGCATCTCACAAACAGCTCATCAGGCAGGCTGCAGGAAGTGATCTGTCTTTGTTGCAGTGTGTCTTTGTTCCTGCCCGGCAGTCTGACATGTGGTGAAGCAGAAGATGCTTTTCTTTGGAAAAATCGGGGTGACAGGTGTAAAACTTTGACAGGAGGGGGTCATGAATTATAGAGTTGATGCGGTTTAATTGTATGTGTCTTCGGATTTATTGATGGAGATGGATATAAAATATTCAGAGGCTTGTCTGGGGGCTGGACGAATAATGTAGATTCTTATACCAGTGCGGAAATGTAGACAAGAATAAGGATAATGTGAGGAGTGACTTGGCTGAGATTTATTAATGCATGTGTTACTGGAAAGAGGATTCTGGAGAGCGGGCAAGATGGAGAATATGAGAGAAGAAAATGGAAGGAGAGACAGACGATAAAAGAGAGAAATCACTTGTAATCACTGCAGATGATATGCTGTGTCAGTTTCCAGTTGGACAACTTACTGTAGGTGCGCTTATTAAGAATTTATAGTTGCTGGCGTTGCAGGTAATTTCAAAATGATTCCCCGTAAAGACACATTCAAGAAATGGAAGATGGGAAGAGAAGAGATTGCATGCTGAAAGGGGTCAGGCCTCGTTTAGAGAGAGACAAGAGGGAGTGTAGCATGTCAGCAGATTGTTCAGCATGTCCAAGGTCAGGGGGAGAATGAACTGCCTGAAGGGAGCTGGCAGACGGAGCGCAGCGCTGGGCGAAGAGGGAGAGAAGGACCAGAAAAAAGAAAAAAAGAGAAAGGAGGTGGCAGGAGGACTTCAGAGGAAGATACAGTAAGAGTGACATAGGATGAAAAAGAGAAGAGAGAGGACAGAGGAGACAAATAGGAGAAAGAGAGGACATGAGCATGAGGGAGGAGGGAGGGACTGCAAGGAATTGTCAGGAGGTTCAAGGAGGGCAAAGAAAAGGAGAGGAGAGGAGAGAAAAGAGACAATAAAGGAGGAATAATAAGCAAAAACAAACATGGAATCAAGAGTCAGAGTCAAGGACAGAGTTAGCAAGAAAGAAAAAGAAAAAACCAAGCAAAAGAATCTTGAGTGAAAAAGGTAATAAGAAGCTAAGAAAACTGGAAGAAGTACATGTATAACATTGAACATAACAGAAAGAAAGAGGAGAGACAGCTGAGGAGAAACCAACAGTGAAACTTTAAATTGCTTCACACTCTGTACACTTTACATTCTTTACATCTGGAAGCTGAGGTGGACACCTGAGAGTGAACAGGAAAAAAAAGAAACGCAGTGAAGGGAAGAAAGAGAGAGTAAATGCAGTGAAAAGAGTGGAGGAGATCTTTAAGACTGTCTGCATGTCTGTCCGTCTTCCATTCTCGCCTGTTGTCTTTCTTGCACTCTTGTCATCGTCCTTGTAGCGAAGATGGAACATTCAGTGCGGGTGAGAAGAGACAAAGGACAAAAAAAAAATCTCTATCTTTGACATACACACACACACACGCTCTCACTTATACTTTATATACACACAAATACAGGCACGTGCACACACAAAGTCATGGCCAGTACAGTGTGCCGCGGGAACATCCTATATTACATAAACAAGCCGACACGTGTTGCTGGAGATGCTCCCACACAAACACATGTACTTTCTTCCTTTATCGAGCATTTTTGTTTTTGTGTTTTTGGCCTTTTCCCTGTGCTATCATTAACCTGATCCTCTCCATCTCTCTCTCTCTCTCTCTCTCTCTTAGATTGCCTCTCTCTCTCTCTTCTTCTTCTACTTTATCTTTTCTGTCATTTTCACCAAAAAGAAAAACAAGCCCTTTCTCCTCTAAATAGGGCTTTTCTCTGTCCTTCTATCCCTGAACATGGCTTTTGTCCTGCTGCACAGATCCATTCAATTTTATATCTACGAAAAAACCCACACCAGGACAGTCGTCAAAGCAGATTACTCATGTACAGCACATTCTGTTGATAGCTATTTTTTCTTTTATTGTCTGTTTCCTATAGTGCCAACCACCCACAGATAGGGTGAGAAACAGGCACCACCAATGGATTATGGACAAGCGTTTAAACAGAGAGCAATACAATGTGAACACTGGGGAATGTGTTATTTATTTATTTCAGCTTTTTTTTTTTTTAAAGAGAAGCAAGGGAATAATTTCTTCTTTTAAAGAAATCTTGCCAAGGACTATTTTAACATAATAAAGAGAAATACCATAGGCAGGGAATTTGAGTGTAGCTGTTTTGGATACGTTGTTGTACACTGTTATAGCAGTACTAATACTGCACAGATGACTGGAGAAGAAGTATTGTAAATTATGTATTCTTAATAAAGGTAAAAGTGCTACTTTTGAAAATCTACTTTCAGAAAGTTGAGCAGGACTAGAGCAGCTCTGAGAAACTGGACTCAGACATAATAATGTTTGAGCTTCACGCTAATGTCAGCATGCTAACATGCTCACGCTGTTGCTGACATTACGCAGGTGAAATGTTTGCTCACAAACTTTTCATGACTTGCTTATTTTGCTCACACTGACTGTTATTTGCCGACCTTGAATTTTTTTTTTCCTGTCTTTATCATGTTTGTTATTCATAATATTTTTTTTTGTTTACAGCAGGAACATCTGTAAATCCTTTGAATGAATGACTTTCTTAGTATCTGTCAGTTCTCTTGATCAAAACTTTGTGGAAAAGTTTTGCAAGAGACAAAGTTCCACGGAGGAACCAGGAAAACTAGCAGCCACAGTTGTGAGTGGAGATGAAGGTAACACCCCGGTGAACTCTAAACTCAGTGTAAACAAAGCAAACAACAGACTTCACATCTTTTGTTATTCAATACTGTCACTTTATATTGTAGAATCTTGATCGATCAAGCTGTTAATGTTAAATAATCAATATATAATTAACATCTTTGGGCTGTTGCTGCTGAAAACTGTGTTAAACTTTTACTGCAACTTCTGTGCCAGCAAACATTTTCATTTCAGCCAGAAATGTGCATCTAAAATAAAACTTTGTGTGTGCCTGGGTGTGCGTGCATGTGTGTGAGCTATTACTAGATGACTTGATAGGTGTAATGGCTCTGCCAGTGCATCAAAATGATTGAAATGGAAATAGATGGAAGCTGTCAGAGATGTTGAAAGTCAGATAGTTAGATAAATCACTGCCGCTGTGGGAAAAAAAACGGTGTAACTTCTCTTTTTTTTAACCTTTACTTTCTTAACTTCAACCTTTGATTTTTTGGGGAATTTATTGAATAATGGGTTCCATAATCATTGCTTTAAAAGAAAGACAAGAAAGGCTGAATAAATATAGTGCATCCACTTCTATTGAAAAAAGACTTTCTATCCTAGAAGTACAGCTCTATTTTACCTTTTGTTGGCTCATTAATGAGAAAGTGTGAGTCATGACACAGTACAAACACAAATTTGGAGCCATATGCCTGACATAGGGAGGCTTATTACAGAATATTAATGCACACACGTAGTTCGCTGTCCTCGACTGACTTGTGGTAATTTTGCAGCTGGCAGCACACTGCATTGCTGTATATAACAGGGTGGGATTAGGAGGAATATATTATCAGAAGTTGTGAGGAAAACTAGTTTCAGTCATGGCCAATAAAATCATGTTTAAAGGCAACAGACTCCGCAGCATCCGGAGAGTTTACTCATCTGCCACATAAAGTTTCTCCCACAAGAAGAGCGATGTTGTTGAGTGAGAAGCTCAGATTCAGCATGATTGAATGTACATCATGTGATATACATACTAATACATTCTACCTGGTCTCATTCCTAGTTTATCTAATACCAGTACCTAATCAGGCTCCACTGGGTTTCATACAGATGCAAAAGGTGTCCATGTCCTGAGGAGGGAGGCAGTCAGGTAGAGTGGCAGGTCAAACACAGCTGACATGTTGGACTGGAGTTTGAGACCCTTATAAACCCAAAAGGAGAGTAAACATGTTGAAACAACAGTTTTTGCCTAAACCTAATCCAGTATTTATTTTCTCTTAACCAAGTACTTTTGCTGCCTAAGCCAAACCAAACTACAACAGTTTCACAATTTAAACCATGTGTTTAGAAAGAGTTTGTGCCTTGAAGACTTGCAAATTAGTGCACATTAATAAAGGTATATCACTGATTACACAAATAAACTTTAATAAACTTTTCTAAGAGCGTTACATATTCATAGTTAACAGAACATGTGTGAATCGTTCAACAAGAGTTCAAACTTTTAAGTATTTTGAGAAGTTTTTCCCATCATGAGAACTGAATATTGTTCAAACACTGTAAGGAAGGAGTTAAAGAAGGCCCAAGGAGCAGTCAAACTGAGTCATACCAACTAAATTAGTATGTATTTGATTATATTATAAATGATATGAACCCAAGCTGACCACAACCACTTTCTCATGTGGAGAGAGAAATAGAGAGTCAGACTGTCAGATGATTATCTGCAGGGTCAGCCATCAAGTCAGCATTTAGCTGTTGAGATAAATGATCAGCAGGGTTCAAAATGACCTGTTGCTATGAAGCTGTGTAACATTAACTCAACACAAGTCAGTGGAGCCCTGACGCGAGGCTGCTTGGCTTCACAATGCTGGAGTTTTATTTGAATCTGTCTGTAAAAGCATGTAAATATTTATTCACAGAACAGATGAATTGGGTGATTTCACCTTGGTTGCCCTGATACCTCCAGAAAATCCCTTCCCCTTTTCTCCAGCAAACAGAAAAATTGACGAGTCTTGTGTAGAATTTAAAAGTTCCTCTCTGCAGCTATAAATTGGCATCTCTTAAGGGCTTTAACCATAAATTTTAAAAGTGGAGGGGAAAAAAATCCCCCTAACAGGCTATTATCTATCTGATCTGAAATACTACATGTGTGGATGCTCAAAAACCAGCACAATGAGCAGCTCTGTGTGAGTTCTGCACCACAACGGACAATTTTCTTTAAATCCAGAATTGATTTCCACTCAAGTATTTCTGTTCTGTTGTTTAACAAACTCTCTCATCCTGAGTTATGTGTGGCACGAACATAAGACCCCCACCCCCACCCGACCCCCCCAGTATCTGAAAGCTACAAGCAGTAAGATTTCCTGACCTTATCAGCGTATCAGAGCATATTGCTTTTTTGAGATATGCAGTATAGGTTCTTATCTTTCACATAGATGGCAAACTAGTATATAACTGATAAAAAATAATGTTTATGTTCATGGAGAAAAAAGGTTGCAGGCAATTAAAACACAGTAATGCAAAGGGAAAAAAATGCATTTTATTTCTTCTGTCAGAAAAAAAAACATTTGTTATATACAAAGAAAGGTTCAAGTATCAAACCCTTTGACTTAAAAAGGTCATAGCTTCACTTCAGCAGGAAGATTTACTTTATGCAGTAGTTCAGTTTATAAACGCTGAAAAAATATATTCTCTTGCACTATCTGTCTATTTAACTCAACATAAAGGCTTGAAACAGATGGAATAGCCACCTTTGAAACCCTTAAAGCTCACTGGTTTACAGGTTGTATCTAGAGTTATTTACTTTGTGTAAAGACTTGTAAAAACAACAGCAATGTGACTTCACTCCACCAGTTGCTGCCTTTTTGTGACGCCAAACACGACTTAAAGTGGCTGTTCCTCAGAAGGTAGAACGTGTCGTGCACTTACCAGGTCTTGTTGTTCAATTCTCGGCTCCTTCAGCCAGCACATTGAAGTGTACTGAACCCAAATCAGCTGATGAGCAGGTGGCACCCTCACGGCAGCCTCAGCCACCAATATATGAGTGTGTGTGTGTGTGCATGCTGAATGCTGACTTGTGTAGTTGAGTGATTTGAGTGGTTAGCAAGACAAGAAAAAAGCTTTCTAAGTCTGTATAAATGCAGAACAAACAACAGAGAATCCCTGCGTAGAACCACAATATGACATTCATGCTCTTTGCTGTTTTGTATAAATTAAACAAATTTGATACAATTTTTAAATTATTTAGCCGCTGGGTCCTTGTAATAGCCAGTTTTCCCTGTTTCTAGCCTTTAAGCTAAGCTAACATGCAGCTGGCCTCGTGTGTAACAGACAGATAGTCGAGTACTGCTGTTCATCTCATTTCAAACACAGCAAGAAGGCAACTAAACATATTTCTCCAAGTGTCAAACTATCCCTTTAATGTATTCAATGCATGAAGATGTCTGCCTCTATAAAACATTATCAGCGGAGAGGAAAGTAATTGTCAGTCAGATTTGTTTAGCAGCCCTGTTCGCCTTGATAAAGTTGAACAAAGTGCATATTGCCAGCAGACTGTTTGATTCATGTCACTGCACTTTGCACATCTTGGAGCCAATGTCCATTTCTTTTGCTTCAAGGTTCAACCAGCTGCAGCAGAGCCAAACGTAGACTGGACATGACCGCCAGCATTGTATTACATGTCACACTGTGTTAAAGCACTGACAGAGTGTCCCAGTTGTTGCCACTTCGGAGCTTCGGATGGATCTTACAGTGTGGGATTATGGGCCTGTGATGTCCTGCGGATGCTTTAACTTTACCACACGCTGTAAAAACTTTTACTTTTTCCCTCTTTTTAAAAGGCTGTAAATGTAGGCATAGATTTATAAGCACATTTTTAAAGTCCATGAATTCCTAAAAGCCTTGTTGTGGGAGCGAAGGACGGAGGGGATGACAGAGGGGGAAGAGATGGAGAGAGCGGCAGAGTGGCAGAGTGGCAGAGGGACAAACAGGAAGAGAGAGAGAGAGCGAGAGGGAGATCAGATAAAACAGAGAGTGGAGAATTGAAGTTAATTTGTTTCTTTGATGAGACCGGGACACCCAGAATCTGATTTTAAATATTTAGTGAAACACTTTTTAAATCTGATATGCCTATCTCTGTCGTCACAATACAGATCTGCTCTTGTCTCTGTCGGCATCCATTTTCTTATCACCATTTACGAATCTCCCAATCTGTCTCCCTCTATTCAAATCTTTTTTTCCAAATTCATCGCTTCCTTTCCGTCACATCCCACACAGATAGTTATGTTGTTTCCTTCCCTTTTTATTTGTCTAATGTACTTTCCTTCTTCCTTTTCTTTGCTTTTTCAAATTTCCTTCCTCAACTCCTTGTTTTTGTATCCATCTCTTTCTTTCCTCTTTTATTTTCAGTTTCACCACTGTCTGCCTCTCTTCTTATCTGCCTACCATTTTGCTTATATTTCTTTTCCTTTTACCTCTGTGTGTCTCTCTCTCTCGTTTCTTTCTTGCCCCCCCAACCTCTCCTTCCACTCTTTCCTGCTAACTGCCTCTCCCTTCTTTTTTTCCTCCTCTGAAATGTATTACTGTCATCTAGTGTTTAAAAAAAGAACCACAGCAACAGTGTTTTGAACAGAAAAGCCTGTTCTTCTGCTCCTCTCCATCAACAGTGACGGTTAAGGCTCCTTCATAACAAGGACTATAAAAGGACTGTGGACACATTGCATGGGGCTTAGATAACATCCTGTATGGTCCAAATAGCTTAATGACTTAATGAACCATCTGCAAACACCATTATCTAGTAAATTATGCACAGCAAGAACCTTAGTGCAATTTTTTTCCCATTTTTTAGCAGATTGTAGACCTACATATACCTCTGAGAATGTACTCAGCAATTTACAGCCATTTACTCTGAACTGTTGAAGCCTATTCAACATTTTTTTATCCCCTTATAGACTCATATTGAAAACCATGACAACCATTTTCACATCTTAACAACTCAGTGTAATATCAGCGCTCAGTCATACAGTGTGAGTAAATCTCCATCAATCAAAGACTGGGTGATTAATTCCTCAGTAAAATTTAGGAAAAAAGAGTGTTAATGAATCGTTGCTAAATGGGTCCTCTACTTTGTACCTGGTAACAATAAACAGGAGTAAAACACTCATTTTAGATTATTTCTTGATAGAAACAGGCTGTTATGTTGAATTTTACATTTACAAACAACCAAAGATGCAAAATTTGAGCTTCAAGACACAAAACACATTACCACAATACAACAGACGGTTCATACAAAAATAAAATACAAACATGTAAAATCACTTTTTTAGGTACTTTTTTCTAACTGTAAAACAGTATTTTAGTAGATATCTTTTTATAGTAGAAATCTTTTAACATGCTAATATGGCACTAATTTAGTTAAAAAAAATTAGCTACTGTCATTAATCAGGCTAACACTGACCTCATAAAGTTAACTCTTTGTTGTGAGAAATGATGTGTGTGTGTGGCACTGCAGCCTCGTCCTTTTGGATAAGTGACTTTGGTATTTGTGAAATTCTTCTTTTACGTCCATCAGAATATACCAGATGCTAGACTTAAGCAAACTGCAGTTGTTCTTTTCTGAAAACAAGTCACCTGCAATTTAAAGAGGGAAAACCCAAATTGTAACTAAAGGATTTTATAGTTCTATCAATACATCCATCCCTTATGTTTAACCTCAAGAGACTTGTAGACTCTGGGGCTGATTCGAACTGAGCAGCCTACCCTTGGACTGTGGGAGGAAGCTGAAACATCTGGAGAACACCCACACAGGCATGAAGATAACATGCAAACTTTTATTTATTACCCTTACATGCTATGCGCACCTGGTTTATGCTTGAAAAATTGACATGATGTACGTAACAAAGTGACGTATTTTCCAGCTAAAGCTCTCAATTATTCCGGCTTGTTATCTCTGGCATGTCAAAATGACGCTGATGGCAGGTCCATGCTGCAAGAATGTGTACATCCTGTGACGCGCAACGTTTTCAAGGTGTTGGATGTTGCCCAACACTTTGAAAACATTGCCTTACCTCTGGATGATGGGGGAAAATACCTGTGGAAACAACATCAAGAGATCAAAACAAAATCCAAGACCATAAAGGTCAATAAGTGCAGGTTTTGTCAAACTATTCCTCACAGGCTGTTTGAATCTGTTCGGCCTGCCTGAACTTGTTTGAATGACACATTCACTATTCCACTAAGATTCTCTTCAGCTCCAAGTGGTTTGACTAAGTGCCTCTGTCATTAAACCCTAAAAAAGCTTAAAAAATTTCCATTAAAATGTAAAGAATACTATAAAGTTTTACTGTACCTACAGTCCGAAGAACACTCCCAGCAGTGATTGCATTTATAATGTTGAATGAATACAAAGACAAGGTGTTGTGTCTCTATACGCCCACTCCACAGGCTGCCCTAGCAGCAGTCTGTTGAAATGGCTTTCTGTGAGTTAGAAGACGGATCTCATTGTGTGAAACAGCAGGCCCAGCTGTCTTACTGTCAGGTATGTGAAGGATAATGCGACTTTTGTTCATTAGTATTCATTTAAGATGAGTGATCATTGCATGCATGAGCCCAAGGTGCAGTTCACTACTTTTTAACATCTGCAGGTAGCTGATTATGTGGAGTGACTTGAAAAACTGAAATTTCAGATGAACAAAAATTAGGAATTTTAAGGTTCAAGGGCTTCTTGTTATTGTAGAAACATCTGGATCACATATGAAACAAAGGAAAAGAAAAACTAATGAATGTTGCCAGTGAAATAGAAGGATGGGATGACTGAATAGATGTAGTAACTCTGTTCATCTAAATTCAGGGGCGAGTGGTGGTGATGAACAGCGTGGTGACGGGAAAATTGGAGTCAAGCAGTCATGACAGAATGCGCAACATGGAGTTGTGTGTCAGACTGTTGTCTGGATATATGGGGCTTCAGATCTCTTCCAAATCATTTGCAAACAGAGATTTTGAAGTAGCTTACGCAGCTACATGGAGCTGGAGGAGGAAGTGAGGACAGAGCTTATGAGAGGGAATTTGGAGATATTTGTGATGAGACAGGCTGCAGTGTTTATGGTGAGCTGCAAGGGGTTAAAAAAGTGTTTCAGGTGTGAGGCTACAGGGTTAGGGTGAGTTGGAAATACTGTGACTTGCAGCCGTGCTGGGGATACATCTGTTAGGAACACTGAAAGTGATCCAGGCACAACAACACAGTTTTGGGAAGTGGTTGTTTTTTATTGTTAACGGAGGGAGAAAGATAATGTGAAGGAATAGTAAAGTGATGCACAAGAGGACAGAATGAGTGGAGGTCAGCAGGTTGGATGGCAGAGTTGCCGGTGTGAGTGGACAAAAGAATGGACAGGCAGGTCATTGGAGCAGATGACTGGTGAGTAACAGTCCTGAAGCACAAAGACACAATCGAGTCTGAAATGACACAAGAAACAACAAGCAAGAACACCGGCAGAGACCTGACCTCAGAACTACTGAGAAGGATTGAACAACAATCTTGTGATAAGTAGGTGAAAAGCTGGCTGATACTGTGATACTGTGGCAGGTGTGTGAGGTCAGCCAGGTGAAGGTAATTAGTCAGGAGTCCAAGAAGGAGCGTCACACCCAAAACACACAAACACAGGGAGACAGACGGGAAAAGAGCGTAGGAAAAAAACACAGGGCGTTTTAGTCCATAAAAAACATCAAACTCTACAGATGCAAAGTAAGAGCAAATGACTATATTAATATAATCAACATTACAGCTTTTAAAGAGGAGCTACACATATTGATTGCCCCCTGGTGGTTGGCCGTGTTATAGATCATAAATGCTGCCTCTTGAATCATTTACATTGTTCTTATCATGTAGCTCTGATGTTTGTTCAGCATTGTGATTGACAGCTAAACCTAACCAGCAAACGAATCAATGTGTTTATGAGAACAGATTACCTGATGAGTTTGCCTGAACTGCAGTTGGTTGTTTTGTTTAAAATTATTCTCATATATATTTATAAGTGAAGGGATGGGGGACAAAAGCATAAAACGTGGCAGAAATAAGAAATAACTCAAAAGTAGTATTTAATTCAAGGCAGGTTGGTTACTACAGCCAACACATTTTCCTTATGAACCATTTTTACAACAGATTCACAAACTTGTTTCTGTGTCCTGACTTAACATCATTACATAAAAAATAAATGAACTGTTTTTTTTTGTTTTTTTATCAAACCAAAGTAATTTACAGGCTGTTCAGTTAATTCAGTTTTACCATTCATTTAGGTTCATGTTTGCAATCTGCTTCACCAACTTTGTTGTTTTCTCTGAACACCTGTTTGTGGTGAACAACCATTGCCAGTTTTAAGTCAAAGGACACAAATCATACAGTCGATTTACTGCTTTATTTACTTTGTGCTGGCTCGGCTGTTAAATTGACCTCTTTCATCTGCCTCTAATACGGTTAAACCAAGCATATGCTGATTTGTAATGGAGGGAGAAGCTCTGTTGGCTGCAAAACTTAGTTTTGGAACAAAGAATCAGCATGCACTAGGTAGAACATGTATGTAAATATTTTTGTCAACTGGTCACCATAATGTTTAAAAAGAGAGAAAAATAAAAATGTCTACTACATGTCTGGTTAAGTGTTGGTGGGATCAGGCCTAATGAGAGAATCTGTGTAAGCTGATCGAGCGTGAACAGTCATAGAAGCCCAGTGTATGAAATACTCTGTGTCGCCATTCTACAATGCATTATCAATCATCTTTCATCATATTATAATGTCCATTCTAAGAGTTGTTTAAACTTGTCAGGTAAAATAAGCCGTTAATTGAAGGTTGGTAATGTAATGTTTGTTGGCTCACATTATCACCTTTCTTAAATTAATGATTTGAAGGTATCATTACAGTCCATGCAACCTTACAACAGCACAGAGCAAACACACAATAAAAGCCTCTGAAATTCCCCTCTCATATTACCAAAGTCCTGCAGTAATATGAATCAAGGTACGAGGTGCACTGCTGGGACGATCCGGAAAAAAAAATTATTGCCTTCTTGACTGCGGATTGTTCCGTAGATTGATAGGACAAATGAGCATTTTACACCATAGTGTGCTATTCTCTACACTATATTACTTTTATTTCACTGCATTAGCATCAGATATGTGATCTGATGTCCGTTTATATTCCACTTCATTCAGCATTATTTGCTGTGTTACAGCTTTTATTTCCCTTAATGCCTTTAGTTCGGCACACAAAGTCTTTATCACTGTCTCCTCCCTAACACACATGCAGTCTTTCATGCCCACACACATACGCAACCACGCATGCACATGAACCAGCTCGACTGAGCTGGTAGCGTACTATTTCGGCAGCCTACTGTTTTGTCAACGTGAGACCCTAAAATAGAGATACCGTGCTTTCCATGGAGTTACCCCCATGGACACATTAGCCCACGCACACGCCGTCACCGACATGAGGATGCTCGCACAAACACACAGACCTAAACAAACAAACAAGGCACACAAACACGCTCACACAGACCTCTCAGATGTTAGCAGATGCCTACCTACACACACACGGACACACATTTGCGAGTGCATGGAAATAAAAGTGTATGTGGTTCAGATTCACACATATGTGAGAGCAGAATAACAAACATGAGACAAACAACAGCTCTGAGCCTGGATGAGCTGAGATTCTAGCTGATAGAGCTGAAGATAACTGTGGTAAAATGGTCCGGCTGCCTAGACATATCAATACACATGCACACACACACACACACACACACACACACACACACACACACACACACACACACACACACACACACACAAA
>JAPZDV010000024.1:12280488-12300164 GCA_029814665.1 Acanthurus lineatus | reverse complement strand
TGTATGTTATTCACTGTTTTTTATTCTATTTTTGTTTTTATTGCTTTTATTGTTTTCATTGTCTCTCATTGTTTTAAAGCACTTTGGTTCACCGAAAGGTTTGTTGTAAAGGGCTGTTTAAATAAAGCACATTTACATTTACATTTACAGTCTCTCAGCCACTTACAATGCATTGCTAAGCTCCCTCCCCAGAAAGTTCACCACACATTCACACCTGGGATCATGTGACCACAACACCTCACATGAACAGGAAGCTAACTCAGTTATGTTTTTTAAAAAAAAGCTTGCTGTTTTTTCAGGTTTCACACAAATCTTGAACTTTGACCCTTGTCTTTCTGCTGCATCAGCCGGAGAAGTTCAGTTAAAAAAATCACAGGAAGTGCATCTCTGTCTGTTTCTGTAACCGAAAGCACTTTGTGTCGCGTCTCCCTGCAGCCGAAGGAACAACTTTCACACCTTTTTTTTGTTTTTTTAGCAGAAGTGACAGAGTAAGAAAGCGAGGAACCTTTTTCTGTTAGTTCATTAAGGTCACAGGAAGAACGAGAGACTCATCCTCATCCTCATCCGCCCTTCATTCCTCTGAAATTACAGCTCTCGCAGCATCACATCACCACAGTGTGTAATGACAGACCTTCCACACACACACACACACACACACACACACACACACACACACTCACACATAGATTTAGCTAGAGTGCATAGAGGGCACAAATTCAGTAGAGCCTCACTTGCTGCAGCATGCTCTGCATTTTATATTCCTGTATTGGTGGCCTCCCTTTGAGGTGAGCTTCCAGCCTATGGATCATTTAAACCACTTTCACTCACCAGCCAGAATAATTGAGCCATATTCAACCTGCTTTTCACCCATTTATGTCTGAGCACTGTCTAGATGTGATGCTTAATTGTTTGCAACTACAGCTCAATAGGCTCTATTTCCAAACAAAAGCACTTAACCAGACCTAATAGGATTATATTTGCTGAACAAAGGTGTCGACTTTCAGTTCAATAAAAGAAGTTCCTGCAGTGTTTGCCCTGAAGATAAATCATGACAAACAGTGCTGATGAACTGGTGTAATTTTATAGTTTCACCTCTTTTTTTGGTCTTCTCAAGGGAAGTTAAAACTCAAACCAGCAGTTTGTAATCACTTTAACATGTTTCTGAGACTGAGAAGAAAAGATTTTATGCACAGCAGGCCTAAAGCTAGTATTTGTGCTACTGGTAATCCAACAGAGCACACATTAGTATGAATATAGACACTTCACACTAAAGTGCAACTGTGTTAAGGTTGATTTCATGTATTTTCCAATGAGGCTTACATCTAACAAGTGGTTCAGATTGACTGAAAATATAGATTGAACCTGCCCAGGGGGATCAGCAGTCTATTAATATGAAATTAATATGACAAAATTCTTCAAGATAACATTAATATGTGGTCACAGTCTGTTACAGTATCCGTTATGGTTTTAGAAAAAAATGTTAAAAGGTTGAGGAAATCATTATCATTTCTAAACTTGTTAGTGCAAGGGGACAAAATTTGCAAGAGATATTATGCAATGATGGTTTTGTTTTGTGCTGCTGATGTTGTATTTTGAGCAACTAGTTGCACTTTTTCAATGAGCAGGGGAAGTACATTTATGGCCTGTTTTCCCTTTGGTCTCCCACACAACAACATAGATGAGTAAAAGCCCTGCAGGAAGGGTTTCAAGGGTTGATGCTGGCATCATTTCAGTAGGGAAAGAGGATGGAGATGTGAGGGTGGTGCTGGTACATAGGCTCCAGGTTGTGGGTTGAGGGCGGTGAACAAAAACCCTAGACAGTTTCTTGAAGCACCAGCTGCACAAGCTGACAAGTGATTGGATTGGAAGTCCCTGAATGACTTCTCTCTGTGTTGTGGGTTTTAGTTTATAAAATAAGATGCTTTTCCTGTAATAGTCACAGGGAATTGACTAAAAAAATAAAGCTGGCTTACTAATGAATAACCAATACACTTCAACAGGTTAAGGTATCTAACCCGGCCTCTGTTTGGGTGAAGCTCAGTGGCAATCACACAAAGTTTAACTCCACATGAAAAATTGTGTTTTGTCTGATCAGTCGTCAGGTGTCAGTCAAACTCAGCAGCAGTGGTTGCTGCTTACTTGTCTTACCTTAACTCTCCCTCCTCTCCACCTCAGTGCAGTTATTCAGTTCGACCTTGACATCGCAGATGCTGCTTCTCTCTTAGTGATGCGTGACAGAAAAGTCACACAAAGTGTTCATTCATTTCCACCTTTTAAGCTTTTCCAAACAAAAGACAGCCAATGTCCTGTAGTCTGATTCCCCACACCATCCCCAACATGTCCTCTAAAAAAGTAACAGAAAAATAAGAAATACTGCAAGCTACGTTTCACTGGGGATTTATTTTTAGCCTGTCTTCAGATTGTGTAGGGGAAAGAGCCACTGTAATGTCACTCATTTGTATAGGGAGTGCCGTTTCAAAGTCCTGAGTCTGGCCATCACCATAATAGTATTTTGGAGTAGCTATATTTTAATGAAGAGGGTGGAGTACAGGGGAATACATTACTTTAAGCCTTAAAATAATTTCGATAAGTGAGTTATACATAATTCAACCCAGTACATTTGCCATGAGTAGCACTTAAGCTGCAGAAACCAAACCTGTTTTTTGTATCAAGCAGCAAACATGTTTTTGGTGGAAAGTTTAATATGGGGCTCTGTGGGATTTGACTCATTTTTGCTGCTGCCTCATGTGGTTATTAGAGGGACTGCAGTATTTGGCACTTAATGTGTCTTCTTTTTTTTTGTTTTTTGTTTTTTGTTTTTTGCTGCTTGAGGTTATTACGTCTCCTGTTCAAGCCAAAGCAGGACTTTCTGACTCTGTAGCAGCCCAATCTGACATAGTGACCATCTTAACAGACAAATTATTGTGTGGTCGGAACCTGGTCGTAGGCACCATGATGAATTTTGAAAAAAAAGAGAGGAAAAAATATGACTCTTCATAAAATGCAAGCTTGAACTCAAATAACATCAACAACCAGTTCACTCCTCAGTGTCAGTGCAAGTATATGTGCTGTTACCGTACAGTAAACCTTGCTTCTCAGTATCTACTATAACATACACACACAGAAGCTGAGGTTAAATGGGCACAAGTGTGTCTTGTTGACCAGCTGAACCACCAGAAGCTCCCAATTCAATTCCTGCCCCATATTCCACAGTGTCCTGCTGTGAAGATGAACTAGTAAAGCGTCTGGCCTCTCCTGATAAAGTTATTTATTTATGATGGGGGTGAGGAGGGAGGGCTGCTCCATAAGTCTAGATTCTCCTGGGATCTCCTTTCGTTAAGTGAAGTCGCTCATTGAGCTGTGCATTTGTGTCTCGTACAAAGAGTTTGTCGAACAACGCCACAAATATGCCTCAACAAATAAAGTAATCACTGTGGTGCAAATGTGTTCATTTATTGTCAAGAGTGAGTTGAGAACATCAGAGAGCTGAGATACTTGGCACATAGTGGTGCTTTGATCTCATCACATGATGGGAGTTGTGACCATATTAGTTTAATGTCTGTTTTTTCGCCTTTGTGTTCCACCACAGTCTCATTAAGGACTCTCAGTGAAAACTACATTTTCTCTTGTATGGTACTTAAGTATAAACTTGCAGTGGTGAGTCATTCATGTTCATACCACTTTATAAAACTTCTTGACTTCATTCTTATTTTCAAGTGACTGTACTAATTAAAACATACTTATTAAACTTCTTTTCTGTGATATTTTATAAACGCATTTTCCTAAATCTGACACACTGGACCTTAAAGTACATTTTCATGATTATATTTATATACTTTTACCAAGGAAATTATCTTAATAATTCATTTCCACTTTCAGCTCACAATCGGAACTCAATTAAATTGCTGCAGTAAGTGTGAAATTTGTCACAACTGTGAGCTACTGACAAAAAAAATCAAGAGCTCTGGGAGATTTCATGCTGCTAAAGCTCCTTTCAGTCTCAGGGTCTGAGCAATACAATGTGGTCTTCAGGTAGCCAGTGGTTGCTTATTATAAAACAAGAATATAAAGATCTTTTTTTGTTAAGTCTTATACATGTAACTGCTTTATTTGATAGTTAAGTCTCAGACTTTGATATTTGCATGGTGAATTTAAGGACCCACCCAGCAGAGTCCCAGGTGACTCTCTTGTGCTCATTCATCAAGCTGACACTCGTGCACTGTATGTATGCATGTGTAATTAAGTCTGCAGCCTTTAACACCCATCATTCCCTTTCACTTTCTGACCTACATGTGCACATTCGCCCTCTGCTGCCTGGTGCTTTCTGATATAAACAGTTCTGGGACTTTTCCATTAGGCTCCTGGATGTTTACAGAGGACACTTGTGAAATTGTGTAATAGTTCAAATGTGAATGTGTGGTGAGGAGGTTATGTAAGTCCATCTCTCACATCTGATTCATGCATTCTCAGATCTGAGCGTGTTTGTGTGTTTGTTCACGAAGGGATGGTACTCTGGAAAAAAAAAAATCGTGGACTTGAAACAACTTTCTATGCCCCCCAGCGTATCACCAACATTCAAAGTCTTAGAGAGACACTAGCAAGCGAGTGGGAAGAATATAAGATTGAAAGTACACACCCACACAGACAAACGCACACAAACACCTGCAAAACTGCCTGAGAGATTTCAGTTTCACTAAGAAGGTCAGAACACAGACGTGCGTGTTGTAGCAATGATTCAGTTCCCCAATGTGGGGAAAAATATTTGCCTTTTAAAACCTTTATGTGGTGGAGCTAATTGCAAATCCAAACATGAACTCTCAGGCTGCTCTCAGTCCAATCATGTTTATTTGGTCAATCTGTTTGCTTTTCAGCATTTTTTTCCCCAAATAGCTTCACATTTGAATAACTGTTCATCTCATTGAGAAAGGAATAAAGAACAGAGGGAATCACTTCTTATCAAAGACTGATATTAAGGACCAAACTGAATACTGAGGTGAAAGAGATGTTTTGCTGAGTGGCTTCCTTTGCATGCTGTCATAACACTTTGATTCTGTACTGGCAAATGAATATTATTTCTCAGTGCTTATCATGTGATATTTGTAATGAATCGTGACAGTATTTGGGATTCATAAATGAGCCTAATGCATCCAGCCTTGATGATTATTTTATGGAAATTAAATCCAACAAACTGTAAGAGTTGGTTGCCTGTTTATACGACCTAGTAATGATCTTGGTGACCCCTTTGTAAAATGTTTGTTGCAACATGGCTCCTTGAGAGGGCAATTTCAGCCAGTCAGCTGGTTTATGGGATGGTGAACCACAGCTAGATAGAAGTTTAAGCGTAAGATTATCTGCCATTTTCTTTGAATTGTCTGAATTGTCGCGGTGATGATTGATTAACTTTTTTTCTGGCAACATTATCAAGTTAACATTTAAATCTACTATAATATTTTAATTCATCACAAAGTTCCAGCAAAAGAATTGACATAATTTGTGACTGTATTAATTAGCTGATGTTAGAATGAGAACACGCTAAACAGAGATAGTGAACATGGTAAAAAAGATTCCTGCTCACATTCTGCATTTTAGCATTGTTATCAACAGCATGTTCATTAACATTTAGCTCAACGTTTTGCTACGCCTGAAGCTCACAGAGTCATTAGCATATGCTGCACACTCTAAGCGTCATTTAAGGTAAGGCAGCGGCAGAAATGATGTATTTATGGCAGGAAAAAGCTTTGCTAGACACTTCCCTTTCATGACATGTAGAAACCAGAACACCTGCACCGGCAACCGTTGGCTGTTTGAATCTGATTCAAATCTTCCATCCTTTAAATGGCTCAGCACCATCCTACATCCAGAACAGGGGTCAAACCATACACCCCTGCTCATCCATTTTGCTGCCAGTCACCCTGCTTGACCCTCATGACAAGGAGGGTCTCTCCAGCAGTGCAAAGAGCTCCCCACTGGCATCAAGACTCATAACTGTTTATACTGCATCTTGGTCCATAAATAAAAAATAAATAAATAAATGAATAAATGACAAAGAGGCATCAATATTTGACGAGCAGGGACGAGAAAGTGTTGAAAAAACAATCCTTGTTTCTGTATTTTTCATAATTGTGATGCAGCCCTGTAAATCACTGCTGGCTGTATCTCTGCAGCGATGGATTATCTTTGCCAGCTGAATTAGAAGTGGCGTGGTTTTCTAAGGATGTTTGAAATTATATGGGAGTGAAAGTGCTTATGACAAATAGCAAAATTGATTCAGGAATACATTTTACATTGAATTGTGCCTCTCTGCTTGAGTGGAACAGTTCTTTTTTTTTTTCTGAAGGACATGACTGCCAGCTTAGGCAAGACATGAGCCATTATTGTCCCAGTGGCTGTTCCCTGTTTGCTCACAAACATGTTTTCTCATGTATGCTTCATTGTGTATTTGTGCGTGTGTTTTTCGATGTGCATGTGTGTATTTATGAGAGATACAGAGAGATAGAGAGAAGCTTTTGGTTCAACTGACCTGAACGCCATCATCAATTTACAGTGAACTGCCAGGTCCCACAGCCTGTATTGCTGGACATTAAAAGGTCTTTTCACTGTATTTGATTTTATGTGCTCCTGTTTTTGTGTGTGTGTGTTCGTGTGTATGTGTGTGTGTGTGTGTGTCTGTGAGAAAAAGTGAGAAAGAGAACAGAAACTCTGCTGCTGAATCAGACTGGTTCAGATGATATAAGAGGGCTTGATGACTTTAAATGGCCCTGAGTAATAATGATACCTTTGTCCACTGACTTGCTGCCTTAAGTGGAGAAAAGAGCAGGACACAATGACTCATATGAGTTTTGTAATTCCTACACTTTAGTCCACTGAGCAGAGTACAAACAGCTGAAGCACTTAACAACGTATAACTTCTGATGAACTAAAGTGGACCTTTAAGTCTCTTTCCTAGGTTATCAAATAGAAAAGCAACTAGTTGTCAGAAAAGTCTAAGCCATTGGTCTGACTGTCAGTTACTAATAATCAACTGTCTTTCTGTAGAAGTTACATAGTTATATTGTTTTACCATGATGTTTTACCACGTGTTATAAACCTAAAGAACCCAGTTACTCATGTTAATGTTATGTCATTGGCCCAGATGGCCTCAAGATGTCACTGCAAGTCATTTGTATATACTGACATACATCATGAAAGTCTGGGCGATTAGTTAGAAGTCTGAAACCAGGTTTTGTTGCAGTGTTTGTTAAAATATAGAAAAGATATGATTGTGTTGGATCTGCTTGACATTTAACTTCAGGGTGCATGCAAATGAATCTCGGCAGCCTATTAGATCACCATGTCTATGACTTGTAGGTCAATATCACACACCTAACCCTACAGATAACATTAGAAACAGGACAATGGAAATTGAAGTGTTTTGTGTACATTTTATTCATGTTTTTCTGAGCAGTTCTGGAGAATCAGAGCCTAAACAAACAAGATCAGACAGAGGGACTTTATCTGCAACTCAAACACACATGACAAATAGGTTCATACTGATGGAAAACACTTCACTCCCTCTATGTACACAGTTCAATCTTAGCTGACTGAATTTCCATACCTTTTGTGGCGTTTTGTCTTGTGCTGTTTAAAACACTCCAGTTCTGTGTATTTCTCCTTTTCTGACTTTAGCTCATTTCAGTTATATCGTGCTGGGGTCTAAACTGATATCTATTACTTATTTTACAGTGTTTTTGTGTTAGTGTGGTGTGTGTAATATGACCTACATGAGTAATCTAGCAAGTGTGACTCACTGTACAAACTGTACCATCTACCCAGAGAATCTGAAACAGGCTCCGACACTGTCTCTGAATCTGCTCTACTGACACTGTGCAGCAGGTGGCAGCACCACATTATTAAAATAAGCATAAATAGACAGGATGGAAGCCATAAAATGTAAAGTTGGTGTAAAAGCGTATTACCCTTGACAGTAAAAACAACAATAATAGTGACTAATGTGTACATTTTCAGCCATGCTTGTCTTTCAAGGCTGTTCTCTGCCCTTTTCACATTATGAAAAGCAAATATCAGTGATTATGTCTGACGAGTGCAGACTGTTTGTACTGAGCAACCAAAGCTGACCTAAATATGCCCTGGACTGGTGATATATGAATGGTAAATGAAAACAGACTGATCAAATATTTCCTCTGTACTCTGCCATGACAGCAAACTGTTCTTTCAGAATCATTATATGAACCTGGTGGAAAGCAGACAGACAGATAAGCAAAAACCTTTTAGTAAGACAAAAATGTCAGAAGTTTCTGTACTTCTGCTTTTGAGATCCACTCCTCCACCACTGTGTTATTTTTCCATGCCATTTTCACCACATTTTCTGTGATTGTTTTTGTTCCGTATTTCTGCTCTACTTCACATGACCAGGCCTCATCTCACACAGGTTTTGTCACAGAATCAAACGTCACACTGTCGAGTCTGTTGTGGGTGAACTCAAGTGACACCAAAGCATTGTTTTAATAAAGGAATAAATACACTGACAAACTCACGAAATCCTTTGTTTTCAATTTCATTAATTCAGTTTGTGTAAAGTCCATTAATTTAGTGTGTATGTTGACCTTCTTGAAAGCTTACAGTGACATTTTCAGTCCATTAATAACAAGACGTGCATGTATCTTAAAAGGTCAACAACAACTTCTGATGGCAGTTTTTGGACACACTGACATGTTTTTAAATATTTTGCTAACATGGTGCTGCTTCAGTATGAAGAAAGTCTGGTTAAAGAGGTCGTTTTGACTGAATAAAGGCAAGAACAAGCCCATCATGTACGTTTTTTTTCAGCCTTTCACAACATACTTTAAAGAAGCCAGAAACAGGTCAGTCAGATAATAGTAGGGGACATCTGAAATGGTACACCTGACTGTCTGCTGGCTCTGAAACACAAGCAAAAATCTGTTTTTACTGCATGAAAAATGTTCTGGTTGAAGTTGAGGCTGACAAGTTTTGCTTTTACAGCAGAGCTCCGCCTCAGACAGAGAGGAAATGGAAAGGCTTTCAGAGGAGGAAGTGAGGCCCCTCAGTGCGTCGGAGAGGAAGGTTCCAGTGGGGGGAAAGAATGCTATTCAAATCAAATCAAAAGCCTGCGTGGTACATAACGTACTGTACATAACCACACTTGCCCTCAAACGCCCTCCTCTTTCTTTTTCTCACTGTATCACTGAGGAAAGAAAAAGTGACTCTTGTTTTGCACCTTTTTGCTTCAGCTTCGACCCTGATAGCAGCTGTTGCAGAGACTCCACAAGAAATCCATGAGTTAGAGTTGACTTTTTGTGCTTTACATAGTTAATGTTTGAGCGACTGACATCAGAGATTTGTGGAGGACAAGTCATTAACTCTATTTCACCTACATGAACCTTGAACCATTCAGAGATGTCAGTGGCACTTTTCAGAGAAGTTTGATTTCTTTGGAAGTCAGTGTTGTTCACAGATGGAGTTCCGCTTCAATACTAAAGCAGGAAAATACACATTTACATACATACATTTGCGTACATTTGGGACTTTTAGGAAAAATGCTTATTTGCTTTTCCCAGTGAGATTATAAAAGAAGACCGATAGAACTTGCCTGTCTGCATGCTAAATATGATGCTATAGCCAGCAACCTGTAACTTAGCTTAGCACAAAAAACTGAAAACAGAAGGAAACAACGACAACAAGCCTGGTCTGGTTCAAAATTTTAAAATAATTTAATAAATCCCGTGACGCCTCTTATCTCAATAGCACATGCTATCTTATTATTTTAATCCTCACAATAGCAGCCAAGTCACACTCTTATGTTTGCTTTTCTTCCCTGCCACATATTAACTCTCCTTCTCCACACCCTGCCAAGTACTCAAGCCTTACGGAAACTCCTTTGGCCACAATTCACCATCACCTGACTTTCCCTGTCTATCAGCACACCTGTTTTTACTAGATTTAAAGTACATACACCAGCATATTTCAGCTAATTCCCTTCCAGATTGTCTATCTTTCTCCTTCTTTATAACATTCTGTTATTGTCTGTCTGCATTCTGCCTGCCTGACTATGAGAAAATTTGACTTTTACTTTTACTCTTGCTGGTTTCTGCATCATGTGACTGTGTTCATTAATTTTTGTTTTTCTTTCTTTATTTATTTATGTTTAAAAGTATCTTCTGGTTTCTGAGCAACAGGTCCAAACTAAGAAATAGTCCAGTGGATGACCCATGTAAAACAGCAGTTAGCTGTTTTTATTTTTAAAGTGCCAGGCTAAGTCGGCCAGCTGCTGGTGGTAGCCTTATATTTAGTGTTCAAGCATGGGAGTGGTATACATCTTTTCAACCAACTCTGGGCAAGAAATTGAAGAAATGTCAAACTTTTCCCTTATGGTTTGTTGTGGCAATAAGGCACCAGGTATAAATGGAGCCAGTGGAAACCAATCAATTATTCCTCCAGCCCTGGCCTCTGCATTTATAACCATGTCAGAAGGATCCATCGTCTAATGTTGTTTGCATCACATCCTGACCGTTGCTTTAGTAATGCAGCCAATATACATCAGCTCGGACAGACCTTTCATACCTTTCCACTCATCAACAGTCCAAAGATAGTTTCTCAGCCCACTACAAACACCCTCCTTTGTCCACTATAGGCAGGAAAGCTTGCATGTCATGGTTTCTTTCTATGGCCTGAGTGCAGACGTTTTGATGCGGTTTCCGTGGTCCAACGACTCTGCACTTTCAGCAGTGCTCACCCCCTCCCGCAGCACCTCCTCAGACCACGCTTCAAGTTCAGTTTTGGTGCACAGTTTGCATGCACAGCTAGAGTGGAAATGGCTAATGGAAAGGAAGAGCCCACCGCTTCTTCAAGGTCAATGTCTGTCTTTGTTTTTTAAGTTCAGTGTTTATAAACTGTGGAAAACCACCTATAACCCCCAGCACAATACAAGAGTCACACGTGGCTGCTTGTGTGAAACCACAGGGTTTCTTTGGCAATGGATGAATTTGTGCAACACTTACACGTCAAACTGATGGATTCATAAGTGGATGTTTAGGGGCTTTACTTTGAGTCGATGTACTTAAACCTACAAACGGTCACAGCCCTATGTGACACCTATGAAATGAATGGCTGCCTTGTGATATTCTGAATGTGAGTGAATGCATCTGTCACTGTGCAGTCGCCGTCTTCTTGAGAGCACTGTAGGTGTAGGAGTGGGTGAGGTGCAGTCTTAAAGCAGAGAGATGAGATGTGCATTCAGATTTTGTTCCGTACCTGTCTCCCTTTTTCCTTCACAAATACTCCTGATGTATTTTCTCTGGACCAGTCATTTTTGCAAATATGAAATGTAACATTAACTTTATCACCATGGCAAAAAATAATATTTAGTAATAAAGGAACACCGGTTATAATTCACCACAAATAACTAAATTTTCCAAGCTTTCTCAATATTGCATTCCTTTCTAGGCAGCAGGGGTTTTGTAGTGTTACATCACAAGGAAGACGCACCGCTGAACAAATGGAGAGCAGATGTTTTTGGAGTGTGTTTGCTTCAGTTAAAAATAAAATTATAAGTAGAAGTGAGGGGAAGTTATGTAAGTTATGTGAACAGAACATGTAACAAAAAATAATTTACTTTACAGGCACCTCACTGTCACCTCATTGCATGTGTGAAACATGTGCTGCCAACAGTCGGCTGTGAATATGAGACACACTATTCAGATCGAAACCATTGAGTCGCACCTCCTCTGCACTTAGTAAAATTTTCACTGCAGATATGACTGCACACTTTCACACCTTGCTCATACACATTTGTAGGGCTAACAGACAACACTCAGACTTTGCACTGCTCTACTAACTTAAACGGTTATGGGTTTTATGTGTCTGAAGTAATTTTTTTTGGTCCTACCCCCATGATCAAATAAATGATGGGCTAATTAAACGGTCCTGTTAAAAAGTAGCTAAACATCAATTTAGTTGACACTGCAGTCTTCTTAGTGTTGAATATGCATATATTTCCTTAAAAATTCTCTTTGCTTTGCTTTCTCTGCTCTGCAAAGTGCAGCTCTGGTCGATTTATATGGCAGCAATCATGAAATTTGTCATTTTTGTGCTGCCATGATACCTACATTGGACTCTTTAGCCTTTTACATTAGCCAAGGAAGCAAGTGGCGACCAATAGACAAATCCATGGCCTTATCAGCCAACAAGGGTCGACAGCTTTCAGGCTAATTTTATTATACTTGCGATGACTTGATCTGTCTGTACAAGTATCTTAACACAAATATAACAATAAACACGTGGCTACAATGTGACATTGCAGAAATAAATTCAATTTCTGTACCTGGCATCTCTTAACGGATGCTTCCTTAGCTGTACAAAAAAAACAAAAAGCAAACTCACCATTAACACACCATGTTTCACTGTAAAATTTTGAAGCACAAAGGGAGCATTTTAATGTTCACCTAAAATGTACCAAGGGTGGGGGGTTGATTAGTGTTTTAGAGTTGTACTTTGGCTGCTTGCTACGTACCAAGTAAGAAGGGACAACACTGTATCTTTGTGTACACATTCACCCCACCCTGGTAAATAATCAACAGCCATAACTGCCTCAAGGGTGTTATTAAGTTGCAATGGTTTTAAACTGATTCCTTGTAAGGGAGGGGGCCGAGCTCAAAGTATCATCCTGTGTTTAAAAAAATGCATACTCATTCTCATACTACGGCACTTATCACGTCTTTCCATTTTCACTGCTACATAAAGCTTGATTACTTAAATCCAAAACTTTGAACTTTTGATTTTAGTTTTGTGGTAAATAAAATTATATGTGGGTTAAAAAAGACTCGATCGATATCCAACTTGTCAGAATCCACAAACTAATTGTTATAAATGGAGGTTCTTCAGACACTTTCTGACAATCGACTTTTACCATCATAAAACACTTTCAATGGGATTGGATAAAACAATAAATCTTTGAGCTCAACCCACGCTTAAGCCTACACATGCACACCCACACATGTGCGCACTAAGCTGATGTGAGCCAAAACTTACTTTATGCACGTACTTGATATAACAGAACACATACAAGAACTTACAGACATACAGAACATCTAGTACTTTAAGATAAACACATTTACTCGCTTTAGCTTTTAAAATAAAACATATTTACAATATCAATTGGTTAAGTGGACTCATGGGAACTTACTTAAAACCATTAACTTATATACACTCAAAAGAACGTAAGTGGTGAATCTGCTGACCTACTAAAACACAACCACATGTATTCACATGGCCTCATAAGCATCCAAACTTGATGAGAAAGTGTGTCTGGGTCAACGGAGAAATCATGTTCAAAGCCTTAATGTGTCTATGTCTGCATGTACTCAGCGCCGAGCGCCACCGTCTACTCTGAATCATTTTACTGAATTATGATAATAATTTCAAGTGACAACATCACATTAAATGTCTATTCTTAACAAATAAGGGTGAGGAAAGGTGAGATTAATATGTTTAATTAAAAAAAGGCTATTGTTGCTTTTGCATAATGAAAAACTGTGAAAAAACAAAAACAAAAAAAAAACAAAAACAAGCACATCCGCTCATGACCATTATGTTGTAAACAAGAGACGGGATCCCTCGAAACTTGGAACTGATCCTTCCTCAAACAGAGGATTTCCATGTCAACTGTTGTTCATTTTACTTTATGTTGAGTCTCTATTTTTTTCTCAACTTTCTCAACTTCTCAAAAACAAAATAAACAAACAAACAAACAAAAAACCCTGGTTATGACCTTAAATGTAACTTCCTGGTGTTTAAGTTTCAGGTCATGATTGATATCGCTTCCCTCACACAGTCGGGAGTTTGAGACTTATCCCAGTGAGTGGTTATCACTCACTGGGATGTTGCCAGAAGTGCTACGTGCTTGACAGTGCCCCCCCCCTCCAACCCATGAGTGCAACAGCAGTTTCCGGCTCACAGCGTGTGATTCAGTTTTTGGCCAGACTCCATGTTTTAAACAAATCATTAACCTCAATGTGTCAGACTCCTACATGAAAATGACGGACAACTTTACTCGTTTTTTTCTTAGAGTCCAAAATACTATTTCACATAGAAAAGGTTTCAACACATTTAGATATAAAACAAATATAACATCAACATTCAAAACAGTACACATAAAAAAATCAACAAACTGATAAAGTTTTACTGTATCCCTCTACTTTGAGGAATGACTGAAAATCAGCACCTGATACGTGAAAAACTTTGTTTATGCTACTGATGTTTTGTTTTTTATTATTTTTCAGCAGTAGTCAACGATTCTGACTGGTTGGACTAAAATCCAGTTTCCAAGTTCAGCTTTTCTGTCTAAAAGAGGATGCACACAACCCAGAGTTCGATTAACACACACATACAATGCCACATACACACTTAGAAACCTGTAAAACACATACTGAAACAAAATCAGAAGAGACTGATTTCTATATTAAAGTCATTATGTCTTTTACCAAAGTAGTTCTGTAGATGTAATCTTTTGTGCTTGTACGTTTTTATTCTCAAGTGATCAAACACACACACACACACACACACACACATAAATACACTCTAACATCCACAACGTGACCCTGACCAAGAGCTAAAAATGACTATAACCAAGAGGAAGTTAACCTTTAAAAATGATTCCATTACAACAGTTCTGCAATTTGTTTTAAAGACTGTACTTTGCACAAACAGTCGCACACATTTAATGAACAGATTTACTTATATATAAAAAAAAACCTGAGGAAGCTCCTGCTTCTTAAAACTTTCATAAGCAGTAGTTGCTCCCTCGACAAAGCTCCAACAGACCAAAGTCTGTTTGCTGTCCGTCACGGCTGAGGGCCACATGGATGAACTTTTGAAGCACTGAAGGGAATTTATTGCACAGCAGTTTTGTATTAATGGCTGACAGTTGATGTCAAACATCTAGTGTATCACAGCTGGGAAAAATAAAATGCCCTCGACATTTGATCTGCAGCATACAGTTCACATTACACGGCAGTTTGTAATAATACGAAATAAAAGCTCATATAAATCTAAACACTATTAAGGTTTACTATTAGAGTAAACTAATGGAGAGACTATTAGAGTTTACACCAAAGCCAAGAAAAAGACATATTTTCTGATTTGACACTCATTATTTGTAATTCAACCTATGAAACATGACTTCTAAATAAATTAATTAAAAACCTTACAGGCAGAATATATCAACTCCAAAAATGTGACTCCCGGAGCTATATTTCTGTTTTTGAAGGATAATTATTATCTAGAGTTAAAGGAAGGATTTTCTTGATAATATTTGAAACTATATCACATTTATATCACCTGATTTATGTCGAAGGATTCAGATTCGGTTTGATTATGTTAAGGCCCATAAAAGATTTATCCAGATTTAAGGAAACATCATAGTTTAAGTGGAAAAAAGGGCTATGTTAAGATTAAAGTAATGTCTTTCAAATGGTAAAAGTGATAAACCTGCTTAAGGTTAGCTTTCACTGAAAGCCAACATTTACAGGAAATGAGCGATTGTCTTTTCCGTGTTTCGACCTCCTACGTATAATAATGTCACCTGACTTCCTCCTCTGCCCCTTTGTAATAACAATAATAATTCAAAGGGTGATAAAAGCTCATAAAAAATGAAGTAAAAGCCACAGAAACTGTGACTGCTGCAAACTGTCAACTGTTATGTGTTGCGCTCACATACTGCTGTATGTACTGAAGTTCATTTGAACGCTGACCATTTATCTTAGAATAAAGTAGAATACACTGCATAAATAGTGTCTGTGGATATTTAAGCAGAACTAAGCCAATCAATCAAGAATGTTATTTGTAATCTTCACTTCCGGAAAATATATGACTAAGTATTACCAAAGCCTATTTAAACAACATCACAGGCAGAATATCACATGACATCAGAGAGATGGATTAAGAGTCCGGTGTAGAATTAGCGCGTTCATTGTTTCCACTATGGAAAAACAGTTCTCCTACTCACTTCACACAAGAAAACACAGGATCATTATGAATACACTTTACAGTGCATTGTATCGTCCTAATCAGTAGTAATCCATGTGATACGAGAAGTCCCGTCAGCTTTTCCATCTCCATACAGTCATGTGGGTCAGGTGATGACATCAGTGTGCAGGAATCTTAGAGTAACGTTTCACAATGTACACAAAAAACACATCGACTGCCGACTGCTTTATTTCCTCCTGTGACACATCAGAGTGTTTTGATTTGGATCCAAGTCACTGTACCTTCCCTCTGGCTTTCTACCAGATGGCTTCACTTATACACACCCTTGGTAGGTGTACTAATGAAAGCAGAGCCTGTCCTGTCAGGTGAGAGTCAGCTGTGCTGTACCGACTGTGTGATTACGTGTATGACGTGCAGAGGTTTTACCCTCAGGGTAAGCTTACAGGGTTCAAAATGTCTCATCTTCCCTTCTGTCTCAGGAGGGTTTTTTTTGTCCCTGACAAACTAAAAAAAAAGGATCGGCAGATTTATTCTTGATCAATAACTTTGGTCTGTAACATCACTTTTATTTTGTCTGAACCAGACAGACTTGCAGCTACGGTAAATTTAAAAGGATATGATAGATTTTGAATCACCTAGATTATAACAGCTGCTTCACATCAGACCAGGTAAAAGAACAGCTTTTGAAAGGCCTTTGAAGGCAGCTCAACATGACATAAAAACATGTACCCACTGAAAGAAGTTTTACTTATTGTGTTTTCTTGTTTTTAATTTTTTTGTTTTTTGTTTGTTTGTTTGTTTTTATGCTTTATAAAGTAATATCCTTAAAATAATAAAGTTGATAATGAACTTAAATGATGGCTTATATTTGTGCACTCAGTACTCTGCTCTGTCAGAATTTCACACATTCACACTTACTCTCTGGTGTCGCATGTAGAGATCTTTTTGATTGTGTGAGTGTTTTCTTTGTGAGGTTAGGGTCAGGTCACTTTTAGGACTCATAGCCATGGGACACAAGATGCATACAGCTCCATGACGCTGTGTCTCAGACTCGACTTTGTTCCGTCTTCCACGCAACTTCCATCAAAACTACACACAAAGCATATACTCAGCACTCACGCACTCACATCTCAGACCGAACCTGATACAGCTGTCTTTTCTCATTTTCTGAAAAACATATAGCCTCAAAATGTCTGTTTTATGACTAACCTGGCCATTGTTACACTTTAAAGCAAATTATTTTACTTTTGCTAACAACAATCGCCACCATATGTAACATTTTAGGATGATGGTAAATAAAAAAAAATGTAGTGTGACAGTAGCTAAGTATAGAAGAGACAGAAAATGGGAAAACTGACTCAGTTATGTCTGACTGAAGTTTGCTAACATAAGCTAACATCAGCATTTGAAGCCTATAGCAGCAAAACTTTAGAGTGTGTCTGAAAAGAGAGTGTGTTTGAAAGAGCAATACAGTTTCAATTTGTAAGGGGAAAAAAAAAGGAGTCAGATCTTTCAAAAGTCACGTAGTCTCACTTTAGGTACAACTAAGTGTGAACGTTTGAGACAGTCAGCCATGTACGTGGATGGTCCTCACTTTGAAGTGACATGTTAACGTTTGATTTAAGTAGAAAAGAGGTTGAATAAAGGGCAGAGATCATAATTAACACCTTTTACGCTGTATTAGTGGGTTTTTTGTCTGTTTGTTTTTTTTTCTCACAGTGGATTGTGTCTGACGTAATATGCAAGTTTTTGAGAATCAGTTGGGGGGTACGGTAAATGACGAAGTATGACACAGACCACTGATGAAAAACCGCTATTTATGGAAACACATATACAGTAAGTGTTATATTACATGGGAAGCTAAAGAGTCCCATGTGATGAAGACTCAAATCAAAAGATTGTGGTCATGAGTCACTGAGGTTTGTTCTTTGATTATACCTGTGCTTATCATGTGACCTTGTGTCACTGTGGTTAAGCACTGCAGATATACGCTCACTGCCTCTCTGTAGCATCACAGCAAGGTAGGGAAATGAACAGTAAGCTGGTGGGAAACAAACTTTATTATCAAGGTTGGAAACTTTGCTGTAATTTCCTGTTTTATTTTGTTTTGTTTTATTTCAAACTGAAATAAAAGGGCTCACAATGAAAATCTATTCCAAGATGGCATATGGCTGTTCTGGTATGTAAAAAGAAAGCCAAATGGGAAAATCTCAGCACTTGATGCCTTAATCACTGAATCACTGGTCTCAAAGGCATTGAAAGCTGCCTCTTCTACCCTGCATGTCACGAACAACTCATCACAAACTGAACATACACATGTGAATTTCCGGTTCTGAAGGAACAGCAACCAGCATTCAGGTTTATACTCTGACTCATTTAAACATATTTGCTTTAAATAACATACAAACACACTTTTGTATACTTTTGTATTTTTTTATTGTTTATTGCAGTATGGCGAGGACAATGATGTTAAAACTTGGGCACCATTTTATGAAAAATATAGGGTTTTCATTTGATAATACCACTAACTACAAAAAAAAACAAACAAACAAACAAAAACTAAGAAAGGGTTAATAATGTCAAACATAAAATATATTAAAAAAAAAACAATAAGATTATGTTGTATTCACCTCAATCACTAAATGTACATTTCATAAGAGAATGTCTGATTCATCCAATCCTCCTTTTTATTTTTGTCAATTTTATACACATTTTTTACAGTTTAAAGCACAATTTAGTTTTGTTTGATTTAAAAGTCTACAGTATTATTAGTGTAGAACAGCACAGTGCAGTTTAGTTCAGGGAAGCCTGTTATGGAGGAGTAAATTACGGAGTAGCACAATCATTTTAAGTTTAGAAAAGTGTAGTTTGATTAAAAAAGTATAGACAATACATTGAGATAGTGTGATAGTTATTTAAAATAGTAAAGGAGAGCAGTATTTTTAACTACTGTCAGAACTCATTTTATGGAATTCACACTTGGTCACTTGCGTTCACACTTGGTCAAGACCAAAGAAAGTGCAGTGTTGAGTGTAAAGGAGATTGGACAAGTTTTACAAAGAGCTAAAGAGGAAAACATCTTTATCTTGTTTGATCTTATCTGAGTATCTGTAAGCAGGAAAAAACGTGCTGAAGGGGTGTACCCTAATCTGAATTTTTGAAAAACTTTGAGAGAACGTACAAAGATGTTTAGTGGACTGGTTATAATATGAACTCAGATTGGTCGAAGAATATGAACCAAGAGCAAACTGTTGAAGACTTTGCCGTTCACAGGACACACAGAATGACTTGACATTAATTTCAGAATCAATTATTAACTATTATGAAACCAGTCTGATGCTTTGAAGTCCCAACACACCCCTTTCCACACTTCCCATAATACAGATACAGAGACAGATAAATGTGTTGGTTTAACAGCCACAGACACAGACTAATAAAGGACAACATATGAACCTCCTCTGTTATACATCATTACTAATGCTCAGTCACATTAGATTTAGACTACAAAGTGTGTGTCACCACAGAGTAATTAATATAGAAATAACATCATGTCTGTGTCTACATGCAGTATTGCATTATACAAGATAGAATCTCATACAGTAATAACGATGATCAGGGAAACTAAATTAGAGACTTTTGTATGTTAGATTATTACTACAAGCTCCTAAGCAGAAGTT
>JAPZDV010000024.1:12241890-12280388 GCA_029814665.1 Acanthurus lineatus | reverse complement strand
GTAGAGTTCTTGAAGAACTTTCAAGAACTCTACCAAGTCCAGTTGCCTAAGACTAACTTTGCTACGAATTAAAGACATCATATAAATAATAAGCTGTCTCAGTCTTTTAAAGTAAAAAGTACAAACTGGTTAGGTTAAAACCAAATTAAAAGTGAGAAAGTAAATGCATTTTAGCATCCCAAACTTAGCGGCTGTGACTAAAAATAGACCATGGTATTAGTGGATTAAAATATTACAATTAAGTATTAATTCATTTTCTTAATTAAAGCTGAAGAAGGTCTATTTCTGCTATAATGGTCTGTTAGATAGCAGTTTCAAAACTTAATTATTATAGTTGCCTTCAATATATTTGCCCAGAATAACAATGACCTGGATGAATGAGAACATTCACAGAAATGATTACTTTTATCATCAATTTTTTTAACAGCAAACATCATTGTCTTTTTAAAAAAAGTACCCCAAGACTGTTATATTTTAACCCAATACATATTTATTGCATTAATGTTAAAGTAGGTTTTTCCCAGCTACATGTTTTGTGGATCAATATGCTTAATATTTTCTCAAAGTATTGACTGATTATTTTTTCTTATGAATATCTTAAAAATAGTGAGAAAGTGTTAAAGAAGTTTAAGTCACCTAGTAGTTAAATTAATTATTAGATATTAGATACATAATATATTCATATTTATTTACATAAAGTTAGTACTCTTTCTACATTTTGAAAGGTAAGGGAAACATTTATTGCCATTCAAGACAACAGAAGATGAGTGTACATTTGTCAACAAAGTGATTCAGGTTTGAACATAACGGCTCAGAGGAAAGTTTTAGATCATTTTTTACTTTTACAGTATGGATGCAGTCTTGCGCAGTACACTTTACGCAGTTTTACTACTTTCAACACAGTTAACAGTGACTTTTTCCACGCCATGTACACATTCACATACTCGCCCACTTTTTTCCTGTGAATCATGCAATTCTCTTTGTGTGCTTATGACGTGATGATAAGGCATCAATTCCCGTCATTTCAAGTTTGGAGCAACCTATGGTCACAATACTTTTTTTCTCCATATCACAGATTAGTGTAATAGCATGTTGTCCTCATATTATGAAGTATTTCCATGTTAAAATGGAGATTTTCCCAGTTAAACTTTCATAAAGTTTTAAATATTCATCATGCCAAACGGACTGAGCTGCATCCATGTAGATGATCATAGTATGTTTAAAGTGAACACACAGGGTAGAAAATAATTCTATAAACTGATCTCACTTGGTCACACAGTTGGCAGACTGATGGGCAATACTCCTGAATGTTGTATGATTGTTTCCCTTTTCCCATGAGCTGACCAGCTGAAAAAGGGAACAAACAAACAGAGCGAACAAACATTGAAACAAACTTTCAAGGACAAGAATGGGTGGTGAAGATAAAAACTGAAATGAACTGAAATAACTTTTCCAGCAGATTTGCAGTAACTTTCTGTTTAATTCCAACAAGCATTTTTTTCAAACTCTTTCCTGAAAAAAAGTCCCTCTTTATTGTTGGTTTCTGCCGCTGAAACAGAAGAGTGCTAGTCTTGTGATGTGAAACTTGAAAAATCACTTGAGAAAAATGAAAAAGAATACAAGATATACAGGCTGAGGAAGCAGACAATGCTTACAAGATCAAGAGAGTAGATAAATAAAAGATAAAATTCACAAAGCAGACAAATGTGGAGATGTCTGTATTTAGCCTATGCTGTTTTTTTAGGTCAGATAAGGAAAACGCCTACATTTTCAGAAGTGATGGGTTTTTTTTAGGTCACTTTTTAGTTCTACTTCACTACATTGTAGACTATTTTATTTAGATTTTTATTTCACTACATTTCTTTGAGAGTTTTGGTTTCAGTTAATTTTACAAATTTTACATGACGCAAAATCTGCAACCAGCTCAGACATTTAAATTCGTAACATTGGCTTTACATGATCTTTCACATAAAAAGCAGTGTAATTAGAAACCTCTGTCATGCTTCAGATATTACTGAGCTGTTAGCAGTTCCATCAGATACATTTTGCCTCTTTTTTTCTTGATGGTTTTTATATAAAATAATTGTTAAAGGGCCCAAGTCCGGCAAAACTTTTACAGATAAGCAAAAAAAGACAAAAGATAAAAAATGAGCAAATTTTTTTGTTGAGTTACTTTATAGTCAAGCCTCTCCAGGTTCAACTTGTCGCCAACAGAGGGGGCTTACTCCAAGGATGGAAACTACTGGGTTAAAATTCCAAACTTAATTTAAAGTAGTTATCGTTACCCCCCTTTGATTCTCTACAAAATTAAAATGCTGCTCACACACTGATGCATTAGTATTGGCAACTTAATACATACAGACATACATACATATTAGATATTGAAATTTAACATGGAATGGAGTATTTTTACAGTGTCACATTGATACTTTTACTTATTTAATTAAAGGCACTAAATTGTTCTTCCATCAGTGTGGTGAAATGATACTCAAGCTGGTTGTAAGTTAACAAAAGAGGAGGGTTTTTTTGCAGTAATTTGTACATTTAAATGCTTTTATTTGTAAAAAAAAAAAAAAAAAGTCAGGTAAGTTCAAGATTATATTGACAGTTGTGAGAAATAGCACATTCCTATGAGCCTGTCAAGCACAAGCATGAAGGGTCCCAGCTGCTGTCCTCATGCTGTGCGCTCAGCTCTGCTCAAACCCACATAGCACACATTCCTCACTGACTCACCAAACATATGCGTGTGTGTGTGTGTGTGTGTGTGTGTGTGTTCTTTACTCTACCTCTTCTAGTCTACTCATCTTCCCTCAGTCACTCACACAGCATCGACCTGCATGTGTGTTTGGGTATGACTTAAGCTGCCTTTCCACTGCATGGTACAACTCAGCTCTACTAGCGTTTGTTTTTCTTGACTCGTTTTCCGCTGCTGATAGCATTTTGTCAATGTGGGCAGGATTTCAGCTGATAACTCATAGTGCTCCCCCCCGTCACTTAGAAAACAACATAGGAGCTTTAGTTTGGTCTTGAGAAGCATCAGTCTTTATTCACTGACAAACTGTAATCTACACTCTACATTTACTGTAGTGCTAAACTGATAGCTTCACCACTAATTGCTTGTATTTACCGTCACTCTCTGGCGTTTATTTTTTTTTCTCACTCAACCCAACACTCCCTATGCACACAAATGAACAATGCAACTTTTATAACAGAGTATACTGCAGGAATGGCTTCTGTCACTTTTTAGTATCAGCTCAGCTTATTTATCTGGAAAAAGAGAGTAAAACAAAAAGCAGTGGAAGTTTCTGTGGCTATTTAAATTTTTATTTATTTATTCATTGGAAAAAGGAAAAAGAGAGAGTATAAAAGTAGAGTTGAGATGAGTATTACCATTCAGAAAAAAAAACATTATTTTGAGGTCAGTGGTTGATTACAGGTTAGGGGTCAAGGGTCAGGCAAGCAGTATTTGAGCCTCAAAGACGTGAATGAAAGTTTATGGTTTGGTTAGTCTATTTAATTTTCCAAAAAGTGACCTAAGTAAGTATGCATGTGTGTATTTGTATGTGTGCATGCATATGCGTGTGTATGTGTGTGTGTGCGTGTGTGTCTGTGTGTGTTATCATAAAAATAAGTCCATGACTCACAGTCCATTATATAACGTGGCCGAGCACTACTTAAACTGCCCGTCAAAACACTCACACCACCCAGTCTGTTAAGAAGAAGTGCCACCATATTAAGAGCTTAAGTTCATTCTCAATGGAGAACCATGTTGTTGTTGTTTTTGGTTTTGTTTTTGTGAGTTCTGTGTAACTTTAAACAAAGCATTAAATCATTTTTTGCCTCTTTGTTCAAACACACAAGCCTGCATGGAGATAAAAGGATTGTTTTTGCGCTGCATGCCCGCATACACAAACACATGCTGGTGCCTGCATCATTTCCTGCCACAAACTGAAAACAGGTTTCACCTGCTGATGTCAGAAGACCTCGCCTTTTTTTCAAACTTGAGCAATGCCAGACCACACCCAAGAACGCACCTCCAGGTTTCTCACACATACACACACACACACGCATACACACAAATACAAAGACAAATGCATGCTCACACAGTTTGTGGTATATTAATGTGTTGTAGAGTGTTGACTGATTTTATCCATGTGGTTTTCTCTACTGTAATTACTCCTGCACACAGTTATTGGGTACTTTTTTTTTTATTGTGTTGGCTTACGTGCTGTTCATTCCTCCACTCTGCTAAGTCCTTTAATACATCAGTAATTAACAGAACTGTCACTGTAAATATCAGGGTTTGATTCTTGGTCCAAAGGTTGTCAAAGGCATGGGTGTGTATTACAGTGTCTGGGTGTGTGGGTGTGTGTGAGTGTGTGTGAGAGTGTGCTTGAGTAGCAGTTTTTTCCGTAAATGACACCATGTGTGAGAGCGTCGAAGTCACAGAATTCTGACCCAGTTAGCATCACAAAGAAGGTGTTGGCACTTTTAATGCCTTGATGAAAGATTGAAGACAGCCCGCAGAAGACAAAAAGAGACCTGGATTTAGTCTTGGGATTACTAATACAAATCTGTTTGCCAGGCAGGGCTGTTGACCACATGTTGCTCCCCTTTCTCAACAAATGCAGTTTGCTTGCAGAGTTTTAAGAGCTCCATAACAAATCCACAAGACCAGATGGAGAATGCAGCACTTGCCCTAAACCACATAGTTCTTGAGAAATAAAAATCTGACGCTTCAGCGTCTCTCTGTAAGCTGGAAGTAAACTGGAAGTCTGTAACTTTCCACATGATCAATCAACACAATCATGACAGAGCATGTGTTGTATTTGTGGAGCTGAAATGTAGTTAAACTGCTGCTGTCACTGTCACATGAAAGGTGTGACCTGGCAAACCAGATCAGCATTTTTTTTAGGAACACGTCACCTGTGTGTTTATTGTTTGGATTTACAGGTAAAGTAAAAACACATGGATACAGAGAGGAAGTCCATTTGCATTTGAATCGTGAAACATTTAAGGCCACAGTAATTTTCTGCTAAAGTTTAATAAGTCCATTTAATCCTATCTGATGCTGTTAAATGTTCAATGTTAAAAAAAAAACAAAAAAAACTTGCATTAGCTCAATGTGTACAATAAGCTTTAAATGGTTTTTAATGAGGAAGCACTTAAATAACATAAACATGGAAAATACTATTTTGGGCTGTGAAGAACAATAATTATTGTTCAGGTTGACTGCCACAATTGCCAGTGAGCCACATTTAAGCCCTATAAAGCCACATAAACACTACAAAATATCGCATTTACTCATCATTTGCAGAACCACTGAGGCATTTGTGTGTTTGAAAGAAGTCACTGCTGTTCTATGAACCTGCGTGCCAAAGCATTTTGGCGAATGGACTGTCTCCAATGTAATTTGAATATGAGGTCTTTAAAATTTAGACACTATTTGGGAGCAGATGTTCTCATTAAAAGAGCGATGGGTAACATATGGTCAGAATTTCTGTTTAAAACACTGAAAACAGAAACTAGTATCATTAACAGAGAGAGAAAAAGTAGCAGTTATAATGAAATTCAAACAACATCTTTGTGCTATGCTGCAAAAATATATACCAAAGTTAGCATGCTAACTAGCTAGACCTGGTCTCTGCTGTCTCACCTAAAAATCGCACTACTCAAACAAAAAAAAGGTACAAATGATCAAAGTATCTTGATTTGTGTTGGGGAAGGGTTGGTTGTCCTCTGTTTTAGTGTTTCTGATGCGTTCCTAATAAACCCTTACTCACTGAGTTAGATGTGAAAATCCCAGCCTGAGAATCCAAACCCTCCTCTTGTTCCTCTCCCACCTCACACGTCTTTTGTTCCCCCTTAATGTGTCTTTATAGAACCAAGAATTAGATAATCCGATTAACACACATACGTAAGTGATAATGATCAGATAATAGGATCACTAGCTATGAGGCTAACTGAGCTAACAGGCTAACTGCAGCTATAGAGTAAAGTGAGCAGCAGTGAGCTCTCTTTCTGGTGGCATGTTGCCTCAGATCACTTTTTACACATTGAACCTCTAAATGTGGCTACACAGCAATCGTCCCTAAATATGTTTTCCTCCTTTCTGATTTGCAAAGAGGATCAGGAATGTGACATATGAACATAATCTTGTAATTTTACCATCCATGTGAAAAAAAACACACATATACACGCTATCACACCACCACTGTCATGTCACATCTTTACACCTTCATACTGTTTCACACACTTTACAAGAGAGTCTTTCAAATTTGAAGTGAGTAGCATAGGTGGTGAGTGTGTGTGTGTGTGGGAGAGACTGTGTGTAGCTGAGGTCTCTGTGTGTGTATGTGTGTAGGTGTGTACCTATGTGTGTGTCAATAGTGGTGTAGTGGGAAATACAAAGTGTATGTGAGAGAGAGGAAGAGAGATGAGGGACTGGACAGAGGAGGCTCAGTCTCTCTCTGTATTCTCTTTCCAAGGTGGCCCTGTGTTAGTGAATTATTTACTCAGTCCGCCTATTTACATTTGATTTAGTCAAAAAATATTATGTAAAAAGAGTAAATAAATATCACAGTGTGCCTCTATCACTCCCTTTCACATAAATCTGTGTTATGTGTTTACTCAAATTTTCAACTTTAACAATTAAGTTATGTATCAAATAACAAATACCAATGAAAATTATTCCCAGTTATTTTCATAATAAAATGAAGCCAATCATACTTTTACCAAAGCCAAAAAACTATAAAATACCTGTCAAATTCCTTACGTAGAGCCTACCTTCAATTTCCACCATCACATGATGTGACCGTGAACTCATCTGGACTTTCATTCACCATAAATTTAAATGGTTTGAATCAGCTGCAGTCCTGGGTTATCAAGTTTATCCTTATCATATCTTATTGGTTACTTCTATCCGATAAACACTATTTTCAACAGTAGCTTTATTAAGCAATTCTTCCCGGTCTTTATTAATTATCAACTGGTGACTGCCAGGAACAGAAAGTTAGCTCAGTCAGCTCAGAGAAAAAAAAAAATAAAATTCTCTAGTTAGTTTTTGTGTTTCATTACAATTGAGGCTCAGTCACATCTGTGAAACTGGCCTCTTCCCGTCATTTAGATCTCTCCCTCTTTCTCCGTGTGTGTGGTGTTCCTGCAGAGTGTAGCCAGAAACATACTTTTCCTTTTAAAGAAACAGTCAGCAGGGAGACAGAGTTAGACAGAAAGCGTAGGACAGAATACTTCCACGGCAAACAGATATAAAGGTAGAGCCAATACTGGGGAATAAGGGCTTGAGACATGGAGGTGTAATCAGTCGGGCCTGGCATGCAGTCAAGCAGGACAGACAGATAACAGGAGATAGTGGCATAACATCAAAGAAGCAGACGGAGTAGTGACGTAGAAGCTGATGATTGTTACACTCTAAATATTCTCAAGAGAAAGAATCCTGGTGTCACATTAAAAAATTTTTTTGTTATGTAACATGTAATTTGCCAGCCAAAAATATAGAATTAATAAGCAGTTGTGTTTGTCTTGTTTGGTTTTCTGCCGGTTGAAGATGTCACATCTTCAGAGTGCTACTGTAGCCTTCAGGAACTTAACATCTGAAGTCCAACTTTACTTTTATTGTAACTTGGGGATAAAACTCAATAAAGTTCTTATCTCTCTTAAAGCTATTGAACAGCGTCCTAAAGCCTTATCTTTGCTTTCAAATATACTGTCGGCCAAAGTCTTCAACCTTTTATCTGCGTAAGATTTACCCCGTGCTTATCTTAAAATTCATCATACACGGGCTGTATCTTTTCCCTGGCCCTAAAGGAACAAGCTTCTCCTCTCAGCAGGGTTAAAGTTTACTAAATATCCTTAAACCAATAAAGTGGAATAGGCAAGAGCATCAGTTAATGTATTAACAAAACATGTTGCCAAGCAGGAAGACAGTCGTAAATAGCACTACAACAAGTACACTAATTAACTAGTGCTATGCATTACAGGAAAGGGAGGAAAATTCAGTGCATTACAGCTTGCAATCAAATATTATCCTGACAGTAAATTAAGAGAATTTTTTAGAAAAGTCCTAGTAAGATCGTCTAATCGGAATTTAGAGGTAAAATTGGAATATAGGAAAATAATATTTCAGTTTCGTTTTTTTATTATTTATAATATAATACAAATTTCAATTGTTATCCAAGACAAAGGACCTCTGGTGTCTACAAGTATTATGTTTAATTTCTCATTACTTACACCCAGAAAACAAAACATTTTACAGAGGTAACTTATAAAAATAATGACTGATGTTGGTAAATGGTGAATTTTGATTATTTTATGTTGATTTATTTCCATTCAAGTTTAATAGTGTTGGTTGGAGTTTGCACAATAGTCTTCCCACAGTCTGCGTATCAGCCACACAACTGTTGTTTTACTGGAAGCTGTCAGAGTGCAACTTAAAATACTCATCTGTTTTTCCTTTGCTGTCTCTGTCTCCGTCTCTCTTCAATGTTTTTTTCTCTTAAGCAACAAAAAACTTTTTATCGGGGGGCAATTTTTTGCAGGATAGTAAAATCAAATCTAAGGATCTCTGAGACAGTTTTCATAAAATCCAGGCTTCCTCTATAATGTGACAATTATGACACTGATGATGTATAAATTTAATTTCCTTTTAGTTTTTTGGGATGTTTTTCTCCCGTCATCTAATTTAAGAGCGGGTTATAAATGTTCAGGGTAGTTTCACGCAGAGCCAGAGCTCATTTCCTGGCAGTTGCTTCAGCCAGCACTTCAGAACATTTTGTTTCATTTGTTTAATTTTCCAACTGTGGCTTCCCGTTCATCCCTCCCCCGTCATTCTTCTGCCTCTCTTCGTCCCAGCCCCATTTCCGTGTAAGAAGGAAGAGCACTATGGTGCTTTGGAAAGTGGGAAGGGAAATGAAGGAGGAGGCGGTGGGGGAAAGACCGAAGTTTTAAGAAATAGTAAAAATTCAGCGAATTTATTAAGAGTCTCAGCGAGAGGTGAAACACATGCTGGAGAATAAAAAAAAGAGAAAAACAGATGAAGCACAGAGCGAGTTTAAAAGGAAAAAGAAAAGTAATAGAAGCTGACATGTACAGCTGTGCTTTTTCTACTCTGCTTCACCCTTTAAAAACAGCCTTGCTCAATACCGAAGAGTTTGCGATAAGAGAGAGGAAAGGTTGGGGTTTTGAAAACTCTCCTAACAGACTGCAGGTCAATCATTTCCTGTTACTGGGAGAATGTAATGTTCTTCCTGGCACGACACGCGGCGTACAACTACTGCATCTACTTTCCTCTTCTGTTTCTAGACTCATAAACAGGCAACGTGCAGACACGTTAACTTTTCTATTCAGTCAGTGTCAGGAGTATTTCTTGGAACTAGTACTTAGTATTTTAACTGGCTCTTTTGTTTCATGAAGTGGGTTCTGCTTAACTGTGTCAGAGGGTAAACCCACTTTCTGTACAGTTTGTTTGGGTTTTCTCTCCCATATTTTACAAGATCCATTTTTTTGTTGGTTTTTCTATGTTTTTTTGGGTGTTGTCAGCAGCACTAAAATCTGTCCATGTCCTTCCAGTGTTGGCAAAAGAACACCATGATTAAATAGTGCTAAAAATAAAATCCCCAAAACATCTGCTGACTTCTAGCAGCTGAACGTGGTGCTCAGCGGACGCAGGAGGAAACCTGGATCGCAGCCACACGGACAGCCTGCTTTATTTGTGGTAGAATCATTGTAGATCTGCCACAGGGCCGGAGCAGCGGGAAAACACCTCCACGCAGAGTGAGTCATGTAGCTGCGGACGCGGATATCTCCTGACAACACTCTGTGGTGACCTTGAATTGAAAGGGAGCCTGCAGCACACACACACACACAGTCACACACAGTCACACACATACACAGAGGGGTAGGTCACCAACTTGCTGATAAAGCATTTGCTGTGCCAACACACTGATGTTTTTAAAGAATAGCTTACTATTTAAATCATATTTACTCAGAGAGGGGCAACTTTTTATTGCTATTATTATGTTTTATCTATGTTTGCACTTCTAGAGATGGAAACAGTGGGATTGTTGTACACACAACAGGTGCTGTACTAAGGGATTGAGGGGCAAGTCCCCTCAAAAGTCAGGATCCAAAGCATATAGCACATAGCATTACTTAGCTTAGCATTACTAGCTTTATTGGTGTTAAAATGTACCGTGCAATAATGTTTTGTAAGAATTTGTGTGCAAAACTGTGGTTATATTTGTAAGACATAAAAAGACATGCACAGATTTGTCCTGAAAATAGTCAGATCTGTCTTCCAGCCATCCTCAAAACAAGTGTTGAACCAAAATTGAAGCCAGCTAACGTCAGCTGACATTAGTGTTTATACACAAAATAGAACACGATGTGCAAAGACAGGCTCACACCATTTTAAATGTTTCAGTGTGACTAAGTGTGACAGTTGCTGCAAAACTGCTTCAAAGGACTCCATCTTTTAATATGAGTCACACCATATATTCATGCGCTTTTTTCACTTTTACTTTAAGTTTTGCTCTCTCTCTGCGTGCCACGTAAACTGAGGATCTTAGTGACTTATATTATCAAACGTGTGCTACTGACATATGGATCCAAGCTCTTAAAGGGTTGACCTTTAACCTTCTGTTACCTTTTTTCTATGACTGGCCAAAAAGTAAAAAGGTTTGGATTGTATTTGTCGTCAGATCAGAAGATCAAATCAATACCATAAAAGCAGAGGTAGACTTGTTTTGTGCCACAATTCTTTATAGTCGGTGTATCTGTGAAGTGTCTGTTTGCTCCTGAGGGGGGAAACACTTCACTCTGAGAATTTTGTTTGGGATGTGGATGAGAAATGGGTAACTCCGCAGAGAAAACACACTTTCAGAATGGAAAAACACACACGTGTGCACACATACAAACACACATTTCAGATTTCACTCAGTTATAAGAAAAATCCACCACCTCTGACTCCCCTGGGGCAAAAAGGCTGATCAACAACTTTTGAGTTTCATGCTGGAAAAACGCATGCTTAATTACTGTAAACTGCAGTTTAAAGCATCACTGTTAGAATTTGGCAAAGAATTTAATTCATAACTATTTTTATTTGAACATCTGTCTCATGATAAAGTTTTGCCCACGGCAGAAAAATCCTCCAAAACCACACTTGAGCACTGAGAGAGGAAACAAAAACGATATTTCCTCATTATTGAGGAGCATTTCAAAACACATAACTTCTTTCCTGAACCTGTTCCTCTTCTTGACATAAACAAATTTCATTTGTACATTCTGTATATTTGCAATGATTTACACCTGCCAAGAACATTTCTCATGTTTGTTTGATAAAAATATGTGTGTGTGTGTGTGTGTGTGACTTACAATGTGAAGAACAAATCTGTTGACAAAGTCACATTGTAGGGAGTTGCTTTACTTATGGCAACAAAACAAAAGTCCCCTAAACTTGAACCATTACATTTTGGAGTGAGTATTTTCTTTGAAGTTCTGATAATGTAAGTTAACGTTACGGTCAGAGTTAGGGTCAAAGTTAGGCAAGTAGTAGTCATGGTAAGGGTAAGTTTCCAGGAAATAAATGGAAACCTATGTAATTTCCTAAAGATGATTATAGAATGACTTTGTGTGTGTGTGCTTTCCAAATTGATCCCATTGCCACTGTTGCTATTGAGTGTCAAGCTTCATCACTGCTGATCCCACCTTGAGACAAACCCTGCAGAAACAAGTCTAACCAGTCCAGCGTCATACCGATCTGTGCCACAGGCACAAAAAAGCCAGCCTCACACTGTAAGCCAAAACTGAGCGTGACCTCAGTGCCTCAGTTAGAGCTCGTGTTTGTCTATCTGTTGCTGCCCTTTAAAGATTTTCAAATGATCCTTCAATGTTCATCATAAGTTATGATCTTTGTATTTAATAATGTGCCAGAGAGCTTTATTTCTCCCCTTATTTGTATCATCTAATTCTGTTGTTACTCAAATTTATGGTTAAATATAGAAACAAATCAAATATAAAAGGGTAATTAGAATCACATATTCAATATTAGCTGGAGTGAAAGGAAGCTGGAAATGCCCACGTTAAACAAACAGCTCTTTCAGCCTTTACTATTATTGGGGTAATCAGGGAAAACAAAGCTCAAAGTACAGACACAAAATCAATGAAATGACTGTGTGTCAGACAAAACTAAATTTTAAAAAAATCATACTGGGTGTCAACAATTTATCCAATTAATCCTGTAATTGCTACTTTCATAAAATCACAATAATAGATGATTGACAAGAGTTAACCTTGAAACAAAGCAACTTAAAAAAAAGAGGTTGGCAGAGGAGAACTGAAACAAATTTACAAAATAGAATATAGAAACTCTGGAAACAAGATTGGTAAGATAACTGGTTTGTGGGAATAAAGGTCAAGGCCTGAGAAAGGAAAACACCAGACCAGGATTGACAAATGACTGTTTCTGGTTTCCCGTTTGCTCCTTCGCAGTGACACATACACAAAAAATTCTGACCAGTCATCATGCATTTCGACCTGTCAGATTACTGGTAGTAATACTCATAATTTACTCATTGTATGGACTGATGTAAACAGAAAGACGCCTGTTACAATATATGGGGATTCCACAAGTCTTTTAACACCTTGCAATACTATACCACCCCAGTGAAAAGAGGGTGCAACTTTTGTATCATCTAAAGTTTCTAAAACATTTCCTTGGCTCGTCCTGTATTACTCTGCAGAGTGGCTAATGGCTTATTTACATTATTTCTTTTTAAAAAATGAGTTATTTTTTTCTGTTCAAAAATAAATGAAAATAAATGCTAAAATCTGGTTGCAGAGAACAAGTGTATCACCTGAACACTATGCTTTGTTGGAAATTTAGAGATTTTAGAATTTTTTTTTCAATGCTACAATAATGAAAAATCTATTGAAAACATAATATTGAAAAGTGAAAGAAGATTTAGTTTCATTGACATCATTTACTGCAACACCTAAACCGAAACTGTTTAGATTTACATTGAGGCTTTAGCCAAAAAATCCTGTCCTTTCGGACTTGGTTGTTCTCTTAAATGAGGAATAGTCGTGTCAAGTCAAAATGACCCTCATAGTATTGTGTTTGCACACTCAGTGCATTTGTGCTGTGTGTGTTCAGTGTATTATTTCCAAAGTCCACAGTCCCTGTTGGCAAATTATTCTGCACTGACACATCTTTATTCATCACATGATATATATCAGGTGAACATGTGTACCTGCCTCTCCTAACAAATGCATATATTTGAAAAGGCAGGTACTTTCCCTGGCTAAAAAGTAAACATGGGCTCCTGACCAACTTAAACCACTGACTCATTTTCCCTCCTCGTGCTGTCATCCCTTCTCCTCCTTCTCCTCCTCCTCCTCCGCAGTCATCCCTCAATCTCTCTCTCTGTCCTGATGAATCACCTGATAAATTAGGAGGCATGAGAAGCTCAGTCTCATCACATTTCTGCAGCGGCCATGTTAGCTCTCCAAACCAGCTCGACGGCTGTTGCTAAGCAACAGGTGAACCTGCGCCCGCTTGTGAGAGCAATGTTTGGAACGTCACCATAGCGATGTTGTGAGGAGTTAAATATTTGCAAAGTATCACTTAATAGAGACACAGACAGGTCAAACTGTATGTTTCAGGGCCTTAAAGTGAAACTGGGCCTTAGATAGAAGAAAAAAAGAGGAAGAATTAAGGTTATCATGTTATTTTATGTTCTAAAGCCAGCAACTATAACAGCCACATTGAAATAGAAATAAAGAATCAAAACATAACAACGATTCGTCTCTATCATCTTCCTGGTCAGCATCAATTTTGTTTCAGTACAACAGAAACCTTAGCGGCATCTCTGTATGTATGGCTGTCATCATGAGCCATATGATGGTGACTGTGCAGTGTGCAGTCATCCAGAATGAGTCAGACACCTCAAAAGTTCCCCTCAGTTTCCCTCCCATTAGTGCAGAAAAGCAAGTGTCTCTTTGAAAAAACGTTCCCCGAGGGATGAAGCACGGATTGCACAGGTTTCTTTTCAGCATTTCAGCGTTATATAAAAGCTGTACAATCATAATGGAGAATGTTGTTCAGCTCTGGGAAGAGAAACCATGAAGATGTTTGAACAGGAGTTTCACCTGCCTTCGATCATCTATAATATTATATTTTTCAGATTCCAAACTTAAATATTCTGAATATTTAGCAGAAATGTCACTCAATTACAATACAGAAGGAAAAGTACTATTAAATTTTCCGTATTAGGAAAATGTACAGTACTTGTTTTTGGCAGCTTGAGTTACAAGGGACTTTTCTGATTTGGATTTTACATACAAAGCAGAAGAATAGGATATTAAGTATGGCAAATTGTTACAGATGAAACCACTCAACACTGTGTTAGTATGATGCAGTTAATAATAATGCATTAACAATACATTTTTAACATTTATTTCTTTAATGGTTGTTTCTAATTATTTTTCTGTACTCATATTAGGATTAGAACTGCAGTCCACTTGCACTATACTGTTGTACTGCTACATTTACTCATCTAAATATCTAAATACTTCATTCACCACTGATTAGATTCATGAATAACATAAAAAATTAGGTTGATGTTGATCAAAGTAAAGATTAAGTATTGTAACTATTGTTACTGAAGCTGAACTAAACATTTAAGAGGTCAAATGTGTCTAAAAATAACTGAAAATGAATTATAACAAATTTCTGACCGTATCCATTCCCTGGCCTACTCTACCGATTCAGTTACATGTAACAGCAGATGCTACGTGGTCTGATGAGGGTAAACACAGACCTATTTAAGTTAATGATCTATCAGTAAAGCTTAGTGACGTTACACCGTCACAATCCACAGATGCTTTGCAAGTGCAGTATAGGGATGTGGAGTGTGTGTCGTATGACCTGCGGTGGCTTTTTCTTCCCTTTGTGTATTTCAGTTACAGTAAAGACAAAACACAAGTTTCCTACATGAACAGGAGCATTTATTGAGCTTAAATCATGTCTGCGTATCAGGTTTCGTGCCATAGACATCAAAGAAAAAATCCATGTCATTCTATTGGAAGATCTCACAGCAAAACAAATGTGTTTATTCTGTTTGATGCAACGGAAAAACAAGATTTTTATAAGAAGACTCATGTGACGAGAGAGAACTTATTGAGTTAGAAGATAAAATTAAGCATGTGGAACGGTTGCTTTTAATAGATTTAAATTCTGCCCAGCTGAAGAATATGCTTCCTGTGTTATGTATTTACACAACAAAACAATATGTGTTCATAACAGGTTTTATGTAATGAGAAAAAAATATTTAAGATTTGAAACGCCTGAGCTCGTAAGCCTTCATCCGGTGACCTTTTTTATTTTTTTTTATCGCATTTTTCTCCGCTCTGCTATCTTTTCCCTCCATTTCTCAAATGACGCAGCATTTCATGGTCATGCCCTAACATGTTAGAAACCTGCGCGCTCCCTGGTATGTAGAAAAAACCCCAGTGGAAAACTTGGCAACGAGCATCGGAGCACTAACTCGCTTAGTCACCAAGGAACCACAAAAAAAAAAAAAAAAAAAACATAACAACCTGTAAGCCATCGTCAGCAGGAATGCTAATATGAGCTCGTGTTTGTGGGAGCACGTAAGTGTGTGTGTGTGTGTGAGTGCCCCTCCCTGTTGGAGTGACTTTCCATGCAACTGAGTCAAGAGCAGAACAGAAACAAGAACAGTGAGGTAACCACATAACGCAGAAATAAAACACACTACCAACACGCATGTCACTGCACCCATTTGCTGCATTTACCTTTGTGCCATTTTACTGGCAGGCCCATGAGAGAGAGTCTGGCAAAAGAGGAGGAAAAGTGAGAAAGACGCAGAGATTTTTTCCACACCCTTTAGATTTTCCCAATGCTGTCAGGTTTATTAGGTGAGTTATTAATATCTAAGCTGCAGTTATTAATAGCCGAACATGAGAGGCCTGCCTGGCTTCGGTCGGCCTGTCAGACTGTCCATCTGTCTGCGTTAGAGGCCTGTGAGATGTGATGCCAGCACATGAGAACCAGTTCAGTTCTCAGTGGAAGCTTCTCAGGCCCATTGATATCATTAATGCACCATGCAGTGATTTTTTACAGAAAATCTGATGAAAAAGCAATTTTTTTTCAACACGCAAGCACAATTATTCAGACAAAGCTCAAACCACTGACGAAATTAATGACGCAGATAAATATGTATGGAGAGTTCTGATTTGGGGATACACTTAAGAAAGTACAACGAGAACTGGGACGTGATCTGGCGGTAAAGTTGTAATGAAACTATGGTGCAATGTATCCTGAAGTGGAAGTGGGAAGTTACTTTGTACGTGCGTAATATTTAGTACTTTATTTAATACTTTATAGCTTCACTTCTATTTTGTAGGACTTCATAATTTTAGTCCAAAAGATTTATGTAATATCTGCCGGTACTTTTTACTTTTCAAAAAGTGTGACTTGAACACCTAAGACATATAAGAACATTTTAGTGAAGGATTTGCCTTCTGTCATATTTACTTTTACTTAGATATTTAAGACTTTTTAAGCTGCTGTCAAAACATTTAGAGGAAATTTCAAAATTTTAATGAAACAAAAATCATTTAACTTGGAATGCTGGTTGAATACTGTTTATGAGTTTTCTGTGTGCTTACCTGCACAGTTTAACATGGTTTTGTGTGTAGAGGCCCCATGTTGATTCTGTCCATGTGTTTGCATGTGTCACATCAACATTTAGTGATCAATAATACCGAGACTTTTTACACTTGCGCAACATTTATTCAAATGTTTGCACCGTCATTGCCAGGATTGCATGTGACTCATGTGAGTGGGTGACACATGCAGCAGCAGCAGCAGCAACAGAAAAATGTGAAGTGTCCTGATTAGCAGATATCAGCACGAGAGTCATATAGAAAAATAGAACGGAAGCTTTGTAGATTTTAGATTGTGGATTTATTTATTTTTTTTTAGAGTTTCTTTTCCTGTTAATCTCTCAGCTTCGTTCTCATCCTCATTTTCCCACATATTTCACTGCTAATTTACAATAATGTCTTATCATTCCACATTTGTGGAGGGTCTGCTTTGAATTGACCAACCATCAATACACGGAAAAAAGCAGATTTGGTCAAAAAAAAAAAGTGAGTGAAACAGTTCTGCTCAGATTATAAAGTCATTATGTACTGGTTTACAGATTATATCTGCTATAATTTAATATTGAGAATGGATGACTAAAAAGTGTGGGACTATTTTTATTTTTTCTCTATTAAAAGTCAGAAACCACTGTGTGAAAACAGCCCTCATAATGTACGTAAGTCTTGGAAATAGTTGTAAAGTTGTACCATGTTTGTGCAAGTTATTTGCCATTTGGAGATGAATAATGGCCTTATTTTCCAGCGTGTGTCATACAGTTAAAAGTGGGCCAAGGGTGTGAATCTTTCATAAACACTTAAAAAAAAAATATGCTTGGTATGAGTCATATAAAAATTTAAACAATGATATGTTATATTATGAGAGTGTCGAGAGTCAAGGATTAAACAAAAATAGTTAAACATACCAGTAAATTACAAGTATGTTGCCTGAAATGCACTTATAGCAGATGAAAGTCCAGTGTTTTTCAGGTTAATTACCCACAATGTTTATTTTTACTCACTTCTATCTTTCTTTTTAGGTCAAAAGTATCATCAAAACTTCAAAACTTGTGTGCCGGTAACTGCTGGATGTCTGTTGGTGCTTTGCTGTAATATTAAGGCTGCGATTTGATCATAACAGAAACCAAACGAAACAAGGGGAAATGTAGATGTATGTATTCTGGTAAAGACAAACATCTGTCACGGGCAAAAAAAAAAAAAAAAACACACTCAGATGCTTTACAGTATGCTGCCTGAGACAAAGTGATTTACACTTCCTGAAAACCTGTCATTAGTCAGAGGAATGTATATACTGTAAATATGTGATTATGTGTGTGTTGAGGCGTTTTGCTGCGGAACATCTCTGCTTTGCTTGTTAGTGTGGGATGAGAAGTAGTGTCAGTGTGTCAGTGTTCAGGTCTGAACCAACAGCCGTCTTTCAGGTGCTGGAATGATAAATCACTTTCTAAGAAACACTCTCATCATTCACAGGAGTGAATATGTAGAGACTGAGAATTAAAAACAACATTGGATGACTATGGGCCTGGACTGAGAAGTGCAGGGGAGCTGAGTAAATAAGCCACTTTGCCTTCACATGCCTACGAAACTGAAACATTTCACACAGCTCGCTAAAAATACACAGTTTCTTTTTTTTGTTGTTGTTTTACTCCCCCTCCTCCTTTCTCTGAGCTCACCAAATGAAACCTGAGGCAAAGGGAGGGTCATCCGGGAACATGGCATGGAAACTCCTCCCAGTCCTGGGAGGGGTTTTCTTGGGCAGCTATAAAGCCACACGACAGCGTGCTGAGTTTACTTAAGTCTGGACACAGGTATCGAACAGTCAACCGTGGATCAGAAGTGACTTTTTTCTTCTTTTGACTAAAAGAGGTACAGCATGTCCGAAATGCTTGACGACATCTTTACGAAGGTGAGTCAAAGTTTAGTGATTTATATTTTGTTTTGGGAACAACCCAAAAGAAAATGCTTCCTAAAGTTTGGGTGGGTGAGCTCTGTATTGCATTTCCTGGATTGTTTGTTTATTCCGGCTTGTTTTACTCCTCTGGGAATCGCTGATTTGACAGTGAATTCCTTTGAACTGAGTTAAGTCACTGAGGATTTCTTCATTTTAAAGGGATAATGAGATAAGGGAGTCAGTCAGCTCTCGGTTGTTAGTTTCATGAATTCCAATCTTCCACTAGCAGACTGTTTATGAGAAATAGAAAACAGTCAAAAACTGCAATCAACCACATTTAATTTGTGTTTTATGATCTCGTGTAACTTGCAGAAAAAGGTTTTGTGACTCTTAGTTCTGAACGGTTCCTTTTTTTTGTTTGTTTTTCAATGATTGCCTTTTTTATGACTATGTTTTGATATTTTCTGTCTCATTTCCATTTTTGTGAAATGAATCTTGAATATTAACCTTCCACAGTTTAAGTCATCTCAGTAAAATACTCCATTTGTCATAGAGAACAAGATCCAACAAGAAACAATGATGATTATTTAACATGCAGCGTGTTCTTTTGAAATTTGTATGTGTCAGAGTTTGTTTGCTAACTATGTCAATCATCTGTAACAGAACTTCATGAACCTGGCCCTGGATGATCCCCTGCTTGTGCCACAGTCTCAGCTCAAAGTACCAGGGCAGAGAAGCCTGAACCAGTCATCCACCTTCCTCTCTCCCCTCTCCCCTCCTGCCTCTTCGAGCCACAGCTTGAGCACCGAGCATGTTAACCATAACGACATCCCCAGCCTTTTCTGGCCGTCCGACATCTGGAGCCAGGGCCCTGTCTCCAAACCCAAACAGCTCCCCTTCAGGCCTGACCGCTCCATGAGCCTGACGGAGGCCAGCAGCAGCCTGCTCTCCTCCTTTGCACAGATGAAGAACCTGGAGGCTTTCCCATCAGGCCCTAGCACCACTGTGGCCCCTCCACCAGGATTCCCTCCATCAACCGCCCTACCTGCCCAGGTCCAACCAATGGTGTCCCCTAATCGTTACAAGACTGAGCTGTGTCGTGGCTTCCAGGAGACCGGCAGCTGTAAGTACGGCAGTAAGTGTCAGTTTGCTCATGGCGAGGCTGAGCTGCGTGGACTGTACCGCCACCCCAAGTACAAGACAGAGCCCTGCAGAACCTTCTACAACTTTGGCTACTGTCCCTACGGCTCACGCTGCCACTTCATCCATGAGGACAAAAACAGCGGGGCTCCGTTACCATCTGCTAAATTCCAGAATCAGCATCAACCAAATCCAACAGCAACTCGCCACCAACTCCGCCAGAGTGTCAGCTTTGCCGGGTTCCTGGGCCCCTTACGGAGCGCATCTCCTCCATCATTCCCCTCATCCTTTAATGATCCCAACATGGGGTTTAGCCGTGCTCCCTCTGTCTCTCCACCTCCTGCTGATCTCCTCTCTCCAGTGTTTGGTGACTCCCTGCAGCGGGAGGCAGCAGCATTCCAATTTGGCAACCACCAGACCCGTGCCAGCACCGGAGACATCCACAACATTCCTCTCATCCTGGAGCCAAAGGCCTCACGCTGTGTGTGTGGCCATGGAAATAACTTTAACAGCAACAACAGCAGAGCCTTCGCCAGCATGGAGGACGGGCACCACGAGGAAAACAAGCTGTTTCCTGGTGCTGGAGGCCACGGAGGATTCATGAAGCCCGCTGTACTCCAGCGTTTCTCCTCTGAGGACTCCCTGGAGGACAGCTACAGCAGCAGCAGCGGAGGCTCCAGTGGAACCGAGTCTCCAACTTTCGATGGATCCGCCACCAAGAGGCTCACTGTGTTTGAACGCCTGTCCCTGTCTGACTAAAAAGATCCAAAGGGAAAGAACAGAAGAGAACTGACAACATGTTAACTGTGTCTGCTCATCTGGACTTTCTTTAGAACCAGAACTGATCACGACAAGTCGACTTTTGATAACAGAATAACACTTAAAGTTCTTAATTTATGTTTGTACAAATGGAACTCGTCTTGGATTAACTACACATACTGAGATGATTTTAATACCCAAATGTTATCAGACTCTATTTTTATACTTTGAATTTTTGTGTAGCCTATTAGACCTTTGTATGTGGTCTTCCATACGAATTAACTCCTCTGCAGGTCTTGACAGTACCAGTAAATAGCCTGGCTGTACTTACCATAAATCTGTAGTGATCAAAATGGCTTATCTTTAATGATAATCATTGATTCTTGTGCCTTTGAAATTTCCACCCTGCCTCACAGGCTATTTACTCATGGTGCCATGAACAGTATGTTTGATTCAGTAGCCTTAATCAGTGAAACCTGACATGTGTCATTGATGCCATTTTATCTGTGATATGCACTTTACAGCTAATTCAAATGGGAAAAACTGTCAAGTCTCCCAGTAGCATTCAACCAAAGCTTCAGACTTCACTCTGCTCTGTGTGTGCGTGCGCGTGTGTGTGCATGTCTGTATATATATATGCATGTGTGGGTGTGTGTGACATTTTTGTAAGACCTGGGGTGCAAGCATGTGTGAGTTGCAGAATGCTAAAAGATCAAAGTGTGCTAATAGATAATTGTGTGTCAGTGAGTTTGGATCTGAATGTCTGTATCCTGACATATGAGATTTGATTTTGTCAAACATTCTGTCATCTTTGCCAGCTTGTAGATTTGCACCCCATCTGTTATTGTCCCCTGTTTGTCTGACAACCTGGTTCAGGGACTTTAGCACGGCAGTATTCCTTTCGGTTATTGGTTGCCTTGTGTTAACTTAAACTAATATATTTATTATGATATTTATTTGTGTTTAAAGAAAAAAAATGTATTTTGTACGTTATTTATGGAGAAATATTTCAAGCTCTGTGAAATACCAATGTGAGAAAAGTGTAGTAAAAAAGAGAATCTTATATTTTTAATTGCCTGAAAGGGAAAATAATAAATTTCTGAATAAATAATTGAATGTATGCTGATTTTTTTTTGACTCATTTGTTTCTCAACAGAAATTACATGCTCACACAAGTAACAGATATTTTTCACACTCATTACTTAAAGATTATACATTGCCTATATCTTGCATCTTTACATATACAGTTCAGTCACATCTTCACAGTTCTTGCTGGGTTTTTAATGAAATTTATGAGAAACAATAAAGGTTAAGTTGGATATACTTGGCCTTGAATGTAGGATGTGATTAATACCATCATAACATTAATGTTATAATTGACGTGTTGACACAGCTAACAATATTAGCCATGTGTTGTAAACACTGGCTGGTTTCATGAAAAGCAATAAATTTCAATCTCTCAAGGAATCTGTACCAGGAACTACTGTTAGTAGTGGCAAAAGAATGATTATTTTAACTAAACTGATCTTGTAGATGTTGTAAATCAGAGCCACATAAATCAGCACAGCCCTCCGTATGTCAGCCTCATACTTATTTTGCATCCATGAGGCCCAGTTTCACTTCTGAGGGCTCAGAACATTCATGAAAGATCAAGTAAACGCCAGACTTGATACCTTTTCTGTTTTATTACAGGTTAAATACACAGAAACAGAGGAAGGATCATCTGTTGCGTGTGGACCTCTGAGCCCCTCTCTGTTTCTCTGCCACTGTGTTTTGCTGCATACACTGTCTTTGTTGTGTATACAGTACAGACGACGGTGTTTAGATCACCTCAGCAACGGTGGCACATATCCAGTGCCAGGTAAAACCTGCAAGGCTTCCAAGTAAGTGGTCACAGACTTTGCAATGACTCTCTGATTAGGTGTGAAAAGACGTCACTGCAAATAAAGTCACATATAGATAAATAGGTACAGGATTTAAACACAGTATGTTTGTTAAAAATAAAAGGTAACAAAGGCATATTTAATATCAGGCCAAGAAGTACAACAGAAAAGCTGGTATTGCGCTGGGAGTCCAAAAGCTAGCTGTATGACTGAGAAAGCCGAAGTACAGAGGAATGAAGAGGAATGTAGAAACTTCTTGATCTTCCGGTCAAACTTAGGCAAGATGGCGTGGGCTCAGGGAGGAAACCTTAAAACTAAGGGAGAGAATTACATCATTTCTGGGTAAAATCAATTGATGCAACACAAGCTGCAGTCCATGATAAATATACACCTTAAACTGTGGTAGCAGGAGGGAAATACTCTGCTCTTTTCACCAAAGACTTTGTGGATGTCATCAGTGATTCACAGCCCTGGCGAGCTAAACACCCAGGGATTCTTGACTTAAGTCCCTTTTTAATTCAATTCATCCAGTTTGATTGAAATAATGGGTAGGACTGGAGAGAAATTGAAAATCTGAGTCTGTAAAAATGTTTTAACAACAAAGACTTAAGGATCTAATTGTCTGATTTTTAACCTTTTATATTTATTCATTGTTAACCCAGATTTTCTGTGGTAATTGTTTCTTTGTTTGGGAGTTACACATCGCGTTCTCTCTCTTTCCTGGAAATTTGAAGCTGCCGTCATTTTCAGCTGTCAACAGATTTGATCGATCACCAGTGCTTCCTTAGCCGTGCTGACTTGGCAGAGCTTGGATAAAAAACCTGTTGGATACAGGATTGCGTAAGGCACATTCGCAAATTAAGCAGAAGTTCATGAAAGTACCCGTGTTGCAATTTCCCCTTTTTACTTGTATTGAGCAAACCAGCAGCAAAGTGCTGGATTCAGTGGCTTAAGACTGCAATCTGGAAAAGGAAAAAAAAAGAAGGAGCAAAACATTTTTCACAGTATTGGCTCATAGTTTCTGAGAAACAGACCCAAACAAAAGGCGCTTGTTGCATTAGTCTGAAATGTGTTTGAGACATTCAACATGAGTTCAGCTCACTAACAACCTTGTAAATCAGTGGCTAAGCAGCTTGTATCTTGTTTGAAAGTTTAAACTCTTGTATTTTTTTTTGTCTCTGGGTCATTGGAGCTGTTGCAGGTCTCAACCCACCCCAAACAATCTGTAAGTTTGAAGTGAGAAACTACTGAGGCCTAACTGTGGTACTGTTTTTAGTGGATATGTAGTACTTGTATGAACCGAAAAGCTAAAATAAGCGAGTTCCTACAGTATTCAAGGGATTTTCCACGATATTAAGAGAATGAAAGTCAGCAAAAAAAGAAATGCATTGTCCTTGTGTCGATCAAACTTTATAATCAGGTATTAAAAAGCACGTTCCTGATAAAAAGTTTTATAAAACTTAACTTGTGAGCACAAATTTTTAAGATTTCACAGCAGCCACTTCCTCTTTTATATTTTTGTTGTAAGTTTTTATTATCCTATAACTTAAAATGAACAAACAAAGAACAGTGAAACTCTTTCTTTTCATTTACTTGAGGCCATTTCGGTTAAAAATAACCAATCCATACACATGCTCTTCTACAGTAGTCTGCTTAAATAAGGGGAGCAATGTAACAAAAACTGTATAAAATATCTGTGTTGCTATTTTCACTGTGTGTTTTACTCGCTGATAAAAAAGGCTTTATTTGAAGCACATAAGCAACACATCGATTAATAATCTTTCAGCCAAGGTTCCTACTGTGCATTGTGTCTTAAACCCTTGATCCACTTTGGACCAATGGCAGGATGTGTTGCTATGGTAATGGACAATGATCACAAAAAGTAAACAGCGAAGACAAAAAGAAGCGATCAGCGTGCCTTTGTGTGCTAACAAATATTACCTTCCCAGTCTGTTCAAGACTAAAAAGGTTAAAGTTCACTGAGCAGTGCAGTTCATATCTGACACAGAACTGCAGAACCACAGTTAGATTCACTAACCTTTGGTCAAACTAATTTAACGTAAAAATAAGGAAAATGTTGAAGTTCTCAGTGGCTTTTCCTTTTTTTTTCCTTTCTTTGTTGAACACAGCTGAATAATGCTTAGCACAGGTCTAACATCACCACCACCGTCTGTGAACCTGTTAATAATCAACCACAGAGCTGCTGCTCTCTTTACCCAAGTCACCTGATCCTGAGCACACAACACGGACACAGACAAACACACACACACACACAAATACACACCTTTGAGACAAAGTTCAAACTAGGGTGGATCTATTGAAGCAATTACATATTATGTTGTCCAAAGGTAAGAAACAGACTGGACTGAGAGATACTGTTATCCACAGAGAGTTAAGCAACAGTTTCAAAAGGACAAAGAAGCCATTCATGTTCATATCTGCAACAGAAAATGAAAAAGAGCTTGCACTGGAGGGACAGATGACTGTAAAGCAAAGTCAGTGTGTGCAGGAAAATAAGTGCCAGTTAATCTTTTTAAACTTTGACTGTGATCTGGGGAGGTGGGAGGGGAAAAAAACCGAGGCATTATGGAGGGACATGAGGGATTAAAAGTGCAAGAAAAAGAGGATAAGGAAAAGGGGAAACTTCAGAGACCCTTCCGGGAAAATAGTTTGAAGGAGGTGAAGAGTGTGAATTTGCTCTTATCACAAGGTACAAGGAGGAGTCGCTGTCAGCGATCTGTTTTCAACTTTGCTGCTGGTTTGGCCAGTTCTATTGGAACTTTCAAACCTGAGGCAATCAGCAACCAAGATTGGATACGCTTACGTGTGTGTCTGTGCGCTTCCGTGTGCAAACTCAAGCGCAGTCAGGTATTGGCCTTGATTTTCTTACAGCTTGTAAAAACACCCTCCTCCCCTCCCACCCTGTCAAAGCCTGCAGATTAAGCATTATGGTTGGGTAATCTTTCAACCCCGAACCTTCGTCAACTTGCTCGGAGAATGACGGAGTGCGTTATGTAACTTCTCCTTTACTAAATGGGTCATTAGAAAACGCTATCTTTTTTTCTGGGAAAAGATAAAACTGGTCATTTGAACTTTGTACCAATACTCCCTCTGAAATACCCCTCTTCATTTTGGAGATTCCTTCAGTTCGAAGAATTTTACAGCGCAACTACAAGAATCAGGATCAGAGATCTGCGGAAATCTGACTAAAAAATTCTCCAAAGACAAGAAACAAAGTGGGCAAATTTTTTAATTTTCTTCTTGTGTTGTTTAACAGCAGGTAATGTCCACTTTATTGTTCCATTGTTGCCCTCTGCTGTTCAAGATGTTGTGGCTTTCCCATGATGCTCGGCGCGTTGTGGATCCAGAGAGTGGAGTCTTCGTGACTCATCGCTATGATTCACCTTCACGTGTGTTTTGACAGGAGAGGGTTCAAGGTCTGAACACAAGAAAGATGATCACAACATTTGTGATTTCATCTGAATAACTGAGGAAAATAAAGATTAGGGAAATTCATTTTTAAATATAAAATTTAATTTATTTTCTGATCAGTTGATTGACTCTCGATCAGGACGACATTACCATTTCCTCTCATTTTTTTAAACTATACTTCATTTTCCTGACTGATAAAGGCTCTTATATCCTTTAGCATAGCATAAGCTTTGCTAACCCCTCCTACACATTAGCTGCACTCATTTTGAAGTTCAGAGTTTCTGCTGTAATGACTGTTAATTGACATTTACCACAAATATTTGTCAGTTTTCCCACGCAACTTCACAGAAAATACATGAAAATGGCAACAGATATGAATTTTTCATTAAATTTTACCAATACAGGCCATAAAGTACGTAGCAAATACCAAATCTGACTTACTGTCTTCATCAGTTATGATTATGTGAGAGGATTTTCTACCTCTATGGGTCTTAAAAGGCACAGCTGCTTGACTGAAATGGGAATTGTAGACACGATACATGGCCCATGACATGCGTGTGCTTACAAGTTACTCTGTTTATCCGTCCGTGCACCAAAACAAATATCCCTCTCCCAGCTAACCTACATGGTTACAAAGGTATTTAGCAAGAAAAGGAGGAGCAGAGAGTCAGAGAAATTAAGGGGAAATAGCAGCCTCTGTAAGTCAGACTTGGAAGGGAAGGAAGCAGAAAATATTTGAGTAGTGACCTCACAGCAGAGTGGAAGTGCTATCCTTTTATAGCCATGTTCTCTCCCTCCGCCACATTCCTCTGCTCCCCCCCCCCCCTCCTCCTCCTGCCCTCTTCTCCTCCAACTTCACTCTTGCGCCAGCCCAAGTGCTGTGACGCAAACGAAGGAAGCAGAGGGAGGAGAAGGAGGAGGGAGAAGAGGCGAGAGGAGTTGGTAAACTCGACAGGGGAGATGGCAGAAAAACTCCCTAAACTCCCCCCTTCAAGCCCTACTGACCACTTCTCTTTTCCTTTCACTCCACTCTTCCTCTCTCTCCACTTTTGCTTTCACTGGCGGTGTGATTTGGTCCAGCAGCAGACAAGCAGGAATTCATGACAAAGTGCTCTATTTCCGGTTCACTGGAACACCTTTTACTGAGTCTCTAATGTGTCTTGAAAACCCCTACTAATCCCAGGAGGCCTCGGGGGGAGCTTGTCACCTGGCACTGAACACTAAAACATTATGTTGACTCTAATTCAAAGTTACAAAATTCCTTGTGGTCTTTGTTTGTCTTATTGGGAATCTTTAAAACTAAAAAAAAAAGCAAAATCACTTTGTTGACAGAACATTCAACGGACAAATGAAAAAGCAGGCCTGCCAATGTGAAGAGTAGCTGTCAGATTTATATTATAGGTAAACGCAGTTATCTTCCTATTTTACAGAAGAGGAAGCGAATCTAGATGAATTTGTACAAACTGATCTGAAAAGTAGGAACTGAACCCCACAGGCTGCGGCACAGACATAGAAAAACATCACTAATATGGACATAAACTTTACGTAAAGTATGCTGGAAACAAGTGATTTATTAAGACATGAAAGGAGCGCTCATAAACCGTATTAGCTTGATTGTTACAAATGTTACTTTAGATGCTATAATATCCTTTAGGGCATGTGTTTGAATATTTAAACCCATTTATTTTAATAGATCAATAATGATTTTGAAGAAAAGCAGTAAGAAAACAAGCTACAAGAGATGAGTTTTATTGAAATGACATTATCAAGAACATGAGCAGCTAGTCCCAGGTCACCTTTACCTGAGTTTCTGTAGAGCAGCTGCATGAAAAATGCAAGTTACACCTCGTCAGAGCCTCTATAGATTATAAACACAAAAGCCATCCGGCTAAATTGACCGTGAGCCTGGTATCAAGATAAACTTTATCATGGTCTTTGAATACGGCTTTAACTGACGTCTTTGCTTTACTAGCGTCACTCGTTTTTCTTTTCTTCCAAACATCAGTCCATCTTGTGTTGTACGTCTCATATTGTGCTGCCTGAATGCATCTTGCTGACCTAAATCCTGATAAACACACTGGAGTGAAAACACTTTTGCTTGTTTATTGTTCCCATGCGATTCAGTTTCATTCAACTCAAGATCTCATATTCACTTTCCAGTCATGCGTGCCCCCCCAACCCTGCGGTGCTGCCCCCCCACACCCAGCCCTGAGATTTAGAGCCGTTTAAAAGCCCATATTCCAACACATGTAAGTATAATAGATCAAGTTGAGGTATTAGGTCTGGGTATTTTTACCAGAACTATCAAGCTTTTATAAACTCTAGCCATGGTCAGATCAGTTGCATCAGGGTGTTAGGCAGAAGAAGAAAGTCCCTTTAGACAGTTTCACATCTGTTTGTCTCTTTAGAGTATCTTTCACAACAGGCCGGCCCATAATTGTTCACTGCACGCTTCCTGTTCATGCTCACACTTAGTACATGCTTCTGCTTTTAGACTTCACGCTTCCTGTTTTTATGTCTTTTTCTTAATATGGTATAGAAAAAATTAACACTGCGTCAGTATTTTTATTAACAACATGTGTGATCTGCATAAGAGACCAAAAACAGCTTTGTGCGTATTTGTGACCTTTACATTTTAAAAAACAACGCAAAACCACACAAGTAAACATGACGCAAACCACATACGTATTTTTTTCCTGGAAACAATTATGTAATGGACAGGAGTAATGTTAATAGTTTGTTAATCAGAATTAGTTTAGCGGTGCCTTTTGTTAGTTTAAGACCAATTATAGTATAGTTGCATCATGTTCACCCACTAAGACACAATATGTAGTTATCAAAATCAATTTCTAAATAACTCCACCATCGCTCTAAAAAGCTTCTGATTCTCAGGTAAAAATTTAAAGCGGTTTAAAAGGTTTAGTTCAGATTTTGAGTCATGAATGCTTTATTTAAGCATTTATTTTGTTTCAGTGCTAAAGGTCTTTTTGCACCTCAGTATTTTTGTTTTTTAGGATCCACAGCTTCAGTATTTCGGTTCACTCACACTGCTCTGATCAGTGTCATTTCTAGTCACAGCGTGCAGCTGTTTCAGAAAAAAAAAAGGTATAAACTCACCGTATGCAACCTGCTCAGCTTTAAACAGCACACAGACAGGGTGAGCATATCGTTGGTGAATATAGTTGAGAGTTCAGCAGCTAAAGAGAAATATATGGTTTGAGGGGTTTTTGTTGTTGTTGTTGTTTATATTTTGGTAGAAATCAGACCAGAGTTAGAAGGACATTGGACTTAATCAGGCAACCAAAGACATTATTCAAAATGAGTAATGTTGCTCTGTTTCTGTTGGATGTGTAAGCAATTGTCTGCTAACACATTAGTCATATTAACATCATTAGGTCATTATACTTCAGTGCACTGTCTCCGTTGCCCTTAAGTGACCAAGAATCATTTATCACAGGTTTCAAGTCCAGTTGAACACCTTTGCTTTGCTCAGACTGGGTGTGAATACACTGGTTTGGGTCAGCATGTTAGCATGTGTGAGTTTGTACAAACTTTGACTAAACTGGAAAAATTGCACAAGTACTTAAAAAAGAAAACTCTAAAACTTCCTATATTTTGTTTTTTGCTTCATTGGTCAGCTCATATTGACATCGCTGAAATAAATGGCCTCCAGTTACTTGTACAAACATTAGGGATGTTAATGATCATGATACATCATCACAGGGCATTTAAAATTGATTTGTTGCTTAATCCTCATCATCATTATTCACTGACTACATTTAGATATGCAAAGTAATCATTTTCTTTTTTTATTCCCGCTGAGTGACAAAATGTTTTCTGTGTTTCACAGCTTTAGGACATTGTGATTTACGTTCTGACCTCAGAAACCCCAAAGCCTCAGTGCTGAGGGTGCGATATTATAGCTCAGCTGCTTCTTGTCAGTGGATGTGTTATTTTAGGTCGAGTGTTTTAGTTTTAAGCTAAAATCAGCAGTGGGCTTGTGGCTGCCGGGGCCAAATCATGACACAGCACACACATCTTAGCTTGGAGGACAATAGGCCCCTCTGTGAGGAAGCGCTCACACACGTATGCACTTATGCACACTGCTGTGTTTGTACAGGTGGGCAAAAGATGAAGAGGTAAGCGAGGTGTGTGTGTGTATGGCGAGCTCGGTTATTGAAAGGAAAGGAATGGATATGGCGTATGTGTGTTTAGCCTTGGCTTGGCTCCCAGGAACACATACCACAGTGGCGGTGCAGAGACCAGCAGAATTCCTTCTTGTAAAAATAAGCATCATGAAAACGTAAAGGAGAGGAGGGGAGTGGAGGGGAGAGGACAAAGACGAGGAGAGGACAAAGTGGGGTTTAAATGGACACACCTATACACCTCAATACTGAGCACATATTTGTGAATAAAATGACAACTAGAAAAACAACTCAAGACCTTCAGATCTTCTTATTAGATTTTCTTGAGCCTTTAACTTCATTTCATGTTCTTCTAAATAAAGGGACTAATGTGGAACCTCAGTTACATGATAACAAGTGGCTTTGTAAGGGGAGGATTGTAGGGATGATGAGGATCAGTATCACATATCAGGATTTCCCTCATAAACAACATCTGACTTGCTAATGAGGACTATGAGATGTGATAGAAAGCCCAGATATAAGCTGGTCAGTTCACCTTAAATGGAGAATATTTTGCCACACAAACTGATCCAATGGTCAAGAATCTTTCATGTTCCATGTTAATATATTACATCTGTATTGATAAAAGGGATAAGAGTTTAATCAATGCCTCTTTGTTGTTTAACCCCCCCTTCACTTTCTCCTTTTTGTTGTGTGAGTTCTGTGTCTGACTTCATTTGTACAATTTCTCAAGTGTTGTGTCCTTTGTAAAGCAGCAAAACTGTACATTTACAGCATCACGCTTCCCTCCAATCCAACCCCTATTTCCTGCTGGGATTTCTCAAACAAAAAAAACAGCAACATCATCATAAGAAAGCAGCGGTCAAGAAAATCATGAAATTACCGTTACACATAAACAAACCATACTGGCAGAGCAGTCAACCACATGTGACAAAACAAGCCAAAAAAGCTCATACTGGGAAGTTCGAAACGTTTGGTTACATCTACGCATGTACACACACAGACGGGCTGAGCTTTTGGGAAGTGACCTGTTGTGTGAGGTGGTTTAGTGACACGGATGGCTGTAAATAAAAGAGGAAGCAGAGATCCTGATGACGCTGGATGGCGTGTTTGGCCGGCAGCCCGACAAAGTGTTAATGATAAACAATGCAGAAAAAAAAATGATAAGGGGATTTTAATGATGGTTGTTCCCAAAAGGTTTGTGTTCTCTCCTGTCTTTTTTGTACTCAAGAGAGAGAGTAGAGCCTAGTCTCTGGGTATGTGTTAGGTACACATGCACAAACACACACACATACACACGCATACACAAAAGCCTTCACCATGACATAATGTTTACATTACTCTGGCTAAAAAGCTCCTTAGGAGACGGAGAATCCCATTACCTAGAGACTGTCCCAAACAACAAGAGCTGAATGTGAATATATGTGTGTGCTATCTCCCTCAGACCTTTTTAAAGTAAAGTAAATAAATACAAATATTTCTGAATGTTTGTAAATGAAAGAAGTCCACAAAGACATCTAAGGGGTATCCTTCCCGCTATGCAGCTGAGCTTACTGGTTTTGGAAGAGCACCTACTAAAATAGTCTTGTGTTTCTGAGGCTGTAAGGATGGTAAACATGAACATCTGGTCGTTTCCACAGGAACACATCTCATGAACACCACAGGAACACATCTCATGAAGCTCCTCACACAGAAACCTTCAAATATCACAGCTATGAAGTTGAATATGTGTCAAGAGAGAGAATCAACCAGCAGATAGGAATTTTTTGAAGGCCAGTCAAACAGCGGTTCCACCATGTGGGTGAGACGTTTGTTTGAAAAGAACAACCTAATATTTTATGAAAAGGACAATATGGCACATAATAAATATTTTGTTAAAAACCTTGGAAGGTGAATCCATTATACTGATCTTTAAGAAGAAAGAGGTTTTAAAAAGTTAACCTAACTTTAAAAATATGAAAACGAATCTTTGCCTAAGTTTTGAGAATCTTGCACCAACACATTTGGTCTACACATGAAATTCAGTGACAACATAAAGACACTGACATCATAAAAAAAAAAAAAAAACTGACAGCATCAATTCACAGACAGTTAACAGTCATGCAAGCTGGTGCAAAACATGGAAACTACAAGCGGAAGATGGCGCAGGAAACAGTGTGGCAAAGACACTTTCCATCACACACACACTCAACAAACCCGCACACACATGTACACAGGGAAGCGAATGCAGGCAAAGACGAAGCCACAGAGAGAAAAGACAGGAAATAGAAGAAAAAGATACCTAAATGCCTGCACGTGCGTATGAAACACACACACACACAGAACGGTTTTTATTAAAAGTTACCTGGATACAGTATATTAATAAAAGAAGATTGAAGATGTCATTTGATATGAAACTCCAGATCCATCAATATTCCTCTGATCAAACACACTGATCAATATTATGAGCAGTTGCCTGGATACAGCTGGATGGGCGCGATGTGAGAACACGCAGACCGAGAATCATCCTTTGACTCACAGCAGGTTACAAGAAGACACACGCACACACTGACGCTCACATCCACACATCAGCTACCTCTGTAGCATCAGTCCTCTGTGACTTGGGGGGGTAATGAATAAACACTTTTCTCTTTTCATACACACAAACAGACAAACACACTCCATTACCATTATGTGAAAAGGACATCTTGTCACAGAGAGTGTACACACATATCTTTCAAATGAAGTACAAGCTGTGTGTTGTGTTCACATAAATTTCTAACAGAAAACTTGGAAAAAGGGTTGTAATGTAATGTAATGGGAGTAAATTCCAACAGAAAATGAATTGCTAAACCTGCTGCCCTACTTCTGTCTAGATAAGGAACGGGTCAAACGCTGAAATGTACATTTAGAGACAACTATGCATATATAAACACAGAGATAATATACACACAAGCGCATTCACCTGAGCTCATGACGACTGTGCTGCGTGAGCTTCACCTTGTTATGAAGCACATGATGTGCTAAATAGCAGAATCGAACACATATACACACATTGAGGCCATGCCAACGCGCTTTTTTACTCATTATGATGCCTGCTTTACAAAAAGGCTTTCGGATAAACACTCACTAAGAGTAAACTCACTCTGAATATTATTACTCTGTATGATTTAAGATTGTTTAATAGAAGCAGATATAAACAGAGACACAGTTTACAGAGCCATTGTTTGAGTTGCACTAGGGACCTCATTATCTTAGCACAAATATCTGTGCGGCAGGAAACATTCAGTGTGTGAGACAAAACCTTGTCAAAAGGAAATATGTGCTATTTTAGAATGTCCTTCTGCTTATTTTTAGTTTGAATTCAATGTTTTTGTGAGATTAAAGCTTTAGGGATTCAACACACATCCCAAAGCTACAGGTTTAAAGGCTTTGAGTCATTTACAGAATTGACTGTCTATGCATTTAATCTATTGAGGAACATGCACGGCCATCATTTTTTATTATCGCTATTTAATCTCACTGAAATTACCAAAAGATTTACCATATAACTGTAATTTAACTGGACTAAACATCTTGTACCAGATGTATCTCAAAAACTCATTATTCCTGTCCCCTCTCAGTCGTCACCAAAACCACAAACCAGATGAGGTGCATGTGTGTTTTCCTCATCTTCAGCAGCCGCTGTCACAAAACCAATAAACCGACAGAAAAATATCTTAGGGATTTTTAAACACAACAGTGTCTGGCGCTGCAGAGGAGCAGACGAATGGTTTTCAGTCTGAGTTCCCCCCTTCAAACAGCCTCAACATATTTGTTGCGACATAGCTCCTTATGACGCTCGTTCCGCATTTGGCAGCTCTTCAGTATCCAAACACCTGACATCACTCTGCACTCTTGTCTTTTTACACTGGTGGTATGATTCCTGTTCAGGCCTGAGGTAATGACGAAAAAATCCCTCTCTGAGGTTTTTTCAAAGTACTGTGTAATGATATCTTTTAACTATTTTTTACATGAAAGTTAAAGGTTCCAAATGTAAAATTTCAGGTACATGTCTTATATAGAGACCAGATTAGTGCTGTGCATGTATGTCAAGGGTCAATTGTAGTTTAACACACACAATGTTAGCACTCATACAAGAGTCTATGGAAGCATAAAGAATGCTGATAAAGACATAAAACTGATCCAATACCCAGAATTTGGGTTTCAAAATTTGTGTTTGGTTAAATACTAGGAATCTGAATTGTAAGAACATACAGGACTTGTGCTTTAACAAACACAGAATCATGCGTTGTGACCCATCAGTTAAGCTTGTGTCAAACGATGTGAAGCAGATTTGACCTTGTTTTTTTAGTCACGCTCAAATAAGGCCAAGAGAGTTTTAAAGAACTTGTACTATAAGTGGTGCTAAAATGTCACGTACAGCACATTTAGCTGAAGTCCTTTTTGGATGTAAATTTTCTACTAAAATCAGACGAGAGGAGACAAACAGGACGAACTGTTCTGACCACAGTTTTTTGTCTGTCCCCTTTTATTTTAAGTTACAACATTTGATATACACAAATCTCTCTCACTCTCTCTCTCTCTGCCCTTCAAACATGAGCAAATACACACAAAGACATATTACACATACACCACATTATATTTTTGTTTGGCTTTTTTTTTATTTAAGAACGTACTCTCTATATATAAATATATTTTCAAGGTTTTCTTGGTTACACATGAAGCTCTAAACACACCAAGTGATAAACCATGTCTGTGTTATTAGAACAAAGATTTGATTGTTTGTTATGGGTCCAGGAGGATCTCCAGGAACTGTTGCTTAACACACGCAAGCACACACACAGACACACACACACACACACACACACACACACAGTTTTGTGGCTGGCCTCCAGGGACTAAGGTTGTGTAAGTTCCCCTGCCTACCAGTCACCGAGCAGCTCTTGGCTCTGGCCTCTTCCCATAAGCTTCCTCTTTTGTGCCATAAACAAAATACAAATTTTTATAATTTCTTTAAACAGAAAAAACTAAATAAGCTAAATTAATCTGAAAGAAGCCCATCAAAACCAACATGGGAAAGGTAAAACAGCTCCCCCTGCTGGTGGATTAGGCAAAGGAATTGTCAATGGCAGTGTAGTGTTTTACATAAATGTTTTTTTTCATGAAAATCATGAATCACCAAACAAAATTTGCATATGAAATGTTTAACAAAGCAATGAAATCATGTTGGATCCTTGACAGGTTGAATGTGTTACTTCCTTACTATACTGAAATTGATATCGAACAACTTGTCACGGGGTAATCTAAATAAGACATAATCCTCAATTTAAGGCCTTTATTTTAGCCTTTTCTCCTTGATTTCTTTCTCTGTTTACTTGATTTCTTTCTTGATTGCTAGCACAAATAAATTTAAATTTGAAATAAACCACTTTACAGCATAAATCCAAAATATATGTGTACAGAGTCAACAGCAGCTTAGACACAACCTCATTAGTACATAGTAGTTATCTAAAATATATAACATAACAACAGTAGTCCCAGAAGTATCTGTTTTTTACAATGAGTTTAGACTGATGCTGACGCAACCAATGACTTTAGCGCTTGTCTGTAGTAATACTTTAATCCAGCAGAGGGCAGTAGAATGCAGCAAATACCAGCATAGGACATAGGTGTGAACTTCCTCTTCTGTGTCTGCCAGCGTGAGGTCTACTCATACTTCAAGAGAAACTATACAACTGCAGTGTGGCCAAATACTCAATCAGTCGAGCTCTTTTTATGACCCAAGTATCAAATTGCACTATAAACTTAATGATGTGTAAAAAAGGGATTTTCCAATACTTTTGCCACTAAGTTGGAAGCACATTGTTGCATAAAATACTAAGTACAGACATATTTAAAAAGCATTTAAAAAAAAAAAACACCTTGCAATATAAAAAGACAGGAATATGGTGTAAAACAAGATGGATAAAAAATAAAAAAGCTGCAATAAAATGTGAAAGATTAAACAGCATAATAAGAATAACAGTGAAGGAAAAGATATCGATGAAAAACTATATAAAAGATCACTGTATGAAGCAGCATTGAGAGTTCCTTCGGCTAGAACTGACAACCCCAACCATATCCATGAAAACTCCCCAAAACCAGTCAAAAGATATGCAATCAATGTCCACACACTTTTAGCCATATAGTTACACAGCATGTCTCTTACACAGTTGACTCCTTTTTTGCCACTCTCCTTTCAAAACAAATGAGTAAAAAGAACTAATGTCTTAACTTTCCCTCATTACTTTCTCACACTCTGAATCTTTGTCTCCTTTTTCATGCCAGACCCTCTGCAGACATTTGTCACTGTTAGCTTGTTTTTTAACCCTTCCACTCCCTCCTTCTCTCTCCCTCTTGCTCTCTAGCTTTCTAATTGAATCCACAGGAGTGAATTCCAGTGGGCAGAAGAGGAGGAGGTGGAGGAGGGTTATGTCAGAGGTCAAAGGTTAGGTTGTGGCCTTTGCCCTGTGAGTAGAACCCTACTGTGCGGCGTTTCTGGATGTGTGCGCATGTGTCTGTGTGTGTGCTGGGGGTGGTTGCCCAAAACCAAAGTGAGAGAGAGAGTCATAGTTGTTATGTATTTATGCACAAATGAACATTCCAGTGCAGTCACTCTGGTTATCATGTCTATTCATGAGGTAGCTGCCATGCCTTTATGTTAATGCACTGCTATAATGGGCTTTGCTTACCTAATAGTCTTTGCAGCTTCTATGCAGTGGTCAAATGTATATTATAATGTACATTTTTTGGGGTTTTCCATTTTATGCTTTATACTTTTACATCTCAAAGGAAAAATATTGCACTTTTTACTCTGTTACATTTATTTGATAACTTTTGTGATGTTGCAAATTTGGATTTTTAATACAAAACGTACATCAAGTAGTTATGAGTTTTTAATCTATTTGGGAGTTTGTGGAGTAATTAAAATGAGCTCATACTTTTATCTAAAAAAAGTGATACACTTTATTGCATCAATAATTATAATAGTTATATAAGTTATACAAGTTATATAATGTGATTTTAGTAAGACCATTGTACATAAAAAGTACTTTTACTTTCGGTACTTCAAGTATGTTTTGAGGTTAAAACTTCTGAGCTTAACTAAGATTTTAAACTCAGGATCTTTACATTTAACCAAGTATTTCCACACTGTGATACTACTCCTTTTACCAGATGAAAGGATAATTAAAGCTCACAGTACTTCTACAACCATTGCTTTTCTGTGTTGCACAAGGTAACAACTGTAGTCTCTAAAACTTCACTGTCAGGGAAACTCTCTCAAGCGAATGAGGCAGGGAGGGGGTACATTGTAAAAAAACAAAAAAGGAGGTGGGGGAGTTGAAGGAAGGGGAGAAAAAGAGGAGCAGATGTTCGTCAGGTCTACAGACTCCTCCTCCCTTCTTTTTAATATGTCACTGGTAATAGTAGCCTCTTATCTGAAGGGGCTGTGTGGGGCTGTGGAGGAATGACTTCACTTAATCATGAGAGTTTCAATAGGCCGACTGTGTGGGGTGTGTGTGTATGTGTGTGTGTGTTAGTGTGTGTGTGTTGTTGTCTGTATCACACATGCATACAACAAATGGTGTTACAGTGTAATTGTTTCAGTTAACAATGTTGTGATTATGGATTAGCAAGCTCTTCTATCCTAGCTACTCATCCCTCTGTTATTTTATAATATCCCCAAACCAGCTCTCAGGGATCCTTTCTTTCTTCGTGTTAGTAGAGTGTTTGTTCATAACGAGTTCTGTTAATATATGTCTATTAAAAAAAAAAAAGCACATTACTACATTGTTACAGTACATTATTTCAAAAGCTCCTTGTTGGATTAGATTACAGGAGAGTACAGCAGTGGCTCCCAGTCCTCTTTGGCAGGTCCGTAGTGTAATGTCACCTCTGTAAATCTCTTGTAATGTCAAACAGATGTTGAATCAGCAAAATGCTTTCATAATGACTTGGCTAATTATTTCACTGCAGGAAAACGATGTGACAAAGCAAGGGAATGCCTCCCATAACACATCATTATGCGTCTGGTTGACTAATTCCTCATCTGTAGATAAACCTCATTGCAGATCCAGTCTTAATGAAACTGAATCCCTTGCCGATGATTCCTTCCTCCAGTCCTTCAATGCCTTCCTCTCGCTCTCTCTCTCTCTCTCCCTCTCATTTCCCGTTTCTTCTTCTTCTAAATGGCCCCCAAACCTGCCCCCTTCATCCCTCTCCTCACCCCCATCTCATTCCTCCCTAACAAGCCCTCCATCCATTCACCACCCTCTGTTATTTCCACTGTGTGTGAGTATGTGTGTGTGTGTGTGTGTGTGTGTAAGTTTGTGTGCAGGGGGGTAGAGTCGCAGAGGGCGGGCCATTAGTTTGTTAGTTGGTTCTGCAGCTCATAAAGCTCATTGTGCTCCAAAGGCCCTCTAGCCCAGCTGGACTCAACAAGAAGCAAGAACTCTCTTTCAAATCTCTCTCCACCTTTCTCCGCCCTTCTCCCCGGGGGGGGGGGGGGGGGGGGGGGGGGGGGGGGGG
>JAPZDV010000024.1:12213667-12230788 GCA_029814665.1 Acanthurus lineatus | reverse complement strand
CTCCCCACCTCTAATAAACTTCTCTTGTCTACCATTCATTTCCCAGCAGCCTCCTGTAGAGGCTCTTCATTCTCTCCATCTCATTTTCCTCTTATCCGCTCTCTCTCCATCGACTTTCTACAATTCTAACCCCCCCCCAAGGCTTTCCCTCTAATCCCTCCTTCTGTTTTTTTTCTTCTTTCCAGAGAGGATTTGGGCAAAGTGTTTAATGGGCTGCAACAAATAGGCAAAAGAGTGGGCTACAGTCAGGTGCTGCACATTTATGCAGACGCCAAACTCAATTTTCCTGACTGTTTTCCTCTTTCACGGCATTCCTACGGTTGTACGGTTGTTCCAAAAACAAACACGTCTCGCTGTCACCTACGATGCACTATGCGGATCAGCACTCGAATGGCAGTCTACTTATAGCCAGGGAACTTATTCAACTTTTTTTTTAACTCTTAAGCTTATTCAAGAACCCTTGTCTTGAGGGCCTCTTTACTCAAGTAAGGACTGTTTGAGTGCTTACCCAAAATTTTAGAAAAAGGAGATACAAATATATATTTTATGTGTTAAAAGGGTACTCCTGCATTTTAGTATTTCACTTCCATTAAGCGGAGGGGACTTTCAAGATCAAAGATCAGATCAGAGATAAGATCAATACTGAATGTAGCAGAGGTCAAAATATCAAGACACTCCATCCCTAGCATGCTCTGAAAAAATTAGATCCTACACTTCCTGTTATCAAACCAACACCAAGAGCAACAGTAGACATTTCACAACTGTGTTCACAGGCCACTTGGACCTTCAAAAGATAAGAACATCTTCTTCATGTGTAAATTGGTGGAGTGCGTCTTAAAGATGCTATCCAAGCCATCCACTTTTCTTCTCCCACTATTATGTGGCCAACATTTATGATTCATTGTGGGGTTTGTGAACACAAATAGTTGGGTGGCTGTTGTTTCAATGTTGGGGGGAAAATTGAGACCTTCATGGAAGATAGAAATACTTTATCAAAATGTTTTTGCAGAAGTGAAAAACTTTTAAATCAAGTTTCATTTCAGTGACTTCAGCCACACTTCGGCTATGCTCTCCAGGGTAGCTGCTTGTGTATTTATTATGTGTATTTATTACCTGCAGTACCCAAGAAAGGATGTCTATATTTATGCACATTTTGCATTAACCTTATCGTCAACATCAGTTTATTAATTCATTTAAAATATTGCATGAAATACCAAGGCTAGAGTTCTTGTATAGTGAAATACAACTTTGCTGGTGTCTCATTAACAGCAATAAAATTTTTCAGCAGTAAGAGCAAACATGGAAAGTCGCATCCATACAGAAGTTTTAGGCCTGACCATGAGAAAGTAACAAACTAGGTAAATGTTCCATAGTTAAAAAAAATACATTTATGGCAAATGATTACTGAAACAAAGTTGGGAGAGCAAAAATAAAAGTCGAGTAAGCACCATAATCCATCAGCTTCTGTCAGAGCAGTGCTGTATCAAAATGTTACTTAAATAAATCCAGAGGATTAATATACAAGGTTTAAGTATTGTACAAACTCTGATGATGTGTTTTACTGAGCCTGGTCAAGCTTGCTGAAAACACTTGCTTATGGATGTCTTAAAAATTGTCAATACAGTTTGGCCTGCTGGGACAAATCTTTGAAAACAGTATCTGTAATGTGCACTACAGTCACATACAGTAGAACCTCTTAATACCAAGCTCATGATATGGATCAACAACATGAAGGAAATATTAACTTACACAGGGATGCTGGGAAATGAACCTACTGTGGTTAGTGCACAGAGGAGTGATAAAAAAAGGTGACACACATGCATCTCAGTATGATCATAATTACTAAACAAGCCTCTCATAAATTAAAGTACCACAAATTTTAAAAATTGTGTGCTGAGGGTATGTGTGTACACATTGTTATCACATATTCATTGTATCAATATTAAATATTTGAAGAATGGACTACATTGTGTTAACTCAAAGCAACAAAATACTTTAAACACATTTATTCTTGAAAGATCACTTTGATACAGACAACACAATTACACGATTTTTTTATGGCACAATGCAGCCAATTTTACTCACTTCTGCCAGAAAAACACTGGGAGTGCTTCAAGAAGACAAATTAGTGATTTGAGGGAAAGAGAAAGGTTGAACAAGCAGGGCGTCACTGCACCTACCTTGCCAAGTGGTCAGAATTGCTCAACTGTTAAGGACACAGACATAAAAAAAAGACAGCTCTATGTCTCCCTCTAGTGGCACAAAAAGAAGCAACAACCACAGTCATTGTGTTCTGTGTTGTTCTTGTTCTACAAGCCTCACTCTTGTGACGTTCTTGTCACCATATTGTTGAATTTAAAGAAAATGTTTATTTTAGGAAACAGAATAAATTAAAAAATGCATATACATGTAGTCTTGCAGTTATATGACTAAAACATAAGGAGACAAAGTAAGGCATTGCTATCAAATGTAACCCAGAAATCCATTTAACAATTACAAAGCTTTACAACATGATTCAGTCACATTTGCAATTCACTGTTTGTGAGAGAAACCCAATATTTATGTTTACTTAGAAATGCTGTACAGAAGGAAAAAAAAGTACATCTTTGCACACAAAAATACTAACCTGTAAACCCAGTTTGAATGGTCAAACTCAGAGCAACTTGCTTACCAGGTAGATATCATTCCACTTTTAAATTTGTAGAAAAGCTAGGCCTAGAAACTGTTATCACACAAGTTACTACAAGATAATTTTTTATTGCAGTGACTCATCCCAGATTTACATTTTGCCTTAACATGAACTGAATGAGTTTAAATGACCATCAGCACACATGAAACTCCCAGCTCCTACAGGCAGTCTGCTTTACAGCAGACAAAAGCACCAGAAGCTGTTTGCAGCTGTTCAATTCTCCACAGAAAAATTAGTGCTAAGTACTGTGCCTGGTGTAATGATTTTCAAAAGCTCACTCGGTTTTATTGGGATGGATGCTAAAAGAGATGGTATGGTGGTTGATAGTACTGAACTATCATCTAAAACCATGTATTATCATAAATTCTGCTGATTCCCTATTTAATTTTTAATAATTTCTGAGTAAGCACTCTGCTCTTAAATAGGCGACTCAACATTGCAACATTTAACAAAGAATATTACATTACAGTGGGACTTACTTTACATTCATATTCATATAATTGTATTAACAGCCTTTAACATGTCTATATTTTTTAAAAGCTCAGCCAGTTGGGGTCAGTCAAGGCTAGCTGCAGCTCATTGATAAGTATAATACAATATGATGCAGAGGGAGTAAATCAAATTTTGCTCCATGTCAGAATACCACATGAGCAAGGTAAGTCCTGGCAATCCCTTTTTCGCCATGTCCAGGGTACCTGCCTTGTCCTGTATAACCCTGCAGTGGAAATTTGAGTGTTGTTTGATCCTTTCTGTTGCAGAACAAGAACTGGTATTCTCTCTTCAGAATGTACAAAACCCCCGACAGCCCTGTTGGTGAACACTGGTAGCAAAGAGGGTCAGGTCACAACTTCTGGATCACCACCTGGAACTTACCTGGCAAGACAGGATTAAGGAGAAATTAACTTTTTGTCAAGACTTTAATGATCAAGTCCAAATAAAAAAGAAGGTTATTTAAAGATATCTGAGGAGACTGGCCAACATGTCCTGCCCTCACTAACCACACTAAGATAATCACAAACCAATTTTTAGATAATACTCACAGGATGGCATAACAGAGACCTCAGCTGTTACCACGCTGTCCAGACCAAGATTAGACAGAGCTCCTCTCACCACTCCACATGAAAATGCAAGGTACTGACAGAAAGCACACAAAAAAATTATCTTCAGCTACACAGAATTTGGTTGGTTTAAATACACACCAAAACAAAGCCTTACGGTCTCCTTTGTAACTTTATGTGTGCACAAGAGACAAAGAGAGAGTATGCATGCTAACCCTAGGAGCCTGATCCAGGTACTGTTTCCCACTGGAGAGCCGAGTCAGCAGAGAAAACTTGTTGTCTTGCAAAACATAGGTACCCTGAGACAGAGAATAAACATACTATAATAAAAATGTTACAAGTGTATAAACAAACAATTTTAATGAGCAACAAATATGCTTTTGTATATTTTCACTTTTAAATTTAATCACTTTAAATTGAATTTTATTGAACATTGGGCTCTTTTCTGTGACAATGGTGTGTGACAAACTGTAAACCATCAAAAACAAAGTCACATTTTTTAAAAAAAGATCAAAACTCTCTTCAGTGAAAAGATGACTGATTTGAAACTGATTGAGTGCGACCATAAACCTCAGTGACTGGAGATACTTCAGCTCGGCAACAACCCTCCAAAAACATTTATACACAATCAAAGTGTAGTCTGCAAAAAGAATTTCTAATGTATCTGTACACTATTATTTTACCTGATGGTTTGTTCTGAGGTTATCAACCTGTCTCCTAAACACCTTTGTCCAGAAGTCTTTACAGATGAACTTCATTACATCCAACTCATCCTTAAAGCTAGGAGAGTCTCGGGTCAACCTAAACAGAGTGAGCATCAACATAGAAACGCAACATAAATGAGGATGCATGTCATTCTGCATGTACTTTTGAACAGACAGTATATGGGTGCACATTTACCTCTCAATGAGTCCTTGTCCCACCCTGAAACCCATGCTCTCAAGGACAGAAACACAGACAGCTCTGTCCTGAGGAGGAGAAATTAAAATATTTGTTTTGGACTGGGACTACGTGTGTTAGTATTGCATGTTTAAATGTTGTTTCAGTTTGTAAACTAATGCATTTATACTACATACCTTGCTGTCCAGCTCGCCTTTACTGGATTGCTGCTCCTTATAAACATGAGCCACGATCTCCATATGGAGGAAGTCAAAGAGAGACTCGTCTGCCATTCCTGAAAAACACGCAAAGGTAACTGTATATTCAAATATAATGACAAAGCAAAACGAATTAACTTCACCTACTTAGCTTTGCTTTAAAAGACAACATCGTTAAGAAAGCGAGTGCCAATGAAATAATGAAACCCCTAGCTTAGTGTTAGCTAGACAGTTAGCGACTGCTAGCCAGCAACATTATCCAGGCCATTACTACTTTTTCCGACCATATATATATATATATGATAGGATATATGCATATTAAAGATGATGAGGACAAAACATTTTATGTATGTATGGCATAGCTTGCATTTAATTAAAATTTTAAAAAGCGGTTAAGTCGACCGTACCTTTCAAGTAACTCTGGGCTATACGAGGTAAACACTAGCCTGCCTCTTAGGTCGCACTCGATATTGATACCACGGAACTTTTTTAGATTTACCTAGGCGGAGTTAGTGGGCGGGGGGGAACAAAACACTGGCTTTCCCCTAACAACGTAAACATGCAAAAATTCAAGCAGTAATTAACCACATTTTCTCAAGCGGCGTGTGCCAAAAGCAGTAAATCTAGTGCGTTAGAGTCCAACTAACCTATTAAACAATTACATTAAAGTCCGGCGCACGCCGTTGCATAAACAAACAGACTCATGAGCATAGGGCGCATTTCGTCCAATCGTGTTATGAAACGTCAGTCATCTCGTGACACGACATCTGAGAGCGGATTGGTTCTTAGAAAACAAGCAACTTCCTCACTGCTCATGTGATATGTGGCTTTGACATCACAGAGAAGGTTTGACAGTTGATGATTTTTAACTGTATATTTTAACATTTAGACTTTAGATAACTTTACAACGTAGATTCTCGTTGAATAAACTTGTACTGAGAGCAGAGAGGGTCAAATCATCAGCTCTCTGTGTCCGCTACTGTTATTTTTTGAATATGTTGCAATGCAACGTTAGCTAATGACTTTTTGTTTGTGTATGTGTGTGTTTGCGTGCTTGTGTGCGCGCGCTGTGCAGCCATGTCCAGCAGGTACCAGATAGTGGTGCAAGGCGAGGCCTCTGAGACAGACTCTGATGATGAGGTCTACATTACCTCCATGGGTGTTCCCCAAACTGCCACAGTAGGAAGCAAGGTAGTTTTGTAGGCACGGGCCTCTGTGCCCATTCAAGAACGATGTAGAAAAAATAGTGTGTGATCATCAGCCAATGTCTCCACCCTCCTGCCACGAATCTACAGTCTGCTCTGTCTGTGAACTCAAATACAGGTTCCTGGGGAGGCATCCGAAACAGACAGTGAGGTTGAGGAGGAGCAGGCGGATAGAGCCTCTACACTGAGCCAGGAGAGCACCCAAATACTCAAAAGAGATCTACCTCCTCTTATAGTAGTTAGAGATCATCCTGATATACCATCTATAGTGGAAGACAGGCCAAGCCCAACACACAGGCCACATGGTGAGAAATGTCGCTGAGGTCAGAATAAATATTCCAATGACGATATTGATTGATATTGATGTGACTGAATACTCTCAACTACATAACTTCTTCTTGTTAGCTTTCAATTGCACCTCATGATCTTTATCAATAAGTGGAGTATGTGACTATTTTAATAAATCTATGGACGACTGGAACCAGCTCCATTTGTGATTAAAGTGTGGTTAAAACAGGTACATTAGAGATGTGGTTAAAAGCTCTTACAAAGCTTATTCATTTATGTCTTCAGTCAGATTGAACAACAAAGAGAATGAAGACCAACCCAGTGTAGATCTCAGTTATATTAGTGTGTAAATCTGTTTGCAGGTGGGACCCTTTTACAACAAAAGCTGCAGGAATCAAACAGCCGGCTGTATCATGATGTTGGACAGACACTGCGACAAGTTTATGGCAGTGCCAGTAAAGAGGTATGCAGATGATGATGATGATCAAAATAACAAGAATATTTTAGCACTAATCCTTTTTTCTCTGTACATGGAAAATTATGATGCTATCCAAAAGATTGAATAATGCACATTTGTATTAATTTCTAAGTTGATATCCTTGGCATACTTCATCCAATAGTTTTGTGGCTGCAATAGTTTTGACTCTTGCTTGTTCTTGTAAAAGGTTCAGAGTGCTACAGCTCAGCTGAATGCCTCGCAGAGTGCCATCATCAATGCCTCACACAGCATCAGATTAATCCTGGATGACTTGAAGGCTGTTTCCGAGAAGATTGACATTATCACCAGCTGTCAAATACTGCCTGATATTAACCTGGATAATCCAAATAGTTATACTGCTCCTGTACCATAAAAAAATAAGTCAAAATATATATATTTTTAAATTTCATTAATCACATATCATTAAGATGTTTTGACATCATAATGGGTTATTTTCATTTTGTATCAGAGTAGGACTTAAACTGGAAAAACATGATGTGTGCTGTGCATCAGTGTTTACAAACAAGTCTTACTCATTTAACAAATGTGTTTATAACAGTCACACACTGAATATGTATTTATCTGTCAGTATTATCTGTGTTTTGAGCTTTTTCTTTTTAAAAAATTAGGGTTCAGCATATGTTCTATCATCTCCTGTTTAGGGATACATTTTCTGTTGCTTTGAGTGAAATTAAAGGTGGAGATAATGAAACAGTTGTGTATAATTTCTCTGCTGTCACAAAATGTGAAAAACAAATACAAGCAAAAATAAACACATAGTGATGATCCGTGTGTCATTTTGCGATTACAGAGACTGAATACCATGACACTAACAATCAATACTAACAATTCGGTTATTGTTTCTGATACAATGAGCCTTTCTTGTCAGTATTGTTATGTTGAATTGTTACAACACTGTCCCCTGTTTCAAAACATCCTCTCCATGTCCGTCCATCCCATCCAATAGTCAGCATCTTCATTATGACTCTGTTCATATCTGTCGGTGTGTAGGCAGGTCAGATAGGTGTATAGGCATACACTAACACCACTACCAGCAGGTTGAGAAATGTGCCCACAATACCCACAATGCCTAGAATGTTGTCTGGGTCCACCTTGGTTCTGGTTGCTTCAGAGAGCTTACTGACAGTATTAGCCACCTGAAAAAGAGAGAGAGAGACATGTAAAGTGAGTAGTCAGAGTGCATAATTCACATAAACTCAAACCAGGAATTTTTAGATGAACCTTCAGTGTCTTGACATGTTTCAACCACCTGATGGCGCCATTGAGACAGACATGATAAAACACAGCACTAAACTAGTCTATTCTCCCCTGGTGTCTCTCTTGCTAAAACTATTCTGTTGTATTGATCTGCAGTAAAGTCTGTATCTGCATACTTTTTATGTCCCACATTATTAAGTTTAATACCATATGTGTATTATGTTTAATGCAGCAGCAGAAGAAATCACTTAAACTTAGTTACAATGCCAGTGTTAAAATACTCTGCTTTAGGTGAGAATCATGCAGTTAGACATATTTTAGTAAAGATAAATTGATATACTTTATTAGATCATATTATAAATTTGATCTTTTCTCTGTTGGTGGCTTTATATATTAGCAAATGACTTTCCACACTAGGGATCATCAGATTTGTATTTTATCTTAAACTGTGATAGTGCATCATTATTTATTTGTTGGCTACATTTTCTATTAAATCTGTGTGTAGTGCAGTAAGTACAATATTTCTCTTTGAGTTGCAGTGGAGTTCGAGACGTAGAGGAAAATAAATATACTCAAGTAAAGCATAAGTATCTCAAAATTGCCCTGAGGTACAGTACTTAAGTAAATGTATTTACTTTCCAACACTGGTCTAACTCAATCTACAGTACCAAGTTATATGTCATTAACTTACATAAATTATTTATTATATAAATTATATACTATTCCTGTCTTGGTCTAAGATGACCATGTAATGGGAGTATATAGCTAAAAAGTGTTCTGAACACCCTGTACTTAAGTAGGAAGTAAAAAACAAAGAGTGGTCTTTCCTTTGATGAGGTGAAACGTTGTTTTCTTATATTTACCTCTGTGCTGTTTCTCTTTCCTCTGTCATTCCTTGGTTCAGTTGATGTGGTGAGCTCCATTTGTCCCCCTTAAACCTCATTCAGAGCGCAGCAAAAACTCCTCCAACCTTAATCCTGTCCAGTCCCAAAACAATTAAATCCAGATATTCACAGAGATGATGACCGGCAGGACTTTGTGGACCACTGCTAGCTCTTGGAGTTTAAGTTTTTTTTTTATCCTCTTTTTCCAGGGCTTCAGAGAGCCACAGGTCTGTAATAAAAGAGAGAATAAATGAATGCTGTTTTGTTTGGCTGTGCGTCTAATGGCACAGACTGTCTCACAAGGCCAAGAGGCAGCTCAGCTTCCAAGCCACTATTTCTCTGTCAGGTCAGAATAAAGTTGGCCCGTAGCTGCCTCTGTGTGTGTGTGTGTGTGTGTGTGTGTGTGTGTGTGTGCTGGTTCACATCCATCACGCTTAAAGCAGACAGAAGAGTGTTTGCTATTGGAGAACCCTGATAATAGAGATCCACTGAGGCATCATTACAGGCAAAGCTGAGGGTGTTAGGTGAGGTGTTAATGAGGGTCACAGTGGAGCTCCTGCAAGCCATTTGTCATCTCAAACCACTAGTGCAATTTGCACAAATGATAATTTAACATAATTACTATGTGAAACATTTAGAAAATGCTGTTTAAAGAAAGAAACATTAGTCATATTTACAAGTAACAGCTGAAAAATGGAAGGTTAAGATATGAGGCCTATTCTTGATCAATGTAGCACATAAACAAATTAGTTCGTGTCCTTTGTATGTGACGTAAACAGTTAAATGATGACAAATATATATGTATACCCCAAAGAAGAAAATATACTCAGATGCCAGTTTCTTATTTATAATCAAGTTTATCAAGTTAGAAAGTCCATTTTTTGTTGAAACTCTCAGGTGAGAGATGTTTTGATTTAACTTTATGTTTAGTTTTGACAAAAAGTGTTACTGTTAGACAGTTTATGTTTAAAAAAACAGTTTTTAAAAAGAGATTGGCTAATTCTTGTTGGTTTTGTGGGCCTCCAAAACAGGTGTTTTCAAGGAAATAATGGGAGCATTTCCAACTGTGTTTATATTGACAAAAGCAGGTATGCAGAGCCAAAAATCTTTTCCTTATCCTCAGTGGTTTTTGCACCTGAACCTAAAATCTCAACCTCAAAAACATAAAGTTTTTTTTATCATATCTGTGCAGAAATGTACTATGCCAACATTACTTCTTATTGATTGGGTTGTTTGGGGATGCAACTGACAGCAGTGATGGACAGTTTTTACTTAATTCTGTTTTTTTTAATATCCCTTACATTTATATATATGAGGGAAGGCAAACAGAAGCCTCTCAACAACCTTCAGTCTTCTGCTTTCTAAAACTGTTTAAACAAAAGTTAAAATTTAAATGAAGTAAGAATTGATTGGTACACTGATTTATTATGGCTTTAGTTCCAGCTATGTGTACCCAATAAACTGGTATATGAGTATGCGTTCATACTTAACACACATATATCTCTGTATATATAATGCCATTAATTATTGTCTGTCAGCAAATCCTCTCACTCTCTGCAGTGTTTTCAAACCTTGACTTAAACATTCAAAATGACTGGAATAATAACTGTATGCTCAAGGTTCATCCTGATCTTTGCCCTTCTTTCCTTACTGGGACGGAGTTAACAGACCATTGAGGGAGCAAAAAAAAAAAAAAAAAGTGATTAATCAACTGATCAGGGACTCTCACAGGCTACTGATAAGTAAAGATGAGCATAATGAGACCCCAGAGAATTAAGAGGCTGCAGTGTTGATTTGAAGAACTGGATTTCTGCTAAAGAAGCATTTTTCACATCCTCAGACATCTATTATCTATCTCACCAGTCTGTGCATGCATGTGTGTGTGTGTGTGTGTGTTTGTATATGCGTGCATCCCTCAGTCCCTGCTGTGCTGACTGAGCTCCAGGCTTCAAGGGCTGTGTGAGTGATAAATAATTTGGGATGGAGGCAAACACTGAAAACGACATCAGGACTAAAACATCACATTATCATCGTTGTCAGTGACAGAGAAAAGCAACACAATCCCAAAGATGATGAGGATGATGATTGTCACATCCTCCGCTGCTTAAGAAATTATGCAAAACTAGCATTAAAAAATAGATAAATGAGGCTGTGCATTATGTTGTTTTCTCTCCTCAGGGGAAATTAATGCTTCATCTGTATTTGCCAATGGCTGAAAGAAAACACAAACATAATAAAACTGATCATGCAAATATGAAATTACCACCTAATTACTTTTGTCTTGTGAAAACAAAGAAATATGCATTTTAATTTGTGAATGTCACTCAATTTTATGTTTGTGGATCTCTACTATTCAGAAGTACTTAATAAATATTTGGACGAAGTTTTAAGGGAAGTAAGTTATACAGCTCTTGTCAAATGTTCATGAAGTTCAACTCTTTCAGTGTTTATGCAGAAAGTTTGAAGTCAATAACTTTTGTGGTTTGTCTTTTCCAGGTAATTGAATTTGTGAGTCAGCACTGAGAAAATGTACCACATCCACTTGTGTGCAGTCATCTAGGAAGGTGATTACAAAGTTTCCAGTGACGATGACCTCATCACTGCTGCAGACCACTTTTTGAAGGTCCGAGACACCAGCCTTTACAAAGGGGATTTGTATGATCCATGACTGCTGGGTTTAATATATAAATGTAGGGGGGATTGTGCTATAAAATAAATTTGCTCAGTTTTCCGAAGGTAACTCCTTCAATCTTAGGCCATAAACTTATCAGTCACCCTTTACCACTTCAGCAATCAATTTTTACAATCCAATTTTGAAATACAGTTGTATTTCCACTGTCATTTACCATGTTGAAGACCCAGAGTGAAGTTTTGGGGGATCTATTTGTAGAATATGGCAGCCTTTGGAATTTGCAAATTTACCGCAAGGTGCCACTAAACCTGCACACTGGACCTCATTACTCAGACATTCACATTATGTAACAGAGGAAACTTTATTCTACACTTAATATGTCTGCAGAAAAAAAATCAGTTGAAAATGAATACAAATACTATTTTTTTTCTTCTGTAGTTTTTATGTCTTTCTTGTCAAGTTCACAATAAGATTTTCTTTTCATGGATTATTTAAATTTAATAAATAAGTCAACAATAATGTTACCAATTGCAGTCTTTTTCCTGTTCACTGTGTCCTCATTGGTTAGTTTGAGGTAATGTTGATAAAATAAACTGACATGCTGTCATGAGACTAGTTCCGAGATGTCTCATAGTGGGAATGTGATTCAGTTAGACAGTGAAATGTATTGTAAATGACTTTGATGCATTTCATAGAATCCTGGGTGCATCTGAAGTAGCTTAGAAACAATAAACATGAGCGCAGAACTATATGACTCAGTGGGTATTTTCCTTCAAGGCTGGGTGAACTTCTGAGGGAATTGTTACACTCAACAGGCAAGTAGGACATTATATTACTGTTTACATAAAACATCTTTCCTTGTTCCAGTGACAGTGGCTGGAGGCTCAGAGCCTGGGATGGGGTTCATGCTTGAGCTGGCAAACTAACTAAAGACTAAAATAGGAGCAGAGCAAACAATAGACAAGGCACTGAGGAGAGATCATAAATGTTTGTGATGCAGAGGGTGCAGAGGGTAGAGGAGAACAGGGAGAGAGGAATGAAACACTAGGTTATTAAATCTTACTAGATTGTACATTTGAGCTGCAGTCAGATCTTTGCTGAGGACTATAGACTGGTGTGTATGAGTCCCGTTTGTGTGTGTGCACTCGTGTCTGTGCGTATGTGTAGAGGGTAGCCCCCTATTTTAGCCAGGTCACTGGCTGTCTCATGGGGCGCCTGGGGACACACTGTTAGTTTATCTGGCTGGCTGAACATGACTTCACACAACAGCACAGGTCTGCCAAGGCAACTATGCTACTTAAAAGAGCTCCGCTCTGTGGGTGATAACCTTGTTTTCATACTGCTAGTGCATTCAAGACAATACGGACAATTAGGATGCATCCCACTGACAAGCCAGAAGGATAAACAAAAGCAAAAAGCCTCAGAGGAGCTACAACAGCATTAGGCGCTTGTGTTTAATCCAGATGATAAAAAGTGAGAGTGTGAATACACAGCTCAGCTAGATTTTAGCCTTAATTTATTTGCTCCTCCTTTTAAAAAAGGCCCTCTATTAATGAGAAAAAAGAGTTTGGGGAGGTTAGGATCAGCTTGATTATGCAATCAACTGAAAGAACTTAAAGGCTTCCTGATGATTTAAGACGAGTGTCATCAGGGCAACAGGAAAAAGTCTCCTGTGATACAAGTATGAAAATGAAAACAGGAAATATGATTTATAAACACAGGTGGATGCAGTGCTGAGGTCTTTCTTTGGTGCAAAAATAGCATAATGCAAATGTTCTGGGTTAAAGTCATTTACTGCATTCATCTAAACATACTTATTAGCACTGAAATTCACCTAAAATATAAAATATAAAAGTACACAGTATACACAATAATGTATGCAGCATTGAATTACTGATGCATTAATATGTAGCCATTTCACTTAATGGGGCATATGATTTGTTGTATTTACTGCTGGGTAGCTTGTTAATTTGCCTTACATGATTACATGTTAAATTTGTAGATAAAAGTGATGAAGTGAGTAAAGTCATTAATAAGTGATTCTAATAATAACAAAAATTAAAATATAGAAAATAAAAACATCATGGTAAACACCTAATGTGTCATAATCAGACTCAACATGCGGCAATCATAAAGAAGCAGAAGCTTTTTCAAGTCAGGTGTTGTTAGTTATAATCATCGGTATAATCAACTAATTGTAACAAATGAAGGACTCAGACCAACCAGTGTCAAATTTCTGTGTAGAGGAAAAGATACAGATCTGATGTCAGCGGTCTAGACTATCAACAAACAATGAAAGTCTTTGAAAGTGGTGTTTTTTCATTTTTATTGGCATTACTATAACTATACATTATATTTATAAACATTACATGAAAGTACAGCAGATCTCACAGCATTTGTTAACGGTAACTCTCAAGGATTGTGACAAACTGTTTCTTCATAAGCTTCAAAAGAAATGGACATAATGTTGTTACATAATTATACAGGAGGCAGTTGATTTCCTTGGAGAAAATAACTTCATCATACATTATTGTTGGGCTAGTCATGGACATTTCAAGGCTACAGTTTTCCTTGATTAGTACTGTAGCATCCACTCCCCTGGAATGTTAGTAAGTAAATCAGCATATGGCACAAACATCTGGCTAAAAGATGATTTATAAGGGCTTCTTACACCCAAATCATTGTTCCTGTCTGCACAGGAAATCATTTGTGGATAAAATTACAGTGAAATGTCAAACAAACAAGGAAAAATAGTTTACGCTACGGCAGAAAATACTGTAAAACTGCAATCTGATATGTGTACAACAGGGCAGTAATGATTTAGTCTTCCCATTCTAATCTGTTTTTTCTCTTTTTTACAGTCTTATTTTATCACAAAATCTAAAATAACTCAACACTCTTCAGCCTTGTTGCTCTATAATAACTTTTAAACATTTCAGGGATCCTCTTGACCACATTATTTTCTCTTTTCCAGGCTCAAACAGGCAGCCTGCATCTAATGTGCCCTCTCAGGCTCAAAATCAATTCGGCTCATGCATCATGAAAAAACATGAGAATCGTTGCTTTGGCTCAACATAACACAGTCGCTGTCTGGCTCAGACTCACAATGAACATCAGCCTGTCTTAGAACACTGGTTCCTTGTTCTCAGGGTTTTATGTGTTAACAATCCATGCCCGAGGCAGTAGTTAGGTGTCCCAGATGTACTCTAATGCACCTGTTTTTTCTTGAGCATTGAAGATTATTTCCATAACATACTGTGTGTGCACGTTAGCCTATTTCCCTCAGAAAAATGATCAAACCAAATCCAATAACAAGGAACAATCAAATAAATCATACACTGTTATAATTCTGGATTTTGAAACGTTTAAATTGTATTGCTTAAAAAAGGTCCATGATGTGTACTTGTGTGTGTTCGCATGTGTGTGTGTGTGTGTGTGTGTGTGTGTACATTGAGGAGGTGGCTGAATGTCTGCTGGGACAGCAGATGGTCAGGACCGGCCCTCAAGGCTCTCTACCCTCATTGGTCAGCTTGGCAGTGAGTCCATCATGTTAAAACTGGTCTTGACTGAAAAAACTTGAACTGCATGCAGATTATACACAACATGTATTCAAGTTACTGTAGCAATGAAGTAAGGCTTAATATACCACCTAACCAATGTTACAGAGTTTTTAATATATACTCACATTTTATTCACTTAAAAGATTAGATTTTGGTACAAAATTAATGTCTCTCAGTTTTTTCAGTCTTAAAAATATTGATTTTAATGCTGGCCTTTGTAAACCCATATAAATGAAATTCACCCTTTAAAAACAGGGTTTATAAGTAGTAGCCAATCGCTTAAACATTCATTAAAATTGGTTAATACTTTCCCAGTGCTTTATATATAACTAAAATTATGTTTTGGACCTTTAGTAGGTGATTTATTTTTTTCTATTTGGTATTTAACAGTTTTGAATGTTAAATATTCAGTATTTTAAAATTTTCTGAAAAATTAAACAGCATAAGTACATGATAGTAAAAGGTTTATGAACTATTAATAAAGACATAAGTTACAGCTAATAAATCTTTCAAGTTTTTTCACGACCAGAAAGTTGTTCCAGGCATCTAACTGATCCTTCCAGTTATAATAAAGTATTCATTAACCATTAATAAAGATGTTTCTTACAGCTTATAAACCCATTAAAAAGGGGGCATTTTTAGAAAGTATTACCTTAAACCAGTAAACCTGAGCTAAACAGTTGCTTGTTTATTTTTGTTCACCAACATCACATGGTCCCTCAGAGGCGGCACACAGTGAACCTGTATCTCCAGCACTCAGGTATTTCAGAGTCTGTTCAGATGTGTTCCTGCACTGCTGCAATTTTACCGTCTGACAGTGGATGTCTGACAAACCTACGGTGGCTTATTCTGCGCTTTGGTGCACACTTAAAGCGGATTTAGCTCAACAAGCTCCACTTTACAGTTATTAGATATGACAGGAAGTAAATGTGCAAGTCACATTGATCTCAGCCTGCCGACAGTTGAAGCTCCTGATGTGTGCTGAAAGATGGTGCAAAATTAAACCTATGAAGACACAGGCAAGAAGAGTTTTATATCTGTCAATGTGAAGACCAAATTAAGGTTTGGGTATTGAGAGTGGGAATGTTTTGGGGGTATTTTGGTTGTTTGAGGGCTTTGGGTTCTCAGGGTTAAATAATTGTGGTTTAAAATTTGCAGCTAAATTGCAAAGGGTATGGGAATGCTGAAAAAAAATCCATGGAGAAGAAAGCAGCATCGTTCTTATGATCATACAGGTTGTCAAAGGTATTAATCACATTACCTATTACTTTGTTTGAAAGTATTATTGAAAAATGAGTGCACCTGGAATGCTGCTAATCTTTACTGCATAAGAAAACCTTGAGCATATATGGCAGGTCAAACTTGAACCAGGAAGTGGTTCAGTAAAATATAATTAATATTTTCAGCAGACAGGTATCAATGTTGACTGTAACCTCAATTTTTTTCTTCCAGATACTAATGCTTGATTTTGTGCATCTAGTTGAATTGAACATATTTATAAATATCAATGCATACCTGGATCAGAGCATTTACTCCAGTCACTACAATGGCAAAATAATTGACAGAACTGATGGCCTGAGCTTCAAAAATGTGCTCTAAGTTGCGATTAGCCGTAGTTCTTCTTAAGATTTCTAAAAGTAGGTCCAATTTCAAGATAAGGAATGAAGGGTTAAGCATTTGTCAAAAAAGGTTTCCAAGAGGACAAGAAACAGGAAAAGAAAGGGAAATCATGAGACATGTCAATGATGTTGCAGGTAATTAAAATATAAACCCTCTCTTTGTTGTTTTGAAAGTCAATAAAGCAACTAATGATTCTTAGTAAAGTCCATCCCCGCAGCCTTATTCGCTGGGTTCCATCCCAAACTTTTCCCAGTTTAGTCACCATGACTTTAAGAATTTTCCAAAAGTCAACCAAACATAACACTAAATGATAAACTTATACTAAAACTAAGAGCATACATATGCAGTGTAACAAGGAATCTTATATGCATTGATTATCAAAATCTGGATAC
>JAPZDV010000024.1:12186081-12202382 GCA_029814665.1 Acanthurus lineatus | reverse complement strand
TCGTTATAGACTTTGGTCAGCGTGCACATACAGTATTCAAACTATTCTGTGATAATGGTCTCTGAATTAGTATCAAACCTGAGACATCACAGTAACACAAGCAAAAACTGGAGTAAAATGTAGATAATGTGATGGGAAAAACCTGGTTTTTCTGGTTCTTGTAACATTAAGAGCACTGTGCAACTCTCTCTCTGACCTCTTTAACCTTAATCATGCTCCAAGGCATTTGATTATTGTTAAGCAAGACAAAATACTAATAATGTCAAATACAATATAAACAAATCGAGCTCTGTGCAGCTCACTGGGTCTATCAGGTAGCAATCAGGGAAGAGAGTAATAGCAGCTATAGATTGGAGTCATTGATCGGTAGAGTTATTGACTCTACAGAAAGTCTCAATCAATGATCTAACAGCTTTGGTGTTTGCTACAATACAGACTCTGTTCTGTCTTAGCAGAGATCGATGACACACACATACATAAGCACATAAAGAGAGCTTCGTGAGCTACGACTAGGCTGTAAAAACCTGCTGTTTGTTGCCAAAAGAAACCTCTTTACACAGTTAGTGGATTGCAAAGTCGTCTCATAAAGCTTTACATGCAAAAAACACACATGGCTTACATGCATTGATAAAGTCTCTCACACGCACTCACACACACTGAGCTGATTCACAAAGTGATGGTGTGGGAACCAGATACGTATATGACACTAGAACGTTCCACAGCCTCATTATGAGCTCGGCTGGCCAGTGCTGTTAGAATACGAGGCCGGCGGCCATGAAGCGACTGTCACTTCCCCTCAGCTGCAGCCCTGCATCCTCCACGTTTGTGCATGTGTGTTGTGTGTGTGTGTGTGTGTGTGTGTGGGAGGAAGAACTAGAGAGGCTATGAAGGGATAAGTGTGCTTCACTGTAAGACAGTATGACTCCATGTATATGTGCTGTATTGATGACAGCAGGAGAGGAGAGATAATGCATTCAAGTGAGGGAGAAAGTGTGTGAGAAAGACCAAAGTGTGTGCATGTGTGTGTGTGTCCTATACATGCTGTTGAGAGGATGATCAGAATAATGAAGCTGAAAGGCTTAATATTTTTATCTCTGTAAAGCTTTGAGAGGTGCTCAGCTGTAAAACAGAAAGTAAAGGCATCGGCCTGCAGCACGTCATGCATTCATGGCCATGATACCAGAAACATCTCTCACACAAACACCAAGCTAATCAGAAACAACATCACATTAACAACAAGTGTAAGCCTTTCTCCTTGCTCCCAAAGATATGCACCTATCATCCCTGAATTCACCTTCAGACCTCACATTTAAAGGAATCATGGGTCGAGAGTAAGTTACTGTCACAAACAGTAATTTTCCAAGCATTAAGCTACATTTCACAGTAATTTTACAGAGTGGAGGTGTGTTCTTTGGTCATTAAATCCACTGTGATTTATGCCCATCAGCTGATGTTGGTACATGACTGCAGAGAATTCCCTGCTGGTACTGACTATAGGAACAGGTGTACTTAAAATATGCATGCTTGATTACTGCATGCAAGAGTCTAACATGTTACCAAAATAAAAGGGTGTATATTTGGAGGAAATATCCTGTGGCTTTATGACAGTCTGCATGGTTAAACTTGGTTCATGGGGTTGGTTCAGTTCACATTCAGGTGGTATGATGGATGTCATGTGACCCACTGGGCACCGTATCATGTGACTTACATTAAATTTGTATGAATCACTGGACCTAGAGATCACATGACCTGCATCCAGTGAGGTTAACTTTGGTACTCATGAGTCTTCTAACTGACCTTTCACCTTTGACCTTGGCAACTTTCTGTGGGAATAATGATGCTTACTGGTGTACATGCACTCACACACAATCAAAGACACTGACCATGAAAGTGTACCATGTAGAGACATGTACTCACCACACATTGCACCAGGGGGGCAGCCAAAAACTCCCGTCTTTCTTCCTCTTATCCAAGCATGTTGTCAGTTTTTTCTTCTCCTTCGTCCTGCTGGTTTCTTTCACCTCCCTTGCCGCCTCCTCCTCCTCCTCCTTCTCCCCCTCCCTGTCCCCCCTCTCACCACTGCTGTTCAGGTCCAGCTCTGTCGCTGGTGGGGAGAATCCAGGCAACACACACACACATACACACACATACACACAAGCACACACAGCTCCGGGCGATGCTTTGAAAAAAAAAAAACACTCAGAAACAGCTGGGTTCAAAGCTACACACACACAAACACACACATAACTCTATAGATACGCACTAACAGAGTCGAGCTCCTCGATAGTCCAATGGCCCCCCTCCCCACGCAGCCACACACACACATAAACATGCAGCTGGTCTATCCGCAGCTGAGCGGAGACTGTTGCGTTGTGTCGTCCTGCGTTATTGACGTGATGTTTTGAGGAATCTGTGGCTCAGGTCGCACCGTAGCAAGTCTCTCTGCATCACATTAAGTTGGAGAGCAACCCATCGTGGCTCATTTAGTCATTGAGACAAAAAAGGGAAGCATACATCCTGCATCCAATTAAAGGCTCTTTTGTGTTGATGCACACTTCAAAGCATTTTCACACTTGTATTTCCTCAAGCCATGACAGCAGACTTCCACTGGCCGGATCTCTTTGATGAGGTCATTTTCAGGGATAGTGAGAACTGTTCCAATCAGTCCAGGACAAAAATAAAAATGTGAAACATGCATAAATGCTTTAGCAGTGTTTGTTTGTTTTTTTCTCATCTGGCAGTGATGCACCCAAGAGTCCTTGTCAAAGCAGGTACAGCGTGTCAATCCAAAACAGTGCTCTGCATTCATCAGCTTGAAAAAAGCAAAAAAATTGTTCTGACGTTGTTTCAGTGATCTCTCAAATATTAAATCCCTTCATTCCTTCTGTTCCCACACAAGATAAAGGTCCAGCTCTTCTCTCTGTAGTCACTCCACTCTCCCCAAGAAACTGCACAGCTGGCCAAAAAAACCTCCAGGAAGCAGAGTCCCAGCTAATTTGTGCTTCTTGTCTTAATCTGTAGCAACATCTCAACTTAACCACACTCGGCTGTCATCTGACGCACTTAACAGCCTGTCTGTTCCTGTGTAAAAATTCTTCAGAATAAAAAATCAGCTGTGTTTCTTCCCTCTGTCCCCCCCTCCCCTCCACCTCCTCTGTAGTGCAAGGAGTTAGCTCTTTCCAGACTGGCCTGTCACCATCAATATTTAACAGGAACTTCTTGCTGTGTTGCTGTCATAGTTCAAGTTTCTATGTCCCTGTCGTTGTGTGTTGGATGACATGTTCTCTGGTCTGCAGGGTTTGTCTCTCCTACTGTCCTTTTTAGTTCGCTGGATGTTAAATTTTGCTCTGATCTGGTCTGATTTGTACCTCCTATGTTTAGTGTTTTGCTCTGTTGGTTTGTTAAACCGCTCTACTCTCCACCATGTTCTATCTTTTCTGTGGTCAACCTTCTTGAAGCTCGTCCTTCCATTCTCAGACCTCGATCATGTTCCCACCCCGTGGCGAGACTAAGTCACTCAGGACTCTCAAGTATTTTTTCATTAAGTCTGTCCTTTGCAGTTTTTCTTCCCACTGTCCACCCTGCAGCAAACCTTCATTCAACCTTCCCTCAATCCTCTTCAGTCATACCAAACCTTCCACTTTCTGAACTTAACCTCTTCTCGCCTTCCTCTCCCTCCAGCAAGCTGATTCACTTGGCCTATTTCTCACTCACCGCCTGCCAACGTGGCTGCTTCTGTCCTCATCCTGTCCTTTCTTTTTTCTAATGACTGCTCAATTCTGCTCAAGTCCTCTATGTTTTCTTCCCTATATCACTCTCATTGTTCCTCTATCTCCCTCTACCTCTCCTCTTGCATGCAGAATACACAGTATTCTAGCTGCTGTGCTCTGACTCATACTGCTCTCTCCTCCCTTTTCCTTCCAGAAGCTTGCAAATGTTCTTCTTTTTTTTTCTTTTTTGTTTCCTCTCTCTCTCTCTAACCACACGCCAGGATCATGGTCAGGATCCGTTCTGCATTTCTCTTAGTCCTAGGCACCGAAACGATGCCTCTGAATCCTGCTGAGACAGATGGGGGGACAGCCTGTGGATAGACAGTCAAGCAGAGACGAAAAGGAAAGAGAGAGGCACACTTTCCTCAGCAGAGGCAGGAGTCTGCTTGTCTGTGTTCTTGCAGCTGTTAATAGTCTCTATTATAGGTGGTTTCTTCTCTTCTTCTGACAAGGGCAGTGTCTTTTCACTTGTTGTGGTCTGTGATGCAAGTTTGCCCCATTTTTTTCCTCCTTTACCTCCTTCTGCTGCTTCTCCAAACACACATTTGTCACAATCTGAAAGAAAAAACAAAGAAAAGCTAAATCAGTCATAAATGCTCCCTGCAAACACACAAGCACAGCGGAGAGAGAGACTCTCTGAGAGGGACAGAGAAGAGGAGGAGAAGAAGGATATGTGGAGATAAATAAAAAAAAGATATGCCCTCAGGATCTGAGGAAGTGACAGCAGAGGAGATATGGAGGGAGAGAGAGATGGAGGAGGAGGAGGAGGAGGAAGGGGGGAAGGTTGTGGGGAGAAGCTTGTGTGTGGGTGGAATGGAGAGATGATTGTAACATGGATATGGAGTGAAGTGAGAGGAGGAGCTTGCTGAATTAAGGGAGAGGAGTAAAAGGATGGAAGGATGGAGGAATGAGCAGATAGAGGCACATGGATGAAGGATGTGTGTGAGAGAGAAAGATGGACATACGTATGGATTTATGGATGGATGGATGAATGGTTTGACAGGTTGACTGCCCCTCTGTGACGTCCAGGAAATCTTTGATGCAGCTGTCATGGAAGAAAGGGCCTCTTCTCCATGTCAGATCAGAAATACTATCAGTATTCATGACACATCAAATTAAAATTTCATAATCAAGTTAAAGCTGTTTTTGATATTTTACCTGCATGGAAATCCTCCCCCCGTGCACTGCTCCTCTCCTCCTCTTTTAATTTCTACCTTTCTCACCGATTCTCTCCATTCCTCTGTCTGCTCCTGCAGCCTCAGTCTGTGCTATCACTAAAATGCAGCATCCCTCATCCCTCCCTCCCTCCCTCCCTCCTCCTCCTCTCTCTGTCTCTCCCACAGTGTTTCCCTCATTTCCCTCCCTCCCTCCACCCCCCCTCCTCTGCTCCCCAGTTCTCTCTGTATTTGTCCTTCTCTGCCTCTGTCTCCCACTCTCTCTCCCTCCATCTACTCTCCTCCTTCTTCTTTCTTTATACCCCCCCTTTCTTCATCCCATATTCCATCACAACCTTTCCACCTCCCCCTACTCTCTTTCGCTGTCCCTTCGCTTGCTTTTTTCACCCTTCCCTCACTAAGAGAAGCTTCGAGAACACTGTGGACGGGCTCTGGGAGTAGGGAGCTCTCAGGACATGTGAACACCATTCATAACCCTGCCATATAAATAATACACACAATGCATTCATATTTTTTCATATGCATGCATGTGTGGAAAGCACACACACACAGACACACACGCATACACACATACACACACACTCTGTTTCCTTCTCTCCATCTGGCTGACAAAAACAAAAAAAAAACATCCTGCTAAAAATGAGCATGGCAAAATATTTTTGTTTGCATGCCTACCTGAACAACATCCACACTGCAGACACACACACACACACACACTCTGAAACACAACACACTGAAGGCATCGATAATGAAAGGGTTTTTTCCTGCAGTGTGAGACCACAGCTGCAAATCAATGAAAGATTGAACAGAGAATATATGTAGTGCATGTTCGTGTGACTGCAGCCTCGCACAAACGTACGCAAACACACACTGAGTGCACACGCTGGGTAAAGAACGCTCTCATTTAAAGAGGAAATTCAGTTTGACAAACAGCGCCCGAGTCATTTAACAAATAAATGAAACATTGGCTCCATTAGGTATTTTTCTGAGTGTGAAAATAGAGAGAGACAGAGGAGCAGACACACAGAGAGTGTGTTTCAGTGTATGTGTGTCTGTTTGGGTCTGATTTCATATATTAATGTATATTTGTGTATGTGCAAACTATAATATGCATGTCTATCACATTGTCCTTTATATGTATGTGTTATGTGTGTGTTGCTCTGTGTGTGTGTGGGTGTGTGTGTGTGTGTGTGTGTGAGTGTGTGTGTAGCTGGTTATAGCTGTCCTTTTGGCCTCTAGCATCACCCAGTGCCACCATCTGTGCTGCCAGCCAGATGGGAAGGGTGTGTGTTTGTGTGTGTGTGTGTGTGCGCGAGTGTGAGAATGTGTGGGAGGAGAAATTTATTTGGGTGATTTGAGTAAAAATCATCATTTGTTATGCTACTAAATATATTTTTGCAGTTGTGAAATATGTGTGAACAAAGACTCATCTGAGTCACGTGATAAACCTTAGAGTCTTGAATTAGTCTCAAACGTGTTCAGATCGCTTCAACTTTGACTTACTTACATTTTCTACATTTAACTCGATTATTAAATCTCAGTGTATCATTTTTCTAATAAAATATCTAAAAACTACTATTTATTTGATATATATTTTGTTGAGCTGTGCACTTACATTATCCCAAATATTTTCAACAATGTTCAAACTCTGACAAATCTGAAATTCTATTCAGGGTTACGGTGTGTTTTTTATTTTGTTGCCTGATGCTACTTTCGAGCTAACAACAGTTACAGAGTGCAGAGGAAAGTCTGCAAACATGACGAAATGCAAGGTAAAGTCAGATGATTTCCATCTGTAAATGGTGGCTATGTCACAATGAAACGTAAAATTCCCACGATCGCACTCTATTGCACCACATGAAACGACATTGTTTGACACATTTATTTTCCTCATTTTAATTTAAGACCTCTAGCAGCTGAAATTACAAAAAAGAAAACTCATTCATCATTATTTTTTAAAATTTTATTTGAATTTTATTTCACCCCTTGGCTTCCTCATCATCGCCCTGTTCACACAGTTGCTAATTAGTGGCAGACAATATCGACAGAGATTTGCAGTAGAGGAACATGCAGACAAATCAAATTAGAAAAGTTTGTTATTTAGAAAGCCAAGCAGTAATGAGACTGTTTTGTTTTAGTAGACTGTCTTTGTCTTTTTAAACAGATAAAGACCAAACACCAAAAATTGCAAATTAAAGGGTCGAAAACAATCCCTCTCATCTCCCCCAGTGGTCCAAGATTCAACCCCATATTTTCAGTCATTTTCAGTCCTTTGACATAAATTTAGCACATATTCTACAGTCAGTTTTATTCTAACTGCCAGTATTGGATGTTTTATGTATGCTGTAGTATAAATGTGATTAATTCTGCAACATATGCAATAGGAGGCATCTTTTTTGATGCCAACGAGACATTGATACTCCCAAGCATTCGTGCTCATGAGATGAGAGTGAGTTTGGCAGCAGTGACAGACAGACTGGAAGTGAGCCATGTCTCTGCTTTGCCACAAATGTTCTGCATCTTCTCTTCTTTCGTGCATGTGCAAGTGAGTCTCTTTGGAAGGCCTCTATTTGTCTGTCGCAAAGGATGTCAGTCTCCACATTTTAGCATCATCTAAGTGAAGCAGACTCCTGTTAGAAGATATTGGTTCAGTTTGGGTGATTTATGGCTCTAAAGTCACATACATGTCTCAAATTCCACTCTAATCTGCTGTGAGAAATGCAGGGCTAATAATTAGGACTAATAACCACTGGTTAAAACCAATAGTAGCAGATCATTTTCAGAGTGAAACTTCTCCCTTAGTGGGAAGCAGCACTGGTTAATACCTTTTAAGAGTTAGCTTTTGACTCTGTGTAACATGTAAGTTGACTGTCAGGAAGATTAGTCATAACAGATGAATGAACTACCATGGAAATGCCCACTCAATCCCCTCCCACGTCCCTTACAGCAAAACTCCCATCTCTCTAGTCTCTGTTGCAACATTTATCCATTTAAGGGCTGAATGCATTTCAGTGCCAAATACATCACATCAAGTCAACATGACCGCACTTTTCATTTCAAAAGCCCCTCCAAATGTGACAGTGGAGTACATTTTACATTACTAGCTTTCTGTACCTTACTTTCTGACTGGTTGTCTTGACTTAAATTCTGCTTGACTGCTGATTCCACCAGACTTTTTCCAATCTTATCTGGTCAGTATTCACTGTAGTACTGACTGACTGTCCAGCAGATTGCTTTTAGATCTACCTTACTCATCTCTCGCCTCAGTCTCGCTGAATTGCTGTAAAAATAAATTTAGCCAACAACTGAACCTGAGAGTATCTGAAATTCTGGTCAACATTTTTTTCCCCAATTAATAACTTAAATAAGTCTTTAAACTAACAAGTGGTTTGTTAGTTTAGTTAGTATGCTAGTATTGTTAGACCACTTGTGTGCAGCTGATCAAGCAGTAAACAGAGCATTGATATACAATCATTTTTGAAGTTAATGTATTAAACTTGCTAGCAAACTTTAATTGAGCAACATTTGCTTATTAGGTTTCATTCCACCTGCAAATTTAAGTCTAACAGACTGTTTTCTGTTTTAAGTCTGGCTTTTTAGCTGCTAAATGCTCCATAACATTTACCAGCTAGCCGCTAACTTAGCATGAGAGGTTTGGGCTTTTTTAGTTACAACATCTGGAGGTTTGTTGCTCACTTTGCTCAAAAAATCTTCCTTGAGTAAAGAACAAGATGACAGATCGAGAGACGGACAGACAGAGATATAAGACAGATAATAAGGAAAATACTGACTCATGCATATCTGGCAGCAGATAGACAAACACAGAGGCAGAAAGGCAGCAGGGACATCCATCTATGTGATCCTTCCAAAGTTTACTGCGTCATTACCCTGATCAGACTTTAGCTGCTCTCTTTTCCTTCATTTGTCTTATCCCTCTCCCTCCCTTTCTCATTTCGCAAACCCAAACTAGCTTTTGTATGAAGCGGGCCTGCAACTTTAAACAGCAGAACTCAGTAACACAAGGAGAGGGGAGATGGATAGAGTAATTAAGAAAGAAATAAGTAGATAGAGTGAGAGAGGGAGAGCTAAATTAGGAACAAAAGACAAGACACCAGGGGGAAGTATCTGTGCATGTGTGTGCTCATGCATGCACACCATGTGTGTGTGCATCTTTACAAAACCCTTGTGAAACCGCAGGCTAGTTAATTCAGTTTTTCTGGTTCAGTCCTCCTTTTGTCCACTGCTTCAGGATCTTTTGGGAAGTAAAGAACTTGTAAAAAGAGCTAAAAAACAACACACATATATAACATTACAATATATATAAATCAGGTTACTTAATAAAAGAAAAGGAGTGAAATATGTTTAATAATGAATAATTTTTACAGGTTTTCAGGTCATATATGTGTATGCAAATATGAGAGAGCTAAGTGACTCCGCTGTCAATATGGCTTGTTAATTTGTCTAAAATATAAAAAAATAAGAGAATACATATCAAAATAGAGAGAAAGTAATTAAACCCCTCATACCTTTTGCTTTTTTTAGTCTTAACTGTAGTGCTCACATACCCTCAGTGATCCTGTAGCAGACGTGCTCTACTGTATCTGTACTGATCAATAGGACATTCTATCCATTCCTTTTGACTCCAGTTCAGCTCAGAGACATTCATCGTCTTAATCGGATATAGATCCATTAGATAAAATTAATGTCACAGTTAACAGTCTGCTGGCAGAGATTATTGTCACTACTATCATTTACTGCTCTCTCTCTCTCTCTTTCTCTCTCTATCTTTGCTCTTTTTTTGTACCATTATCTTTCTCTATTTGTCTTATTAATATGCAATATAACAATTCTGACAGAAATGCTCTAAGTCAAGTTAAAGTCAAAGCTGTAATGAGAAACTCCTGCATGCGCTCATACACACACAATCTTACAGTATAAAGCTAATTTCAGGAGATGTGTGTCTACATCAGAAGTGTAAGCAACATAACAAAAAATGGGGAAATGTACAAGTATGTAAAAATGCATCTTGCGCATTTGCTTCACTGTTCATGTACACACACAGATGAACATATGTTCTTTTCACCATAAATCTGGGTCAACATCAGAACAATATACTGCGTAGCAATGCAGCAATCAAAAACTGTAAAGGGTTTTGGCTCCCCCTTGTGATGATATTTGAGACTGCATGATGTTGTGTATTTTAGTCACAGATCTGAATATAATCACTATGTATCAGTGATATTTACATGAGGAATATAAAGGTGTGTGGTTGAGCAAAAATAGCTTAAGTTAAGACTTTACATTATAATGTCCATATCACTCTCTTTACATTAGATTTAATGGTAAAACTTGATAAACTAAATCTGACAACTATGTTTGAATTAAAAAAAAATCACAAAGTGTTAAAGCAAGACATTTGTGTCAATCACTGCCCCCTTAGGCTGCTTTTAGACGGAGGAAACCTGTCCTAAGGAAAACAACAAAGTGCCTTTGAGCGAAGCCTGATCCTCTGCTCAGGTGTTAGGGCATGTATGGATGTGACTCCTTTTGCAACTAAAGCTCCTTCTCAAGGGAGTCGCTGTTGTTGGAGTGTGTTTTCAGTTGCCTTGCTCGATTAAGTAGTAAAAATTATGCGTCTGCAACAAGGTCTCCCCTGGGGCTTCAGTTAATACAGTATAGAACACTGTGAACAGCTGTGGCTAGATTGCCTGAAGCTCACTTTGATTGTCATTATTCAATATTTTTCAATATTTATCAGAATCACAATATTCTTGTAATTATCGATAAAAATGGTAAAGAAAAGTCATTGAGAGACATGTGTACGTTCAGCTGTAGAATGTTGACTCTCTGTGACGTCATCAGTGATGACAGTTCTAGAATGTGAATGTCAACATGAGAAAGTTCCACAGAGCCAAGAGGCCAGAATCGGACGGCACACTGACTGACCATCGATGCAGCTGAACTGAGAAACATTTGATGTGTGCCTGTAGAGAAACACATCTTTCTAGAAAAATGTCACATTATCTGTTTTCATTTACGACATCTTGAACCCTCTGTGATCAAATCAACCAGAACGGCAAAAAAAGAGATCAGAACCAGCAGGTTAAGAAGGTCAAACCAGGACACACTTGACAGATTTACTTCATGAAGAGACAAGAAAACTGTTGTTTATCAACAAACCAATGATTTTTCACAATTAATTCATGATATACAGTACTAAATTTATCAGAATAACTTGAGCATTTGTTTATCATTATAACAAGGTTCCATTTAGACTTGTATATAAATATTAGGTATTTGCATATATGTGTGAGTTTCTTTGCTCATTCTGCACTGGTGTTCAGTATGTTGAGGATATAAGATGAATGAGTAAAACTGAAAGGAAAGAAGTGAAAGAAGAGTAAAGGATCAAAATGAAGACAATGGTGCTAAAGGAGAGAAACTCAGAGATCACATGACTACGTAGTAGTAGTATTTTTTCCTTTACCAAAATCATTCTCCAATCCTCTATTATGTTAGGGTTCAATACTATTTGGCCTGCACATATGAGTCTATGATAATGTAGCAGACATACACAACGATTACTCTGAAGAAATGCAGGATGGAAGAAAAGAGAAATTTACAGATAAGGAGGAAAACTTCCCTCCATGAAATAGCAAAGACCCAAAACTCGACAGAGATCCAACAACGCATTTTTTAACATTTCAAACACGACAATTTTCAACAAAGCATTAAGAAAACACTGTTTGTGACCTTCCACATGCTGAACTGTGACTCCTCTGTAGCTAAAACCTGTCAGCACCAGTCTGTTTTCCTCCTGTCTAAACATTTAAAGCAATGTACATAAGGAGGCAGGACAGCTCGACCTTCTCACCCCTAAAACAAATTCTGTTCTCAGATACTTTAAATGCCTACGAGGTATCTTCTCCCAAAAAAGTGACCCGCATTAGGGTGGAGTCTTCTTTATTTTATTTCTGCTTCAATAGATATGCAAAGATTTCATCACAAGACTGTCCTGAAATGTTGTCTTCTTTCCATCTGGTCACCTAAAATTTGTGTGGAGTGTTAACACCTTAAAAGTGTCTCGCAAACACATGGCGATCAGCAACACTGCTGCTGTTTCATAAGAGTTTTTATGTGTCATCACAGTGGCATGGTAAGAAAAGTGGGATGTTTAAAACTCTCTAAAGCAGGTCCTAAGATCTATTTTAAACAGTGTCTGGACGTCTGTGGGAACCAAGGACACCATCTCACTCACAGAGCAACACAATGGAAAGAACAGTCTGAGTTTCACAGTAAAAATGTGAGCGCTCACTGCTGGAGAAATTAAATGTGAGCCTTCATTTTCAATACACTTGCAGAGAATAATAGAGAGTAAAAAGGAAGTCTTTTTGCAGTAAAACTTTATTCATATCTCCAGCACTATTTAAAACTGGAAACATTTATTACATTCATGATACCGAATGTCCAGCATTTCCTTGTTAAAACTTTCTCTATTTTTTCTTAAATCTTTACACTACATTCAAGAAGGTATCAAAATGCAAATTATAAAAAGCTGTTCTAGAAAACAAATCTGCTAAAATTATAAAATACAAAAATACAAATATTTTCTTAGAACATAACTGAGTATTTTAACAGGATGCTGTCTTTTTCCCTTGTTGATGTAAACAGAACACACAGCCAAAATACTTAAAGTTTCTCCGAGACACACTCAGTTCACCCAGACAAGTTTTAGGTAAATCAAAGTAATTTGTGTTAATTAAAAAAATAAAAGTCAAAGCTTTATTAAGTTACACCACAAATACAATTGGTTGCACTCTTCTCTAAAGAGTCTTCATTTCTACCATGAAAAATTCTAATGAAAATGAATGACCAACAAGGCAAGTTAGTAAGTATACATCCCAGAAACTTAAATATTATTTCACAAGCAATAGAGTTTTGCAGAAACAAGTCATAGAGTGACAAAATGGGTTTGCCTTATAAAACTTCTCGTCTGAAAGTCAGTGGGTTTTTGAATTGGGTTTTTGGTCATAGATTCTTGTATATTAAATACATCAGTAATCTCCATTCATATCTTTAAAGCTTTTATGTGCCTTCAAAAAGGGCGTTGCAAACAAGTTTTTGAACAATATAACAGAGGCTGTGTGGGATGTTAAGCAACATAATGCTGAACATGTAAACTAATCTACTCACTCATTTGCCTTTTTGTTGTGTTAATACTAGTGTACTTAGAAACTATCTTGTCTCAACCGTTCCAACTTGTTGACTTATCAAGTTTTGATGTGTGTCGTATATAACATAGCAGGAAGTTTAGTTCTGGGACATGGTGACATGAAATCATGTGACTGTAGTGTAGTTCATTTACAATCAAATGTTAGCTTTTTACATCTTGCAATTACATTTAGGATTCAAAAGTCTGTTTGATATTTGTTTGACTTTTTGCTGAGGTTACCGTGATGATACGAATTTCAAAAACATCCTCCCTGCAGCACTCCACTGCACTAAACTGACTTCATTCATTCTTAAATATTGTTGCAACAAATGCTGACATGAGCCTTTTCATACACAGTGGTTGAGAAGTTTTTCTAGATACATTGCGTTGGAAAAGGTAAGAGCTGTAGCTGACATTTGGAATAATTGTTTATGATAATTACTTGAATAATTTGTGTAGTACTTGGCTACAGTGGACTGAGTGAGTTTAGGAGAAACTCACCTTTTGTTCTCGAAGTCTATGTTAAAAAAAAATAAAGTGAACATGAACAGTTTTTGAGTTTGCTGTAAATGGAAAATGAAAAATGAAACATCAACATGTAAAACTGGAAAACATGAAAAAATACAACTATGAAAATTTTTAGCAAACTGACATCACCAACATTTGCAGTCTGTAATAAACATTTATACTTTCTCTTTTTCTCCTAGTTATTTTTCTAATACATCATACATGTGACCAACATCTTTCCACTGTTTCTTCCTTCCTTTACTCGACATTTTCTTCACAATTCTCTGTGCTAACCACAGATCACTCCTACATCTTCCCCATGTGAGCAGTTGTGTTTTCCAACTCTTGCTCTCTTGCACTGCAGTAGCGAGCTCTCCCCCCCTTCACACTCCACGTCATCCAGCAGGATCCTGACGCTTTTGTCTGCCTCCCCCAGCGCAGCTCTCTTCATCACCGCCAATACCCTTGTAAAGCCAAGCTGTCGGCACACCACATTACCCGCTTTATTGGTAAAGAGGTCATCACACACTGTCCCCCACTCCCCACGGATAAAGATCTCCACTCGACCACGATCTGGTAAACCGTCAGCGCTTACCAGTCGCACCGAGCCAACCCGTAGGCGTCTTCCTCTCTTGTCTCCAGGACCTCTACCTCGACCTCTTCCTCGAGGCCTCTTAAATATTTGGTTACCCTCCCCAGCAATTTCTAGCTTCTGTTCAAGCCGCAGCCTCTCCTCCTGTGATTTAAGCAGTGTTGTGTTGATTGTTGGTCTCTGAGGGTTGTAAGTTGATGTTGTTGTTTTCTGGTTCCAATATGGCGGCCATGGAGTGGTAAACGCTGCTGCATGCTCTGGGTAGCGAGCAGAGGTCATCTGGGGTCGTCTCATGGATATTGTAGATGAAGAAGGTTGCGGTGACTTTAAAGGTTTGGAGGTTGTACGAAGAGGGTACTGAAGGGGTCTTCCCTGTTTCCTTGTTGAAGGTGTGGTGGCAAATGGGGATTGAGCAATCCTAGAGAAGACTGCAGTCATGACGGCTGTGAGATAACCTGAGGGAGAGACAGAATCACCCTCTTTATTTAAAATATATGTAGTGTAACATTGAGTTAAAGATTTTTTTCCTGAAATTAGTAGTTTTATAGGAAATAAGCTTAGTCGCTTTTTTTTGAGAATTCAATAACATGATTGACACCACCCTCTCATCTAAATTAAATAAGTTAGCCATGGTAAATTTGAAGTTACGTCCAGCAGCTAGTAAGCTTAACCTAGCATAAGACTGAAAACCTGGATTAGCTTGCCTGGTTCAGTCTAAATTCGACAAACCTACCTCTCAGCTCTTGTTATTTAGTTTTTAGTTTTAACAAATTAAAATCAAAGTGCAGGAGCCCCAAAAAAAGTGACTGCTTCCAGGCAAAAAACAGTTAATTATAGTTCCATAAAAAGCTATGTTAACCTTGTATGGAGACAGGCTAGCTGTTTCCTCCTCTTACAGTCTGAATGCCAGGTTAAGCTAACTAGCTGTTAACCTTTGTGAGAGTGGGGTTGAGCTTGGTCTCTGAAACTATTTTCTTTGTGCAAAAACATGAAGAAGCATATTTCCCATTGTAATTCAAGAACAGAGTATGTGTTACAAAGCTTAACATTATCCTTTAAGACAGGAAGAGTAATAAAACACACAAAGATGAATGTCCAAACTGAGACTGATGTAGAACCGTTTATTCAAAATAAATTAAAGCCAAAGCACCTGATTTAAATTAAAGTAGTGCAAATATTGAACACATAGAAAAGCTCCATTCATCCTGCTTTAGACTTTGTGCCAGCCAAAGAATAACAAGCTAGTAGGAGTTTAAAACTGAGATTAACTGCTACTTTAGCAAATTCCTGCACCTGAGTTTGGCACTAGCTTGTGCGAAGGGTCATTCTGTCCATCTACATCCATACAGGCGAATTTTTGCTTAATTCACTTTCAGTCAGTAAGCAGAAGATAAGCGAATGATAAGACATCGAAACATTATCACCATTTGTGTCATCAGAGTTTCTGTATAGTTGCCTGAGTGCTACTGCTCTTGCGAGTTTTGCAAATTTTTTGCAAAATTAAGTGCAAAAACTGATAAGAAGCATAACTTTAGGAGTAAAATTGGACCAAATAGTTACCTATTTAGGTGTATATTTGGTCAATATAAAAAATCAAATGACCATTAAAACGTATTCCACTAAAAATTCTAATACCAATTTTAATTTAATTTGGTAGTATATTTAATAGACAATTTGATCATAATTTAAAATCACAACCTTACATAATTTCAGTTAATTAGATGGGTTGTAAAACTTTTCTGCTGTTAAAAGTAATAAAATTATCAAAAAATGTTACTACTTATTTACTTTTTAATGTCCTTACCTGTCAATAAAAATAATATAAAACTTTAAATAAATAAAGAAGAGAGCCTTGATCATTTATTTTTACCCTGTTATATTTTAAACTGACATAGGCCTACTGACCAAATAGCAAATAAAAGTTACAGTAAACCAACTTAAGACTTAGCTGCCAAATAATTTTAAGTTATTTTATATTGTGTACAATATATCATTTTGTGTCATATATTATTTTATTTTTATGTCATTTAAGAGTCTATAGCTGA
>JAPZDV010000024.1:12167452-12183901 GCA_029814665.1 Acanthurus lineatus | reverse complement strand
CACACAAACACAGATTTTACCTGCTTCGTCCTCAGCAAAAGAGATGATGTATTTATAGTAACTGTTGATGAGTTTGGGGAACCTGCAGGTCTGGTCTCTCCCCATGCAGATCTCATTGTACTGCCATTCACCTGTGGTGGCATCCTCCTTCAGAGACATCAGACGCCTAAACAGACACAAACAGCACATGTGCAGAAATATGCAAATCCATTGCTATCAATATTTTTGTATTCAGCTATCAATCAAACCTACTCATGATAGCGAAATAAGGGTTTAACTTACTGCATGCCTTTTTTCAAGTGTACGTCTCTAGCTGAGCTTAACTGTATTGCATGATTTTGTAGTGATTTTACAAAAAAAAAAACTGAAGAGAAGATGCATGTCCTTTGTAACTGAGCTGTATATTGTCATGATGTTGCAACTGCAAACTGGGTCTCTGTAGTGATTGATGTGATATAGATTTTAGAAACAAAAAAGGAATCACATACCCGCTCATGAAATCCCCAAAGATGTAGAGTCCGTTGAGGTTTGGCATCTGACAGCCTCTGTAGATATACCCTCCTGTCACTGATTTGCCCAGCTTGTGGGGGTAGGCAAAGATAGGCAAGATGTCATCTAGACACAGAAAAACATATCAGTTTACACTGATTATCAGTGTCACAAGAAGACAGTGACACACTGTCCACTGATGATATAACCATCACCGAAGGTCATTTGAGCCCACAAACTGAGCTATAAAAATAAACTCGTGAAAATTAAATTAGAGTTTGTGTTTAAAGGCTTTCACAGCCTTCCAAAGTAAAAGCATTTCCTAAGCAGCTACTTTGTGTAAAGGGTTTATTTTAGTTTATAGACTCCAGAGTGAATTAAAGTGGCCTCACCTAGCGAGGAGTTCTGACAGAGTTTGCGATCGTAGCAGCTGAAGCCTTCTTTGGCCCTCCATCCATAGTTCCCACCTTTACAAGTGTAGTGACAAAGTTATTGCAACAGGTGTTATGGTGAAATAGTTAACATTTAATGCAATAAATAAAAAGTACAGAAACTGAACTATTGTTTGACTAAAAAGAGAAATGTGACACTTCCACAGCTTAAACAGGGTGTTTATTTCGTGTCCTTTTTTGGTATATTTTACTCAGCCAGATTTACCTAAATTGTTGGAGAGGAAACCGACATTAAACTACAAAGTCTGACTCACCTCCTGTGTGGTCTTTAACAGTTTAACTGAATGATATGGTGATGAGGAGAAAACAACAACCTTCTCATGCAAGAGTGAACAACTTCCTTGGGAGTGACAGTGAGGTGTGATAACTATTATAGAGAAACGCTAAATGGCAAAATCTCTCTCTGATGTACCTTTAACAATGAGGTCCACCTCCTCATATTTGTTCTGGCCTACGTCACCGCAAAACATCCTGCCTCTGCCTTGGCCTGTGAATGGGTCACCGCGATCGATGGAGCAACGCCACATGTTGCGGACTCCATAGGCGTAAATCTCTGCAAACAAAGAAACACAGACATTTACAGGTTAAGGCAAATAGCATGAGAGATTGTGTACAGAAACCAAAGTCATAAATTACGGGAATTAACGGTGATTTTGCATGTCACAGCCTTTTACAAGCCATGTTTCGTCAGGACATTTAAATTCATTTGCTGAGTCATGAAAGTCCCACAACAGTCACACACTATAAGAGATTGATTTTTACGAGTTAAAATTTAATTATGACTTCACATGAATGAAACAACAGGGGATTTACCGGGTCGTGCATCTTTTTCCCACAAGAACGGATTATCTGAGGGAATGCTGTACGGGGCGCCATCATCATTGTTGTCGACATCAACACGCAGCACTTTGCCGAGAAGTGCTGACCTATCAAACATAAGGAGGAGACAAGAGGGTCAGACAAGTTTCACAAGTGTCTCTCTTTTTCTACTAACTGATTCTTCTTCTGCTTTAAACTTCACTACAGTTTATTTTCAGTTAACATTTTCACATCTTTGTTTTTTCCATAATATTCTGTTCTTTAAAATGTAGTCTTGTACGAATAATCCCTCAAATCTCTCTTTTTCATACCTCATGTTTCCCTCTCCATCCATCATCTTTGGTTACGCTACCCGAACCTTTCTCTGTCCTTCCATCTGAGCTAAATCTGTAAAGTTTGTCATCTTCCTCTTCTCTCACTATCCCTTTTCCTATATTTTTCCATCCATTCCTTCACATTGCACCTTTGACCTCCCTCTGCCTGGGTTATTCTCTCCCAATACTCCTTTTTCACTCTTTTCCATCTCACCTTTCACTCTCTTTCTCAATCCCTTCCACATGCCAGCGTGTGACAGTCTGCAATGTGTAATGTCAATATTAGACTTGGCAGTGTGTATCTTCCCTTATTCCCAGAACAGCTAATGCAGAATGTCAACAGAACCCTCTAAGAAATGGCTAAAGAGCTAAACTCTAACATTCTGGAGAAAAAGGCGTCAGCGTCTCTGATAAACCCCACAAAATGTTTTGTAAATGATGTCATTAACCTTTTATCAAGAGGTTTCCACACTTCTGCTCTGACTTTGGACTGTTTTTCAGACAAACAACACCATTTATATTCAAATTTAGCTTTAGCTGCTCAGTGAACTTGAAAGATAAGAGACTTATTTTTATTTTGGCATTAAGCTGCACCGGCACTTTAATTGTTAAAAAATTATGTCATATTCACAACTTATTTTGGTCTTAACTGATACCCACAGTTTATACTTCTGCAGTTATTCCTGGAGTCTTGCGCAGTGTGTTTCCAGCATATAAGCAGCAAAGTCAGAATAACCTACAATTTGTCCTTTAACCTTTAAGTCACTGCGGGTTGATTAAATAAGAGTAAAGACTGACAGTTGTAGTAAATAGCTGAGTGACTTTGTGACGTTCATGACAGTGTAAACATTGTCATTTCATGTAAAAATACAGACTGAAGCACACGTTGCCTAAAGACATAGCAGGCCTATTTAATCTACTGAATGAATCAAATTAATCACAATGTAAAGGTCACGCTGTTTAAGAGATGAGTAATGTTAACCAACACAGTTCAAGGCAAATAAGACCCTCCAGCTCCTGTAAACTATGTGACAACTCCCACAAACTACATTTATGTTTTATTCTTTTATGTGCCTTTGCTGAGGCTTAAATAATGAAAGCAGCAGGTCCTATCTATCTGCCAAATCGGGTAAAAAGTGGAAAATGATAATCGTCAATCAATAACATATCTATGCATGCTGTCATAAGAATGAACAATATGTCGTGATATTCTTTATTGGGTCTGACTTTTCCTCACCATTAGTTCAAATATATCACATATGAATGGAAAGTCGTGTCTCCTCTAATCATTGAACAGTTCATTCACTCTGCCCCTGCATTTATCTTTAGAGGCATCTTTACATTAAGGTCTGTTAATTCAGTTTTTACAGCCCCTTTCAGAAGTGTCCAACACTTTTCATTGTTAAGTTCTTCTCAATGAACCTCAGAGTATACAATAAATTGAATTTTGCAACCTTGCAAGCTCTGCCAGGCCTGACATAAGTCAATGTGCATAATAAATAAAAGGCAAAAATGATTAATATGCAACTTTAAAAGTGATCATTTGAATTATATGAGCACTTTTACAGAGGAGGATCCTGAGTTTGTGTGAATTTCCATAAGTGGCAAATAACTAGTTTTTAAAAAGCTATCATTTATAGTTGCCACTGAGCAACTGGAGACTCTGCACAGTTTTTAAGTTTATCTTCTCCATAATTTTGATCCTTTTCATTAGGCTTCATTTAACTGGAATTTAGTTGTAAATTCAACTCATTTTGGCAGAGCTGACAAGTTCAAACCGGATTTTTATGCTTATGCCAGCAACTTTTTGTCATCAAGGTAATATTTTACAGGATGAGCACCTTTATCATAAAAATATATTACATTTAACAACCACCTAGAGCAATCCAAAGGATGTGTTTATCTTATTTTGCCATATTATGTTAAATTACACATGACGATGAAGCTTTGCAAGCAGAGGGAATTTTTCAAAGAGTTATGTGTCAAACTTTTCCCAGACTCACGTCATAGATGTGCTGTTTAATTTCAAGTTGGCTGTTGTAGCGTGAAAACAACAGTGTGCTGCTTGATTTATTTGACACAAAGTGTAAGGAAATGCTGAATCCAACAAAACTAACTTTTACTTTGCTGAGTGAGACTTACTTGTTCTGTGAGTTGCCAAATTTTCCAAACGGATCCCCAGCTCGACCGCCATCACCAGTGAAGATGTAGAGATAGCCGTCATGGCCGAAAAGGAGCTGTCCTCCGTTGTGATTGGATGCTGGCTCCACCACTTCAAGAATGGTTCTGAGATGAGACACACAAGAGATGGATAAATATACACATTTACATACCTGCATGTAAACAAACAAACACATGCTCACAAGGATACGAAACAGAAGACAGAGAAACCCTTCCATGGGAACCAATACCAGAGTTTACAAATATTACATTTCAGATATATTACAAGTACTATCATTATATAAAACATGACATAATGAAATATGTTATGTCTCTGACTCCACAGTCTTCCCTCCTCACCTCTCAGAGGAATGATCTAGCTGGTTTTCATCATCTACTGACAGTGTGAACTCGCTGATTCGTATTCTCTCCTCCCTCTTGATGGACACAGAGTAATAAACGTAAGCTTTTTTGACTGTGGTGAACCTGTGCACACGAGAGAGGCAGAAGACGTTATTAGCACATTGAGAATAACACAAAATATTTAGATTACAAAGCCCTCATAGATAACAGGAGCTGTTAATATAGTACCTTGGGTGTAGAGCCATGCAGAGGAATCCCCTCTCGTCTCCAGCATATCGCGATGTTAACACGGCACGGGTCAGGTTTAGAAAAGGACGGTCGATCCTGGAGCCGTTGGCCAGATACACCCACACATAACCCAGCTGCTCGGCCACAAAGAATCGATGAGTCCCATCGTCTGCGTGGATCATGGCCACAGGGTTACGGAGCCCATTGGCAACTTCCTGCAAACACAACTCCAGACACCCTGTGGGATCCTCTTGAACAACGCCAAGGTTAGCATTCAGCTCTGGAGACAGAAAACATTCAAATAATTGATCATTACAAGCACAAAAACAGAGAACTGGTTCAAGAGGACAACTTCCTTCCCCCCTGTTTGCTAAACAGCATCAAAAATTTGTCCTCTGCATTTAGAGCCTACTGCTGCCGAAATCTGGACCAAGGCAAGAACATTTATCACATAATGCCTTCCTGCAACTCAGACCTTTTTTTATTATAAAATATTCATTTACTAGCACCATCACCATCTCTCCTTCCAGGCAGCAAAACATTTTTTGCAAGCAATTTTCTAACTGTGTTTCTGTTCTTTGACACAGTCTCTTTGATGCGGTCGTTACGTCTGAGCAAGTTATGGCAACGTCTGCTCATAAATCTCATAACATGATTCAACCTTTTCTCCAATTTTGAGCTCAAGTTGTTACAAATGGGATATAATTTATATCCTCTTTTCTCAGTTTATGACAACCTGTTTGCTCTTGTTGGTTGTTCATGTAAGTAGGAGAAACTAAATAACTTTATCTCCCAAGTTTTTCCTCAGCTTAACCTCACAGCTACATCAGACTTGTTTGAATGTTTACTGAGATTGTCGGTGTGTGGTTGGTGCCAACGTGTATGCAATTGTCTCCTACCTGCGTTTGAAAGCACATTAGGATAGCAGTACTGTTTGTCCTTCAGCTCCAGATAGTTGCAGAACCTCCTGCTATCTTCTTCTAAAGTTGCTGTCAGGTTTGCAAATTCGTTCGGGCTCCCAAAGTCCTCCAAAAGGAGACTGAGCGTGTACCGACACTGGTGCCAGTAGTCCGAGCAGTAATCACTGCACAGTCCAGGCAGCATCCGCATAGGTGTATTAGCATCTTCAGCATCATACAGGTGGGCAGCATATGGAGAGCACTCCTATGAAGGAAAAGATTTGAATTTTAAAATTCTCTTCTAGTGCAAAAGTTTTCTTTAATGAGTCTGTGTAACTGTATGTAGACATTATTCCTGCTTCTATGTAATCAGTGCTTCTACTTAATAACCCTCTATTAAGAAAATGTGTTGATCTCAGAAGTAGAGTTAAGGGCATGAGAATCACATTTCAAAGTATAGGATTTGTGTATTTGTTCCACTGCAGCTCTTCACCGCCTCACTGTGACTGGTCAGGTCTGGGTTATATACAGGCTGTCTGAGTGTATTCTGGTATAAACGGATCCCAGTAAGGTCCAGTCGGTTATTTAGTCACAACCACACCGTCCACACCCAGAATGGTGAGCTTCTGGCACACGGAGGCACAACACCCAAACCAACATGTGGTTGACTGGGTGCTCTTTTACTCAGTGCCAGATCAGCCCAACAGATCATCACAAGGAAACAGAGCCCAAAAAAATATCACTTATTTGCTCATAAAATGTTTGGCAGAAGACAAATCCGATCCAAAGCTTGCAATTAAATGCCCTATCTGTCATGTTTTGTGTGTTGCCTAATGCCAAGTGGGAGCAATAATGAGGGTAAAAAATAGACTCAGATTATAGAGTGACTTGCATTTCATTTGTCGGGGATATTTGTTTAGATGAGTACCCTTCTCAGAAAAACTTGTTTTGCTTTAAAAAAAAAAAGGAACTGGAGTCAACAAGTTTGAATAATTTGGCACACAAATGAGTTGTTGTCTTTTATTTCCCAGGGACAGATTGTTCCTATTGTTCAAAACAACTTAAAGGTGGTGGATTTAGAGTCAAATGCACTTTAAAAATATCCCTGTAGACAAAAGATGTTTTTTTCTTGTATATTTTCATGCTGCCACCTGTTGCGACAGCAAAATGACCAAGTTCATGCAAACAAAATTGTGCAAACAAACAAGAAACTCTTACTATGCCTACAGGCAAAATTTTGTGTTTAACAAGGTTTGGGTGCATGTGTTTGTACCTGGATCTGCAGCTTATAGTTGATACTACCTTTCTATCTTTTTGCCTGTAAACTTCAGAGTTTTCCATCAACTATGACGCATTATTTATTATAAATACAAGGAAAGAAAGTAAAGGTAAATGCATGATTGTACATTTCCACAGGCAGAGATCAGAGCATTTCTTGCAAACAGCTTTTACAGGGCAAAAGAAAAGCAGTGATCACTTCGTGCTGCTGCTTCTGTTGATGAAAGCAGCTCCTGAAGCAAAAAGGAATGTGGAGCAAATGGAGGCGTCAAAGACTAAATTTATATTGTGTTTAAAGCCAAAGTCATTAAGTTGACCCACATAAAGGTGTCTTTTAGAGGTCTTTAAGTCCTCATTGTCCGGCAATTGCTGGTCCACAGTGTCTTTACTTCTCCTGCTAAACTCACTTAAATTAAAGAACTAGCCTTTGTTATGGGACAGTTTTATTTTGGCTCTTACTAGCATAGGGTTGTCTAAATGCATAAAACAACCAACAGCTGTGCCCTGACAATGCAGCCAATTTCCTCTACTATAATTTAGTGTTTGCTTTAAAGTTAAGGCTGAAATTCAGACTTTTGGAGGAAAAATGAAACCTTTTGTCAGTAGTCTGTCCGTCTCTCTGACTCAGCATGTGGCACTGGAAGGTTCTCATTGTGCTGTTTTATTACATTTAGGAGAAAGAAAACTCATGGCAAACAGATGGCAAGTGAAAGTGTGAGAAGTGTTGTCTCAGTTTTCCTTTTGAGAGAAACCTGATCTAACTAGATCAAATCTTAGCTGGAGATGAGATTGTGGTCAAAAGATGATGAAGAAAAAAAATGGCCAATTATTGCATCATGTATGTGTGTTTGCAGTTTGTTGCAGTGTGGTGCATTCATGTGTTGCTTGAAAAAAAACTGAACATCTGCAACTTTCTGCTGGTTTTTTACAGTCTAAAACATGAAGTGACACTGGTTAGCTGTTATTAAAAATGCAGGAGGCAGAATAATTCAGTGTTCTGCTGTTCTGGCTTTCTAAATGGTTTCAAAGTGGCCTGAGGTATTTTTTTTAATTATTAAATGTATGTCTATGAAAAGGCTTAGAATAGCTGAGTAATAAGTGAAGTTATACACACAGATCAGCACACATTATTCTAATTCAGATGCACTAAACAAAGTCACTTTACAACTGTAGGACCCTGAAATCTTCTCTGTGCCTGTTTTTCTTCATAACGTTTATTGATTTTTCTCTGCTTCATCTGTACTTCATTATGTCTTTATCTGTTTCTACGTCTTTTCTTCCTCATCTCTCTTTGCCCCTCTCTATCTTGCAGGAACTTGATATATCCTCTACCCTGGCGAAGGCAGGAAATGGTTGTTTGTTTGGTCAGTTTAGTTAAGGAAGGTTGACAATCTCCCCTCTGTTTCCTTGACAGACACACACACTTACTGATTTTCCCTTCTGTTTGTCTCTCTCTCCATCTGTCTATCTCTCTCTGGACTGTCTCATTGATCTCAGTGCCAGGAAGCTCCTGCAGCGCAGTGGTAACAGAGGGCCTCAATATGGTGGGTGTACTCAACAAAAGTACCTTGGCGGTGGGGTAACTTGACCACCATCAAGGCATCTTTTTGCATCTCTGTGTTGTTGTCCTTGAATTACCCCAAACACAGAATTTATCAAAACTGGAACAATTTGAAACCTAAATAGTTGTTTACTTTTCAAAATGACTTGTACGATAAACATGCTCATTTAAGAAATTCCTGCAAAATAACGGTTTCATTAAACAGTTTCTCGAAAAGAGCTTGTTGACTTTAAAGGTCCACATGTAGAGTTTAAAAAGCCCCTCTCTAAGTTTTGCACATTGTTTTGAACTCTAAATAGCCTATAGCTTACTCAGACCATCTGTTAGCTTGTACGTGCGCTGCAGCGCTGGCATTACACTCATGACACAGCCTGCACTGCTTGGAAAGAACCACAGAGGGCTGTAATTACAACAATGATAGAAACCTATATTTTACGAGTCAGATGATTTGTCACAGTCTTAACATAGAGTATGACATTTTTATTCATTGTTTTTATTGTTGACATTAAAGTTGAAAGTATTATTCGTGGGACAGTCTGCAGCTTGTTTGCTTTGGCCTCTGCAGAATGAAGATTTTATCTCAACCAGGCCGATTTTTTGCTGCAACTACTTTTCAATTTGCACTGACGATCTGCACGTAGCAAAGTCAGCATCTAATTATGTAATCAGTATGTGGGTCTGGCTTTCAAGGTTTATTCTGTGAAGGAGAGGTGGGAGCTCAGTGCAGGGATCTAAGATTAGCGAGCTGAGAAAAGAAACAAACGTAACACTGAATGGTCATGAAAACAACATTATGTAACTTAAGCCTTAAAATAACAGCTGCAAATTCACTCTAATGGTAAGTTGACTTTTAACAGGTTGAATGGTTTTTCTGAATTAGTCACTCTGCACCCCAGTCACAAGTTTCTGCACTATATATCTTGAGTAAGTGGGTAGGATTGCAGTGCACAACCCTTTTTTTTGACAGCCTGTCTCACACCAACAATTATCACTGACTTTGGTAAAAACTTGATCATATTTTATGGTATAAAAAGCTTTCTGCTTCAGACCCTGATATTTTCCAGCTGCTCTGCCACAACTTTCAGCGAGTTCTCTGTTTAACAGGTAACTTCACCTGTGGCTGCTAGCTAGCTAGCTCTCTTAGCAGTGCAGCTAGCTGACTCTGTTGCCGCTCAGAGTACGGGGGAGTATTTGTGTTTACATTGCTATCACAGGAGCCGCCAGGGAAAGGAGACTTCTCTCCCTTGCCTATTATTCTGGGTTTTGCTCTGTCATCATCTCTCGTGGAAAGTGGTGGTGGTGCTTTTTTTTTTCTCTTAGTCAACTACAACCTAGCATCTACAGCAGAGGTGGCTCTCGCCTGCCCCACACACAGTGTAGTAAAGTAAAAAGTAGATTGCTGGCTCAAAAATACACAAGAGTAGAGGTACAGTTTTGAAAAAAGGAAGATGAAATGGACCCCTTCCATATCCAGATCAGAATCACCACTCACTGATCATCGGCGATCTACTTAAGCTATTTCTTAAGTGGCTACAGCACAACTTATCGAGATTTAAATGCCAACGTATTTGACTTTTTAGGACACGTTGTACTTTGTTTGATGTTGTTTGATTAACCACCAGTTGGCCTTACAGTTTTCTGCAAGGCTTTTCATCTAGTTTTTTCCAAGTAGATGCAAAAAGGTTTTAAAAAAAACTTTTTTCCCATGTGCTTTACTTGTAATGCACTACTTCACACCCCTGCACAAGTTTTGGCTCAAAAGAACTTTTAACATAATGTTCCCATCAACCTCATGTACTTTATTCCAAACCAGAGTTGCAAAGTTTCCTTTACTGCACGCCATTATTTAGGTCCAGAAAGTGCAATCGCAAGTCAAGCCATTAAAAACACATGAGTACGAGTCAGGCTGAGGTTTAGCTTTTAAAGCATGACTAAGCACTGTCAGACAGATGTCAACTTCCCCTTGTAGTCATTAAACCACATGCTTTGTTGGTTGATGTACTCCACGGTCAAACTAAGCCAGAGTTTCCTTTGGAGTGAGACAGTATTTTCATGTGGGCTGAGTCTGGTTATTTGGCTTCCGCTGAAATAAAAATGGCAATATTATTACCTAACAAAACCAACCACAGGAATAAATGCCCTTGAAATTGACTGAACTGCTCAAAATATGAAAACTGTGCTCATCTCATCAGAGCCGTCTTGCCGTAAGACACTGGACAACTAAACAAGGTTTAAAAACAGGGACTGCAAACATCTGCAGTCAGACAAATTTACACTTTGCATCCGAGACATATGTGGGTTCACAGCCTCTGCACAGTCACTACAGCACATCAATTTATGTGGATTCCACAGTGAAAATGACAGTTTGTCTCATATGTCTGTACTTAGCAAAGGACAGGTGTTTTGCTTAAGAAAATCTTGGAGACTCACATCCACAAATGCAATTGATAGTAAATTTGGCTGCCAAGGAAAAGAAAGGAAAGGCCACAAAGTCTCTCTTACCTGGCAGAGGATGCTGCGTATGTACTTGCCACAAGTCATGTAGCCTGAATGGTCGAAGTTGCCCATGATGGCGTAAAACCGCAGTGATATAACTTCATCTTGTTCCAGATCACAGCATCCAAACTTTGAATATTCCTTACAGAAGATCAGTGGCTGCTGGGGCTCAAACGGAGGCTTGAAGTCCAAACACTGGGGGTGACAGCACCCTCGCCAGGTCTGGAGGAGTGTCAGCAGGACAAGAAGAAGGAGGTGATGAAGGAAGGTGTGCTGCACAATACAGGTCTGTAGGGTCATAGTGTTGAAGATGCTGTCTTTCAGCTCAAGATAGTTTGACTCTTGACAAAAAAATGCAGTAAATCAACGCAGCTTCAATGTGATATTTCACTTCAATGCACGAGAAAACTTGTTATAATGAAATGTGCAAATTACATCTCCAGCAGCATCTGTCAAGCGCAGCCGTGAAAAGTTGGCTTTTATTCAGAGTGAATTTAGAGTATTTGATGTCTGCATCTGATGTCCTGCTCTCTACACTTTCAGGCAGCCACGTGTGTGTGTAGCAATGTGTATCAAACACACTGACCCTGCATCACACCTGCCTGCAAGCTGGCAGAGAGACCTTAAAAGCACACAGAATCGCTGTGTGTGTAAATATGATGAAATAAGGTCAAGATGTGGAGAATTCTTTTGTTGGTGTGAAGATGTCCTGTTGGTATGTGGAGCTGCTGATCTCCAGAGTCCAAAAGTCCTGTTGTTGTGGAGAGATTCAGTCCTTGACACTCAGTTTATAGAGTGTCTGCAAAACCACCTGTGGATAACAAGAAAAAATCTTGAAAGACAGAAAGTTTCCAAATCTTCAAGTTACCTAATTGAGTTCTATTATGGTTGCAAAGCAATCCTCAAAAAACAGCCACACTTCTAAGAAATCCAGCTTCTTAGGAAAAGGGAGGAAATTCAAAAAGCATTTAAAAATTTAAGGTTGCACCTCTCTGCAAAATATTTACTTCCAGTCCGGAGACACATGGAAAGTCTTGCTGTGTTTGCTCTCGACATGTGCTCATTTGCCGCAGTGGACAGAAACCGTACATTCAGACAGCAGGAAGGCGAGAGGGAGAGAGAGGCTCCTTTCATTCAGACACCGAGCCACGCTGCAGCCTTTCCTCAGATCCCTCCCTCCTCGCTCTTTCTCTCCTCCCCCTCCTCCTCCTCCTCTCACCTCCTCTCCTCTTTTCATTTGCTCTTTCATTTCCTACAAAGACACATGCATTCCTTTCCATAGCATGCGGTCCATATTACCCAAAAGTTGCAACTTTCCACCTCTCTTTCTCTCTCTCCTCCCTCCAGGCTCTCCCCCCCTCTTCAGCATTCCCAGACCCTCTCTCTGTCTCTCCCCTTTCCAGACAGACGCACTCACATTGGTGTCTGTGTGTGTGTGTGTGTAACTGTGCGTGTAACTGTGTATGTGTGTGTAACTGTGTGTGTGGTGAGATGAATCAGGACGTGTGCTGGAAGAAGAGACCAATGGATTCTCCAGGCACACAACCAGATCTTATATTACAAAGCAAAACTGGCCAGTATTTGTACCTTGGTACATTGCTTCAAGTATCTGTAGCAGAACATTTTAATTTCTTCTAACTTATACAAACAACTGAAACCAATTTTTTTTTTCAACACTGGATGACTACATGTGAAAGCTGTCGTTCATGGTGATCAGCACAGACCGGTCTATTGTTGTCTGCTGTTCCTCTCTGATCTACAGAGCTTTTTAAAATCTTTCGTCTCATTGTTCTGGTTTGGCCTGCAGCTTTGCTGTCTTGATTCACTGCTGCCGTTGTGTCTTTTTTGGCTGCAGCAGGCAGCAGCTTTTAGCTAATAAAGTTCTGAAAACAGCAGACGGACACAGTTAGCAAATAGCTGGTGAACACAGTGAAGCATTTAGCTCCCAAAAAGCCCAAGTACTTATAACAGTAAACATAACTCCAAACGAATGCTAATGCTGTGTGTCTGTTTGCAACAGTTTTCCATCAAATTTGCTACATCAGCTTAAATAACTAGGATGTCATTACATCAGTGTTGCATTTCAGCCCTTGATTGGGGAAAAACTCAGTTATTGAAGGTTTAATGAGCAGAGACAATCAAAACAAACAGCTGTTCAGTTTTCATTCGATGTTATTGTTCATTTTATTTTGACTTTGAAGACACTTTTTCAATTAAACAGTGTGAAAATTGAAAATGTTTTTCATAATCTCTTAAAAAAATAATATTCAAATGAAATTTTTTTCTTATGTTTTTATGAAAAGTCAGTACATAGAGCATACTTTAAACTAAAGGATGAGCAGTGTGTGTATGTGCATTTAGTTTGTGTGTGTTTATGTCTGTGCGTAGACATACCACTACCATCTGTGTCTCATTATTGCCCAGCCACCTCTCACATCAGAGAGAGACTCCCATCTGGCTGACTCTCTGTGAGACACTCCATCACTCAGCACTCTCACGTAGAAACACACAGTCAGACGTTCCCTCGATTAAAAAAAAAACAAAAAAATTGAGCACCGTTTCATGTTGTGCAACTTCATGATTCATCAACGCTCTAATGGATTTGCACGGCAACATGTTGATAAATCTATGCTTTTTTACTTTTCCTTTTTTCCAAAGGTTGTTTCAGTACAAAATACAGATTTTGATGGTGTTATGAAGTAGCGTTGTATCATAGGAATTGTTTATTTCATTGTTAAACATCCATCATTGCAGATGAAAATCTGTCTGACTGACTCAGACAGAAATGATGGCAGACAAGGTCATGTAATAAAGTTTTATTTATGTTACATTTAGTCACATTTGCTGACTTCCTTCCCTGATCTCTGACTGGTGCTACGCTTAAGGACAAAAGTACACTGTTACTTTAAATAAAATAAGGGATTTTTCTGAGTTTGAACATGGTTAGTTACATAATTGTGCTTCGACATTTTAATGTGGAAATCTTATATATTCCTAAAATTAAATATGTGCATATTTTGCAAGTTTGTTTGTGACAAGATATTTGATCAAATTGTTGCTGTTTGTTAATTTGTCGTCTGAAATTTTATTTTACACAAATGTTTCTCTGGTTTTTATGTCTTTTTACATTTGAAAATAGGAGTCTACAAAATAAGGAAATCGTGTGAAGATCTAATCTGTGAAGACATGATCGAACTTGTGGCACATTACAGCTAAAGAGCGTTTTCTGCAGAACTCAGCTTGTAAAAAGTGCTAATCTCTAAAATCACTACAATGACTGAGTCAATGAGTCATTCTTTACTGGAAAAGACAAGAAGAAAAACAAACTCAACCTTACTCGGACTCCCAGATTGTGTGTCTCCATCTTTGTTTTATTCTCTTTTCCGCACATATGAACTGTAAGTTAGAAGTTGCTGTTGTAAGTCTTGTGGTTGTTCTCCAGCAGTGAGTGAACTCAGAGGATAGCTGGTCACACACACACACACACATTAACGCAATTCCCTTGTAATAGTGTGTATGGGAGGATCTTTTTTATTCATTTGCTTTCATTTCTTCATCCATATATCAAGCAAATTAAATTAAATTTTTTTTCAAGATGAAAGGTTTTGTATTATGTTTCTCAGTGTTTTTTGTTTGCCTGAGTGTGTATGAGTGTATTTGTGTGTGTGTGTGAGTGTGGGCGTGTGTGTGTGTGTGTGTTTGTATGCAAGGGGCTGTGTGTGTTTGTGTACAAGGGGTTACTTAAATTTCAAAATATATCGTTGTATTTTACAACAGTGGTTGAAAAGACCACCATGTTTTTGATATTGTAAAATTCTGCAAAAGCCTATATGGCGTCCTGCGTATTTTGTTGCTTTTATCACAAACGTTTTTTAGCTGTTTAACTCTCTGGTGTATGTGCATAACTTTATAATTGTTAAGAGAAGAGAAAGATCCTATTTGTTGTTTATAAAGAAGCCTGCATGATTAATTAGTCAGAAGAGCAAAGACTTCAGCATAAAAGTTGGTTGTAAGACACATTTATTTACCTGCTCCAACCAGAATGCTTTCTGCATTAGGTCTGTGTGTTGGTGTTGGAAGTGAATGATCTATACGACTGAAATCCTCCAGAAAACTTACATAATCAGACTCTGGCAACACAAACCATCCTGTCGTAATGTGAGTGTTTAACCTCACTCGTCTCTCAGCAGCTTTGACATAGTGTCAGTGACCTGCTAAGGTAAAACTAAAGTGCCAGTTTGCCAAGAAAAACTGAGACTAAGGAAGCCAAGTTTACATCAGTATTTTCCTCTGCACTTCTGCACCATATATAGACATATTTGTGTCTGACTGGTAGAGCTTTTCATAAAAACACTGTGGTGTTTGTGGAGACCAAAGGGAGGAAGTGTGACCAAGCACAGATCTCTTGTAAAGGACCTTTGATCAGAAGATGTGTATTTAAAAATAATGTAAGATTATAGTTATTATGTTTGAGGCATACATTATTGTTGAATAATTTATTCAGCAATTCAACGTGTAATTTATTTCTCTACCTTCTTATTTTTTTGGCCTCAGAGTATGAAAAGTATTTAATCTGGAAGTTTGTTCACTGCTGTTTTCCAAAACTGAAACAGAGCAGTAAATTGCAATCTACATTTATCTTCTGGTCAGCAAATTCTGGGTAACAACTTGTTTATCTAGCAGATTATTCTGTTAGGTCAGGCAGCTCTTCTCTCAGGACTTATAAGGAATTATAACATGTCAAATTGTTTTATCAGAACACTCTGCTACTTAAAATCTGGTGCTTCATTTAGCATATCTGTGGTTATCAGTCACTGATCCCTCTCTTCCTTTCCTTATTTTAACATGGCAGTAAATGTGCTGCCAAAAAAGCAAGACTTGAATAAACAGCCACCACATTGCCACTTTAAAAGGTTTTCATTTTCCTTCCAGAAAGCATTTGTTTTTCAAGATCGCTGCTTTTACAACCTTGAATGTAGGCCAGCACTTTGCTTAAGTTTATTGGAGAGAAATATAAGCTGTGTTTTCCAGTCAAGACTTGCATCATTTTCGGTCAAGGGAAAGTTTAGATACTGGTGTGTGATCCTTCAGGTCATCAGCAACAGGGTATCTAATATTTCTACAAAACATTTCTTGTTGTTCTCTGTCTGTCTCTGAGGTTGGTCACCGTAACCTGCCAACTACATTTCTGCTTTTTTTCACATTTCATTTACATTAAGTTTTTACAGTTGTCATTCCAATCATTAAAACAACATTTCTAGTAAATAAAAAAGTAAACAAATCATGATCTATCATTAGCTATTTAATTTTTAATGACATGAAGCCTTCACTAGGAAAAGTGAAGATGGAAACAAGGTTTGACTTAAGAAGCACTGATGATACATTTCACT
>JAPZDV010000024.1:12137003-12162863 GCA_029814665.1 Acanthurus lineatus | reverse complement strand
TTTGACATTATCGGCTGATATTACAGTATTTGATATATTACAGTGTTTTGTTCCTATTTATACTACAATAGATTTTTAGCAAGACCTTTACTATTCTCAAAATAAATTCTACTATTTAACAACACTTTCTGAAACTCAAAGCATGAAAGACAAAAAAAGACAAAAAACACAGAGTGGTCCTCTCAGCCATGTGTCTATAACAGATTAAAGTTTTGCTGTGGGCGTTCCCAGACTTAAGGAGAGTAGTTGTGTAAAGTGTCAGGGACAAGAGAGCATAAGATCAACAACACAAGTGTGACTTCCTAATGTTTGATAATCTTATTGTGAACAACTCGGTTTAGAGCTCCTCACTGAGGCAGTCGAGGTTGCTGCACCACATCACAGTGTGACTACAGTGTTTTCACTTCTCACCTCCTGCCATGGTGGTCGAGTCGCTGGGGTTTCTGGGATGTAAACAGGCGTCTGGAGTTGGACATTGGGATATTGATGGTATCTTTCACATCCATGTGACTGTGCACACAAGTCTTGTCTGCAGGTCGATGGCGAGAATATTTGCCAGGTAGATGTTGCAGACCATCTTGTCCATAATGAACAGATACAAGTGAGTTGACCGAGTCAGTTCCAAAAGCTTGAGATCACCAAGTGCCAACACATTTATGGCATGTTAGAGGATTATGTTGCACTGTCCATGTATAGACACAATACTGGCTGCTGATTGGACAGTGAAGGAGCTGGAGGAGTCAAAAAGTAGCTGGTGGTGAACAGTGGAAACATTTGCCTCAACCAACCGAACAAAGACCACACACACACTGTATTATTGTGATTATATTCTGTAGGGTTGCTGGTTGTAGTTGTGAAGCAGTAAGGACTGATGGATTTTTCAAACAAGTCATTCATATTTGTGTTTTCATCCCAAAATGCATCATTTATTGGGTAGAAACAAGGACTGGAGATAGAAAATGTTTCTTTTTTCTCACTGACATAAAAACCAGCCAGTGTCTCTTTTCCACTCATGTCCTCTCTCTCCGTTCTTACATTGTCTCTTTCCTTGTCAGTTGTCCCACTTACTAGTGGTGAAAATGCTAATGAGCATTTCCTGTATCATTCTACTCTCTTCCACATCTCCCTTTTTTAACTTAATGTGTCAGTCATCGCTATTCTTTATCTCCGATGACTAATGCTATAAATTATTTCTCTATCCACTTCCTTTAGATTCTGTCTTTTCCTGTGACGGCAGAAGTTAGCTCTATTCTGTCTGTTAAATCATCTTCTAACAAAGTAAGCCACGGAGATATGATCTGCTCTGACCAGCTCTAATAGCCATCGGGGGCACACTTCCCTCTGGGATGTTAAGCGAGGTGGGGGGATAGACCGGAAAGTGAGCTTGAGAGGCGCATTACTCTGCTGAGCTCTGACAGGAAGATAAGGCAGTTCACACGGGCCGGATCTTAACAGAGAGACAGTGAGATGCATGTGCAAGCAAATGCATATGTATAAACACATTAACATGCAATGGAGGACACTGGCTGCATGATCCCTTCTGACTGGACTGGGTTAAAACTACATGATGCAGGAAAGTATGTTGATGAGTCATCTGAGACAGCATGGTAGGGAAAAGGGCATCGGTACATATGGAACTGGAGTCTCGGTTTGTACAAGTCAGTGGGCTGTTGATGTCCGATCTTTCAAGTAAACTTACACATGTCAAAATAATCCAACAAGTCTTACAAATTAAGTTACAAAATGCATTGAGACTGACCTCCAGAACCACACATCTAATGCAATTATCATCAGAACAAAATGCTCAATCAGTTCCTCTAAAACAGAAACAAATCCCATAAATTGCAATAAAGAAGAATGAGTGAAAACATTGTGGATTGGGTTAAAATCACTTTGCATCAAAACAACTATACCTCTTTTTTTATTTTGACAAATTTTGACAAAGATTATGACAAATCAGTTAATTTATTGTTTTGGCTCAGTCTCAGTCTTGGGAACTGATGGCAAGTTAATGGTTTTATTATTCTGCTGCATGCTGGTTGTTAAGTTCTAAGTTTCTTTTCATTAAGCTACTTTTTGACCCTTCCTGACCTGATCTGTCCTCATTGTTCTCATTCTGCATCTCCATGTCCTTTCTTTGTCTTGTCTTCTTGCCTCTTCCCTTTAAACTTTATGGGATTTCATCTCCTCACTAACAATCTTAAATGATCTAAAGGGAGCTGAAAGTGGATGGCACTACCATTTTTAATGATGTATTTATCCTTATAATGGGGAAAAGTAACCCTGACAGAAAGAAATGATCCTGCGTGACCTTCCTTGCTTGTTAAATTTCAACAAACCACTGCTCATCCATAGCCAAGCCTTGCTTCTTGCTAGACAGAGTTTGTTGCCTCTGGGCTTTTTAAGGGTGCCACAGTTTCTTTAAATAAAATACATGCATGATAGATCAAAGAGAGATTTTAAATTAGCTATGACTGTGGATGTTTGTGGACATTAGGGAGTATAGGAAGTATATACTGAGTGTCACGTAATTAGATTGTCAGGGTCGTCCATTCACATCTCAGCATCAGTAACAAGGCACAACAGGCCTGTTAAAGGGTTTCTCCACATGCCAAAACAGTGTGCATTGGGCTGTAATAAGAGACTGAACAGTGTAAAAATGTAAGCAAACTGTACTCATAAGGAATAGATTAAACAGTGTGTTTTTGGTGTGTACTTTACCCTCACTGTGTCCAAGTCAGTGCTAGATGCTCCTATAGCACAGTATGCATTACCATCTTAGTCCCGTTCCTCATTTTGTTTGCACTCCAGCAGCCCCAACATTACTTGTTATCAGGGATAAACTGAAGATTTAAGATTTAGGTTCACTAAACATATCTTCTCAGCAGATTACACAAAATTAAATAAGACTTTAACCTTACATTAGTTCTGGGAATAATAAAGTTAAGCAACGGTGTTTCTTTGCTTCCCTGTTTTTAGTATGAACACTAAACTGGTGATGCTGACTTTTTTGCTAATGACATACAGCTTTATCCTCCATCATTTAGCCCAATTTCATGTATGAATTCAACAAGTGTGTTTACTACACACTTTTCAAGGTTTCGCTTGAAACAGGTCAGTCTAAAACATGATTGGCGAGGGTAAATTCCTCTGACTGGTTAGAGACTTTAGAATTAATTTAAATTATAATAGTCTTTGCCTTGAATGTACAAATAAAAATGAGAGAATAAAACTAATGGTAAAGACAATACAAGCTGGAATTCAGTACTTTGACTGAGCATCATCAGTGTGTATCAGGCTGCAGTTCAAACCTAATGTGCAGCTTTAACACTGGATCTCAATCTGGCTTCTGATCCCACTAAGAGATCAAGCTATGATCTTGTCTAATCCTTGCAGTTATGAGGCCAACCTCCGCTGACCTTGTGGTGCAACCGGGACAGAATGGGTTTATATAACATCAGCATGGATTGCATAATCAACTGACCATAGGACTCACAGCATAGTATGTTATAAGGCTACAGCTTTTTTTTTTCAGCCCTGAGTCCGAGTTGAATAAATTTTGTATGGTGCTGTAGGGATGATGCTCATTAAAAAATGTTAATACTGGGTTCACTTGGCGGGGAAAATTAACATACTTCTGACCCATTTAGAGTAAAGGGCAAACCTGAGCAAAAGTTTTAACTGAATATTGGTACAGAATGTAACTTTTTCTGGAAGCAAATGTTTACTTTGTCAGTGTTTAAAGCATAAAAAATGAGCTCTGAAAGAAACTGGAGTAAGTGTTTTTGCTATTTGACTGCTGTTTTATCAGGTTTTTACCTTGTAAATTGGAAAAAGTAGGAAAGCTTTTTATAAGTGTAAAGTTAGTAATAAACTCCTTATAGTTTCAGGTTACTGTTTGATTAAAGATTGTGAAGGCAAAGAGAATCTAAGAGGGCAAAGTGAATGAATGAAGCTCTTCTTGATGAAGGCATCTAAACCCACTTGAATTAATGAAGGACTTTTTTTGGATAACATCAAAGAAATTGGCTTGTTTTTATAAATGATCTGTACACTTGATTACTTTATTCAAATGTGTCCTGGGTTGTTTTCTTGCTGGTTAGTCCGATAAATTGGGCAAATGAGTCTCAGATACATGCATGGTATAGGTCTGTGTGTGGTCTTTCTTGGTTAGTTTGAGGTTTTTCAGTATTAAATAAAAGATCTGCTTCAGTATCCATTATTGAAGAACCTTAAAGTGATCCTATCTTATGTATGTCAAACCTGAACTTTGTGGCTTTAGTTTTAAAATTATTGCACTGTAAAAATAGATCAATTGAGTTGGACATACTTGTGTCAGTTTTAGATTATTTCAATCTGGTGACAAATTTAAATATTTAAATGAATAATTCTGGTTTTATTTCTGCTCTTTTTTGTTGAAAAAAATCGTCAAAGTATTTGAAAGAAAACTTGCATGCAAATTCTCTTTCAGACTAAAGCTTATAATTGAAAAGGTCTTAAAAGTAAGGCTATTTTACATCATTTCTGAAGAAAAATATATTCTCAGACTGTACAAGATTTCCCATATCTAACAGCAACAGTATTTCTCTTCCATCTTGTCAGAAGGCACAGACGCAAACCACAGCCACCACCACAATGTTGCCGATGGTCGCCAGCACAGCAATCCACAGCCAAATGGTGTCACTGGACACTTTCCCATCATCCTCTGCTTCTGAGGGTCGAGAGTAGCCGGCATTGAGGTTGGAGGTGGACGTCTGCAAGGACGTGTTGCCATTGTACGGAGAATCCATGAAGGCCCCGCTCACAGCCGGAAAATGCTGTCAGGAGAGAGAGAGAGAGGAATTCAGTTTAAAGTCTTTGGAAATCCATCTCAGTCGCTTTTGTTTAAAGTCATTTACTGGGGATGAAATCAAAACACTGGTCCAGTGATTAGAGTTTGACTGTTTTTTTATTTACTGAGCTAAAGTATGATGAGCTAACATAATATAATGGCTTTTAGTCTTTTTTGCCATTTTTTGGTGCAGGGGTTATTATGATGCCTCTGTTATATTAGGGATAGGAACAAAACTGTTCAGCATAGAGAAGTGATGGGATTCTTTGGCGGCATGCAGTGATGTTTTAACTCTTCATGTATTTGGTCTCAAAGGGGTAAAAATCAGATTCATTCAGCCATAATATGAATGTTAAAATGACGAGGATGCCATGATAACATGTTCTGTTCAGAAGGTTAATCCCACAGCTGTGCCTGGTCTCAGAACAGCTTCCCTGGACAATGAGGAGGAATCAGCATCTCAGAGGGATTGATTCTCAGACGGATTAACAGAGTGCAACACATGTTCCACATATACGAAAAGAGACACACATATGCACAAAAAGAGGGGATGGAAGAGAAAAGCATAAAACAAGTCAGGCAGATAATGAGTCCTGAAATTTGTCTCAGCTGGATGTGTTTGTCCCTGGGGGGCTTCCATAGCACCCAGTCACACAGACAGGAAAGAGACTTCATCAATATACATGGAGCCATCTATAGTTATTCATAATTGAAAACATCGATGTCTACAGAGAAGAAACAAGCACACACTCACAGACACACTCACACACACACATACTCAGCCTCCCGTCTTCATTTCTTCTTCTCTCACACACATTTAAACACTTACATCACCTCTAATTTTAGCTGCTTGCGTTGCTTCCAGCTCTCTGTTCTGAAGGTGTGACACCTGTGTTACAGACACACAGATGTGCCGTTGTAAACACACACGGGTGTGAACTGAATCTACTGTAATTCTTTACACAAGCTCACATCACGACACGGTGCCAAAAAAGACAATAACACATTCCCACAGGCTGTCTCAGACTCATATAAACTATAGCTGGAACAGTCTGATACAAACAGACAGCTCAGTGGCCATTAATAATTGCAGCTTTCACTCTGACACATGAAAGGTTCAAGTGATTTTGACCCTTTAACTTGCGGGTGTTTTAGCACATTCAAACACTATTCTGTGATCGCCCAACTGCATCACTTCTCTTCAGATTGTCAAAAAATAGAGGTCAAGGGTAACATTGCTTGGATAGTACCTCACATAACCTGACATGTTGAAAGCTTTGCGTACATCTGTAGGACTGTTCTAATGTTTGATGTGGGGAAACAGGATGTTGGATAGTGTTTGATAAATGGTGAGGCTGAGATTTTATCATCAGAAATCATTCATTAATGATGCTATGTGTAGCACCAGATACACTACAGTTCCTTCCTTTAACTCTGATTACATTATTCAAGTGTGACTAACTTATGTGGTCACATCAGTTTCAAATCACTGGACTATAAAAAACAGTGTATACTGTACAGGTCCCATATGGTCTGGCACTTAAGATTCTTGGTTTTAGTATCCCAAATTCAACTCTCGCTATGGGAGCAGGTTTTCTTTCAGTCTACATTTGTTCCTGTACTTAGCTGCAGCAAAACTTAAACATAAACCTTGTACACACAGTACTACTACAACCTTTAAAGGCTTTTTAAAGTTAATTTTAAAAAAACATGTTTTCTAATTGACTTCTGGTAATGCTTATCTATAGGATATTTTTAATCTTATCTTAGCTTTCAGCAGCTTTCAAATCCCATTTATCCCCAGTGTATTAAGAGGCAGATGTTAAAATATAAATATTTGAGAGTAATGTCAATATTTATGCAAATAGATTTAGAGTAAGACAGAAATGATAAAGTCCTACATGTGTTTTAAAGCATATGAACTTTAACTAAGCAGATGAATAATGTGTCTGACTCTCTGCATCTGTGTGACTGCAGCTGAGTTCAAACCCCTGCGACAGTAAATAGTATGACTCTGCGATGCTTTGAGCATCTGGTTCAGCTTTACCCCTTTTAGCTTCTGAGGCCTTTCTTGTGTCCTCATCCACCCTATCTCTTCACTCAAACCCCAAATGTGACTAGAGGGAAAACTGTCAAAGCGGAAGCTCTTCATACTTGGGTTAGTACAACAAGAACAGTTTCACTTTTGCTATCACTGAATGCTACAAGGGAAACCCATTATAACACCTCAAGTGCGAAAGCTTGCTTAGCACTTACCACAGTCATTATATTCTAATGTCTTCACAGGGGAATGGAGGTTTTTCATCTAAAATACTTAAGAGAAAAATCTGTATTAAGAATTTATTGGCTTTGGTAAACTATTTTTGAATGAGGGGTCAACAAGGAATCACGGGGGGCTTGACATGAGGTTATCTGACACCACTTATAAGCTACTGATACATGCATGCTTTAAATGTCTCCTGGTTTGGGCTAAATCTGCTTCTTTAGCCTGTCGTTACAGCAGCTGATTTGCACAAGATTTACTGTAGAGTTTTAAATAGTTTGTGGGCAAGAAGCCTTTCTGAACAAAAAAAAGCCCTATATTCTACATATGCACCAAGTAAACAATTTCAATAAAGGCAAAGTACTAAATAATATAATAACCATGGTTTTCTTGCAGAAAACGTTTGTGCAAAAAATAGAATGTTTTCAGACTTAAGATATAAATGCAATTATTACATGCCTCCCCCAAAAAACTTATAAATTCCAGGCTTTACATGCTATACATTAAATCCCACTTATGCACAGGACTGTGCATGATGATTTTTCTTTTTGCATCATTATTCATGCACAACTGTCTCATCTTATCCCCATAACACAGACAACCATCCCCTGTGTGTGTGCGTGTGTTCATTCCTTCCAACTTGTTTTAAAAAAAAGTCTAAAATGTTGCAAACATTAATATATGGCAGCATAATTTATGAGGAAACTTTAAGAGCTCTCACATAAGCCTCTTAAAATGTATATTTAATTAAAACTGCCTCCCAGGGATTTTCATGAGTTCGGGAAAGGGACTGTTTGCTGTTCTTGTGCCGGTGTGATAGAATACAATTTCAAGCATCCAAACATGTGACTGCCTATAAAGAGACACAGAGACACAATCCCAACCTGAAGACAAAATCTTTTCTAGCAACGGGAACACTAAACTGGTTCGCCTCCTCATTAAAAAAACTCTCTGCCCGGAAGCTGTTTCAGTCTGAGTGCAGCAGCACAGAAAGGTCATCAGACAGCAGTGAGTTTGTGAGCATTAGCAAGTGTTATTACACCACATGCCTGGGAGACAAGCTACTCAAAGATGTAATGAATTTGTTTTTGGAACCTCAAGGTCTGAATTTATAGAACTAAATACCTAATGTAGGCTTCAACTCTGCCTGGTCAACTCAAAGTGACAATTTAAGTGGGTTCCTAATCAGAAACATGTTGTTATCTCACCTTTTCATTAAGGTGGATGATAATTGATGCTATTATTCAAACACTGGGGCAAACTGTTCCATTAAATGGAGGAGAGAAACACTTTACCGAAAAGCTTGTGTTGTCAGTGTTCACCCATTAGATAAACTTAGTCAAGTTGCTGTTTTGCCTGAAAGTTCATCAAGAAACAGCAGAAAATGTTTGCTGAATGCACATCACATTGGCCTCTCATCCAAAAAAGGGTGATTGATACGTTTTTGGCTTAATATAGACAGATGTAACTTACAAAGCTCTCATTATGTGCACATATAGTTCAACTCTTTTTAATCATTATGCAGAAAAGAAAATTTGAAGTTAATTACTTTGGTGATATTTCTGTTTTGGGTGATTAAAAATTGCAAGTCAGCACTTAGTGAGAAAATGGATATTATTGGCCTTTGTGCAGTTATCAATGATCCAGTAATCTGGACTATTACAAAAAATAGTCTGCATATTCCACGACTGCTGGACTAAGTGTGTAAATGTAGGAAGAGACTACGCTGAAAAACAAATGTTGTATTTACTCCATCTATCTTTGGCCATTAACTTATCAGTCATCCCCTCGTAACTTTATTCGATCATAAATCTGACGTTCACAATACCAGTAATGGTATCCACTTTGTATTAATTTCAACTGTAAATTGTGATGTTTCAATCATATTCCAGATGTTTCTGTAAATTCCTGCCAGTTTATCATCTTTTCACACTAAACATGAAAACAGTCCTGCTTGGTATAAGTGGTTTGTAAGAACGACTAAGCTAGCTGCTGTAAAACCAGGTGCAAAAAAGCAATTAGATGCTATAGCACAACACACGCACACACACAAATGCACACAGGCTTAAAGTCACTTCACTAAGTATCAAGCTGTGTAGAAAAGCAGCAATCTGTTCATCAGAGTCATACGGTTACATAAGGAACTGACCTTTCCATGACCGCTTAGCATGTTTCACAATATTTACTGTTAATGTTAAGGTGGTCTATGATAGTTTGTATGTAATTTTAAGGGCTCAAAAAACTGTGCACATATATTAGACTTTTTTCAAGTTCATAAACAAATGAAAAATAATAAAACAAATTGGGTGGGAAAAAATATCTGCGGACACACAAAAATCAAAACTGTGTGCAAAACCAACTCTCATTTGTTTTATAATGTAACACTAATAAAATATATTACACATAGATTCAAAGCTTCATATGACATTAAATTTTAAAAATGTAAACATGAAGTAAGGTGACTCCTCACATGATGGATGAGTGCTGATTCGAAAACATGCCAGGTAGGGTTACAGAAAACTGACACCAGCTATAAAAGGACACCCACATAGTGAAACTGTGATTTTTATAGAGTCAGTGGGACAAAATCAGTCAACATAAAAAAAGAAAGCCAAGCAGCAGCATAAACAAAGGAGCCTAAGTATAAATTGCACAAGTGATTATAATTGAAAAACATCCAGCTTTTGCCCCCAAAAAATTCACAAACAAAAACATTAATGTTTAAGCAACACTGGTCTTGAAAAAAAAATCCCTCTTGTTCAATCATAAACGCTTTTCATCCTCGAAGCAGCATTACAGAAGTAAGCGCTATAAGCTGCTGGTATCGTGTCAACTCTTACAATCTAATTTAAAAATGCACTTTATGCACATTCAAATATATAACAGATTGTCTATCGTCAACTGCAGATATTATGTTTTGTAGCAACACAAACAGTATTTAAGTTATTTGGTAAATTCAAACTTTGCAAATGAAGTCATTACACCACTGAAGCTGTGTTAATTACTTCTAAAATATGTCCAGAAAATGCAGCTAAAAGTATTTTTTAATCATCAATATTTTCCCTGCAACTTTTCTTGTTGATATTTAGACCAACAGAAAAAAGAGATGAGCATATATTGTATTAGGTTTAAGGGGATCGCAGAGAGGATTGTAAGAAAATATAGAACTCTCATATATAGATTGAAAGATGAAGCAGGATAAAAAATAGAGAAAGAGAGTTGTACCTACTGCAAACTGTATGTGAAGGAAGAGATGAGCTCTGTCTGCCCTGTCCTGCACTCAGACTTTAGACTGAGTGCATCTGAAGAGGAGAGAGGAGCAGCGCTTCATTAGAGTGAGAGACGAACTCCATGTGGGGGAGACGGAGATATAGTGGGAGTGTTCACTGAGAGAGAGACAGAGCAAGAGAGAGAGACAGAGAGAGAGACAGAGAGAGAGAGAGAGAGAGAGAGAGAGATCCCTCCCAGTCAAAGTGAACACACACTGTGAGAGCATGTGTGAGACAGATTTAGACATCCCGCTGTAAGCCTGAGTGTATGTGTGTAAAAAAAAAGTGTGTGTGATAAAGAGAAAGACAGACCACAGCATGAAGGTGAAGTTGCATTAAAAAAAAATGTGTATTGTGTGTTTGTGTGGTGGGCAGAGAGGAGAGTTATAATGGATGAAACAGCTGAGCTGGATGTTTGTAGCTTCACACAGAAACACTGTAACTCAGTGATGCTTTGATGCTCAGATATAAAACTTGAAACTGCAGTTTCTGAAGACACTGTGGTGTGAATGCTGCACGTTGAGTAGATCGTACTTAACTGCATGGATGGCTTTAAAAGTCGGATAATATCAGTAATGTATGTTGATGTTGAATATTTTTGTTTTTTGAAAAGCTTCAGACGTGTTTAGAACCTGATTTTAGTTCATTCTTTAAGAGAAATGTGACAACGCTGACAGAGTAACAAATGTCTTTCAAAAATTAAAATGTAACATTATCAGTTTGAACCAGCAGCTGGCTCTTTTCTCCAATGAGGGCTGAGTACGATTTGAGTTGATGTCTCAGTGGAGGAGAATAATAGTCAATTCTACTTGAGTCAAAATATTTCACAAGCTACTTTATCCAGACTACACTGAAATTCATCTTCACCAGAGACAACCAGTAATAAACAGTTTAAATGGTTTGATTGTCTGGATATGTGGCATGAAATCCTAAATCACATATGAATCTTACAGGACTGTGAGTACATGGAGTTCAATTCAGCCTGAGTCACCAGGGTGTTTTGTTTTTGTGCATTCACAACTCAGACCATGTGAACACACAGGTAACAGCAGCTAACTCAATTAAAAATGAGGCTTTACATGTGTATTTGTGCATTTTACACGCATGCAGACATGAACATATGGCATGCACCTGAGTATCTGCGTGTACATTGGGACCTCTTCTGTGTGTATGTATATATGTGTGTGTGTGTGTGTGTGTGTGTGTGTGTGTATATGCTCATAAAAAAATATTAACAGCATGCAACTGTGAACATGGCTGAATGCATAATGCACAGGTTAGAGAACATGTGTCTATGTGCTTGTGAGCCTCATTTATTGTGTGTATCAATGCAGAAAACATCTGTCTGTAAATGAAAAATTTGTGTCAAAGTCTATTTTTCTTATTAAAAACAGAAAGAACAATAAAACCTAATTAAATTATCTCACTGTTACAAAGTGCAGTGGAAAAAAATATATTTTGGAACAGTACAGAATAGGGCAGATATGTTTTAAAATAAGTAAATGTGGAAGGGGAAAAATCCTTTTTTCTTTTATTGATCAAAAATCTTAATTTAGATGATTACATTGAAAATAATGATTGGCTTCTACTCTTAAAAGACAAAAATATTCAGTGGGAAAGAAAAGAGAGAGATGAGATGGAGTGCAGGAAAAAGATGGGCTGTGAAAGCACACGTGTGAATAAACAGTGACTGGCGTGTCATCATGTCCTTCCTCTTTCCTATTTCTTGCCTGCCTTTATATTCTCTTTTTTTCCTTTCTAATTCTCTTTTTTGTCTCTAAACTGGCCTTCCTTCCTGTCTCCCATCTTTGTTTATGTCACTGGGTTTTAAATCATTCACATCTCACATATCTAAGCCTTTGCCCACTTCCGTACTCTCCTCCTCTTCCCTCCTTTTGTCTGAATCTCTCCATCTCTACAAACCTCTCATTTTTTCTTTCCTTTCACATTTCCTGTCTTTGTCATCAACAGTAAAGTCACTGTATTAACCCTAACCTTTGAAAAGTTTTCATTGTTATTTTTGTCTCCTCTCAACCATCTCTCCCTGTTTCTCCACACTTCCCCCCAAAAAAATTTCCAGATGTGACACAGACATCCTGATATTATTGGATTAGAGACAAACATATAAAGATCTTTAGCATTGAATGAATCTTTTACATATCAGGTGCCTAGTATTTCTTTGGGTATAATTATTTGGGCATATGAGTGTCCCTCCTGTGCCCATCTGTGAGTGTGTGTCCTGTGGGGGGGCTGAGTCAAGTCTTTGTCTTCACATTTGTGTGTGTGTGTGTTTGTGTGTGTGTCTGTCTCTCTGTCTTTCCAGAGAAGTGATGGTTTGTAAAGTTAGATAATCTTCTACACCGTGAGTGCCTCTGGGGAACCCTAAACACACATACATGCACACGAGGCACAAATGAGTGCTCACATGTGCAGCAGGAACACACATTCATCAATCACTGGAAGTGCAAGCACATGCACAAAAGACACTGGAAGCTGGGGGTTATTTAAAATGAGGGGAATTTGAGTGGAATAAGATGATTTGGGATGAAGGAAAAAGAAGTCTCACATAATTAGCAATGGATGTTGAAGGGAGAGCAAAAGCCGCCAGAACTCACTTATCATCAATGAGGCATTTATCTCGCGAGCTATTTGTTTCACAAGCTATTAGTGTAGCCTGTGAGGTGAAGTTTGCACCCGAGCAAAGGGAAATATTTCAACCTTATGCACACTGTCTCAAACACACAACTTCACCAAAGAAGAGGGATTATGTGTGCATTTTACAGTACGTTTGAATTTTTAATTCCCAAGTACACTCTTCTTCCCGGGCTGGAAATTTTTAGTCTCCATCTGTGACTACTTCAACAGAAAAAAAACAAGGATGAAAGAAAAGAGGGGGGGAGGACAGGAGAGAAAGAAGTTAAAGGGTGAATAAACAGCCCCACAGCAGCCAGCTGTTCATCTTCTTTCTGAAACATCTGTCATAGAAGAGAAAAGAGGAAATACAGGAAAAGAGAAAAAGTGAAGAAGAACCATCAGAAAAGAAAAAGAAGAGCAGGGGGAGGACAGGAAATGATCATGAGATCAAAAATTAATGTTTCATTTTCTACTGTGCTGTTGGTTTGTGTAAAGTTTGACCAAAAAAACCACTTGGTCACACCATTTCTATAGCACCCACGTGTGTTTGTGTGTGGTTTGAGATGTGTGTTCTTGTGTGTACATAGGAGTATGTGCCCTCATGCATTTCTTTTATATGACTTTGCATTATAATAAGACTAAGAGTCTGCCATGTTAGCAGCTCTGTAACAAGCCCTGTAACAATCTGACTTCATGATGAGAAGCCGAGGGATCACAGAGGTTACTGTGCTTCATCCCAAGGTGAATGTGAATGAATAGAATTGAAGTCTGGCACCCATAGACATCACCAAATGTTGAATATCCTCCTTTAAAATGCTTTGCAAGGCCTTTATTGCAGCCTCCTTCAGTTGCTGCTAGCTTCAACTTAAGAAGAGATGATATTTTAATAAAGAAAAATATTCAGATAGTTTAATTATATTAAGACCTGAAAGACCTACAGATACCATCTCCTACTGGCAACGGACTTGATGTTGACTAAAAGCTCATTTTCCTGAGTTCATTTCGAATGACTCTCATGAGTTGGTGATTTAACCCTAAAATAATGGACATCAGGCAAACTAAATCAAAAAGCAGAAGCGGCTGAAAATAATTTCCATAATTTCCAAGTTAATGAGCCGTGTGATGAAAAGAAAATACTGCAGCTAGAACAGGCCAAGTCCAGAGGGGACCTGAGCTGATTGGATTCACGACAAGAATGGAGGACGCAAGAGAAAGAAAGACAAAGAAGAACAAAGAGAATGAGCAAGAAAATGAGTGACAGGAGGTGGAGGTGTCCAGTCTGCAGGTTACAACGAGCGAGAAAAAGGAAACATTAAAGAGAGAGAGAGAGAGAGGAGGTGAGGGGCTTTTTCTCATGGTTGGTTAAATCTTTGCTTAGTTTTGCTGGAGGCTTCGGAGCCTGACAAACGAACAAAGAACAGAGAGCTATTCTCTGACATCATTATGTGACCTCATCCAGCCCATCCAGCTCTTAGCTTGACCTTATCCCTACACGCTTCAAGGCCACACACACACACTCACGCGTGCACACTCTCAAAGGTGCAAATGTGTGAACAACACAGATGTTTGCAAGTGTTCATGCACAGATGCCAATGTGACTGTTTTGGGAATTCTGTAACTTTATGTAACTTCCAAGAAGAATGACAGCATCAACTGTTTCGGCGAGTGATCCAAAACAGCATATGTTGGGATGACTGCAAAACATCTGTCTGTACACCTGAGACTGCTGTTGGTTTCTCCTTTTATTTCTCTTTACAGCACGACCACAATAATACAAAGGACATGATGTATTTGTCACCTTACTCCCTCTTCCATCCCCTAATACTCCCTGTCTGTTTGTATACCATCGCATACAAACAAAAAATTATTTAAAAAATTAATCTCAGGGTGTTAAATGTAACATTTTAGCATTGATTACAGTAGAATTCTTCTCAACTCACTTGACTTTGTTTGCCACATTTATACTGTAAAGGTTTTATTTGGTCAAGAGGTTACATTTCCAGAGTTTATTTCAAGTGATTCAAGTTTAACTCTGGGTTTGCAAACAGATTTAGGTTTTTCAGTTAACATTCAGTACACTGCAACACGCTCTTGTACTTCAATGGCATGGTTTAAACTCAATATTTACCCCATACATAAGTAAAAACTTGACTTTATTTAGGAATTGTACTGTAATTGGTGGCACATTGTTACATAAAGCAACTTTAAAAAATGCATAACCTCTTTGTATTTCCAAAAACACACACCAAGCAACACATCCCCCATGTTTTTACTTAGAAAGCTCTTGAAACAAAGAAATGAAAATCTGTCGTTTAAGAGATAACAAAAAGCCAAGTTTAATGAAATGCTCTTGGACTTCACCTCTCAGTTAATGCAACAGTAACAGGGTTACTGTGTCTGTTCAGCAATGCACAGAGTTAATGAAATGGAGCTTCAGAGAGCACAAACACAAGACATACTGAATTGTGTGTGTGTGCAGTCTCTGCACGCAAGTCTTTGTGGGCCTGTTGTTGTGTGTTTGCACACTGAGATGTTTGTGTGCTTTGGTTGCAGATTTACTTTCTCGTTCACTAACCTTCAATTTCATAATATATTAATATCTTGCTTACATACAAAATATTTAAAAGGGTTATTTATGGAACTATTTTCCAGAACTACTTTTTGAAAGCTGGTTCACAAGAGATTCAAGAAGTAGGTCCCACCTCTCCTGTCACGAATAGTGAATTCAGACAGCAGAGGGAGGAGCTTTTCCCTTTTCATAAATCAGAACATGGTGAGTCATATCAGCTGCAAATGCATGTTGGTTTCCTGGGATATTTCTTTTAATGAGTGGAGGGATTTCCAAGATCATGGCGGGGTTTCTGAATGGCAGACTGTTGAACTTGAAAGCTGTTAAACATAAATTCTTTAAGATAAAAAGACTATGGAATTTCCATGTACTTTGCCATCCATCTGAGCATAATGATTTGATGCTATTTATCATGTCAGGTATTCTGTGTTTCTATATTTAGTAGGTCTCATTTAAAGTGACTGGGTCCATAATTCTCTGTTGGATAAGCTGACAATACTCATGCACAAGGGATTCACAGGAGATGATTCAGCAAATAGTTCTCATCTTGTTTACTGTTTACTAACTGTACTTGTATAAATCCGTCTGAAGTTACCGCTAATGCAAACAGAACAACCTGCTGCTTCACATTAAAAAGCATTTAGCTAATGAAACACATGACTTTTATTGTTAAACAGTTAAACCCAATACGATGAGTTACTGTGGACCCTTCTGAAGACTGGAAATCAGTTGAGGTTTCATTTTTATGGACAGACTCCTTTATAAAAAACAACATAGGTTTGCTTGTCTCCAGTAAACAAATACATCTTTTCTATTATTATTAATAAAAGCTTTACTTTTAAACGGTGTCTGCTGACTAGCTACTTTTTTTATCATCGGTAGGGTAGTGGAAAGCAAACTCAGAACTGTTTCTTAAGGGGAATAAGCTGTAATATCCCAGCTTTGACAGATTATGTTCTTGTAGTGCCTGATCTACACAACAGTGTGCAAGTGTAAGTGTTTAAGGTGTATGAACTGGTTTATCAGGGATGTTTAAGGGATTAGTCGAACAACATAGTAATATAATGCAATAAAATTGATATATGCTGCAGTAACAGAGGGATAATCCTAATCCTCTATTTAAAAAAGAAAACAAAAAAAACAAGCAAGAATAATACCATCCTGCCAGGGTATCTCAGTAAATAAATGTGGTGCACTCCATTTCCAATTTAAAGCTTAAGCAATGTGATTAAACATACTATAGAAATAAGCTTTCAAACACACGATACACTTTTACATAATGAGGTTACAGCAGCACCATGCCATTATCCTTGCAGATAACAGCAAGATTTAAGCTACCATCCTCTAAATTCCACCTTAAAGGAAAAAATTGTCTTTGATTCCAGATTTGTGCAAAGCTTACTTAAGAAACCAAACCTACAACCGTCGTGTCAACACAAGAACGCACTGTTATTTAGTTGAAATGATCCAAATATAAATATAAATGAGTACAATAAAAAGCTTCTCCCATCTTACACAAACAGACTAATCCTTTAGGTTAAGCATGGGTTGACAAGAGACTCATTTCCACAGAAGTGCAGTTGTGTACATTTATATGCATGTCTAATGTGTCAGATCTGTCATGCCATCCATCCTGAACAAATAAAGCATAACAGAGCTCACACTGTGGCGTGAGTGGCTCGTGTGCCTGTGCGCTTAATGTGTTCAGCAGAGTCAAACCTCTGCTTCTCACTGAAGGTTATCCCAACTCTTTTGCTGAAGGAAACAAAGGATCATACACTGCAAGTTAAGTAAGATAAATATCTTTTCAAAATATATCAAGCAATTTAAAGCTACTGAACACACCTGTAATAAAAGGAAAACAGACAACACAGGAAGATTGCCTTTAACTCAGATGTGGGGCAAAATATTGTGCTTTACACAGGTACCATTCTCTCAACACCTCAGGATCCGATTAATCCAACGTCAATGTGTTGTGATAATATTACACTATTGTCCAGAAATATTAGAAAATTCTGGCTAAATTAGGATAAAACACTTTGGATTGACTAAAGGGAAGAACTACTCGTGATGGATCAGATCTGCTGCCTGTGTCAAAGAGAAGCCCTCTGAAGTAGCTGATAAAGTCTTTAGCAGATGGTAATCTGACCTAACTCTCCATCACACACACTTTGATAGACATGACTTAATTAGGACCAATCTAACAGAAACAGAGAGATCAACAGCCTTCTATACAAGGTCAGTCACTGCTCCCTGTTTGAGCTCAAGGACACTTCATCAACACTGAAACACCGCAAGCAGCAAAAATCAGCACCAGTTAAAACAGAAAAACACCATGTATGATGATTGATGTTATATTGCCCATAGAGCAGTTTAGTGACTGTAGAGCAGAGCTCAACTTATGGAGCCAAATCTGGCCCGAGGTAGGGTGCTGGGTGGCCCATCAAACATGCCAGCTCCAGTTTAAAGTTCCTGCCTCATGAAAGTGCAAAAAAAATGAGATTATGGCTGTGAAATCGTCTTATTCTGCCACATTATCAGTCTCAACAGCTGCAACAACAGAAAAAAAAGCCATTTGTGTTTTCGTGTGATTTGGAAATTATAAAAAAAGGGCATAGCTTTTTTTTTTATTATTAATCATTTTAACTGGTAAAAATGATCATGAATTAAGTAGTAAGCAAGTTTCCCTGCCTGAGAGCCATGTAGCTGCAAAATCTGCCACCTTTCATCAGTTTCTGTGAAACAAAGTTTTGGAAGTACACAATTTTCTTTAGCAAGAACATTGAGGCGTTGACTGCAGAGTGTTCAGAGACAGTTAGCGTGGGGTGATTAAGGACCACACATTGAGCACACCTGATTAAATATCTGAGAACAGATGGCTATCAGATGAGGCTTTCCATCAAACTCCTTCAGCAAGACAGGGGCAGGCTCAGTGACAACATTCAGGAAATTAAAGGGGAATACCACACAATCCAGACACTGCAATAACGGACCATGAATCTGCTTTTGGTGCATATCTAGACAGTTATACAATTTCACTCCACAGTTCAGAGGCTAAAATTCTGACAGGTTCTGGGTAAAAGCATTAGGATATTATCATTATTATTTGTCATTACCTGAGCAGATGATCATCATAGATTTACTATCAATTTAGCACAGCGGGAGATAATAAACTGCAAGAAGTACCTGCCACATCTGCACAACAGGACTACTGCTGCACTACAATATAAAACATCTTCTAGGCTCCTTTTTCCCGTTTAACTTCATTCTGCACCTTAGTTTAATGTCTCTCATGTGAATGGTCAAGTTGCTGAGGTCCAAAAAAATGGGAAGAAAAAGTGTTTTGTCAACCAAAGCCAACAGATGGCAACATTTCACACTTAGGAGGGCAGTTTATTTCCCAGCTGGCTGACATATTTCACCTCCTATGGCAGTGAAATCTAATAATCTAGAAAACTGTCACAAAATGAACTTTTCTATATATTTATGTCCTAAATCACAAGCCATATTTTTTATAAGTCACAAGTTGAGTCTTTGTGATATTACCTGGTGTTTGGCTCCAAACTGGCTATAAATGTCCCTTTATTACTTTGATGTTGTGGTCACAGTATTTTATGTTCTTTGCTGGATTTCTCTCGTTAACAATTCTGGGGGTGATTGTAAGTTTAAAAATCAATCGATACCAGTATTTTACATAGTTTTGAGAATAATCTCTTAAATTTGCTTTGTGAAATAATCTAAATTCTTCACTCCAGTCATGCACAAATGCTTTGAACATTATATTTGTCAACTGGCAACGTTAAAACTTTGCTATTTTCACAAATCTGTTATAAAATATTCTCTTCAGCCAACCTTCCATGGCCTATTTTGTCTTACAATGAAGGAACGATGAAGTGAGCAATACAGTAGCCGCAATTCAGTGCAGTAAAAGTAGGACTTTCACTATGCTCGGCCTTGAAAGCCACAGTGCAGTAATTGCTTTCAAAACATATCCATTGGCTGAATAGCCCTAAATCTCACAATGGAACCTTAACCGTAACATAAAGCTTTGCCCTCGGGCTAGTTAAAGCTCAACATTATGGGACAGAAAAAGGCAGAGAGAAAAAAATAGGCTTAAAATGGGACACAAATGTTTTGCCATGATGCAGAAAGAGCAAAGGATGAGACTGGTGCTGCAGCTCTGACAGGAAGAAACAAACAAACCAGCAAGAAATGCACAGAATTACTTTATATGCTTTTCGGATAATTGCCCTTTTTGCTGCTAGAGAATAATTACAAAATCCACAGAGGCATATGTATCTGACAAATGTGTATCAAACAGAAAAAAGTAAAACCTTCTTTAAATGGTGATCTTTTATTTAATTAATATAAATTATTTAACTGAAAGAAAACTTCAAGAGAAAATGCTTCATTCCACACAGATAAAAAGTTTTACGGATAGCAGGAAGGATGCGAAGCCGCCGCCTCTTAGTGACTCAGTTGTGTAAATAAAGCGTGAGCTGATGCTTGCGTGCTTATTTCAAAGAAGCAACTTTGCAGTCTGAGTCATCTCTGTATGTGTCTAAAATTGTTTAACTCTCGTGCAAATTTGAGCTTTACAAATGTACAAAAACTTTTTTTAATGCACCAGTGACTCAGTGCGTGCAGATACGTTTTATTTCCAAGTAATTTTCTTTGCAGTCTCCAGCAAATAAAAATAGACCATGTAGCATCTGCACTGTGTCTAACAAGTTTATCCAACACTGCATATGATGTTTTATCTGACAAGATCTCAGTGATTTCTTTATTATTGAGAGAAAAGGCTGTACGTTAAAAGTACTAACATACTAATACTATCCTAAATGTTACAAAAAACAAGTTGTAAACCAGTCAAAGTTGCTTAACATACGAGAAAAATAAATCACACAAATAACATGAAAGAGCTAAACAACTTATTAGAACTAAACCAAGAAAAAAAATAATGTGAAATTTACATTCATATTAACATTTACATGTACTGCCCTCCCAGAACTATAACCATCTTACACACAGAAAGTAATCTATTATTTTGGTTAAAATGTCTAAATCATATAACAGCACCTGTATGGATGAACGTATGAATGATGAATGTAATCCTGCTTCCTTACCTGTGCTGCCATCAGTGATAGCTCCATTATCCCTGGATCGATGGTTGCCAGCCTGAGCGTGTGAAGAAAACACGTTTTGTTGGGAGAGTAAGAGGGTTGATGACAGAGAAAAGCAAACGGAAAGAGAGAGAAAAAAAGAGTTTGTGGAAGGTCCTTAAAACTGCAGTGCTGTGCTTCGCTGGATGAGTGCAGTTGTGGATGTGCTACATAATGACACTATGCAACGCTTTTTCATGCTTCATGGAAGAGTTTATTCATTCAGCACATCCTCCTCTCTCTCTCTCTCTCTCTCTCTTTCTGTATGGATGTGTATGATGGGGGGCAGGGGTAAACCAACGCTTGAAGCATGCAACGCAAACTTTGCAGAATTATTGATGCTGACGTGACTTTTGCATGAAAGCTGCTGTGACACTGTTTCCCCAAACGTCCTCTTGACTCTACTTTTAGCTGATTTCCTTTAGATGAACAGCATAATCCCAGAGGCAGATCCTTGAACTCTTATTCTCCATTTAGAAATGTACAGAAGACTTATCTGTGTGTGTGTTGAGTTGAGCGTTGAGATGAGCGGTCGGCTGTTCAGCAGTAATCCATCAGTTGAGTTTACTGATTTTTTTAATTGCACAAAAATGTTTGACTTCCAATCCTTTAGGAACTTCCTTTCTTTAATAAAGGCATTAATTATTTTATCCAGTTAATGTGAATGAAATTCATTTACTGCAAGGTCCACTAATTGCATTTTAGATGTCACATTCCAGGGTATTCTGAATTGGCAGCTCTTTGTGTTGAAAGACAAGCAGGACCGCTTTTTTAATGAGCTTTCTGGCTTCGAGGATTAAGTTGGAATCAGACAGACCTGTAACAACGGCATTAAGTTAGTTTCTCTCTCAGGTTTATTGCTGAATCAGATCAAAGTGGGTTTGAGGCGAGGAAGGTATCCTTGTAAGTTCTTTTAAGAGCTATTTGAAATAAGATTTATTAGGGTTTTTTTTCAGCACCTTATTTCCTGACTTGTCTTTGCAGTTGATATTAAATTTCCTCCACAATAATGATCTCTTTAGCGGAACTGCATTCCCAAAGCTTTGTATGTAATCTCTAAATGAACACATATTTTGCTGCAGGCTCTGTACACTCTGATGAGAAAATAGACATTTATAATGACGTTTCAGCAAACAGAGCCTGGGTCATTCTCAACAAAGCATTGTACCTTTTTACATGATATGTGACCTTTATTACAAAACAACAGCTCCTGGCTCCACTCTGCTCTACCTTTTCTGAGCACATTATGGAAGGTGATGAGGAGTTTTTATGAATCCATGTCTCTGACTAAATCTGGGTTGGAGTCTGCTAGAATATGCCTCATTTGGAAGAAGGTTTTGAATATTTAGGTCCCTTCCCAGCAAATCTTTCAGGTTTAGCCCAGTACTAGCACATACAGTAGAACATAGTATTCTGACACTATTTACATTTTATAAAAGTTTATTTTTTTAAGTTTCTTAATTTCTGGGTTAAGACCTTTAGACCTTGATTTTTCTCTGAAAATTATATTGAGGCATGCCGCTGTCATTAGGGACGCTAGGTACAGTTATTGGATAGCTAGTTCAAACTCTGGGAATTTTACTGATGTAATGTTATAACATCAAGTACTTTCAGTAGATTTGACATTGAACGCAAATATATAACACAAAGACATACACTATACGTATTGTTGCTCAGAAACAGCCAGGCCCACATGCACATGTAATTTTTTCCTCATCTTTGCCTGGAATGAGTTTTTCTGGGTTGGTGGATTTAATTTCAAAAGACAGATTCACCCCAAGCCACTTATGGGTCTCCAATGTCACAGCACAACAAGCTGTTAACTGTAGACCTCTATTGTGCTCTGTGGCCTTTGGAACAATTACTACCGCATGAGAAATCCTCTTAAAATAGCCCCTGTGTTGGCCTTCATCTGTGTGTTACAGGGAGGAGTGAGAAAGTGACTGTACATGTATGTGGCCTACATGTACATATGAATATGCAGGCCTGTGCATTTGAGGAAGGGATGCTTTAGAGCAATGTGTGTTTCTTCTATGAACAGTAGTAGAGACAATTTGAGGAGCCATGGACTTTTTCCCTGAGGGCCATTGAGTCCGGCTGTCAGCAGAGAGAGATGTGAAGTCATTTTAGACAAAAGAGAAACAAAGAGGAGGAATGAGGACTATTAAATAGTTGACAGAGTTAGAGTTTCAGGATTTTTTTCCATTTTGATTTTTGATATGTTTTATTTTTTTATGTGTTTACTGACTTTCCAAGGTTCCCTGCTATGTTTCTGTGTGCCTGCTTTTTGTGTATGAGTCTTCACTGAGGCACTTCCCTGAGCAGCTCAGGGAGACAGGTAAAACTCTTTCAAGGTCCAGTGTGAGGGATTGAGTGACATCTAGTGGTCAAGTTGTAGATTGCACATAACTTAATATCCTTCCCCACTCCACTACCCTCTCTCCCCTCCCCTCTCCAAGCGAGCAAGAGAACCTTTTGGGCCACAAAACTTCAAAACTGTGACAAGCCCTCTTTAGAGCCGCAGTTCATTGAAGAAAACAAACTTATGAATATTATATTCTCTTTCTGTCCTATACTACAAAAAAATCCACCTGAATCCTACACACTGGGCCTTTAATTTCACTTTAGCCACAAAGACATTTTTTAAAAACATGTATATTTGCCCAAAAAGGCCTCACACAGTTAAATTCCCACACACAAATGGATGAAAAACTTTGAAGAGCTACTTTTTGTTTGATGTTATTGTGTTCAAATGGGGTTTGTTGTTAGGAAGCACACACATTCAAGATTAAAAATTCAAGATCATTTAATTGTCTTTTTACAACAAAAGGTTTTCAGAGTGTAACAGCTGTAATCCTCTTATGCTACCACTATAACAGAAAATTATTTTCATGTTCAAAAAGAAATAATAGATTCATGAAAATAAAACATTTTTTTTACATTTAAGGGTGAAGGACAAAAGCCATCCTTGGGTCTGGTGGTAGCAAATACTCCGTATCTCTTGTCAGACAGCTGCAGAGGAAACATACTGTGACTGAGGCGGGCATTGTCTTTTAATATCCTTTGGACTCAACACCATCTACTCACTTCACCAATATCGCTAATGCTTGACAGATGGATACCAGTGATGTTGTGGGCAGTTTTAATCACCTGCTGCACAGCCTTCCTGTCCCAGGACCTTTGCATGCTAGTTTGTGACGTTTCCAGTTTTGATGCTGTCTACCATGCCTTTTGTAAAAGTTAAGAAGAACTTGAATTAGGGAATTTTGCTTTTCTAAGTTTTCTTAAGAAGTATACAACATATACATATAAACAACAAAATTTGTGACGTATAATAGATATGATAGCAACAGCTGACAATCTTTCAATGTTTGCAATACGAAATGAAACCAAGATAATCTGCAAAGATTCAAAGAAGCATGTTTGACCCCCATTTCCTTACTTTTTATTGTTTAAATACAGTAATTTAATTAATTATTTCTTATCTATTTCCTTTCTAAATTACTTCCACTTACATTTTCCCATCATTTTATTTGAGGGTGTTTAAAAAAACATAAATAAGTGCAAAAAAAACGACTCATTCTGCTTTTTCATGATGTCTGTTCTTTAGTCAGTTTTTTTGATACTTTGGCTCACTGACCATGTAAACATAGTATCTTAACGTTTATTGCACAGAGCATTTGTTCTTTATTGCTTTCACTGCTGCTGGTGCCAAGACTGCAACAATGGCCCCCGCAACCCCACCCACCACTGCTCCCACACCTATACAAAGTGGACCTCCTGCAGTACAAGCAGCAGCCCCAACTGCAACACCTGCTTCTGCGCCCTGTACAATCAAACCAGTTTCAATAAATCTGTTTTTCTTCTCCGCCTTTTCTCTTGATTTTTTTTCATATCCATCTTGAAGACGCTTGAGCTCCGCCTGCAGTTGCTCTCCTTCAAATCTGGCCCTCAATTTTTCTTCATCTTTGTGTTTTTTCTCAGCATTATACTGAAAATCCTCTTTGCTTGTTCTTGAATTGCTCTCTCAGCCTCCTGGAACATTTTATTTGTGTAAAAAGTTCCTGCATTATTACAGAAGATCCCCAATATCTTTGTTAGTAGCTGAGACACCTGACTACCATTGGAAACCATGTTATTGAAGACATGATACCGCCGGTTACATTTCGCAATCAAGTGGCTAAGTTGGGGACTCTTACTAAAAAAATCTTCAATCCTTGTGCGTCCCAGTCGATCTCCATGGGTGAAGAGAACCAAGGAATAATTTGGAGCTTTGTCACCAAACACCATCTGCAGAAGTTCAACAGTTTTCTGTTCTTCCTCTGTGAATCTGCCCAAATTTATCACAATCAGGAAAACATGGGGACCCGGAGCAGAGAGGGAGATGCATTCTTTCAGCTTTCTGAGCACTTCATCCATTTTGTACTTTGTATCATAGATTCCTGGTGTGTCGATGACTGCGACCTTGTGTCCATCCACCACTCCTCTGGCCTTCTCGCACTCTGATGTCACAGAGCATGGAGAGAGCTCTGTTGTGAAAGCCTTTCGATTCAGGATGGTGTTTCCGGAGGCACTCTTCCCATTTCCAGTCTTTCCAAGCAGTACAATTCGGATTTCTTCACGTGGATTCAAATCTACAAAACAACATGGGAAATGGTAAATTGTGTTATTACATATGATTATATTATTAGGCACTGTATTACTTTCACATATTACATAATGTATTGACAGCTTATCGTCAACAGTTTGCAACTGTAAATGAGCAACTTTGCTAGGTTGAAAATGCATATATCAATGTATTTACATAGTGCATTTTGCCTTCTATGAATTGTATGCATTCTTCTTCTTTGTTGAATCTAGTGCTTACGTTACCCACAAGGCAGCTTCACCAAAGACAGTCCAGTCCAAGATTTCTGTGTGTTATGCTAGTATTAACTAAAGCCTCCAGATTTTTGTTTTCTCTTATGGTTACATTTTGTTCGTTCTGTTTTAGTTCTGTTTTTAACATATCTCTCTCCTCCTCAGGGCTGTGCAGGAAGGCAGGGCCGAGCTGCTCGAGAGCAGGTCCTAATCAGCCTCACCTTAATGTGATCAGTAATCAGCCGGCTTCTTAAGCCGGCTCCAAACATTTC
>JAPZDV010000024.1:12039574-12112377 GCA_029814665.1 Acanthurus lineatus | reverse complement strand
GCATTTTATTTCGTTCTACAGCATGCTTTTGCAGCCACAACCCAGTTTGTTGGGTTGACTGAATATTTTAAAGTAGCCTGATTCATTGAACTAAAAAGTTTTAAAAAGTTCAGTAAAAATTCATCAGCTACATACATTCATTTTATAAACTCAGTGTATCAACAGTGTATAATAAACTCAAGGCCATGTGACATTGGGGGCTGCTAGAGGTAACCATCTGAATGGTTCTCTGTCAGAGGGGCAATGCCTCAGCTGCTCATTCAAATGTTTGCTGCACTTCCCCAACTCCTCCTCATTCATGATGATATCTGAAATAGAATAAACACCTACAGACCCGTCCTTGAAGCCCACAAACACACACTGCCGCTTACACAGTACCAGAGTCAGAGGATTCTTAGATAAACACATACTTCCTATTCTTTCCCCGTCTGCAAGTCGCACAACTGTGAGGACGGGCCATGCGCGTGGAGAACAGCTACAGTTTTTCTCCAGAGTGGTTGGGCAAGATAAATATGCAGCGTAGCATCCGGTTTCATCCAAACAGGCTTTAATAACAGGACCCTCGGCCCTGAATGAGCACAGTCTGACCTGAGAGAGGTCCAAGAGGTGGATGGCTTCATTATCTGTGGACAGCAGAGCGTAGCTCCCATCACAGGACATTTGAAAGTTTTCTGGCTGAAAGTGAAATGTATTAGGAAGATGAAAGTGCCTGCACACTGTCTCCTCTGCTACCTTCCAAGTGTACAATGCCCCTGAAGCAACCATCACCACCACGAACTCCGGCTGCTCTGAAAGTGTGTGAAAAGCGACGACACGCTCTGAGCTCACCACGCATGAGAAACGTTTGCTGATTGAGCCTGACCACAGACTGGCTGCTAACAAGTCTCCATGGCGATGGCCAATAAGGAAGGTGCTTTCAGGCGACACCTGAGGGTCAGATAGGTACAGGTGTATGCTGCACACAATGCTCCCATTGGCAAGCTTCCACACCCGTGAAAAGCGTTGCTCAGTTATACTCACCCCGAAGTTACCATTCGGTGTGATGAGGATGTCTGTTGCTCTGCTGCCACTCAAGCGCACGATGTTCTGACCTGTTTCTGTCTGCCAAACATAAATTTCACCTGCTGAGAGTGTCACAAGGTGCATGTTTTGCCGGGAAAGGCACATTTTTTCAACAGGACCATCATGTAGGAAGCTGGCATGTGTAAGTCCTGTTTCAAATTTCCATCTCCACACCATCTTTGACCCATCAGTGGTGTAGAACCACTCCCCTGTTTGGTCCACCACCACTTCCTTCACTCCACACAACATTTTTGGAGCTTTGCCTGCAACATCTATCATCTCAGAGTCCCACACTGTCAGGCAGCCATCATGAGCCACACAAATGACATCTGAGGCCAGTTTAAGCAGTGTGTGAGGCTGCTTGTTTGCCTCTAAGGAGAGAACACACTCCCCTGTGCTGATCCTCCACACCAAGACAAGAGGACAAGTGTCTAACAAAGCCAGGAAGAGGTCACCATTCTGGGAGAGCACAGCGTGAGTGAAGGCCTTCCCCTGAGGAGCCAAGAACTGGTCCCACAGCTCCCAGTCACATGTATCCCACAATGTAACCTGGTGAGATTGACACACTAATAAAGTGTCGACTTCATTTGAGTAGTCTGTGTTTAGGATGTTGCTGGTTTTACCTCCAGTGAAGCTTTCTTTGATAAGTCTGGGTGGTTGTGTTTTGCCTGTCACGTCCCATAGAGTCACATTTCCTGCCCTGTCAACACATGCCATTTCCTGCTTATCTTCACTGAGGATCAGCAGTGTGACAGCGTTGTGGGTGGAGTTTGAACACATGCTGAGAAGATTGCCGGTGTTCATATCAAAAATGCACACTGTGCCTCCCTCCTGCCCACAGTACACGTAAAAGTCATCAGAGGAGCAAACTAAACAGGTCACACAGCTCTGACACTGGATATAAGACACAGTCTCACTGGAGACATCGAACACACTCACATAACTCTCACCTGTCCACCAAATAAACAGCTTTTTCTGACATGCAACAAAGCCCTCAATTTTGGCGGGCATTTGCTTGCTTGACTCTGGTTCAAACTCTGTTATCAAAGGGTCCTTCAGCTGTAGAAACATCTCCGGGCCTGTCACATCCCACAAGAAAAGCCTGTTGCATTCTGTGGAGAGGAGCAGGAAATGGCTGCTGCTCCTCACTCCTAAAAACCTCAGCTCCTTCTGCTCACAGTGCAGTGATGCTTTGACTATCTCACACCCGGAGCCTTTTCTAAACCAAGCTGAGCCATCAGCCATGATCTCTGCTACAATCCCACACTTAGTCCCAGCTGCTTCTTTAACAGAAACTTTCTTGGTCGCGGCATCACATTTTAAACACTGAATGGGGGGAACAAAGGAGGGAGCAGGGCAAAGAGCCACTCCTAATCCGCCACCTCTTTTCCTCCTATCCTCTCTGATCTCCCTGAAATAACCTCTAAGCCCAGGAAAGACCTCCAGATAAGACAGAAGGCTCGTCTCCATCACTGTGGGCAGCTGCATGGGTGAGCTCTGTAGTAAGCAAACATGAGATTTGAGTATACTTGCTATGAGAGCTCTTTCCCTTATAAAACTGGAGTGGGCTGACCCCTCCTCACTTTGCAGCATTGCTACCAGATCTCCCAGGAGTCCTGCTCGAACCATAGCCTGGTGAAACCCCAAAGACAGAAACAGGCCATGCTCCAGCTCCTCCCATTTCTTACTTTCATGTAAGTGATGCGGCAATTCTAAAATCTTCCTCAAATTCACTCGGCCAACCTCTTTGGGAGGAGAGGAGAAGAAAAACGGCTGACTGGACGGCTGCCTGTCTACATACATTTTGTTGGTGTCCTTGTTTGATCCTGATTTCTGTTTTAAAAGCAGTGGTTTAGCACATCCACAAGTCCATCGGCCGCTGAAATAGTCTGCCATTGCTGAATGAATCTCCCTCCTCACTTCATTAGTGCTTAAATACCTCTTAGCTACCACCAGCTTGAAATGTCTGCTCACCCAGAACAAAACTTTAAGCCCTGCAACTGTCCTGCTAATGAGAAACCTTCTTAAATCCAACAGAAGCGTCTCCACATCAATTTGCGGGACCCTCAGTTTGGAGGACAGGCCCTCATCTTGTTGCACATACTCAGACAGCACCTCATCATCACTGGACAGCAGATCAGTGAGCTCGGCTTCAGCGAGCCCAGTCTTTGACAGGGTGATGTAGGAGGCAGCACGAGCAACGATGGAGGAGCCATGTTTCTGCTAAAGGTGATCCAGCAACATAGAAATGGATGAATGGACGCCATCAGGGAGAGACGACTCGGTCACATCTGAATCTAAAGATGAGAGAGGAAAAAAAGGGACAGATAGAAAAGAAAATTGTTATAATTTTAAAGAATAAATCTGGTGATATCCTGTATTTTTTGATATTGTCAGCAAATACAAGGAGACAGACTGACTCTTTTTTACATGGGATTTATTGGCTTTAAAATATATAGAATATAACTTGTCTGTCTGTGTTTACTGTATAAGTCATACCAGAGTGCCAGAGCGAGGTGTGTAGGTGCAGGAGTCGAGCGTACAGAGGCAGACCACATGAAGTCAGCGCCTGGTTCACCAGCACCTGCTGTCCTGATGTCACCCTCCTCCCCGAGCTGCTCAGCAGTGACGCCAACATCTTCATACTCTGCTTCCTGTCCACTGATCCCAGCGGTACACAAACGTACCTTGACCCCTTCTCACCGCCCTCTGACACAGAGTGAGGAGGACTCTGTGAGCGGATGGCTTGCAGGACTTTTGTTCGGCTGGAGGAGGCTGTGAGGATGACTTTGACGCAGGGAGGAAGAGGGCAAGGGAGGCTCTCAATGATTTGAGACCCAAAGGTGTTTGTGATGTGATCAAGACCATCGAGGATTAGAACAAGAGGTTGTTTGGTGGAGGGCAAGAGGGAGAGGAGGGATGAGAGACGTTCTTTAAGCTCAGACAGACAAACATCAGGTTTCATGATGCCAGCAGGATCTGTGCATTGTACGGCACTGAGGTTTTGGTTGGAGTCACGCTCTCTAAGCTCATCATCAGAGGTTGGATTAGATGTGAAGCTGCAGTTTGAAATGATGTCTCTAAAGTTAGGATCATCCAGGTTTTGGCTTTTTTTCCCAGATGAAGCTTTGCTGTGATAAACACTGGCAATCTGATAACACAGGCTGGACAACAGGTGCTTTGGGGAGGAGTTGATTGACAGATGGCAAAAATAAGTGATCACCACAGGATCACAGTCTGGTAGCCAAGACTTAATCTGTGGAGAGAGACAGGGCACTTGTTTACATGTTATTGAAACCATGTGGTACAGATTTCTGATGAACAGTCTCACAATAAAAATGTCCTGTAGATGCTGCTTTGGCTTGTTTGCCTGTTTGATGTATTTATGGGTTGATTAGTCTTGTTTCTTCACACTTTAATTTATCCTACGCCTAATCTTAGATGGCCATATGCTTCATTAGAAAAAAAAAATTCTTTTTAATTTTACTGTAAATCTCTTGATGTAAATTTAAGAGCCACAGCTAAGTATTATTGTTATTATCAGTTAATGTGAAGATAAATTCTTCTCTGTATCAATCCTTTTTTTGGTACATAAACAATTAATTGATGACTGAAGTAGATACAAATAAATTTTACAGGACTAATCATTCGATGGCTATTCTTTGTAGCTCCACTTGTGTTTAGGAAAAATAAAAAATAATTTAACTTAAAGTTTAGAAGAAAGAAAGTCAGTAAAAACAACTTTGACTGACATATTTTATAAAAACAACATGAAAAAGTCATTTTTAGCAGAGCTGAGTTTATACCTGTTGGGCACAGTGTGCCATCAGAACTGCTTTGCCTGTGCATGGTCCTCCTGTCACCACTAGTGGGCACTGTTGTTCAAACTGCTTCACATGTGCTCTGACCTATAACAAATGGAAACTGAAATGATGCAGTGCAGCACCTGAAATTACGGGTATTAAGTTTCATTGGAACATCAAAGTACAGAAAATTGAGTTTCATGTAAAAGCAAAAACCAAGAAACCATGAAATACTGAATTTTATGAATCCCTGATCTTTGCCAGTCTCATAACAAACTTTTGTCTGAATCTTCCTCAGTTAGTAATTTTTCACACTGCTATTTTAATGTTACAGCAGAAGCAAACATATCGACACAATAAGCAGCTTAAAATTAAACTCTTTTGAATTGCTATTTGTCTTTAAAAACCATCCACAAAAGCATCTTCATCCCGACCTTCTCTTCTTCAGGCTGGCTGAGGTCATAAAACCAGGACAGGATATCAGAGAGTTCTGCCTGCTCCGCCTGCTCTCTGGCCAGCGCATCACTGAGCCGAGCATCCTCACTGCTGTCTAAGAGGTCCACGCTGTCAGTCAACCCCACAAGATCAGAGTACACCTGCTGGCACAGAGCCTCAGCGTAGCCCCGCCTCCTGGCTGTCGTGTAACCATGGCGAGGGTCACACTCTGTGGTGGTGGTATAGACCAGAAGCTTGGAGGAAGTGATGAGATCAGGGAGGAAGTTTTCACAAAGCTCTGACAATAAATGTCCATCAGTGGGTGTTGACTCCAGGTCAAAGGTAGACGCCTGAAAATAGAGTATTTTAATCACTTTTGTATCAATTTTGATAAAATCTGTACTAAAAGAAAGTATTTTATATTGAACCTTCTCTGTAAAATATAAAATGCAAGAAAAAAAACAGTGAGGGATGTTTTAAGCATGTCTCTGTGGTTGTACAAACACAGATCACATTTTTGGGTCAGGAATTAATAATATACTTAAATAAAATGGGTTGAGGGGGTAATTTTGCAATTTCCAGTTTTTAATAAAGGCATCTCTCTTGATTTGATCCTTTTAAAATTTACTGGAATTCAAACTCTTAATGTTTTGGATGTATACAGTAGCTTATTTGCTACAGTTTTAAGCAAGGTGCCTTATAACACTTGAATACCTTCAATATGTGAATATTAAGTTGTGTAATTATATTTTAGATATAATTTCCAAATTTTTAAAAGGGGAGTAAAATTCAGGCAGTCTATAGAGCACCACAGTAACAAATGAATCAGTGCTGATGAGAAAATGATGAGTCCTACCTCTGACTGTGGCTGAAGCTGTGAGTTCCTCTGTCCCTTCTCTCTCTCTCCTTTGGCATTGACGACCTTGTGGACGTAAACCAGGCAGCGTCTCATGATGTCATTATCACGACGGTTGTCCAAAGCAAATTGCAGATCTGCGTCGAGGGCTGGATGGAAGCAGCAAAGCACAAATATTCAGTTAAACTGCAACACTAAGCAAAAAAAACACATACATGGATGTGTTGTAGGTCTCACCTGATCTGTAGTAAATCTGGGCTCTCTCCGGAGTCATGAGACCATCGCGGGCACACAGACTCACAGTGGTCTGAAAAACTTTTCTCAGCTCTTCTTCTTTAGCCTTCATCTTGATTATCTCTTCCTCATTGACCTTAATCTGCAGGAAAAAAAACAGTTTAATACTAAGAAAGTGAAAAAAATTAAACTAAAAAAATTGAGAAAACAGCATCAGACAGTATTTAATAACTAATCAGACACAATATTTATCCAGGCAAGTATAAATAAAATATATTCACACACTATAGAAATACAATGTTATTTGCTATATAGACTCTATCCGCATGAGGGATAATAAATATTAAAATTAAATTAAAATTCTATATTCTTAGTCTAGCTATTTTAAAAGAACTAACAGAGAGCTTTGTGAATTAAATTTATTTTTTTTTACATTTTTAAAAGCCTCTTTCAGTCACAATCATGAATCCATCATTACTTACTGCTCATTAAGGACTTAAATCATAATTTGCACCCACATTAGGTTAGTAGCTACACTTACAAACCTACTCCTGCTTCATAACAAGACAGTCCAAAACTTACCTTAATTGTGAAAAGCCAATACAGCAATCAATCAGTATTATCACCTGTGGATAGCAGCGCTCTCTCAGGCAGTAGGAGGGGGGGATGCTGTTCTCATCCCTCCGGTATGCTCGCTCCAGCTCCCGGGTGCTGACCCCCACCTGCTGGCTCTCCTGCAGCAGCAGCTGGAACTCTGACACCTCCACCTGGGTGGGAAGACTGGCCGTGCCATACTGATGACCCACCAGAGCCTGCAGCACCACCATGTGGACAGAGAAGGGACAGAAGCATGGGGATGCACTTTTGAACACTAATTAGACCATAATTGTTAATGGAATCTATGATATTAAAAAGCCTTTAAAGAAACTCCCTCTTTTTGTTATGGCTGTACTAGATTTTTCTATCCTTGACTGATCAGCTGACTGTTCAGGTTCAGTGGTGATATCATCTCATCATCTCCGTTAAATTGTATAGTGCATTTCAAACAGCCCTGCAGTAAATTATGTTCACGTGTATTTATATAGTTCTACAGTGAAGTCTACCTGAACAACAGGTTGATTGACTCTGTTTCATTTTTGATGCAATAAAAGGATTTAATAGTTTGTAGGTGTCTCTGTTTCGGTGTGCACACACTATGCACATACAGTACATGAAGTAATCTTAAATGTGGTCATTTTTTTCTTAATTATTTAATACGACATGTTAAAAGAGTGATCTGATGCAAAGTGGCAGCCCTGATGAGAGCAAATTCTTAAAATGTCACAAAACACAGTGAGCTGGTTGAAAAACAGGCTCAAATAGCTAAGTCCCTTAATGTGATAAGAGAACTAGGGCTGCAACTAGTTATTTATGGTTAATCAATAGGCTATCATAAAACGTCTTAAAAGGGTCAAAAAAGTGAACTGCAGTGCCCAAAACGATGTCTTCGAATTAATTCTTCTTTTTCCAACCAATAGATCAAACAACAAAGACTCTTGATTTTCTAACAGAAATAACAAAAAAGCAACAAATTCTTACATTCATAAAGCTGATACCAGCAAACATTTGACACTTTTGCTTAAAAAATAACTTCAATGAAAAACTATCTAAACTAACTTTCTTTCTCAGTATTTTCATTCTTCTAAATTACACCTGTGACTTCTCAGGTACAGGATACTGTGGCTAACCAAAGCTACCAAAAAGCCTTGAAAGCTTCAAATGATGCTAGAAACCTCAAGAATCACCAGTGAGTGATTTAACAGGCTGATACTTTAGAGTACTTTGTATAAAAGTTACTGATAGTCCCTCTGGGTTTATGGTCGCTCTGTAAAACTAAAATTTAATTGAATATTTTTAAACACCTTGGTGCCTCAGCAGAGGCTGAGTCACGCTGTTCTACTGTAAACCCACGGCTGAATAAATCCTGCTGATTTATTTACCAATAAAAAAGGCCCTGCGGAGCTCTCCCTGCACTCTTTAATCAGCTGCTGTCTGGTGTTTTCATCCGGCCACCGACTGGGATCACTGGACTCAAATGGGTCTATCACCTACAGACACACATACAACATAATGATTAAAACAATCCAGAGGAGAGATGACTGATCATCAGCTTATGAAAAGCACACATTGAGATGTAATAACAACTCGCCCGGGGGCGGCTCGGTGACATATGATATTCTTCCATCTTTCTAATTATGCAAGCTGCTGAAAAGAGATGGCACAATATGCCAGTTGAACTGCAACACAAACTAACAACCTACGCACAGAGTCGCGTTCCAGCTGCTCCTCGTCTTCTTCTTTTGTCAGATTTAATTAGGCAAAGTTGAGTAGAACTGACTTCGCTTTAACAGGAATAGCCTCGAGGGGGATAGTGTGAAAGAAAAAAGCATGCACACACGTGGAAGCTGCCACTGTTGGCAGTGAGCAGTGCAACACAGACAAGTCCTAATGATCTGAATTTGACTGCATTAGTGCTTAAACAGTCAAATATCCCTCTAGTTGTCTGACAGAAAATGAACTTGTTGGCTACAGCTTTGCAGAATAGATCAGCTTTAATTCATGACTCCCCCTCCATGATAGCATCAGCAGTTGCCATTATATTTAAACTTTTATGAAGAAGACCATTAAGCAAATGAATGCAAACAGTATTCAGAAATGAATTATTAATGAAAAGTTGAAAGTTAAGGATAGTTTTAAAACTGCTATTTTAATTTAGATGTATGATTCCTATGAGGAAAAAGAAGCACATTGAAGCATATGCCAATAAATCACCAAGGTAAGAAAAATAACAGCACTCAACAGAGAAAGACCAAGTTTAATAACCCAACTTTTGTCAGATTTTAGATAAAGTTACAATGTTTTCTCGACTGAAACATGGTTGAATACTCCTTCTCCTACAGCAGCTTTTAAAAATAAGTTACAGTCTGAGTGGTTACAGGGTGTTAAAGGATGGAAAACTTTGCTTGTGTACTCACCCTGACATCCAGTCCCAGTGTGTGTCTGCAGTGCTCTCTTAGTTTAGGAAACACACTCTCTCTCAGAGCTCTGCGCTCCACAACGCTATCTACAAAGAGCACAAACACCTTTGTTCACACACAAAACAAGATCGAAAAACACAGAAACTTCAGCGTAATGAATCATTTACATACCCTCAGGGTTGGAGCACAGATAGAGTTTCACACAGGACGATCTGTGGGCGAACTTTGAAGAGGAACGGTCCATTTGTTTTCCTCTGGAGTGCATGCCAGATCAATATCTATTGTTAAAATATGAAAATAAATAAGAAAATCAAGATTTTGGCAAGAACATACTCAATGACCCAAAAAAGTTCACAGTTGCTGTTTTTCTTCTGCCCTGTTGTTTCTCTTTTCCCTCCTGCTCCGCTCAGGAAACTCTGTCTGTTTAAAGTGACTTATCATGATCACACCCACTTTCTACTGACTGGAACAATTACACAGCACACACAGGCACCCACAAACACATACAGTCAATTAGACAAATTCTCAGTACACACTCACATATGTAGGTCAGTAAAACGCACAGGGTTACGTGCAAGACAGGAGATCACTGCAAGCATAAACACAAAATAAATACACATAAAAGCAGAAAATCAACATTTTTTGTAATATTTTTTTATTAATTAACATTTGTACACAATAAATACAAACTTTGTTTTTTTTGTACAGCCAATAATAATATGCAGAAAGACTTTTGCATCTGTTCTCATTATTATCACCATAGCAAGAGTCTGTGAAGAGAGAGAAGGCTAGTTGCTCCACCACATTGTTAATAGCAGCATATGTGCAGCTGCTCTGAATCAAAGGATGAAAAATAAAAAATTTATATATAATACATAAAAAAATCAAAAAACAGGCTCATACCTAATAATTAAACACTGTAGCGGACCAGAGGGACTGTTAAAAAAGGAAAAATATTGTGTTCAAAATAGAAACTGCCAACAAAATCCATAAATCTTTTGACAGTCGGGGTATTTATGGAGGGAAGTTTTGCAGGATGCTGCTGTAAACCATAAACTTCAAGACAAGTAAAAAGGAGAGGAAGGAGGAGCTGCTGTTAAAGTCGATGCCAGAGGAAGAGCAGAGGTTTGGATCTTTCTGATTCTGTAACTCATTCCAGCATGTTTAACTTTGTTAGGTGGTGTTGCTACACAAAATGTTTTTGGAAGCTGATGCCAAAAATTATGAAAGGTTGTTTTTCCTCCTAGAATTTTCTTTATCTCCTGCATCAATTTTCTCAATTTGACACAATTCACCTCCACCTTGCAAAGAGGAAACCAAATAAATTGAGTCCAGATCAGAAATTCAGAGGGCCTTCTTTCTCTTCTTACAAGATGCCTTAAGCTGTGCCCCAACTCCATACTACAAATAAATACTCAGCAATATGTTCTTTTTACTAATCTCCAGAATTCAAACCATTTTTGCAGTTAGTTTACAAAAAGCAAAATGTTCTTGACAGCTGTGTAACAAAAGGAAATGTGCTATATACTGCAACTCTGGAGCATGACTAGTATTATCCTTAACAAAAAACAAAGCCTATTTTTGAAGCTGTCATATTTATGGAGCCGTCTCATGACAAGACACAACTGGTCTGTATTGTTTCCAGCTGTGAGGAGCTCCAGCATATGTGTAGCATCTTGAGACACTGTCCATCACTCAAAAATCAAAGAAATTTAGTATCTTTAAGAACATTTTTGATTGTTATTTTGGAATCTATTCAGTATAAACACTCTAGTTAATATGTAGGAAAGAAGTGGGACACTTCTTTACATCTTCAGAGTAAAACACTCCTCTCTGTTTTAAACAATCACACATGTGAACAGTCAGGTTTAGAGCATGACCAACCAATAGAAACAGGACATCCATTTTTATGTTTTTAATGTTTTGTTTTTTGTTTTTTTCTAATTTTAGGAAATTACATTGTTCACAATTATTTCTCCAACTCTTTAGAAGAGAGGAGGGGAATAAAAAAAGTTCAGTCTCACTGAAACAAAGAGGATCCCCCACAGAATCAGAATAAAAAGAAATAACTCTTTTTTAATCCATCCTGATGCTATGCTAAGGTACTGCTACTTTCTAAGGAAGGTACAAATAAATAAAAGTGCTACGCTGCCCTCTAGGCAAGAAGTTTTAAAAGGCTTGAAGAGTATTTAAGGGGGAAGATTTATTTACTTTGCGTAAAAAAACACAAAAGAATTGTACTTTGCTCCATTTGAATGTCACTTGCTAGTTCTGACTATTTAGTATGATGCATAATGTTGTAATGTAAGACACAATGAAAACAAAAGGATGATATCAAATCGACAGCGTTAAAAGTTGATTTGTTTATGCGGATGTTTCCCCTGTTGAATTAAAAAAAACATATTGATGTGATGGAGCTGTTTGGCAAGAAAACAGAGAAAATAAATACCTGGGCATGAAATGAATATTAACTGAACAAGGATATATTTAATGTAGTAGCTGAACAAAATCAATGTGAGAGGAGATATGATCTGTAGGGATAAAAGCTTTACAGCTCATTCTGCAATGAATAAAAAAAACTCCTGACCCCAAATATGATCATTGTCTACTCTATATCATCTCAAAGTAAACTTTTCTTTGTCACCACATAGTGAATACCAACAATTTTAGTGCCTTAGAAAGCACAACTATCCTCCTCCTGAACCAATCAGTCACACAAGCACACAGAGGGTTACAGAATGAGAGAAGATATAGCAAAGTGTGCGTAATATAATGCAACTGTATGTGTGATGTATATGATAGCCACAGATTCACACCGACTGCCCATGGACAGAACAGACAATAGAGAAAAGAGGGAGAGAAAGAAAGGAAGAATGGTTAGAGAGGTGAAGAAAAGAACAGAAGGAGGAGGATCCAGCCTCCTTTTTCTCTTCTGTTCTTTCTCCCTCTCCTTCCCTCTCCTCTTTAGTCTCTCCTTCATCCTGTATTTACAATGCCCTTTCAGTATAAGATGAGGATAAACTTCCACTACGTATCAGACTTGATATTCCATTCAACTGAGTTAGTCTATATGAAACGCTGCGCATAACATTCCTATGACAACAGTAATGTACTGTACTAATACACATTGAATACATATGATGATAAGGACTATATATGGCGAGGGAAGGGCTGGCCAAGGGGGACACCACGTCCACACACCAACCAGGTTCTCTGTCCATTTTCTTAAACTCCATCTGCAATCTGACTCATGACAGGTTTGACAAGTTTTGCACTTATTCCTTCATCAAGTTTACTCAACATGGAGCCTGAGCCCAACTTGCAGTAAAAGGTATCAGATAATTCAAAAATAAGACTAACTATTTAAATTAAAACAATAAATATTTCTCTAATGTTATTAAAAACAAATTTATTTTTGAACACATTTGATCATTTGCTAGTCCCCCTTTTCTTTACTAAATCGGTATGTAGCTAGCTAGCTAACCTGAAAAAGCTAGTTGCTTAACACACTGACCACAGTTGTTTTACTAGCTCCTAAGCTAAATCAGCTACTGCACATAAAGCCAATCAGCAATGTACTATTCAGCTGTGTATAAACTCTTTTAAGTGTGTCTAAAGCATTTCAGTCAGCAAGTTACTTGCTATACTTCTACCCTCCATGACAGTTCACAGACCTCAGGGACATACTTCTCTCTAAAAAAGCACAATCTTAATCTAAGTGCATTTCTCTCATCTTTATCAAGAGGCACCAAAAAAGAAGAAAATGTGTGTGATTTAATTCTGCTTTTCTTCAATGTTAAACTAAATTGAGATGTCCCAAATTAGCTTACTAGCTTTGTTATGGTTAACTTACCAAATAAAATGCTTTAGCTGCTGTTAGCAGAGTTTATACAACAATGCTACAATACAACAGTGTATTCATGACAAACATAACTGTAGAGTAGCTAGGTTCGGCTAACCAGCTAACTGAAAAGGCTGCTGCTCAGAGTGTTTAGCTACAGTTTTTTTGTGTTAAGCAAGCTGACCACATCGACTCTCCACTGCTTCAAAATGAGAATTTTTTCTCATTCTTGCACAGGTTATTTGTATAATGAAAGATTAAAAAGGGGTGCAAAGGCAGTTTTGCATGAGGGAAATAGATAAATGATTAAATGTATAAGCAACTTTAAAGTTTTGCATTTCTTTTAAATTCCAATCAAATGTTCATAACTACAACAATATTATAATTTTTTCACTAAGATATTTTGCTTGTCTAATAACCTTTAACTACATTTTGTGAGTTTCAAGGCTTGATAACTTTTGTTAAGTTTTAATATTATTTGTTTGAAAGTTAGTGGAAACAGGAAAATTCTTCTGTAGTGGAAAGATCCTCCTGTGCAGAGAGTTAAGCTGCCTTACAATAACATTAGCTTAAGTAAACTTAACAAGTTAAACAAAACTTGCCAAACCCTTTATTGACTTTCCCTCACACTCCCCCTCTCTGAACATTCTTCCTCCTCTTCCTTTTCTTCAGTGTGCTTGGGTTTTCTGCCCATTGAGGTGAATTTTTAAGGCAAGAATGGAAGGACGGGAGAGGGCTTAGAGGAACGTGGGGGCGGCTACTGCTGCACTTCATTAGTTAACATGGAGATTATTTAACTGGATACTTTGTCTTTATCCTCTCTCTCTGCTCTCCTCCTCAACTTGAGGAGGAGAGAAGATGCGGAGAGAAGAGGCCGGGGGTGTCTGACGTGGTTCAGTTCAGTTTACTTCACATCACTTTATTCAAGCTGACTCCAGTTCAGAGCAGTTCAGTTCCCCAGCCTGTAGGGTAAGCACGTCTGTCATCTGTTTTTATTTTTTATGTCTCTATAACTGCCTGCCAGCTTCTCTGTCACACCAGTGTGATCTCCACCTCCTCCGTCTTTTCACTCTTCTCCTGCTGTCGACGGGAGTGCTGTTTGGGTGGAGGAGGAGCAGCTCGCACCTGCAAGGAAATACAGACAATGTGAATTTAAGAAAAAGGTGCATACAATAAGAAAAACTGCAGCACAAGGTATGCCTGACTTTTGCTCATTTTAAAGACAGTACACTGTTCAATTCCTGCTGTTGGACGCAAACCTTAAATCTCCAAAAAAAAAATTAACAAAATTCAGTTAATACTTTCAGAGTCTTTTTTAAATTGACACCTTATCTTGAAAGGACATAATTATTAGGATTCATGGACCTTACACTTCAATCAACACTAACATTTGCATTTAATAAAAATAAAGAGAAAACCATGTTACCATCCATTTTGCAGCTACTAATTATCTCCCACATCATTAAAGCTGCTTGGTCTTAAAATGTATGACAATAAAGACAAATGCTAATCACAAATTCTAGAGTCCATGTGTCTTCTTTTCTTTGTCTGACAATTTCTCCAAAACCCAAAGATATTTAATTTACTATCACATAAGACAAAGAAAAACACAATGCAAAACTAGGGACTGGGGATTTGCATCGTATTTGCTTGAAAAAAGTCTTAATTGGCTATGAAAAATAGGTTCTTATTCATTGTATCAACTCATATCATCTTTCGGTTCTTACATAGACAGTAATCCATTTAATTAACTTGACAAAACACTACACTGAGAACAACCAAAACATCCTTCTCTTTCAAAAATGTTTATCTAACAGTAAAAAACTCCCTGCCCTGATCTAATGTTTTGATCTCACCTTGTGGCAACCAGACAAAACACAAAACAAAAGGTACAGATAACCTTGCAGGACACAAGCCTGTCATGTTTTTAAGGGAATACGTTGTAGGAACAAATTGTAACACCAGTAAAAACACAAATCTACCCCTTTGTTATCTATTTACCTTCTTATCTTAGACTACTAAAAAATCTTTTCATAATCAAATCTGTCAGATAACTTGGGCTCTAGTTTTATGACAATAGATAAGACAACTTTGCTTGGATTCTGTAAAAGAAGAAGAAAACTTTGTTTGACCTATTAAACTAGGCATTATAGTTTGGCCATGACAGCAAAGCAGAACACATCCATCATCTTATGCACAAAACACACTTCTTGAGTAAGTACAGTATGTTACTAACAGGTCGTAGTTTGCCAGGGCCTCCTTCAGGGGTGAATCTCAGGGGCTGAGGAAATCCTGGAGATACTGGACTCCTGCCTGAGCTTTGATCTACAGAGAGAGAAGAAAAGGGAAAGTGAGTAGGATTGCACCATACTCCATAAAGTGAAAAAGCCACAGTGACCTCCTCTCACTTAACTAAATTACAAGCAGACCTTTTCTGTGTGTATTTAGTCTTACTGTGGGTGGAGAGCGGTCCCTTGTGTGATGAGGCAGGCGGTGGAGGCTTGTGCTCCCCGTTGAGTGCAGTGGAGGGCGAGCGTGGGAGAGGAGGTGGGGTGGAGGTCTCTGGGCTGGTGAAAGGGCTGATAGGAGGCTGATCATACAGCGGAAGAGGTGGCAGAGACGATGGCAACTTCAGAGACGGTGAAATCTGAGGAAAGGTACAGAAATACACATCAGAGGAAATCTGCTGTTCATTTGTGAGCCTGACAAAATAGGTCCAAAGTGATTTATTACAGCACAAAATATTTAAAATCAACTGGACCATCTAGCTAAAAACTACGCCATTCAGTTAAGGCTAAACAGACTGGAAAATATAGTTAAGTAACACATCCAAAACAACATTATGCATATTAATGTTGGAGAAAAACACATGGAGTACAGGGATAACTGGTTGAAGCTATTTGCACAGCTAGAAGGTGCTAATCTATGGATCCTTAAATTGATAGTTTTTATACAATTAGGGTCAACACACAAGCAAACACCCTACATGGCCATATTTTCAGTTTAAACGGTCAAAATGGCTATTGAGTTAATAAACAGTTACATAATTACACATCCAGCAACCACATTAGCATTTAGTGTTGTGTTTCTGTCCACCTGATGAATGTTAATTTTGAAATCTACTCTTTTTCAGCACAGTTGTTGGTCTTTAACGACTCATGAGGCAAATATAGAATGTAATTTAGCAGCTGTATACTCCACTATGTTCAACATCTCGTCGCCAACTCTGTCTGTTGTTTGGTGGGTTTTTGGAGTTTTTCCATTGAAGAAAGGCTGCATTCTGTGGCCTGAAAGTTAGGCTACAAGAGTCGTGAGAGAAAACAATTAGTTGCAGGCTGTTAAACCACATTGTCCAATTTAAAAGATACCAAAATACACCACAGAACCAAAGAACCCTGGTGTTACATTTCTGTGTTTTTTTCATGATAAGCAGACCCTTTCATATTATATTAATTTCAGTTATTGTTAAGATAAAAATGGATTAGAGCAGGAAAGAATCACAAGGGATACTTTCAATTGTTGGTTTACTTTGATTTCTAGGTGTGATCTGTGACTTCTTACAAATTCACTGCTCCTGTGGTGGCAACCAGGTGTATTCCTATCTTTTTTTTTTTTTGGACCAATTTTCCACATAAAACTTAAAAGATATCAGGAGTTGTTGTGGCATTTGTTATGTCTACAGGCTTCTAGGAAGGGAGAGGCTGTATCCTTCCTGTTGCTGAATTTCTAATAGGGCAACACTCTGTGCCACAGATAAGAACTCAGTCTGTAATTGCAGCGCTGGGTTTTTATCAGAGCCCTGCAGGAACACGGCAGCTCTGATCCACTGCTTGTGAACTCTGCCCTGCTGATAGATCTACTGGACATCAGCCAGGAAGGGAGAGGAAAGGTGGGGGAAGTGGCACAGTAGACTACACACTATCCATGGCATTTCTGAACGAAGGAAATACTGATAAGACCAAAAGTCTAGCTCCAAAAGAGTGATGTGCTGAAAGTCTATATCTTCTTCCTCTGTGGTGTCTCCACAGAAGTTACGTGCATCTGCGGTTGCTTGTGTTGCCTACCCCAAATTAATATTTGAGCTATCTGTTTGACTCATCCCTGTGTCTTCATGTATCAGAATACCTGTACGTCACCAGTCCCTCCTCCACTCGACTCCCCATTCTCAGTGAAATCTTCTACAAGCACCGAGGGGAAGACGCCCACCCGTCCGTTGAGCTCCCCCTCCCAGAAGCCGTCGTCTGTCTGAGTGTCCCTGCTCAGGAGGCGAATCACCGCTCCCTCGGAAAAAGAGAGTTCCTCGTCCGCTTGGCCCTCGTAATCATAAAGTGCACGGACATAAATCACTGCAGAGGCAAAGGAAGACAAGATAGAGGGCAATAAGAGATACGCAGAAGGAATAATTACTCTTGTAAGTGTATTTCCTTGTCTGTCTGGTCCTCATTGTCATAAAGAGAATGGTACACACTGCTGGAGAGATTAGATATAGAGAAGACAGAAAAGCATAACTGTAGCAATAATTAGGCACCTGAATTTCCCAGTGTGACTAGTTTAAGTATTCAGGTAGAAACACGGCACAAACAAGCTAGAGTATAAAAGGAGGAAGGTTGCAAAGACACTGGGTAAGTGAGGAAGAATAATCTAGTGCTGCCTTAATGAAGTTGTTTTACCCTCTTTTTTGGCACAAAGGGAAAGATGTTTGACCAGTCAGCTGCCATGAACATGTCACACCTGAGTTGTATTATAAGCCGTTTTTTCATATGAACTGCTGAGACTGACAGTGTCAGAAGTTTTGGTTTTGGAGTAGGAAGGTGACTGGTTGTAGCATGCAGGAGGAGGAGGACAATGATGCCTGTTTTTTGTGTCATTATCAATACTACATGTGTTTCTGGACACATCCACAATATCAAAGAAAGAGAGGAAAGTAGTGTTAAGGCAAGCAAAAAAGAGCATGAGCTGTTACATGCCAAGCCACATCATCAACACACCCACTCACTTGCTGTGAATTCTCCAGACAATAGCCTGCTCTGAACACACATGGGCTGAATCTGATGTTACAAAGACTTTGTGCTGCAAGTAAAGTGTGGTTTATGTCTGGTCTAACTGATTCGGACACTTGCGTCCACATGTTCAGCTCCTCTGGGTAATGTCTAGACAAGTTAAAGTCTGCAGTGCATGTGTGAAAAGAATTGGAGGTAATCAAGTGAGATAACATTTGTACTGTCAATCAGATAGAGCTGCCCAAGAAGCCAGGTCAACATCAATCAAAGTAAAGTAAGGGTCCAGCTCAACTAAAAACAGCCATAGTGTGTGTACAACAAACAGTATTCCAAAAATATAAGAGAGAGCACAATGAGAGTTAATGATTTCAATACAGCACAGCTCTTGCCCATTTTATGAAACAGATGTGTAATTTAAACCACAGGTATTCTGTTTTGTTTTTGACTAATTTTAAACAATAGTTTGCTCTTGTTTTTGTTCCAGGGAGGTGTTGGAATGTCAGAGGCAAAAATATGTCCTTTTATGATTTTGTGCAAAAACAAAGTATAAATGGATAAAAGGGAAATCTTAATGAAAAAAGTTTGTGAAACCTGAAGTAGTGAAGGATTAGAAATAGAATTTTTATTGTACACTTAAACTTGTGTTATTTTGCTTTTACAGCTATGTTAATTACTGCTACTGTGGAAATATTTTCACTTCGTTTCACCAAGCAAGTCAGGGAAACCATACTTGCTTACTTGAATAACACCTTGCTTTGCAAAATGAGTGTTGTTTATAACTGGATTGTGAGACACTCCAGTAGAGCAGTAAAATGAAAAATGTCTTAATCAGTGGCACATAATAACCTCAGTATGGGAAGAAAAAAAACTCATTTCCTCTGGTTCAACTAATACTAGCTTGTTTTACTTAAACTCTTGGCATGCAGTTTAATTATTTCAAAGAATAATTTGCCACTTGCTTGGTTCACAGCATACTTACTGTTTGTGTCTCCGTTAATGCAGTTAGAGTGCAGTTCTGGTTCAGTTGAATTGGAAGAGGTGTGCGATCGAGCATCAAGTGTAGCCAGAGACTGGAGCATGCTCAGCAGACTGTTGGAGGTCGGGAACTGCAGGTATTTCTCTGGGACGTAGCCCACTTGGCCTGTCTTATTGCGGGCCTGGAAAGCACAGACACACACACAAACAATAAGTTCACAGAGGCAACATGAAAATATACATGACAGGAGAAAATTGAACACCGAGAAACAACACAAAGCTTTCAAATCAAACAGAGCACACAGCTCTTTACATAAACATGTGGAAAATCGATGGGTTTTTGCACCTTGACCCAGTCCTCCATGTCACCGTCCTCAATGACCTCCAACATCTCCTGCTCATCAATGGTTAACTCGTCTGGCTGAGAGGCCTGTGGAGAAACAAGGCAACAGTGTTCAAGACAGAGATGAGAAAAAAAAGGGGCTGACCAAAGAGGGAAAAAGAAAGAGGATGAAGTGGCAGACTGAGAAAATCAGTTTCACTCTTGACGATTCATAGCCATTACATTCTATAGCAATATTGTTTCTTATTTTCAGATGTTAAGGTTTATTCATACAGTGTAGTTGAAATCCTCTACATAAAATCTAAGCAAATCATTAATACTTTTAAATAAGTCACTAAGTTAGAGTCATGGAAATTAATTATTCATCACACATTACACCTCTTTTTAATGCAACACTTAAACTCAACTAGTTTCAGTGCGTACAGGAATGTGCATGATTGTGTGTGAAATTATGTGCTGTGGTTGTGCAGGTAGCTGCAGACATTTGATAACTGTCGGTGTGTGACCATGTAACTGGAGAGTTTGGTGTTTCTGTGTGTGTGTGTGTGTGTGTGCGTGTGGGGTGGGGTGGGGGGGTGGGGGGGTGTTTGTGTGTGTGTTTGTTTGTTGGTTCGTACCTTGTACGAGTACAGGACTTTGCAGGTTAGCGGGTAGTTTCGAAGGGTTCCCGAGGGACTGGAGCTGCTGTCGTCAAAAACCTCCATATTCTCTTCACACTCTTCTCCCTCCTCACGTTCCAAGTCCACTGTGCCCTTAATACGCAAACACAGCCAAGTAAAGTCAAAACCACTGATAACTACAAGGACAAATATGAAAAGATCCATAGTTAGCTCTAGTTATTTCTATCTAAAGTCAATCACATATTGAGAATACAAACATATAAGAGCCAAAATACTTAAAAAAGCTTTATAAACTTCTAATTTGTTCACTGACTCCTGCCTCTGACTCTGGATGCAGCAACGTGATGTCCAGCTAACTGACTAATTTTGTTGTTTGTCTGTCTCTGCCTGCTCTGGCTGGTATCTAAAGCACTCTTCCTTTTTGTTCTCTCCCATTGACTTAATTGTTCATCACCTCTCTTTCTTAGTTATTATCCCAATGTCCACTTTCACCACCTCCTGCGAAACTGTTCAAAAGTTCTTAATTCTTTCCTTTTAACAAAAACAGACATCAACACGTTGCATTTCCCTCCTCTTCTTGTGTTTGTATTTTCTCTGTGCTGGTGGAAGAATTTAATCTACAGCAAAGCTTACCTTTTCTTCCTGCCTGAGTCTCTTTCTCCTGCTTAGTGTGGCTACTATAGCTTTTAGAGACAGGTGTAGGAGGACTAATGGTTCATATGAGCTGACCCCTCCCTCTTTTGTTCCATGAGAATTTCACTGGATTATATGAAGGTCATGTGACCTAACTGGTAGAAAGATCCATCACACACAGCAAGTTGAGCTGGCCGTTACAATAGAGACAGTGTTTGTGTGTGTGTGTGTGTGTGTGCGCGCGTGTGTGTGTGGGTGTGCACGGGTGTGCGTGTGTGTGCTTTTATTCATTCCTCAGTCATTGTGTTCAGTCATCAGATTTCTGTTGACACAGTAAACTCTACACCAGTGCAGAACAAAACAGATGTGTGTTTTGTAAATGAGTTGAGATCCCAAGTCGGTCTCCTTCAAATAAAAACCAATTCTCTTGGGAAATGCTAATCATCAGGTGTGGTCCTAAGGTGTCTCCTAATGAAAATGAACACACTTAACAAAATGGAAATATTTACTAATTACCCTTGGACTCTCATACATACACTCCATGCTCCAAAACTCAAATGTAATATGTAATGTAAAATGTAATTTAATGTAACAGTTAAATAGTAACATCAGCATGCTAAAATGCTCCCAATATCGATGCTAACATGCTGTTTAGCAGGGTCACCACCCTTAGTTTTCAGTAAGTATGCTAGTATTTACTGATTAGCACGAAACAGAGTTTATCTGATGATGGTGAAAATGTGCTGGACAAAGTAGAATTAAGATCAAAAAGGAAAAGTCAAAGGATTGCCAAAGTTATTTCAACTCATCACGAGGGAGATATAAATTATGTGCAACAAAAAGTCATGCTTTTGTTGTCTGCATGTTTTTTGTATGAAGTCACTCTTATCCACTTTGCTGAACTGATATAATAATACAGTGTATTATTGTATTACTGCCTTGGGGCCAATTCCATTTCATCCCCAAAGTAGAATGACTGGAAAGCTTTTCAGCAATAACCCAATAAAATATCACAAAAATACATCTCAGTGTGTGTACGAATTGAACAGCTCAGAACCAGACCAATGGCAAATTTTATTGGTCTTGGATGTAATAACTGTGAAAGTGATATTGTAATGAAGGCAGTAGCTCCCTGGGGGACTTAATTCTTCAAACTTGATGGTTAACAGTTTTTTATAGTCGTAAATAAAGTTGAGAGGAATAAGGGAAAGGACAGAGGGAAGTGCCTGCTCCCTGAATGGTTTTCCTTGCTTACCTCTCCAGGTTACTATTCACAACTGATCCAGTCCACTGAACAAAAATACTTCTTTATCTCTCCCCAATCAGCAGACTGCAGTTAACCACATTTTTGCTGTTTTTATCCCTCCTAATTTTCATGCTGCACTTTGTTATTTCAATTTCTTTTTTGCCGCTGTCAGTCTCTTAAGGCTGCAGGACACTCCAAATAAAAATCAAAGACTGTTGAACTGCCATCAAACGCCTGAATGCTGAGTGTGCCTTCTGGGCTGTTCTTTTAATGACACCCACCAGATGAAAGAGTTTTTGGCAAATCTATCCTCAAATTGATTTATCTTGTAAATAAAGGAGGAGACAGTTGAAAGAAAAACATATGCTGGAGGGACACATCAATAAAATCCAATAATTCACATTATAAACTCACTTAGTATTTGGGAATAGAAACCTGTGAGATATTAGAAAGTTTTGGCTTGAATCAATCCAAACACAATACTTTCTTTTGATCAACATGTACTCTGTGTAAAGAGGCAAATTCTCCTATATTTCAATGTATAACTGGGGCCTTACAATACATTTATTAATGTTGTCTGCGGTTTTAAACAATCCCTCCGTCTCTCACCTCTGCATCCAATTTTACTTTAGCATTATCACTCTGATGCCACTCCCTCAGCACCTCCCCTCATCACCCTCTCCTCCACATCACACCACCTCTTCTTTTTCTCAACTCACTCTCTCTTCTCCTCTCATCTTCAGTGATTCCTTCTTTCACTGCACAATTCCCTCTATCATCCCTCCCTCTCTCCTGCATTCCCCTGACTTTCTGTCCCTTCTCTCATACACAGCATCTCTCTCTCTCTCTCTCTCTCTCTCTCTCTCTCTCTCTTTCTGTCTGGTCTCACTGCAAGCTGCAATATCATGTGAGCAGAGTGTCAAGTGCTTCCAACAGAGCTGGCCGACTATGTTTAATCCTGCTAGCAGACACACACACACAAACACACCTCTCCACAAAGTCCCATGTGGGATTACACTCCTACTCCACAGACATACACCCTCCTACCAGTATACCCAACAGTGAGACAAAAACACACACACAAATCCACACAAATACCCATAGCTCATGCACACATGCAGGATCACGCACTCCAGGACATAACACACAAGGCTGCATTACTGACTGTGCACTATTAAATGTTGCTTTAGGATTGGTAGAAATAGAAATAGTCTTATTTATAAAACTAGTCTCTCTTTGAAGGAGAGAGATGCAAACATTTTTTTCAAATTGCTCCTACATGACCAAAGAAAATGGAGAAAAGGAGCTTTTATATTTCCTTTTCCTTGAAAGGTAGAAACTCACAACAACCACAATGCACTGTGTGACACCAAATCAATAAACTATCCTGCTGGTGGGTGTCATACTACATGCTGGACAGTGTTGGCTTGAAACAGTAAACCTATGGTGGCCAGCTGGTAGCAAACAATCTCGTATTACAGCTAAATAGTACAATAAAATATATGCTCCTTGTAAACATTTTAGGTGAGAAATAGGCAATACAGTCACTGAATCTTGACTGATATTAGATCAGAACTGCATCCTTTTAAAATTCTATCTGACTTTTACTGAGCCACCCCTTTCTCAATCAAAGACAGAGAGAGAGAGAGAGAGAGAGAGAGAGAGAGTGACTTTTCTCTCAATCCCACTTCTACACCCTTTGTGTCTGTACAATCTGTAGTGGACGAACAAAACCAGAGCCAGAAAAAGTCTGCAGAGTGACACATTCAGTGTTTTCTGACAAATGAGCAGGGACTCTAGACACATGCAAGGGAAAAGTTTACAACTGCTCATTTGCATAATGCCACTTACATTATAATGACACAAATCCCTTAGAAAACTGGCAAAGTTTCCATTTAACATCCATACAGTACGTACACTCATTCATACACTATAAGGTGATAAAAAGCTCCTTTGAGGCCTCAAATCTGTACTCAATCTTTCCTGCCATTAAATCTAAGGGTCATGAAAAAAAAAACTACAAGTTGTGTAAGGATTACATCAGTATTCCACTGAGGAAGTGGGGTGTTTCAAGAGGCTGTAACTGGCGTGACAGATGATTAGGCAGAAGGACTGAGGTCAATTATCTTGCAATTTAGATCATTCAGGAAGTGATTTGTCAAGAGAGCTGTTCTAACTTAGTGGTTTTCACTTCTAATGAAATCATAAAGAACGAAAAGTCTATGATTATGAGTCGGTACTTAGAGTTTAAAAAATTACATTTTTGAATGTCTTGAATTCAATCAAGACCAGTTTTCTTTATACAGCCTAATACCACAAATCACTAAATGTCCTCATGGGAACGAGTGCAGTGTTTATGTAGTGCAAAAAGACAAACTGTTGGGAAAAAGGTGCACGAAGAGTAGATATATGACTAACATACAGTGACGAAGGTAAATGATCTCATGATTTTCAAAATAAAAGTGGACTGTGAATGCAACACAATCATATTTATATGATTTAAGTTGGGTAACAGAAATGTACTCTCTGACTACTAATTTGTAGGTGTGAGACTGAACTTTCAAGCCAGGTCAAACACTGTTTTTAAATGAATTATTTATATATGAGCATAGTGGTAGTCACAAACGGTTAATGTTGTATTTGCAGTTTTGTAGTCCATTAATTAATTAGATGTTTCATATTTCATTAATAAACAATCTATTTTCGTGAAAACAGGACAAGAACTGCTTGCTTGGCAAGAGAGCAGCAACACACAACCAGTGACGGGAAGTGTCTCACCGACAGTGAGGGATCGTGGGAAGTGTAGCTGGCCCAACGTTCATTCTCCAGCTCCTCCATCACCTACAGCATGCACAGAAAGAGTGAAGGGGGTTTTACACATATTGCAAACAGAAAGCCACACAAACAAACTCAATGCACTACATAAACTGGAATTCATGCATAAAGGATCTAAATGTAAACACAAACACTCTAAGGGTTTCAGGCATAAATACATTTGCCAACATGTATCACACACTTTATTACACTTGTACTGAATCAAACTGGCAGGCAAAAAAAGGAGAGGTACATACATACATACATACACACACTTGTGCACACAGTATAGGCATAATTCTAATTCAACAGAATACACACCTGGTTCATGGCGCTCTTTAGCCAGGTATCCACAGCAACCCCCACTTGCCGAAGAAGGTCCAACCGAGCCTCAGCTTTTAACTTTATTGTCTTTGGAGAGAAAAGAGGTTAAGGATGTTTGTTTAGAACATCAAATATATCAGTGACTTATGGAGTTTTTTTCCAAGTCATCTTAAAAGAACATCACTGTGTTTTTGCTTTTCATTTTATTTAAAAGGACCTTTTAAAATCGTCAGACTACACAGATTATGGACACTGGCATTAAACTGTTAGCCACTATCACAAATGAAAAGAGCTGTAAAATTTTATAGAAACGCAAATCCCAAGGAAAAAGTCAGAGATGTCTCACAGTGGGTCAAGAGTAGATTCAGCAGGCCTCTAAATTAGACAGATAAAAGCAGGCATCAACCAGTTTTGTTACTACAACCATAAGTTGCAGTAAATTTAGTTTAATTTGCAAAAGTTTCTGACTTTGCAAAAGTGTCTGACTTGTGGCAACTTCTTTCCTAATGACAGAAACTGGCTTAAACTAGACAGATAAAAAGACAATATAAATAAATTTAGTCATGATGTTGAAACAAAACAGATCAACAAACAAGTCAACAATATAATTAGCTTTTAGCAACAACACTATAACAGTAATCATCCAGATGGGAGTCATTTCTCATTTGTAATGGGCTTTTGAACTTATTCAGAGGAAAGGACCTCAAATGAACCTGTATAATAGGGTAAATATAAAACTGTCTCTGTGATATATGTCTCCCAGTATGCAAAGTACTATGATTGAAAATACTCAAGTTGAAGATTATAGCCACCTTATAAACAAATCTTTCATGGAATAAGTATAATTTTCTCCTTCTTCTGGGAAAGCTTTCAGCTACGAGATCACATGAAGCAGATTTTGGAGTCAAAGTTATGAAGTGAACTGGATTTGCACCCCAGAATATGTTGAATCTCTGTCATGTAGTCATAGAAATGGCAAATCTTCAAAACTCACTGTATTTTTTAAAAAGCTGTGGACACTGGACATGTGCTGTACCACCAGCAGGGAACCCCCTGAGATTTACATTCAATCTATCTCACCTCTTCAGCTCTCTTTCATCTCATGATCCTTTCCCTTTTTTCTGTGTTCATCAATTTCCTCATTAATTATCCTCTACTTTCCTTCCTCACCAATGCTGACAGAGCAGATTGATAGCTGATAGTTCCCATCAGTAGAGAGGTGGAGTCAGACGGACAGACGAAGGGTTGAGACAGATTACTCAGCTCTGATCAATAAAGACCTGAGCCTCTTTACTGCCTTCATTTTTCTCCATTCACCCAGTAGCAGCAAACAAATGCTAAAAGAATGCAACAGCCTTCACTGCTGCTGTCGCTGTTGGGTCATAAACATAACAGGCTTAAGGGGGAAAAAGTTAAAACAATGGTCAATATATATTCGACCATATGTGCAGCCAATACGCACTTCAGTTAAAGTCAATAGAAAAAGCAGCCAGTGGTCCGAACGGATCATTTGTGGACAGACAGTATAGCTTCAGACAGTCCTCTAGAGCAGATCAAATCAATAAAACAGACTCAGGGGTAGATAGAAAAATAGATGGAGAGGCAGACGAGTAGACAGACATTGGAGGAAAAAAAAACCTTGAGTTCTGGGATATTTTTTAACAAAGATTCCTATTAAGCAGAACCAAAATGTTAGGAATACAGGTAGCATTTCAAATATGAGCTCAAATTGAAACAATAAAACACCTACAGCTAAATACTGTGTGTGAGGTGTTACAATGCCACTAAAACATCAACATAAAGAGGCACAGTGGAATCAAATCGGACAAGTACTACCACTATGTACATTAACTGTTTTATGATACAGCGCTTGCTGCCTATTAAAAAGTATTCAGCTTATAAAAAGACATACCTTCAATGAACAGTAAGTCCACTGTGTTTTTCTTTTCAAAAACAAATATAAACTAAATGTTTATCAAAAGTATCAATTTGCCCATACAGATAAACACGTTCCAATTATAATGAGATATTTCAAATCAATTTTCTGATCCTTATTAGTTTTGTTTGCTGGGAGCAGAGTCTTGTCTCTACCCTGATAGATGTTCTGTCTAAAGAATTTTGATGCCATGTGTTAATGAGGCCAGCTTGTCTGGTGGAGCCACTTTGAGAGCAGCCTTCAACAGCTCATTAGTATGGAGACAGTCTCTCGCCTCAACTGTTCTCACTCTCTCATCTTCTGAGAACTCCTTAGAAAGAGGAAAACAGCAGAGGAGAGGCCAATAATCATCTACTGTTATATCACTGAGGGGAATTTCAAATGCAAACATGCAAGAAAGTGTATGTAAATTATAGAATCATCTCATTTTTGTGTTTCAATGAGGTAGAAAGCTTTTTGTATATGTCAGTATGTAAGAAGGATGTACTTTGGGGAAAATATGTATTAATTTTAAGTAAACAAGACTAGCCTGGGGCACAAAGTCATTATATATTATTAATTTAAAAACATACATATAATGTGTTTAATTTTTCTCTTGACTTTTATCACAGCTTGCATCCATTATCAAGCTTGCAATGTTCACATCTACTTTAAGAAAAAGATTCTAGTTTCAGCATCCAGAGTCTTTAATCAAACACTCAGACAGAGGCCATAAAATCAGACAAGCATTTGTAGAAGGCACTGAAAACATAACTCTGCTCTCTCTTTCAATGTTTATTGATTCCATTCAAACTGAGGCGAAAAAAAGAGGATCCCTCTAAAGAATGGGATGCATCCTGTTCAACACTGCAGAAATGATTCAAAGGCAAGAATCAGAAGCTTTTTTAGAAGCTTTATATCTTCTAATTTAGTTAAAAAACATATTTGTGTAACAGGAAAAATCTAAACTTTACGTTCAATATTTTGATAAAGTCTTCTGTGACCCTATAACAAAAAAAACATTTTTCATCTTGCTTTTCCTAAGAATGATATGATCACTATTTAATCTAACCTGCCCTTGTATCTAGTTGTGTTCTTTAAAGCTCTTTGACGTATTCTTTTCTGACATATTAATGACTTGGAGGTAGTGATGTTTCCTGTGTCTTGTTTCCCATAAAATATTTCCCAAAAATTGAAGGAAAAAACGGAAAAACTGCTGACTCTAATCTTTCTCACAGATTATCCTGCAGTTTGACATGCAGTAAATAACAGCCACATTTTTAGCACAGATGAGTCATCAACTCTAAACAATGATTTTAAACCTCAATTGGCCATCAAAGTCTGTTAGGATGTTGCCACAAGCAATTAGGTAACTTAAGAAAAGCAGTAAATGAGGACAGGTAGTGAGGACAACTACTTGAACATGATCCATCTTCTTTCTGCCTGGTCTACCCTCTGTGCTTGAGCTTGCATTGTTAGACAAGCTGCTTCTAAATTATCACTGAGTTTTAGCTGATGATGATACTGGAGAGGATACCAGGGTAAAGAGTATGTAAAATTACCATGAATTCTTCCAATGAGTGCATTCTCAAAAAATACATATTAATCCACAAATTCTAAATATAGTCCTGGCTCCATTTTCTTGCTAATAATGTGTTGAAAAGGTACTGCAAGATGCTTGTTGGGATGAAGATGTGACTTCATGTAAAGGACAGAATTGGGCAATCACTATCCAGATAATGATGTAATCAAACCTGGATAATGTCTTTTGTACTGCTTTCACTCCCTTTATAATTCTTTGATAAGAGCACTGTGATGAAGCCATTTGTACCAAATGAGCTCATAAAATATTCATCCCCTTACTCGAGGTAATGCTGGCCTAGAGAAGCAAAGAGAGCAGACTGTGTGTGAGTGAGAGACACTGAAAGAGAGAGGCAGAGACAGGGTGGGGTAGGAAAAAGGTGGGGTGGTTGCATATTTTCACTTTGCAGTGGACAGTTATTCTGCAGAAGGTGAGATCACAAGCTACTGCTAGTGTTGTGAAAACATTACACAGTCTAAGGTGGAATGAAAAAAAAACAGCAAGCCTTTTAATAAAAGAAGCAAAATGATAAAATATGCTCAACAAATAATTTGCAAAAACACCTGAAGGGAAATTTATGAGATAGTAATTACACAGAGGTTTAACAGCATAAGTGAAATGTTTTAGACCAAGCCTGACAGCAGAGGGTGCCAGACACATAAAAGGCCGTCAAGAAGGGTAGTATGGAGGCAACAAGACAGAGTTAAAGAACGAGTGAGCTCAGCAAAGTGAAGGAAAAGAGATCAAATTGAAAAATAGAGATGAAAAGAGCACTGATATAGAGACTCTTGTAAGAGAACAGACAGAATCGAGTTGAGAAGGTTGAAAGATGTTGCCGCAATCTCATTCACTGAGTGTGACAGGTTGAATCTGCAAAAATCAATACAGAAATGAGAGATAACTCTACAAGCAGAGATTGAGAAGTATACAAGCGAAAAGAGTGGCGATATGAACACTTGTATAGAAAGAAAAAAAGGCAGAGAAGTTGAAAGAGAGCTAAAAGTCATTAGATATTATTGCCCATATTTGTAAAGTTAGTCTCCTATCGAATCTGTGTGTTGTTGTATTGTAAGCTATCGAGAAAAAAATAACATGTGTGTTTAAACCTCTACAACTGAACAGAATGCAGCCAAACCACATACAACGGGGTATTATTGAGCTTTGTGGATAACAAAGGTCAAATAACTTGAGTGATTTGACGTCTGCTGTGTTGTGAAAGATGTAAGAATCAATCCTGGGCCATGTTTTGTTAATTGGACTCAGCTGAGCAGATGAGCAGACTAAATGCCAATTGCCACTGTTTGCATTTAAAATATTTACTAAAAAATTAGTCACTCAGCCCTGGGCAGAGGAAATTTGCAACAGGGCTTGAGGGGTTGTTTGCTAGGCTAATGCTACACTGATGTTGCAGCAGGAAGTTTGTTTACAGGGATATACAACATTTACTACTGCCACAGATTTTTAAGTGTGTATTTTAGAGTTAAAAACATCAACTGACTACAAAATGCAGTTATCCTGTTTACCTTGAACATACTTTCCTGTTTGTGTTGACTGATCATCCCACACCAGCTAATGTAAATATTGAATTTGTTTGCTGAAGGTTTGTTGGAGAAGAATTTACTTTTTTTTAAATTTCAGAACATATAACCCATCTTTTCTACCTCCCTCAATATCCTACAGATGTTTTAGAAGCTGTTGCCTACACTTGGCTAGAACATCCAAACTCCACAGAGAAAGGGTTTACTTTAAATGCAGACACTGAGGCAACAGTGCTAAGGAAAGAAATTTATATCTGTTTAGTACCATTGGGATTAAAAATAAATGTCAACACACCTCAGCTTTGCGCATGTTTTCTTTGGTGTCTTCTATCTTCATCTCCAGGTCTAGCCTGCCCTGCTCTGTGGGGGGCAAGCCAAGACTCTCACACTCCTCCAGACACTGAAAATAACACAAACACACAAACGCATTACTTCATTAGAAACAGTGTGTCTGTATCTTAGGTCTATGTGTCAAATGTGAGCAAGTGTGTGTGTCCATCCTACTCTCTTATAATGTATGATGTTCTTGTGTTCTCTGGCCACTCTCGTTGCCCATTTTCTGGCCTCCTTGTTCAGACTGTGCTCTTCCGTTGTCCCCGTCTCCGACTCCAGCTGGCGACTCTAATACAGACAAAAGGTACACATGCACACACACCAGACAGGTATGGGTAAACACACACATGTACCACACGTACCAGCATACACACAACAACACACAACAAACAAACATATACACAAGAGCACACATTAGTGAAGTGTCTGCGGTAACGCCACAAGGAGTCATATGCATAAGCTGATAATTAAACTAAAGAAAGTGTGAGAGAAAGATTGTTTCCCTCTCACATAATTAATAGTGTGTGTTGTAAAGCTCTATTGTTATCTTCTTGGAACCAAATAGCTGCTATCAGAACCACTTTTAAAAGAAGGAAAGTATGTGAGAATGTCTGTGTGAGTGTGTTTTTTTTTGTATGTACCATTAAGTGAGAGAGGTTCATTGCAACAGGCCTTTATAATAGTGACTCTTTTCTAAGAAACAAAAGCACATATTGGGGCCTGTGTCTGCATGGCTTTGCAGCCAATCATTTAATATCAATTATAACCATGTGGCAGTTTTTTACAGAGAGTAATTAATTAAATGTGTTTCTAAGTTCTATGTTTACTCAACCGGTGACTAAATCACCACTCACACACAACAGTACCAGCATGTGTTTTATTGTAAAAGTCCTGAAAACTTGTTTTTACAGTCAACATCTTGAAGTGAGAAATGGAATCTGACATTGACACACATTTTTAATTTTTTTTTTTGCTATGTTAAAACTGTCTTCTTTATTTCGGATGTGGGGGGTGTTTTCTGCATTTCTGCTTTTTTCTGTGAGAATATGGGAAAGCCTAGCTGGGAAAAAGTCAGTTCTGTGCGCTTGGATTAGATGATATTATGTCTGCTATCAGCAACTTTCTATTTCTAGCTTTTGGGGTTTTTTTGATGTATTTCTGTTGATTTTTTTTTTTGGGGGGGGGGTTGCAGGGGGTTGTTATGGTTTTTTGTTTTTTTTTTTTTACTGCTTATCAAATGCACTGCCTTTAAAGAGCATGTGAGAGTCCCACTCATTACTCAAGTGAGTAAACCCAGCAGTCCAAAGAGGCTAAGACGGCAGCTGCCAGAGCATTTTTACATCTATTTAGGGTTTATGTCAACTAAAATAGAATTAATAATTGTAAAAACAGTGGAAAAAAAGTGTGTATCATGATGAGTTAACAAGGCAGTTTAGCTAGTCTTAGTTTAGTAAAAGAGAAAAACTTAAATTCAGAGGGTGTTCTGTTGTGTTTTTCTATTAAGGAAATTAGATCTTAAAATATTTCCTTTTAAAAAGAGGGTTTTAACTAAACCAATAAATAAACACAGCAAATTCCCAGAGCCTGACACATATTGTTTCCCAGTTGGGAAATGTGTGCAAATATATCCAATCACTGGCTGTTGGGCTGACAGTGGCTCCTATTCAAGCCGTGTCCTCATTCTGATTCATCAGGCTGACATCAGTGCAGCACCACAATCTACATGTGTTCCTAACATTCAAGTAATGTTTGTAAATTCTATGGCACATATCAGTGACCTACAATGTCTTAATAACTAGTATAAATGTAAACTATGGCAACTTTTCTTCAAGCAGACAGGAAAAAATTGCTATTTTCAACAAAAACAACGAAAGCCTCAGGCTGTACATACAGTCATTGTCACCGATGTGTGTTGACAGACCTGAGAGGTGGGTGTTTCCATCATCTGATAATAAAAGTGTGTCACCCTCACTGAAGTACACGATTTTTAATTGCAAGTTTCCATGAACAGCATATCTATTAATTATGTGCTGCTTCAGTAACAAGAGGGCATAAATCTGGCTAAGTATAGGTGTGAAATGAAGAGTATTACATGGGAGATTTACAGCTTAATTACATTCAGGCAAGGGAGTATGGCAGGGAGCTAAGGCAGGGAGGCAGAAAACTAGATTTAAACCATGGCTCTAAACTGACAAGGCGTGGAGGGAGCTGAACTAAAGTGTGCACTGATAGTTTGCTATATTTATTGGTATAATGTTTGCGGTGTAAACAGTAAATAAGAGTTTCAAGCATCTAAATGCTGCAGGGAAAGGGGAAATATTGCAAGCTAAAATCTTTGAATCTTGTCCTTGCAATTGACCTTTAAGTAATGCTGTTTGTTTCGATTCTTCATTCTGTATATCAGCTTAACGTTAAGCACTAAAGCATGCTGGTTGCCTCTAAAAACTGATTGATAGCATTTAAAATGTTTTAATGCGTCACTGTCAAATATTTATTTTTTTCAATATAAAGGTCACCATGACAAACCATAAGCAGTTACTGCAATCATGATAACAGGCCAAGTGATGCCTAGTCAGCAGGTCAGCTAAGGGAAATGTTTAGTACAGCACAGTGAACCCAAAATGCAGTGATCATACTGTACTTCAAAAACCTCTTTCATAATAATAGTCATTTAGAGTGCTATACAGAAAAACTATGTTATTCTGAAACCACAGAGATGATTAGGTGAAAATGACCCATGTCATGTGAATGCAGAGTTGTCTGTGTTAATGGGAATAATAGAATATGTTGGTGGGTAAGTATGTATTTAAAGTCAAATTTACTAATTTTCATGGGATTAAGATGCATATCACATGTCTGCAAGGTCTCTAGTGTTTTTGAGGCTGAGAAACCACTGTTCTATGTCATAACCTTATTTTTAACACTAGTAGGTCTGTCATCTCATATAACTGTACTGCATAAATGCTCCGAAAAAAGCTCTAAACTTTAAGACCTTTCAACATAAAAACAAGCTTCTGGTGTCTTTACTAATACAGGTTTCGATCATTTTACAAAAGTCATAGGTGCCCTTTATTTTCTGACAGATGATCTCTCTACACAGCTTGCAGTGACAACCTGCTGTCTTGACTAATATAATACAACACGGTAAAAAGGGACCTGTATCACACTTAAGTCCACCCAGCAGTGTTTCTATGTGAGCTGTTTTAATGGATTTTTTAAAAGCAGTGGGAGTCCAGTGCTTCAAAGTGTCTGCATAACCTGCAGCAGAACAGACAACAGTTCCATCTCACAAATGCATTGCTATGTATAGACCCATTGTGTGCATTAAGACCAAAAGGAAAAACACAGCTAAAGGTTCATCCTACTATAACAAGTGGAACATGGTGTGTACAGGCAGGAGCTGCTTATAATCTGGAACAAAATGTTGCCTGTAATCTATTATCCAACGTAGCTTTAGTCCTAGTTTTAGTATTTATGAGTTTTTTTGGACAGAACTTTTACACACAGTACTAAAGTTTTCACTTATTCACATGCAGCATGTAACTTGTTTTTGATGTGTTGGTTTGGTAATGGTGAGCTGACATGGAAAGAACTGATAAAATCACAAACAAACAAAAAGAAAAACAAAACAAGGACAGAGGTGGTCATTCTACTGGTAATGACCAATAATTTGATCAAATTAAACACTAAAAATGTACAACTGAAAATCACACACATGGCTCATTAATCAATAAAAGGATGTTGACAGTGCAGTTTAATCTTGAAAGGTGATGGGACAGCAACAAAGTTACAACATCTAAAAAGTTATTTGATGCTGAGACTGCATTGTGTAGCAACACATGACACTGTGACAGCATGTTGTGGATATTTTCAGCAACTAGAAATGAAAGAATCCCCTAGAAACCAGCAAAATTACCGTTTAGACATCTATTAGTTCTGGCTAGCTAACATGACAAATATTTAGTGAGAAACACCATGTAGTGAGTAGCAGTGAAAGTGCTAACCAAGACTATACAAAGTTATTTCTGCAGAAGAGTGAGAAATAACTTGTAAGTATTCCTCAACATCAACAGTCTGTACAGGATCAAAGAACAGAAGTTATTTTTGTTGTCTATCCCACATATGTCCATGCATTTTGGAAAAGGAAGTCTATTTTATTTCTATTTTTATTTTTCTATTTATTTATCTCAAATAGCAATCAACAATATTTTAAAATAATGAGCTTATAGTAATGTCTTATTTGACACCAAATCAAAGCATAGCTTGGCTTTAAAGTTCCTGATATTGATTCTGAAGTGGGAGAGAAAGGTTTCTGGTACATACACCTTACTACTCCTGATAAACTGTAACACTGCACGAAGTAAGAAAAACTCATCTATCTAAGTCATAGTACAGCTGTCTTAGATTATATTTCTAAAAGTCATTCTGATAGTGTGATTCGTTGGGCCATATGTGAAGAACAGGTTGTTTTGAGTAAAATTATTAGTTTTTTTTCTTGTTCAAATCTCTCTCTTGCAAAACAAATCTTAATCTCAATAAGGTTTCCTGAATAAATATAGCTTAAAGAAGTAATTAAAGTAACTTGTCTCAAAATGTATCCGATTAAACAATAGTCATTGTATTAGGATTCAAATAAGTGGTGTGAAAAAATTATATGGAAAAGTGAAATACTTTACTCTGCCCAAATTTTTCTCTTTTCTCTTTTTTTTGTTGGACACAGGGAAAGGTGCACCGCTGTTACAACTAAAGTTATGACTGAATATACCTAAACCAGTAATTCAGAGCCTGACACATTTTGTCATGTTACATCATGCTTGTTCTTATTTTTACATCAGTGTTGGTCATGATGTTATGGGTCTAATTGTAGCCAAGCCCATGTGATTATTCTGCAGCATGCAATAGTCATGGAAATGTTACTATGACTAAAGGACATGAGGATTCTGATAAGTAAAGTCTCATGCAATGCCTTTACAGTTATGAACTAAATGAGAAAAGTTTGCGCACACATTATCTCTACGTATATGGATCCAACCAGTATTTGCAAAGGTGAACTAAGTTGTCTAACATGAGCCCTGCTGAGAGTTTTTCAGCATTTATATTTTACATGTACATGTTCATGTTTAAGGGCTAGACATGCTGTAATGGCTGCACTACTTTATGTTTAGGAAGAGGGATGGGTTCCCGGGGATTGCCGGAGGGGATAATTGGTATGTAAAGGTTAGTCTTGTTGACTTACTTTGTTATGACTGCCACAGTCATTCAAGGTTATGTCATGGAAGAAAGAAACTGTCCACCCAAGCACTTTATACTTAAATAGTTTAGCTTGGCTGAGGGTTGTATTTATTACATGATTTAACACTGTGTTTTAATGAAATTGATTTGGCAAAGTTATTACTTTACTTTAGTTATTGAGCATGAGTGTATGCATAACCCTGGATTTCTCATACATTTTAAAATAATATTAAATCTTTTATCTAAATTTAATTTAATTCATTTTCAATGTGTTTCATTCTGAGCATACATTTTAGTATTTTGGTAAGGAAAGAGAAAAAAGAAATAATTCCAAGTTAGAGTTTTATTGCTCTTTTACCTGCATAAAGAAATAGTGAGTTATATATTACTGGTGTCAAAATGTCAAACACTAAACCAGATGTTAAGAGTTGAACTGCATGGTTAAAAGATTTACCAAAGCTTTGTTAGGCAATACATGTATGTATACAAGTGAAGGGCATACGGACAAACAGAAAAAATAGACATACAATGATGGAGTAGATGGTTTGTATCAGGAATGAAGATGGGAATGCTAACAACAGTTCAGACTACCTGTGCCAGGGTCATTCTCATGGCACTGACGGGCGACGGCTCAATGTCCACCAACTGCTGCACCGAGCTCAGAGTCTGGCACACATACATACATACACACAGCAAAGCACACCCACACACCCAAGAGCAGCAGCGCAAGCATACAGACACACAAATACAAGGAGGGGGTTAATGGAAAAAAAGTTTGGGGAAAAGTGTTAGCTAAGGTTAAACAGGATTAGGAAGATAAAGGGAAGGAATAGCACATTGTTGTTCAGAGAAGTGTTAAAGCACAAGTTTAAGAGAAAGAGGAGCAAAAGATCAGATGGAAGGAACGTTTGACAGAACACAGGAAAGAGGGAGAGAGTAAAAGTAGCTGAGAAACAAGAGAGCACAAAATGACTCTGACACAAGAGAAAAGGACAGCTATAGTTGAACTAGGACCAATACCCACTGGGAGACATCTCTTTTTTTATTAGCCAGCAATAGTTAACAAGGCACCAAGAGGGGCTAGACAGCATGATTTCCAATGCTGCATTATGATCAAACAGACACTGATCAATTTACGACAATTTGAAATACTTTTAACATTCAACAATTCACCAATTGACAAAAAAAGTTTAGATTATTGAAATGATGAAAAGAAGCTAGGACTACAAAGAGGAGCTCCCAGTGGATGCATAACATTTGGCGCCAAAGTGATTAATATTAGAACACAAAGCAGATTCATGCCTCTGCCATTCTGTCAAAAGACACTAGTTAACTGGACAACTCAATCCTAACATAAAGAAATCTCCAAAGCCTGGAAACCAAAGAGCCAAAAAAGATATCTCTAGAGAACAAAAATTATCAGAGCTTTGGCTATGCGATTTCTGGCTTGGCAAGCCTCTCAGCCCCAGATGAATAAATGGGATTCTCTAAATTGTAAGAATAAAAGGTAAACACAATCTGTTTCAGTGATAAAACTACTTGAGACCAGCAAAGGACTTTTGCCACACGAGTAAAACACAATATTTGAAGGGACAAAAGATGTAAGAGGAGGATAAAACTGATATGTGAAAACACAAGGGGCTGATTAGTATCTGTGTGTGTCTGTGTTTGAAAAGACAAAAAGAAAAAGCCTGAGTGAGTGTCCTGCTGTGTGAACGGGTTCATATTCAAACAGTACAAGTTCAACAACAAACTACTCAAAGCCCAATAGCCCAGAGCTGCATGAGCATGGAAATGAATACAGTGGATTTGTGTGAAGTTATGTGCATCTCACCGTGTCACATTCGCTGGGCTGGAACTGGAAGTCGTGTGCTTTGTGAAAGACTGGGTTCTCCTGCATGAACAACTGTTGGTTGAACTCTTGTATTATCTGACAGGAGGACAGAAGGAGGTAGTTATAATCCAGGGCAAGCAGTCCATACCAACTGCAGCCTATTTTTTCCCAGTGGAGGAGCAAACTACAGCCACACTTCAAGCCTACAGTAGGTGAGTATAACACTTTGCACACTGGCTTAATGCTATTTGTGTTTCACTTTCTTGACATCCATTTCAAGACTGCAAATTGGGCTAAAAGAACAGTCAACTTCATATGATCAATACAAAAAGTATTAAAACTCTGGCTGAGTATGAGCTCATGAAACCAGTTATAATACACAGCAGATCCCCTGAAGATGATGATGGGTTGAGAGGTGTTAAACTCAACTTTTCTAACTGCTCTGGTACTTCCTCAAGGGGCATTATCAGTGGGTGCTGACTGAAATGCCTCTGGGCACAATGGGATAAACTACAATCTCTGATGTGGTGCTTAGCAACACACACAAGTTGGGGCAGCGCTCGGCACGATGTGAGCAGGAAAAATATAGCAAACCTCCTCAACGTTACAACTATTAATGTGATCCTGTGTGCCAAGTGACTTTTCATATCTGAAGCAATAACAATCCTGTGCCATTCATGTAATCTAACCCACCCCATATTAGATAAACAGTTTTAACTGGCCCCACACAAGTTAGTATAAGTACAAATCTCTCTAAATGGAAGATCGGCAAGACCCATCAGTCAGAATGAATTAACCAAGAGCTCAGCAGATTGATCTGATGCTCAGGCTTGGTTACACAAAAACATAAATGCCACCGTTTATATTTCTAGCTGACTGGGTTTTATCCTTTTTCTTTTGGTTTCCTTAGAAATGTCTTGTTAGCATTCCTGCATTGCTTAGTTTGAAATTGTCTTCATTAAAATGCTGTATGCCAACAATGCTTCCAAACTCCAATCCAGTGTTCAATTCCCTGTGTAATGAAAGAAAAATAGTGCTAGTAATAACAAATGAACTCAAAATGTCAACATATCCCATTCATTTAACTGTAGAAAAACACACTGTTTCGGCAAAATAAGCACTTCAGTCAGGTTAAAATGTCAAGAGGATTGATGGATTTTCCCCACGGTGTCTGTTTTGAAACCAAAAACACTGCATTTCTAAAAAAATGAACTTACAAACAGAGTACAAAGGGTCTGTGTCTCATTTGACTCACCCTAGTGGATTTGTCCAACAGGAACTGGAAAGTGTTGTGTGTTGCTTGGGAGGCCTCTAGCTCTGTACGACACAGTGCTACCAGGTAGTCTTTAACATGCTCATAGATCCTGCCATCCAAGGCCTAGCGAAAAGAGAGAGAGATAGAAGGACCAAGGGTTACAGGGAAGCATGGATTAATTCATAGTAATTCCATAATCCTTTATAATAAAGTAGAGAGAACAAGGCAATCATGGGGAAAAGAGACAGACATAGGAGAGAAAAGGGTCAAAGAGTAGGTGAATAAAGCCATTTACTACAAAAGCTCTAACAATATGCTACACACGGTGCACAAAACTGCCGTTTTTCTTATCATCAAACTTCCAGAAATCATTTAACCTCAACGACTCAGCTGGGAGCCTGACCGTAACAAAGCTAATGTCCTTTGTACTGCTTTTCTTAAGCTCAGAGGAAGAACTTCGTCTTCAAGCATGTGAGCTGTAGGTTGCAACATTATGTGTAATCGAATTAGATATGCAGTAAAACTTTTCAAAGTATCTCTCCTAAAAGTCATACAGTCCACTCCTTTTTCAAACCTATGTTTGAGAGACAATAACCTCACAGAATCTGCTAATCTACTGATAAACTACAAGTTTCACTAAAAATAAGAAGCTTTCTCAATACTCATGTATCACCTGGCAAATTGCCCAATCTTTGCACACAACCAGCAATTAAAATCTTCTTAAGCTTTGAATGTTAATAGTAAACATGTCAGACACGATGTGTGTTAACATGAGATCACAACATGATAAAAACATTGCCCACAATGTTGTGTGAGTAGAGCTCTTCTTGTCTGTGCATGCACACACTGTGATTGACAGCTACATCGCTTTCCTACTGGTTTTGCTGCACTTGTTAGGGTGTGACAACTTGCCCATGACTTCTTTGATACCAAGCATTGTTCCACCTAACTTTAACCTGAACAGTGGTCTATGAAGCCATTGTAGTTGAAAATATTGTGTGGGTGTTTATATAAGAGGAAGATTTAAAACTGTCAGTTAGCCCCTGGGTGAAAACAGTCACAAGGCAACTATTTGGCTATTTACACCTGTCAAAAGGTGACACAGTACAAAAAGTAAAAATTTGGCAGAGGCTGTCAAACAGTAGACTCTCTCCATTAAGACCTTGGTTTAAGTCTTGTGAAAAAAAACTAAAAGCCAATGTTGACTTCTTGTATTTTTATTTTTAGACTTTGATGCTTCAACATAACCAACTGCGACTGATGAAGTCACAGTTGGTTATGTTGAAGCACCAAAGCTACTTCTTTAGGTTCAGGGAAACAAACATCCCACAGGCAAACACCATTGTTGGCTACAGACACCAGGGTGCAAATAGCATCTGCCTGAAAGAACAGCAATTAATTTAATAGAGTTGAGTGATAAAATTTGGTTTGTTATATACAAACACACACACCACACAACTAGCTGGGCATTACTGCCAATCTAAAAAAAAAAATTCTAGTGCAGTACAGCACATGTCATCTTATGCAGCAGAGCATAATGTTTATGAATTAAACAAAACTGAGAATGAAAGAAAAGAAACCGAGATAATAAAAAGACAACAATGAAAGACAAGAGCAAGAGAGGAGAAAGTCAAAGGAAGTACAGAACACAAGCAGATGTTTTCATTTGACAGCTTCCATCATTACAGGTTCTGATACAAAGATATAAAGACGTTTTAATGAACTATGCAGTCCAAATGAGCAGCATTTCTATGGGGAGGGTTGGGTAGTGCTGCCAAGCTGTAGGCCACTCTGCCAAACTGCAAAACAGACAGATCAGACAGAGAGGAAAGAGAGGAAAGAGAGGCTAATGGAGAGGAGGTAAGAGAGCAGGATTGAGAAATGAAAAGGTATAAAAGAGCGAGAGAGACAGATAGAAAATGAGTGTTTGAGAGACATGTCTGCGTGTGTATGCGTGTGTTTGTGTGTATGAGAAGTGTTCTTTGGATAGCTCTGTAACAGCTGCAAAGGAAGGTGAAGGGGTTCAGATTCCAATTCAACAAAACACAGAGACCGCAGACACACACACAGACACACACAAACCCAAATGCTCAGACGCTCACACTCTCCTTTAGAGCCAAAGTACTTTATAAAAGCACACACTCTCAGAAACCTGCACTCAATCTTTGCCGGCCAGAAGATGTTTTAGGCCAAGTCTGCAACTTCCTACTAACACCTACACTTTTTTTTCGGTCCATACACATACAGTACACATACACAAAAAACATGTTTTTAGGTGCACAATTCCACCACAAATGCAGCATTTGCACACACATACACAAACATACACAACACAGACTAAAACAATGGGAAATTGACGAGGAAATTATGTCATAAGGGTGTGTTGTTGGCTGACTTTTCCCTAAATGTTCCCTCATCACTCTGCCCATTTCCTGCTCCCCCTTTCTTCTCTTCCTCCCCTCCTTCTTCCATCCATTTACGGTAGTGTTGAAAAGCAGTGAGTCAGCTTCCAGAAAAAGCCCCGTCCCCATATCACTGGTCAGTGTGGGTGTATGTTTGGGTTGAATGACTGCATCAGCCTGAACAATGAGTACAACACAGTGGAGCAGACAGGGCGGCAGAGGTGTAACTACAAGTGTGTGCATCTAGCTGATGGATAGTTTAAGAGCATTGGCTGCCAACAGCAGAGGGAGATGTGGAGCAGTCTGTTCCTCCACTGCCCTTTAACTAAAACTGTCACACTGACAAGGACAGCAACTTTCAGAGTAACCTATACTGTATTTTATCCTGTAGCTACATCCAGTGCAGTCCATATTTATGAAGTGAAGTTCAGTTCCAAGCGAGGCTTTTTAGTAACAAATGTCCTCATCCCTCATCCCTCATTCACTCAAATTATATTTTAGACATTTTAACAGCTGGTTCATCATTCCCTATTATATGGTTTACCATTAAAGACAGAGAAGGTCTTGTTTTAGCTAATAAGAGTTGATGAAATCCAACTTCTAAAGAATTACTTTTACTCTTGGTAAAATGACTCAGCTACTTGAGTCGTTTCTTTTCAAGCCACTTTCTGCTTTAATTCCATTACAATTCATATAATTATATTGTATTTTATGAGTGCGTTGTTGCCAAGGATGTTGGTATAAACATAGTCTAGGTATTTTTTTTCTTGTCAATGACTTTATGCAATTCCTGGAGTGTAATATCTGTATTTGCATCTGGAGGAACATAAACAGCAAACAAACACGCTGGCGAATTCTCAGAGCAGATGATATGTTCAACTTCTAAGTATTTAAAACTTGACATCTGCTTAACATTATCCACCCACTTTGACTGTGTTTAAGCACCAAGCATCATTGATGTAAACACAGTCTGTCTCTGCTCTGAACAATATCCGCTAATCGAGTGACAAAGCTTGTTCAGGGATGTTTGGGATGTTGGTGTTGTTGTTAGTGTGTTTACCTCAATAAAGAATCTCATTTCCCTATTGTCCGTAATCTCAATAACAAAAGTTTGTAGTTTATGTCCTATGGCTATATGGAGGAATACAAGAACTGTCAGAAATAGAGACAGAAAAAAATATAATGACAGGAGAAGCCTAAAAAACTTGGCTATGGTTTTCTAGATTGTATTGGTTATGCATGGATTCTATGGCTGTTATTATTCTATCGATGCTGCTTTCTAGGCTGTTTTCCTCAGCATTTCTCAGTGGAGAAAAAAATGTGTGTTACTGTGAAAGACCCTGCGCTCTGTTGTGATGCAGATTTTGGTTCTCCCTTTTCAGTGCATTGTTATCAGTGACTTTCAGGTGAAGACCTGTTAACACCACAAATAAAGCTGCGGAGGAGGGAGAGGAGACGAGCAGATTGCTTCCCCTTGGCAATGTCCCTCATTTTATTGTGTGTTTGGGTACTTGTATTTGTGTATGTGCATATTTCCCTGCAGTCCTGTCCTTCTGTCACAAGGAGATATGGATCTATTATTCAGAATGGCCTCATAGTATAGATGCTCATACATGCCTGAGGCAGAGTATGTGAGGGTGAGGGAAAAGAAACAGAAACAAGGCGACAGGGACAAGCATCTAAGGAAATGACACATGGATGAGAAAGGCAAAGAAAATACAGCAAGCTAAAAAACAGAAAACAGAAGAAACAGACCTTCACTTTTTGTTAATAAAAATTCTTAATATGTGCAACTTATTTCATGGTTGGGGCAATTGACAGTAATAAAGGTGAAGCACACGACAGCTTCTAAAAAGTGAAGCCACAACATCTCTCGGGTCCCCTCATGTCCAGCTAATCCAAAATTCCTAAGTATAATTTCCCCAAAGACATTTTCTGTCATTTTAGGTGGTCCTGTCACATGGTATATGTTAAAATGTAGATTTTTTCTGATAAGTTTGTTTTTAGTTAGCAATTTAAGGGGGTGTAAAATTAACAGATAACTGTGAGCTACAATTGTTGTCACCAGTGCAAGATGGCGTAAAGTGTCAGTATCAGGAAAATTGTGTGTGTTCTTTTAGACAAGTCCTGCCACTTAGCAGTTATTTTGGTAATGCTCCTGGACAGTTACTTTGGGCAAACAAGATCAGGCCCTTATCATAATTAATTGGGGAAGAGCCGTAACTTCACTTTCAGTCGTCCACATCACATATAAACATTGCATATAGAATTAGCGGTCAAATCTAATGTCCTGTTAAAAAATTTGGTGTATTTGCCCCAAAATAAGGTTTGAAACACACCTTTTTTTACAACAAGATAAACCTTTACCGCTCATGCACAAGGTTTCATGACAGCAACATCTTTTCTGGCTTGATCCAGACAGCCAAAGTAATTGGTTGGACATTTTCCCTGTTTGGATGTTATAAAGCAGATGTTTGGCTTTTGGGAAGAAGGGGGGAGTGTATGTCATATAACTGTCATCCCTGGCCATACAGACTATTCTATTCAAAAGGCTTTAAGCAGTTTGTCTATAGTCACACAACATCTCTGTTTGGCACAGCCCATCTCTATTTATGTCATAGTTTGGACAGACAAGAAAAATAAGAAGTCACAAAGCTATTCTGATGTACATGTCTTTCTGTGTGAGTGTGTTGAAAGCCAAATCAAAGACATGGTAGACCAATGACTGTCCTGACAAACATCCCACATGTGATGTCTGGGTATGTACTGTGTGTGTGTCTGAGAGTGTGTCAGACTGATTTGTTGGCATAGTATTTAAAAGGATAACATCACCCTCAATCAGCTGCTTAGCTTCACACAGTAGGAGGTGCTTTTCTGTGTTCGGTGTAAACTGTCATTTTGTGTTTGTTTGATTGTGTCTGTCTGTTGTGCTTGTCTCTTTGTTTGCAAGCAGACTAATAATTAGATTACTACTAAATTAGGGCAACACTCTGCAAGTATTGACATTATATTTTGGTAGTTGTCTTTTAACAACAAAGGCATGGAAATATTTAGATCAGATTTCTTTCTGTGTTTTGATTCTGTCCATGTGCCAAAAAGGTCATGTGGTACCACAAGACATAGGTACACAAATCTACATCCCACATCCATCCATATAAAGATGAATAATTTAGAAAAAGAAGCAAAGTAAACTTATTTGCATCCATTCTTTGGTGACCTTTTGTCTTTTATCTCCAAAAAGTATTTGAAATGTGAAACTGTATCAATGCTTTCTGAGAATTTCCTCTTGGTACAGTTCATTCAACAATGTGCAAATAACAATTTCATATCTATCAATTATTTGCATTTAGTAAGGGTGGCTCATTTTGCAGGATTTTACTACTCATAAGCCAATTTCAAATAATAAATCCAAATACTCAATGTTTTTCTTTGAAGATGCTAAAACTGTGAAATCATCACTTTTTTTGTGTACCCTTTCCCCCTCCAACTACTTACTTAAAGAATGTCTGACTTGGTGCCCTTATAAAAGAAAAACAATTTTTCCGAATTGAGCTTTATCCAAAGTAGCTCCACACTCCAAACTTTCAACTAGAAAATGTGTCCCTGTTCCTGGAGAATCCCTTTATATATTTTTCGTATATGAGACCCTTCAGTTACTACTAGTGGTAATAGAAAATGTTATCAAGACCGTACGAACTGCAAATATGCAGTTTTACCAAAAAGAGGATTCTTTCTTACACTGCTCATATCTTTCAACTCTTCTATATTAATATTCTACAAGTACCTGTATGCAGTGCAGTAGATCTGTATGGTAGTACCGGTCATGGTGAGCGTTGGCAGCAGCTAGCGTTAGCAAGTAATCATTCCTGGCCTGTGTTGCTTTGGAGTTACAGTCACTTCTCTTAGCTTTCAACTGGGAATGAAACAGAAGAACAGAAGATATTACAACGAAGCATTACAGTAACAGACAGCAGCTTTAAACTTTATGGGGAGAACAAGAGTCTCTTTTCAGTTCTGGGTTTATTAAAAAAGCAAAACAAACAACCACTTTTGAATGAAAAAAAAAGCATTTAATGAAAGCTTTCAAGAGGGAGTGATTATGATTGTGTTTGTGATTGTGTTTGTGAAGAATGAGTCCACTTACCTTTACACTTGCTTTCTGTAAACTAATTCTTGACTGAAATAGACCCAGTTTAGACCTGAAAAAAACAAAGACAGAGCAAGCAGTTTTAATTTTTAACAAATTAATAAGAAGTTATCCATGCTTGTACGCATAAAAATGCAAAAAAAAACCCAACATAATTTAGTTTTTTGACATCCCTGTTGACATTTGATTGATTCACGATCATAGATTTAATGAATAAATATTAGGAATAAAGTTTGGAGTGAGGAGAAAAAAATCCAGGCATCTCTAGTGCTTCATAACTCTCATCTCTAGCCTCTGAGTCAGAACAGGCATCATATATTGACCCTGAACAGGCTGGAACTAGACAGCAATGAATCTCAGCCTGATCCAGCCATTGTGATTTATATGGATAGTGACATCAAAAAGACCTGCCTGATAAAATGATGGAGTGAGCCTGTGTGTATGCATGCCTGTGTGCTTGAGATCAGTCTGTTTTGTGCTATTGTGCTTATGTGCATAAAAACAGGCTGTGCCTGTATTCAATTACCTCTCACAAATACAGGCAGAGATTGCATTACAAGTGTGTAATAATGTCTGTCGCTTGCCTAAACCTGTGAATGCGTGTGGTGTGTTTCTACTTACAGTATGTCACCCTGCTTCAAGTGCCAAGAAGTACTAAAAATAAAAAGTGTGTGTTTTTCTTCTCTGCATTCTCACCAATTTCCTCCTGTGTGTTCCTTGTGCTTGACAACGAATAATGTCTCTGCATTTATTCTTTACTTCAATACATACAGACTCAAAGCAGAAATGCAGTAATTTCTGTGGCTGTATCTCTACTGAGTGACAGTCAGAGTGACTGGTAAGTTGATGTTGGCACTAACTAAAGCCGGGAATCTAGTTCAGTAAAAATGTCAACGTAGCTGCTGCTACTCAGGGCTGTGGGTGTGTAAAACTCATCAACTATGGATCAAACTTCACTAATAATTGTAGCACTGCAAGGGCACCACTTAATAACTGATAGAACTTTGATCTGTTCATAAGAGAAAAATTTATATCCAAAGACAACATTCTGGTTTTGTTTAAGGTTAAGAAACTGTAAGTGTCAATGATGCCAAAAGACCATTTTGTAGTGGTGTTCTTGCACGTTTTTCATTGCTCCCTTCTTATTGTATTTTCTTTGTCTGACTCTCTCTCATAAATACCACTATGTATGCAGTATGCAACTGCTTCTTTCAGCCTTAATCAAGATATTTCTCTCTCTCGCTCTACCTCTTTTAAATGCATTCAGGATACTATCTTTGTGAGGTCAACCAACTTTGTTTTTCTTGATGGCATTCTTTCTGACTACACAGACCATCTGTTTAGTCATAATATTTTTATTTTTATGCACACTCCTACCAACACACACGTGCACAGCGCCGTCGTGAACTCACTTGGCCTCTATGTCAGCCTTCTCTCGTACAGCGTGGGCAACCTGCTCACAGTCGTAGTATTTTTTCTTGGCTTTTGCCAACTCTTTTACAGACTCCTGCAGCTCTGCTTGAATGCCGCTCAACTGATCTATGGTCTGTACAGGGAAAAGGGAAAAAAACAAGGCAAGCTGTTAGAGAAAGAGCAGACCGACATGAGTCATGTTAACTAAGTGTGAGTACATTGGAGGATGTTGTAGAGAGGGGTAAAGAACAAAGACTGCTTCAGGAAACTATGACTAACTCTCACAGTGCACACATTTGCTCACCTTTTTGAGCTGCTGCTCCTTGTAGAGTCTAACAGTCTTAGCAGGCTCTGATACTTGGCTTTTGTAGTTGTCACACACGTTCAGCCTAGATTGGCTCACCTGTACTGTACCTTCTAAGTAGGACCTCCACACTGCATAAACATTCCTGGTTGGAAAGAAAGAGCACAAAAATGCTGAAGGCGTCTGCAATGTAACTTGCAATCCCATGAGCAACTAGTTTACAAAACCACAAAGTTCTCCTGCAGAGCAGCTGAATTTTAAATTCCTTACACTTGAATAGTTGCCACTACGGGCCTGAAAAACTGTCTGTGCATTCATCTCAAAGGGAGAAAGACTTTTATAGAGATGTTGCAAATTGTAGTGTCAGTGTCTTCATTTCTGTTTGTCGCAATGAGTTGGATCAAGCTTGAGTGTTTACATTTAGTGCCTCTGCTGCAGTAAAATAATGACTCATACTTATACTGTAGCGCATTTTTATGGTTTTCTAAAACAATTGAAGAGAACCAGCAGGGTGCAGATTTAGTTCTCAACTGACTGATGCAATTGACAGATGATAGGTAATTTAGAAAAATATATTATTTTTTAAAAAATTTTAAAAATTTTAAAAAATATATTTTAGTCATGCTTTATGGGTAATTTGAGTTGCATACTCCCAAATGCCATATGTACCAACATCCCTCCATACACACACACACATATACACCAACCTGTAGTCTGTCCTCTGGTCATCAGGGTTGATTCCAGGCCAGTCCCTCTTTAGGTACTGGCTCGCTAACTTCTGTAGAGCCTGAAAACACAAAAGTAAATGTGAAGCTCATTATCTTCTATATTCTGTATGGACTGCACTGTGCCAAAATAACAGTAACTGAGGAAAGAGACTATTGATATTAAGTAATAAAATAATGGACAAAGTTGAGGCAAGAATAAGACAGCATAAAATTTCCACTGGTTCCTCATTTATTGGTCATAAAATCGCAATAATATCTTTCATCGCATTTATTTCTGGGGCAATACTTTGTCAGAATAAAGTTGGGATAGTGACAGATCTTAACAAGACAACTTTTCCTGGCACATACAAAAGCCATTTGAGCTCTTTTAGAGGACTGAGGCAGGGGAAATACCTTGACAATCATTTAGTAGGTTATACTTTACATACTGTACACATTTTACATTTTTAACTTGGTGATGAGAGGAGGGCAACCAGGTCAGGACCTAAATAGAACTGTACCCTACTGCTCTAAAATGGTCTATTTAGACCTCACTCACTCCTGGACTGGAGGTCACGGGTTAAGTTTTCTTTTAAACATTTATGTACGGTATTTCTGTTTCTGTTGCTGTTTGCCGTTTCTATAATAAAATAGTTCAACACTGTGTCAGCAACAGTGAACCAGCCAGTCAGCTCCTGTGAGTACGAGCAGAAACCCAAGGGTAACCTACATCCTCTGGACTGGGTCACTGTGTCAGTAGCGACAACTCGCAGACACTGTGTGCCTGCAGATGAGTGTGTGTGCGCCCAGGAATGGGTTTGGAAAGAAAATCCTTATTAATAAAACAGTTGTTAACAAACCAGAACAACAACCCAATCAGATTAGGGACATGCTGATACTTAATTTCTTCAAGCCATTCTTCTCTCCTCTATTTTTTTATCAGTCTCCATACAAATCTGTATGTCAATCTGGTCTCTCATTTCTGATTTCAAATCCCCTCCTCTATCTCACACTCATCAACTATTTGTTTACGTCTCTCTCAATAATATTAATATTAATATCCATTCAAAATCATTACCATTCTGACTGGACTACTGTTTGTACATATTACATTTTTCCTCACTCCCCTAATGCAATGCTCAACATTAATTCCCAGATATCTCTATCCCCTCTTCATTCATCCACTCAAATATCAAGCTACTTCGTTGTCTTTGTTTTCTCTCTCCCGCTGAGCCCTTTTCACCTTTCACAGATGGTGAATGAGGCCATCAAAAAAAACATCTACCAGTTCCCTCTCTTGTACCTTGGACATGAAAAATTTGTGTTCCCTCCAGTTGACACACAAGCTTGTGTCCTGGGGGAGACAGTAACCCAGTGAACCTTGGCACCCACACCCTAAATCCTCTGGAAGAAAGGGAGGAGCTGTTTTTTTTCAAGTAAAGAATCAGAGCTAAATCTAAAATACAACTTCCCCTTACCTCAGCAGTGTTCCTGCTTGACTGAATTGCAGCTGGTGGTGGAGTAAATATTTTGTAACAGACTAAATTTAGTGTGGAGGTTAACACTTCTTTGAGTCATATTGTGTTAGAGCTGCCTTGGTGACAAATGTAGCCTACATGAAGAAAAATAAGAGATGACCTATTTCTAGCTAACTGTATTGATTATCTCAGACAGTGGTTAGTCAATGCTAGTCTCATTGGCATAAGCTACACCAAGGAGATAAAGTGCCATAGAGAAACCCAATTAAGTAATTTCATACACATAGAAAGAAAAACAAAAGCAAAGAAACTGCTCTGTCTAATGCTAAAGGAAACACATTTGCTCAAACAATAGTCAACCTCTCTCTCTCCCTTTCTCTCTAGGGATGGGTGGGGTGAGTGTAGATGGTTTTGATGAAAGACTGTGAGACTGTGTGAGTTTGTTTGTTAGAAAAAGAGAAAGAGTTTTTAAGGGAAGGAGAAACAATAATAAATCTCTATAAAACTGCCTGGGATTTAATTGTCTTCCCGCTGTATAAACTGGGATCACTTGTGTGTGTGTTCATGTGTAAAATGCGAGTTTGTGCTTGTGAGGGGGGTTAAGTGAGGACAGTGACTGACAGCTGAGAGAGTCACTGACTGTGAGCTGGCAGGCTGAAATGGACGACTGTTCTGACAGCTTGACTTCCACGCCACAGTGCTCCCTATAAATTTAACTCTCCTGTCTGATAATTACTCAGATCTCAAAAACACAAAACCTGCTGCTGCTACACAAGTGAGCCTTGTATGCCTGCTCTTTTACAAAACCAAAGAAAATCCTCAAAAATCATAACAGTCAAAATGTGTCAGATATCAGATATCCTGAATGTGGATATGGTCAAGCTGGACATCCTCAGCCCTCATTAGTGTCCCCTAGTGGACACTATGAGCATGTCCGTCAACAAGTTGACAGCTATCATCTTTGAAGGATGAGTTAATTTCTATCTTAAAACAACTCTCGCATGACCATATGCATGTTCATCCCTGTTCACGCTTACTGTGCATAAATTCTGTCAAAACAAAACTCTCCTATAAGAAATGGGGGACAGAGAATAAGTAATTGAAAACAGACTTTGGAAAACACTAGCCAGTTTTGGTAAAAGGGCAATGCAAGCTTTCAATGTTTACCACTCATCAGGAGCTGATGAGCTTCCATTTTCAAAAATATAACAAACCACTTAAACTTTGTGACCTCTGCACTCGTTATTGCTCCCAGTCTGTTTTTTTCTGTTGCGTACATGATGTAGCATAATCTTCCCTTCAGGTGAACACGCAAATCTCCCAGTATCTACATACTATAAACTCATACCTTCAACAATGGATTTTAATGAGCCTCCCAGTGCCATGACAGACAAAACATTGCCATTTTCTTTCTCAATACTCTTTATAGTACTTGAAAACCATTTCTGTGCAGTAAATTTCTGATACTAAACAGCCTGTGCAACTATTAAATTGTTTCTGTTGTTAAAGCCTCATTTTGTCTTCAGCTAAATTTTGCAGAAAAAGAACTCTTAAATTGGAGTGGTTTTGTTAAGTAATCTGTTCATAGCCAGTTTGGACAGGAGAAACAATTCAAGCAACCAACAATTACGGTTATTTCAATCTACATATGACCGGGTGGGATTCGCACACTTGTGAATCTACCTTTGTTTATACATGGAAGCCACATAAAGTAGTAATGCTCTTTCTGCATTGCTTCATAGTGACCCTGCAAGACAAGATGTCAATCAACTCAATTTACAGGCTCCAAAGTTTATTTTAAAGGCAGCACACAACTCAAAGCCTCTTAGATGAGTCTATGGTGACAGACTTGTCAATCTGAGCGAGAGTGATGACAGCTAAACTTGGCAATGACTGAATGGTGAGCAGCACACAGAGTGACTGATTTGTGACCGCTTCACTCAGACGCTGTAGGATTTCTGATGCTTGTTCATTTTCCTTCTTCCCCTTTTTACCTGCTTCTTCTTCTTCAATGTCCTGTTTTTCACCTCCTCTACATTTTCTATCCCCTTATGCCTCATTCCTCTCTATTTTTTCCTTCATTCTCTCTCCACAGCTATCTTCTTTTTATAGGACACCTCATCCCTCCATCCTTCTTTCTATGCTGTCATAACCTGACAACCACCTGAACAGCACGTTTCTATGGCAACCTCTCTGCCCTTCCTGTGTGGTTTGGATAAGGTGGAACTGCTCCTTTCAAGACATGCACACAACGAAACAGCCACATGCACACACACATCCTGTTATTGGGATCCTTGTGGCAAACAGGGTACCCAGACAGCAGGATATCCTGAGACCAATCTTTCTGCATGTGCGTTGTGTGTGTGTGTGATTGTATGGGAGAGAGAGAGAAAGAGAGAAAAAGAGAGAACATAGGAGAGAAAGGTTGATAGATGAAAAACTAGAATTACTTCATTTTATGCCTCCATCAAGCATTCAAGTTACAGTTTTCATCCATGGCCAGAACTTTATATAAGAAATGTCTTCTCAGGGCCGCCGTTTAGCTTGATCAGTAGCGCGGGCGGCCCATGTACGGAAGGCTCAGCCCTTCACGCAGCGGTCGCAAATTCGACTCCGGCTCCAGCCATGTGCTGCATGTCTCTCCCCCCTCTTTCTCTCCCCGTTTCCTGTCCAATCTTCCAGCTGTCCTTTCAAAAACGCCCAAAAAAAGCCCGAAAAATAAAATTAAAAAAAAAAAAAGAAATGTCTTCTCTTCATTTCTTTATGACTTGGCATATGACTTCTTATGGCCAAAAATGTGTTTTCTGAGGTCACAGGGACAACCTTTAGTCCAAGAGGACATTTGTTCTCAATTTGAAGAAATTCCTTCAAGGTGTTGTTGAGATATCACATTCACAATTATGAGGTGGACATGGGGCTGGATGAATGAACAAACAGACAGATAACCTTGAAAACATCATGCTCCTTGTCACAGCTGTCAGGTGGGAGGCATTAAAAGTAAAAGAAAGAGGTAGAAAATCTGAACATTGTGTATTTAAGCATGTCTCTAAGTAGACTAAGAGTCTGTAATATTTTTTATTTGTGTAAACTGGTATCTGTGAGCTAATTTGTATGTTGTGAATTCAGCAGGTTAACATAATTGTTATTCATTGGCCTGGGAGGCAACTGTGTTTTCTTGCACGATGACATGTTTGCTCTTGACTTGGTGTTTCATTTTCGTGCCATAAATTGTCCAGATGGTATCTTCAGCAGCAGCAACTGATTATTTTGGACTAACTTTGCAGAGAGATGCTGAATCAAGTCATAAAAAAATCATAATTTATTCTTTACCCATCCCTTTACAACACAGCTCTTTACACTCTTTTGTCACTGTGCACCTTTTCATAAAAACAACTCAGCAGATATCCACCTTGGTACTTCATTCTCCTGTTTACTTTTGCTCTTCCACTTACTTATTTTCTCCTGTCTCTGGCTCAGCCACTTTCTATCTACTGCCTTTCTTTTCAACCACCTTACCTTCTCAACCTTCACCTAAATCAATATACTTGATTTTCCTTCCCATCTCTTCCTGTCTGCACTTTCTCTACCCTGAAGCTCTCTGCCTTGTCAGTGTGTGCATTGTGTTAGGATTGGGTTAAAGAGAATACAGAACTATCCCACTTTCCTTCACGAAAAGAAGATTGCAACAGACAACAACGTTTACAAAAACGTATTGCGTGATGTTCGTGTGTGTTTATGTGTAAGAGATGACAATAAGATCAAAGAGAAGTCATTACTGTCCTCATCTCTATTCCTCTTCTGTTCTAAGACATTATTTTTCTTTTTTTTAGCTTGTCAGAATGAGTGTAGATCAAATATTAGTGCCATATTACATTAGAAACAAATAAATAGATAAAAAGTTGCCAATAATAGATGTATGTATAAGCTTTTCTTATAAAAGTTGTGTGTCAACGTATGAAAAGAGTTAAGGGTAAAAGGGGATACAGAGAGAGTAAGAGAGGGAGACAGAAAAAAAGATGAGGAGAGGAGAGGAGAGGAGAGGAGAGGAGAGGAGAGGAAAATGTAATGAATTACAAAGAACTCTTTGAGTGTGTTTTGCATATTATCTACTGTGGGTACACAATTTCAGATCCAATGTAAAAAATCGACCTAAGAATTTAGAGAACCAACAGACCATGAAACACACTCATAATGTTAAGGCTGATTTACATGTGTACCAAGGGAGTGCAGAAGGACACTGACACACAGCGACAGCCTCAGCAAGCTGGCCTTTTTGGGCTGTACAGTGAAGTGTGACCCCAGCCTAAAACTATTCCAGTAATGTTGATTGTGGGAGGGGAATACAGAACAAACAGCTAACGCTCACAAGCTGACATGCACAGAAAACGTGTAGCTTTTGATTGAAGCCTGGTAATTGTGACCAACTCCTTCACAGAGAAAAATTTCAGCATCTTTACTTTTTATCTCACTTTGTCATCCTCCTCTTACCGGCCCTGTCTTTAACTATGTCTCTATTTTGTCTCTAACTTTCTCTGTCCCTCTGTCTCACCTCCTTTGCTGACACTTCCTTTCTGTCTGTTATTGGTTGGATTTCTCTCTGTATCCCCAGGAGGAAGCCAAAAAAGGTAGCAAAAAGGACTATTCTTATTAAATGTTAAACATAATGTATTTCTTATTTATCATGCATCTATAATAGAGACTCCTGTACTGGAACAATCCCACACATCAATATACACATTTGCACGCAACACCTGACATTACGCACGACACATCTCAATATGTGTACTATCACTCAATATGTGTACTACTGTTTAACTTGCATGTTGCGTATGATCAAACTGGTATGTATTTTTTGGGATGCACTGTTTAGCATGTATGATGCCCCCCCTGCAAGTGTTTGAGATGCATGACTGATGATATACCTTAAAAAATACTCTTAAACCTAACGAAGTAAAACTTTGCTTGCAAGCATTGACATTGACGTTACACCACAGCTGCCTTAGTTGCTGTTCAGCATTGTCTGTTATGATGTTGTCATCATTGCTTTGCAAGATACTAATGCTGGTGTACTGTCCATCGTTAGCACACTAATATTTCCTCCTTACTATTGACTTCATACAAAATCTACTACTTTTGGACATGTAAAAAAAAATCTACAAATAGCATGTTAGTATTAAAATTTGGACCCAGCCCTACAATTAGAAGGAAATCCATTGTCCTAGGGGGTATGTTGCTAGGCAACCTCTATTTCTAAAATGAACAAGTGAGTGCTGAGGGAAAATAGTGAGAGATAGAGAGAAAGCAAGACAGGGTAAAGGAGAGGGTGAGATAATGAGCATGTGTAACCCGAGGGGTTGACCACAGGAAACTCTCACTTAAATCATTCAAACCACATGCAAATGAAGACACACAAACAAACACTTTTTCTTCTCTTTCCATCCTCTTCACTCTCTCATTCTTATCCTCTCATATGTGTATGATGAGGATAATAGGGCTAAAAAGCGAGAGTAATTTGTGTGGTCAGCTGCATACAGTGCATAGTTGTATGTTAATATGTAGATAATAGCTGCATGGGTAAGGTATTCTGATGTTTTTCATTAATCTACAGAAGGATTTTTGCTGCTGAGAGTGTTTCTCAGTATCTGTATAGATGTGTGTGTACGAATGTGCATGTGAAGGGTGCTTAAGCTGTGCAGTATCAGCATACAATAGAAATCACACAGGCTATCACCTAGTTGTTGGAGGGCACAGCTTGGTTTCTACTTTAACACCGTTCAACTAATGCTTGGCAAGGGCAGCAAGCTGACGCAGTCTTCTTGCAGAAATTGTGATTCCAATTTGTAAGTCCTGACAAATCTGCAGAACACTACAAAATTGCTGTCTAATGGGTGAAAAATATTTCATAGTAACGAAGCATTTACTCATACCAAGCAGGTTTAAAGATAGAAAAACTTGCAAATGTTTTTTTCTCAAGTCAGTATACTGGATTGCATAGCTGATTAGATCAAAATGATTTTCTGTTTTAAGGTGCCAAAAGCTATGTTTCAAAAAACATTATCTTAACTTGAAGCAATTTCATCAAACTGCCTTTAAAAGTTTAACAATTAAATATAAGCAAATAAAAAAGTTTCACTGTAGAGAAGGATTTCTTTTCCCTGATGTAAATAGAGCCATTAATTATTCAGCCTATTTCCTCTTTAATTATTTTGTATGCCAGTAAATTGTGTAAAGTCCCAATCAAAATCTCCCTTAAAGCTTCTGAATGAGAACTTAATCATTTTGAGCTTAAACACTATTATAGGTCTCCTTGCTTAAAGCTCTCGGCTAAAAAAGGGAAAGAAAGATTGTGTGAATAAGCTCTATAAATCAACAGATACCCGACCCTCGGCTGGTTAGTGAGTGTGACTACTGATATGTAAATCCTTCAGTTTAAAGAAATGTACAAATTACTCATATCATTAAGAGCTGATTGCTATTTAGAACTGCTATAGGTAAAAATAAGAAGCAGTATGTACTAAATAGTATATATAATAGTTAAATGTGTAATGGTTGATTGGTTTTAGAGTCTATTTATATGCCTTTGCTGTATCTAACCTCAAAAAAATATATTACCATGAAAAATTTTGTAAATCTGAAAACAGGAAGAAAAAATGCCTGAAAGCAAGAGATAAAGAGGGAGAGTGAAACTGAGTCATCTGTATCTGAATAACCACACAGGAAAATGGGAAGTGAAACCAAATGTGGTCTGCAGCACATCTGTGAGTTTTTATTCAACTAAAGAATGAATAAAAAATAAATCAGCAGGTCTCATTTTGGCAAGCACCTGATCTAAGTTGGCTGCACACAGAATATTTTACTTCCCTTTAAAATCATTTTACCAACAACCAACATGGAAATGTTTACTGTAAAATTTGTATAATTACACGGTATGACAGATTCAAGGCTCCATCAGTTTAATTTTGTTAAATATTGTTGGATAATTACAATTTCACTATAGTATAAAAGAGGAGATATAACTGGATAAAAAAATTAAAGTTCAAATGTATCTCACAAAACTGAGTTTGTGTAACCAAATTTTATGTAAAAGACAATGCTGGGATTTGAACACTGGATATCCTGTTAACAGTGACTTTAACCAGATAAGGCACAGTATCACATCAGTTTTTAAGAAGCAATCATCAAATTCAAAAATTTGAATTTTAACAGATGCAATATATTGGATGAATGAGGAAAAAATACAAAATATAAATAATGAAAAATTGGAATAAAACCACAAACTGATTTTGTTTGGTCAAGCTTGTGTTGTTTAGTCTGCCAGAAATATGCAAAAATGAACCAACATTCTGTTTCTGCATCGCCTTTTTTGCCCGTAATGGTTGGAAGCATTTTAAGCATTCTGTTTAGTTGTTATATGAGATTATTAAAGACCAGTGGGCCACCATATTGTTTCCTATTTCATAACGCAAAAGCCAAAGACAAATACCATCCAATCCGCATACAACCAGCAGCGTTTGCATTTTGATTGTTAAAGTTTTTCTACTTCATGAGCAAAAGGGAATACAACATCTTTTTCTCTGTCCTCTCTAGTCAAGAAGCACCAATTTCAAATACATTTATTTCTGTATCTATTTTTCTTTTTTCTGGAAAGACATCCTACATTTATCACAAGACTAGTGGTGAAAAAAAGAGACTCCTGCACTAAGACTCTACATGCACCTTTTTATACATTGCTTTTTCACTGTTGTCAAAATCTATGAAAATGACACCGTGATGCAGGGAATCAATACGTAATTCCTAATTTATCTGTATTCTGCCATATATTCTGTAGGTTATATCAGTACACAACTATATTAATTTGACCAGTACAGCATTACAAAGTAATAATACTGTGGAGAGTAATAGTGCAATAATGGGCAATTCTTCTTCTTCTCCAGCTGTTCTAAGGTCCAAGTAATAACACAGATGAATCACAGACAAACAGATTTTGCGAGATTCTCTGTTTGTTTACATAAACTTGTAAATCATCCTTACTAACATGCCTCTCATACAGGAAAAGAAGCAAAATCGCACTGCATTCTGGTTTAGATGCCCATGTTGGGTATACATTTTTATTTACTTATTCCCTCAGCCCTTGAATAACCCAAAAGATCCCTTGATCTCTAAGGAGTGATGAAACTGCACTTAGGATGGCAGAAGGAGGAAAGAAAAATGGACAGGGACATATTATAGGGCTAATGAATGCAACTTTTGGTAACATGCCCTACTCTGATCCACTCTCCACAACTACAAGTGTGATGCTGTAGAAAAAAAGGCACTGCTGGGATTCAAACCTAGGATTTCCTGTTTACTAGACAGGCGCTTTAACTAACTAAGCCACAGAGCCCTATAATGATTCAATAAATATAAAAATATAAAATATATGTATATTTTAAAAACCAACACTGTACTATTTCTACAGGAAATTGACCAAAGGATGTTTATTACACAGGTACTTTGACCAACTAAGCAACAGCACATAAAATGCAATCAAAAAGCAATGTTGAATCGGCTCAAAGTCTTTGTTGTTATTTCACTTAACCAATAAATAAAATTAACTCCTTACAAACTGATTGCTTTGAAGTGAAATCACAAAATAAAGCAAAATAGACTGAAAAAGAGTGCTAAGATTTTGTTTTTAGATAATATTCTGAAAAGTCATATTTTACTAAAAAGATAAGGAGCTTACAGTAATGCACAACTTCTAAACCCTTAGGTAAAGCTACGATGTACAAAAGATTCAAATACATTACATCTGCATTTCTATAATCCTCTTGAGGCTACTCCCGGTGCTACTGAAAATAGAATACAAAACTAAGATCTACAGCATGATAGTTCTCTTATAGTAACTTCTGAGCTTACTTGAACTTTTGAAACTAAAAACAACAGACCCCAAAGACGTGACAGACATCAACCTAACACATAAAACATAAGTCCTACCTCTATCATCAAAAGCACTGCATTTGTACAGAAGCTGGCCTAAAACAGAGCCATCATGCAAAATGCATGACTCTTAATTAATTAATAACTCTTAATCAGCTCTTTTAACTTGTGGTTCAGCACATATTCATCAAGAGATGATGAAGTCCTACCTGTGCATAGTCCCTCTCCAGTTGACCCTTCTTCAGACTGTAGCTCCTAGAGAGAGAGACAAAGCAATTTGTGTATAAGGATAATATGAATGTAATATAAGTGTGATATATATACACACACACACACACACACACACACACAATGTTTTTATTTACAGTGTCTTTACTAAGTTTAACAATCACATTTGGGTTTCGTAGATGCCTCATAGATTCAGTGAACCTAACATTATGCATAAGAGAGTTTTTTATTTTGTCTCCTTACTGCCCAAACTCCTAAAAACTTTCCTCTCTCTCTCTACATCATAAACTATCCTTGCAGCAGAGACAGTGGGAGCTCTTATCACAGCACAGGAATGTGCAGAATGAAAACCATAACATGATGTATATGATTACAGATACAGATTACAGATAAATGTACTCACACTTTTTGCTGAATGAACAAAGCAACATCTGTACTAGAGATGATCTAACTAGGCGCAAAAACTGTATATTCTGACATTAGTAACTACCACTACTACGCACACTTAAATACCTAATTTACTGTGTGTGTGTGTGTGGTCTTCAGTATTCTGCATTTATGCATGTAGAGCAGAAATGCTCCCTCACAGCCACTGCTTTTTCACTCACAGAGACTATACTCGCTAAAGTTTTTTTGTGTGCAGATCCTGACAAATTAACACTGTTATGTCTAATTTTCCTTTTAAGATAGAAATCGCAAACACTAAAGTGCACAATTCCAAAACTTGAGAATCAATATTTGGTGGGCAATGTTGATATTGTGGTGGGCCACCACCAAGAAATGAATGTATGGGCAACCCTGTTAATACTAAAACTAACAACTTCGGAAAGCGTTAAAGCATTAAAGCATTATTGATTAAAATAATTAATTTACACATTTTTAAGAATATGTGACAAAGAAATGACATTCTTCAGTGAATGGACCATCTCTCATTGTTCTGGTTCTTCACAATGGATGAAGATCTATTTGAAAAGGACAACCAGAGCGGATTAGAATTGTTTCGAAGTTGCAGCAGAACAAAACAAATCACTTGCACTGTAGATGTTGATGCAACATGTAGATGTTAAGTTCACATATGTGAAAGACTTGTTGGAGAGTTTGGACCAGGGTTTGGCATAGTGACTTTTTTTTTTTCAAATGAGATCTGTAAAATCAAGTTAACAATATATGGGGGCTATAGGCCCCTCCCTAAGTGCATATTTAATCATCTATTCAAATGAACAGAATATATGCGCCTAAGAATGAATTTTCTTTGTGTAAATCATAAACAATTACATGCTTGTTAAGTATAGAGTTACATTTTATTGTAACTTCAAGTTGCCAAACAAGTGCTGTTTAAGATAAACTCCAACAACAGACAACCACTTACCAGTTACAATCTAGCAGTGAGAAACAGTAGGGAAGACATGCAATTGAAGACAACACTTACTATAAGCGCAGACAGCTTAATTGCTGCCAAATATCTCATGCTAATTACAGCCCTTACAAACAAGGTAGTGTTACTTGTCAAATGTTACTTGGGACATCATTTTGTGTTAAACCTGCTGCATCTGTCCTCTAAAATAATCCTGCAATGATTTCTGGGTTTGATATCTGAAGAGAGACATGAAAAGTTGTTAATGACTAAACAACCAAGAGGTGCTGCAAAACTGCAGTAATTCCAACTGTCAATGATTTACTGCAAGGGGCTGGAGCACCAGTTTAGTGCGTAACTCCACCCCCACACTCTCTTTCCCAGTGACACAGACTTCCACCCCCGCTCATGTGTCTAATGTAAACAGGTTCATTCTCATACAGGCCTCGTTGGCGCAGTAGGCAGCGCGTCAGTCTCATAATCTGAAGGTCGTGAGTTCGAGCCTCACACGGGGCACTACTTTTCAAATCCCTTTGTAGACCAGCCTTCACATCACTATGATATCAATAATTGAACAAAAATATGGAATATGAAGAAAAACCCTTGATACAGCAACTGGCAAAACATTGCCTGTGGAGGTAAACAGTATGTCCCATATTAACTGGATATAACAAACTCTGTCAAGTGAAAACACCTGACAAGAATTTACTGATTTACTGTATGATACATATACAGGCAATGCAGGGAAGAATACTTCTGTAACCCTATAGTTTTATGCACACAACCGAACGGGCTAATAAGTAGCTTGAGGGTAGACTACATGATTTTTTTGCGTAGTTTTATCCACGATTTACAATTGGACCCAATCTGTCCTAGGCTGCATCAGTCAGCACTCGTTGGGGACAGTCAGTATGGCATGTTAGTACAAAAATCTGTAAGTGTTCGAGGGGCTACAGACTCAAATCAACAAGTGTGTGAGAAGAAGAGACCCCTTTTGACTTCAGTCGGAGTAAATCAAACGTGTTTTTTTGGGCCAACTCTAGATGCAATCAGGTAGTATATACTGGTCATCAACCCAACTACAAACATGTAGTCTGTAACAGCCAAAGAAAACAGAAGAAGTGATCTTTATGCCAGCTGTCCATCCTGCAAATTGCAAATGCAACTGTGTTGCTTTTAGCCAGAAATGTTCATCCATGCTTTCCAGGTTGGGAAACCCTGCAATGATTTGATTTAAGTGATAACTATCACGTAATTTTCTAGCAAGATGTCCTCCACCGATACTTTTAGTGGGACAACACTAAAAGCACTGCTGGAATTCGAACTCAGGATCTCCTGTTTACTAGACAGGCACTTAAACCCACTAAGTCACAGGCTACAGTTCTGATTGGTAGACGGCAATATTTATATTGCCAACCTCAGATGTGGAACGTAAACATACTGAGAGGGTATTTTTGTGAAAATCTAAGGCTATCACATTAAAAGATATAGATGTCTGAATGTACAAAATCCACCAAAATAAAGTATGGATCTGCCTTGAAACAATCATCAAACCATATATTTATTTATCTGAATCATAATTTTGTATTTTTATAGGCATGTGGAATTTTTTTGAAATGCTAGAGAAAGAGGATTTACTAGCCTTCTTGAGCTAAAAGTAAATGTTCATATTTTTCTGTGATTTTAAGAAATTAGAAAATTTATGATTCCATTTTGAAAAAAATGATATTTTTTTCAAATATGGGTCAAACTTACTATTAGTATTCTGCTGCAAAGTATTCAATTCAAAATTTTATTTCTGAAGCAGTGGGGATGATTTTCCTTTAGGCTCAGCAGCCCAGTGCCAGGAACCCCACAAAGAAGAACTATAACTGCAAATTAACATCTTTGTACTCCTTCGTGGCAGGGTTGTTCAGCTCTCTCAGTGTAATTGGCTGATGAGCTGATTGGCCAGCCCAGCATGACGTTGGTTTGCATTCTCAGAAAGTTGACTCTGCTTCAACTTTCTGCTGCAAGGCCCCTAAATTTTTTCAGGGCCCCCTGTGGTCCACATCGCCTCAGCCTAGACAGACTATCCACATTAAAAAGAATGGGAGAACTTGCATTTTACCAAATTAATTTGGTCTGATGAGGCCTTAGTTATAATAAGGTGGGGGTTTTGACCTCCTCTTTTATGAGTCGTTTATTAAACCTTAAAACGTCTGAAAAACCCTCCCTGCACCTCTTGTGTCTCCCTTCCCCACTCATTGCTTTCTCTTCAGCACTCTGCTTCCTTGACCTCCCCATCTCTGCTACTCCTTCCTTCTTCTCTCATTTCTCGCTCTCACCCATTTCCCGCTTTGACTGCCAATGCTATGTGCATGTTTGCAAGTGTATGGTGCATTAGTCAAAAAGCAGTGTCAGCATCAGCTGTGCATGAGGAAGAAAAGAAGAAAAAATGCCTTGGCGAGTGTAAGTCTGACAGAAAATCTTTAAGTACTTGAGAGTCAACTCTAAGTGTGTGTATGTATGTGTATGTGTATGTACTGTATGTACAGAAAGCAGAGAGGCGATGATCAAGCATGGGAAAATAGCTGAGATCAATGGTTTACAGCACTCGGGCTGAGATCAGTGACAACAGGATAAGCAACATGAGTCACAGACAAAGACAGAGGCGGAGGAGGGTGGTCATGTTTTCACACTGTGTGATCACCACAAGACATAATAGAGCAGATCTGCTGCAGTTTTTCCAATCCAAGACCAAGCAGGACTTTGGCCTAACACATTTGTTATGTTATTTAAATTCAGATTACAATATAATTTGTAAATTGTAAGCAACAAAAAGAAAAGTCTGAAGTAAATGTTATAGATTCAATCTGAGCTCCCACTACTATGGATTTATTTAAAGTTCCTTTCTAGGCATGTTTAAAACAACGTAAAAATATTGCTATGACTAATATTTTGTTGAGCATGTTTTTAAAGCATAGAAAAATTTAAAAACACTTCAAAAGTGTCTCAAAACACATATGTTATTGTTCTCTTATTGATTAAATTTGGATCAACAAATAACTGCACTCATACACTGCCCATTACTGCTGCTTGTGCTAGGTTGTAAATTGAAAGAGCAGGGTGCATCAACATGGCTATCATTAGGGTTAACATTGGAGAAATTCAGCTATGCATGTTAGAGCCTCAGTCTGATCCAGACTCAGATTCTGTTAGCAGAATATGTTTTTTGCTTGAAATTGGCCATGGGTAACACTGTCCGTGGCTGTGCTAAAGCAAACTATTACCCTCTACTGATAAGTTCCCTCTGTGCTGGAGGTTTCAGGCTTAATTGCCCGTGATTGGCTCTTAAATTTGTAACAAACCACATCTTGCCTGCCCAGGGTATGTATGAATCTGTGATTTTAGTGAAGTGCACAGACATCTTCCTATTCTGTAGAGGTAAGGAGATGTGAAAACCACTCTCAGTTACAAAAACTTTGCACAAATCCTTGGTTTCTGTAACAATATTGTAACTTGCTAACTGCAAAGAAAACTTGGCAGGGTTAAAAAAAGATACTGTTCTAAAAAACTTATTGAGTGGCAGTCTGTCATGATGCATATTTTAGGGCTAACGAACCCATTAGTGAGTCAGGGCTCACCTACTTCTGTTCTGATACCATTCTCTATTGGAAATCTTCTCCTATAATGCTCCTTTGATATGACGTTAAAACTAACAGAGCTCACTAACCAGCTGCTGCAGTAGCAGCAAGTTAAAGGTTACAGGTCAGAAAACTTCACAAATTACAGAGACCTGAGACAGAGCAGACACAAAACATCAAATGCAAAACCTGAAAAAAAAAGAAAATATAATCCAGTTTTACCAGGGTTACACACAGTTTTATAGTTACCTTGTGCAGTAACTTGTATGCAGGGCAGAGTGACTCAGTAATGTCATAACAAATCTGTGTGCTATCAAACTAAATTTTAAACTGTAATTTAGGGTGAAATAGTTAGATAAAATTGGTTAAAAATATTTAGGTTGAAATTAGAATTATTGTAGTTGATTCAAAGAAAGCTTTAAAATAAATTGTACAAAGTTACTGCAACCTGTAAACTGTAAAAAACAGAATTAAGAAATTAAACAGGACACAGAATTTAGTTATACGGAATTGTGGAAAAGTTCTGTGTCTCAGTCTCCGCTGTCTTCAACTTTGTTCTGAGGTCTTTTGGCCCTGAAGCATAAAAGAACTTTTACTTTCAAAGTGCAGTCAGCTGTAGGACTTTGGTTCATTTATCATGGCAATCAAATGAATGAACTCTGACACAGTCACAATAAAAAGCAAAAAACATGCAGTAAGCATCATCATTGTTTTAATACATTTATTAATTCAGGATGTTTTGCCGGTGTTACTCTGGTATTTCAGCGTAAAAGATGCCTGAACAAATTTCTTTGATGAGATAATTTGAGGTGGTTTGATTTAATTCTTAATTGCAATATCTACTACCTTACTGCCTTGTACTTGTAAATATATTTTCCTCATAATAACTTAAATAAATAAAGGTTTCATTGGTTAGGGTTGAAGAATTCCCTTTGCCTCATTTAGTGATAGAAAGAACCCTGTCATCTTCTCTGTCATGATATCCCTCTGGGTTAGGTGCTATGTGGGAGCTTCTTGTGATTTTGAATAACAGTAGAGGTTTTCTGTAGTGTCATTTTGTCAAATACAGAGCCAATGTAATCAGATTATGAGGGTGTGAACCAGCATTGCATTAATTTGGGTTTTTCACAATGACTCCTAAATTATCCCTTTCTCCTCTTCCTAAATTATGGAGGCTGCAGTGAGACACATTAATGAGGACTCTGATAGCATTTTTGTTTAAAAAACTGAGTAGGCTCATCAAGCTACTCAGCAAGGAGACCCATTAGGTTTTAATGATATCTGAACATAATTCCTAGGATTTGGTCGTTAAATTTGAGGGAAACAAAAGTTTCATTTATCCCATGAAAATGTGCCACATAAAAGACAGACGTTGGGGTTACAATATTTAAATCACATCAGCACAACAGCATCCCAGTTATAATTCAGTCCAGTTCAGGAACTAGTTACAAAAACAGGCATTTCCATCCCTTGTTTTCTTGGTACTGTAATTTTCAAAAGTGTTGCTGCTCTCTTAGACTCTTCCTGATGCACTTGACCACTTGATCTGAGGTTCTTTTTGGCTGCCAGACATTTGTGGCAAAAAGTAAAAAATGCTTTCAGAACAGTATAATATTAATCACCATCTATGCTTTTTTATTTTTGTCAAAATTAAAAAATTAAAAATGACTAACATGACTACTTGAAAGGTTTTCACTAAGTGATGTGTGGTTAGCTGTTGAGGCAGACATAAGGGTATGGAGGATTTAGTTGGATTGAGGACACCAAGTTGACTCCCTGAGTCCACCAACTCGTCATCGTATTCTGCTCTCTCTCTTTCTCTTATCCTCTCTCCTAAGACTAGTCCAGCTAAAGTGCAGTCCCAGAGGATTAAATACACTGCCCTTTCTCTTTCTTTCTGTCTCTCTTTCTTTGTTTTATCTTTCTTTAAGAATTTGTCTGTTTCTTTTTCCTTCATTCTTCATTTCTTTACCTTTCCTATTTTAATGTTTAATGTCAATAAGTAAACCTACAGGCTATATGCACTATAGCTACTAGTAACTTGTGTATGTGCATGCATGTTTGAGTGTGTGTGTGCTGATTAAAGCCAGCCTGTGGATTAATTAGCGTAAATAACCTCAGAGCAGATTTGGGGATTTAAGAGTTAAAATCTACTGTAGGCTTTACACAGGAAAATGTGTGTCTGTCCGCCAGTATGCGCTTCATGGCCTTACTTTCCTTGTTCTGTAGGGTCCAGCTATTTTAAAGATCTACAGATCCACACAAACAATTTTAGGGCTGTAGTTTTAGTCCATATCCATCAAGAGTGTGTCTTTACGGGAACAATTAGGGCTCTTCTATATCAGCATTAGGGTTCGATATTGCCTGAAATGCTGGATCAGGTATCAGCGAGTACACGAGTCTATTCACCTATGCAATACTATCTAACTTATTTATAAGAAATGGAACCCTGCTACTTCCCAGCAGCACCTGTATGCAACTAAACAGATTTTTTTTACAGCAAAAGCAGCCAATATCCATGAATGGCACACTGCTTGTGAAACTTAAAGCACACCCATAATATAACATTCACACAAGGTTAGGTAGTAAACAGTTGTAAAAAGATAGTGACAAACCGATGGACTTTTTTTCCCTACTTAGTATCAGCCAGCTGACAAAGTTCACATACTGAAATTGTCATCGGCAAGAAAAAAATGTTATCAGAACATCTCAAAGAATAATTAACATTATTTGGCAGTGCTGTTAAAGTCCCAGTAATAGCACACTGTTCAATCTATTCACTGACTGTTTCCAGGCACCATTTCAATAAGCAAATCTGCATTTTGACATTGGATGGGGACGATTGCTTTTTCTTGTGGAAATCACTGCTGCATTACTAACTTTACAGTCTGGCTAGTCAGGGGTGGTAACTTACAAGAGCTAGAGTTCCATGTCTCAACAAATTTTAGCTTTCCTGGTTAACGGTGCCCGTTTAGAGCTTTAGTGGGATTTAAGAATCAATGCACATGTCAATTTTTTTCCAATAAACCTCTCATCGGGGCAGCATGTTAATTATGACAAATCAGCCATTTCCGTGGCACTGGTGAACACAGCTGACAGTTTGGTCAGCTGCAGCTATTTAGCACCTCAAATTCTGCTCTGCTAAAAAAGAAAGTTCTGACAACAGTTATCTAGCTGATCTTGATCTTCTGTGACAATCTTACAAAATAATCAATCTCTACATGAAGTCAGTCGAGAGCCAGGTGACGGAGAAAAAACAAGTGGGACCACACTGTCTCTCTCAAGGACAAATCCACAAAGTAGGTGCTTGTTGCTGCATGGGTCAAGGCCCCCCTAATAAAAAAATTATCTCCCTAATCACTGCACAATGCTGGTGCAATTGATTTTACCACCATGAGAATGTGTCATCGGAAATTATTACAAAACATTAAAGGCTAGTGGAACGTGCTGAGAAAACACTGCAGGATGCATCTTTCAACTATGAGCATGACAAAGCCAATTTGAAGATCTTTACCCAGTGGCATGTAGCTCCATCCCTCACTGGCTGAAAGAACTAACACATTGTGGTTGCATATGCTAAACTGGCTCTCCCTCTCTCCCACAAGTGAGACCAGGGCCTTGTTCACTCTCCAAAACCCAGCAGCAACAAGGCAATCTGTTCTCAAACAGCTGGAGCTGCCCCCAAGAGTGAGAGGGGGAGAGAGAGAGAGAGCGAGAGAGAGAGAGAAAGAGAAAGAGACGAAAGGGACAGACGAGGTAGAAAAAGTGTGAAAATGAAAAACAGAGAAAAGACAGGCATGGAGACTAAGAAATAGAGAGTATTAGAGAGTTTGCTGTCATAAATAATCAATGCTTAGTCAACACAGAAAACAAGAGCGTGTGAAGGAACCAGGGTTTCCTCCCATTGCCAAATCCAAAAGGGAAAACTGCCAGACTCACACACGTCATGAGTAAACAGAGCTGAGCCAAAATGAAAAAGAGAGATATGGAGACAGACAAAAAGAATGTCAGAGCAAAAGAGATGGAAAAAACTGCGCTGAGGGAGAAGGAAAAGATGACAGCCAGAGATACAGAATGAAATTAGGGAAAGAAGAAAGAGAGGAAGAAAGAAACAGAGTCGTAGAGCAGGAAGAGGGCAGCAGGAAATTCCTTCGTCATTTTCCCGAACCTTTGTCCTTGCCAAAAAATTGGAATATGACAATACTCCTCCTCCTCTTTTTCTTTTCCCTGGCCACTCCTCTCTAACTCATTAGTTGTGCATGGCAGTGTCCATGTGTGCATGGCGTGCATATCACAGTTAGCAGTGATGACTGGATTTAAAGTCATCTGGCAGTTGGTGAGTGTATTCCTCGGTTCTTTTGCAGTGAATGGGAATTGTTACTACATGCATGTGACACAGACATGTCCATACCTCATGTCTTCCAGCAGGTCACATTCAGTCTGGTGTTTAAAGTGCAGTCTTGTCATCTGCTCTGTGTGTGCATTTTTCAGCTCCTGTGTCACTTTGACCTGGAAGAACAAAAAGACACATCAAGTAAAGGGTTTGTCATTTATTTACCTGTCTGCTGTACGCTTCTATTATTTCATCACTTCTATTTACCTACAATAAAATCTGCCCCATTTAAGTTAATAATATCTATAGAGATATATTAAACAAGATACCATCTGAGGTTTCGGTTATCATAGTAGAGCTAAAATAATGTCTTTTCCTGGTCCTTAAAGTTTTTACAGAACTCTGAAAGCAAATATCTGCCTGAAATTCACAGACATATTAATAATTAATGACATTTTTTTACCTCAGTGGTTATATCATCCACCCCCAGTTAGATTAAATGTTGCATGAAATCATCAAAGGTCAATGTGAAAAACAGTGTAACATTATTCAGCAGAACAATAAGCAACAATAACTTTCTTATAAAAAATATAAATAAAAAAATATTTAAATACACACATACATATTTGTCACTAAAGACTTGATGGAGATAAAGACAGAGAAATTTAGAAAAAGATGTTTCTATCCCTAAAATGTAGGTTGTGCTAAAGGGTCTTCTTTAGTGTATATTCATAGATACACAGAGAAATTATTTAACCCCCATCAATGAGTCTGATCACCTGTCACTGTGCTCAGCTCTAGTCACTTTAAAAGGAGCACACACATTCCCACACTCCGATTAGTAATCCATCAACGTAACAACAATTTGTGTCTGGGTTTTGTCAGACTTTTGGAGAGGCTAAAGGAGGCATTTAGAAATGGAGATGGTTGCAGACACTTCAGCAGCCCATAACAGCATTTAAGATCAGACAGACTCCAGGTGCATTAAGCAAAGATGCTAATGGTATCATCTCACACACAAATTCATTTGGGTAGTCAGACCAGGGCCTCTAACTGGCACTCATTTACACAGCCTTGCAGAAACAAACAGAGAGCTCACCCTTGAAAATGCATGTGCGCGCACACACACATACACACACACACACACACACACACACACACACACACACACACACACACACACACACGCACACAGACACACACGCACAGTCTCCTGCCAACACATAGAGACCATGTGATGGTCATTGTGTATTGTTGGGTGAACTCCATCAGCCATTCACCAGAGTAACACTGGGTAAATTCATGACTGTTCTAGACAAAACAATCAACAACATAACACACACACACTAAACTGACGTGCACACGCTCACACACAAACGCAGAAGAGCTCATTTCTTTCATGTGCTGTGTCTTTGAAGATAAAGAGGGAGTGGCTCATTACATTATCAGGGCAAAATTACTTCACTTGATTTCACCTTCTATCACTCATCAAAAACCACAGGGAGAGAGGGCACAAAGGGGGAAGGGCAAAAAGTGACAGAGAGATGAGGAGAGTAAATGAGAAGTGAAGTGGGGAAGAATATGATGGAGAAGTAACTGAGAGTAAGAAACAAGGGGCAAAAAAGATGGCGAGACTGAGAAAGAGAGATGGCTAGTGGAAAAGATGGGATATGTCAAGTATTAGGAAAAGCAAAAGAGATATTCAGCATGTTGAAGGTCATGTTTAAGAAAAAGAGCTCAACTGTTGTAACAGATGATGCAGCATCCAGGTTTTACAGAGATGTAAATATCCCGACCTGTATGCATGAGAAGGTACAAAAAAAAGTGATATTACCAAAAATCTGTATCAAGAATCAAATTTGTGCATGTATTTCCTTTTGCATGACTGTTCACTGCTGATTTCATGTTTGTTCTGATGTCATAAAGTTAAAGTTGCTGTTATCTAATTCATTGGATTCATTGAACCTTCAGGGAGATGCCATTGGTTGTGTTCTTATTATCTGTTAATAGGCATAAAATTGAGAATATTAAGATAATATGTAAATTTGGTATACTTAGACTTTCATAATATAAGTGGTTTGACATATAAGACTCATTGTAACTACAAAAAACTATTCATTAGCTTTACAAAATGCGGCTTACTATAGATAGATGTAATCAGTTTTAAAAAACATTTTGTGAAGTAATATACTGCATTTTTTTCAACCTCATTAGCAGCCCAGTAAAATTAATGTATGACAGTCACACAAGCTAAGTCTGGATAGCAGATGTGCTGAGATAAAGACAAAACACTTAAGGGACTGTATGTGGCACTGGGAGAGAAATTATTAGTATCCAGCAGCCAAATACTGATACACTCTGGCTGTCGTGCTGCAGGCTGAGTGTACTGAGCATGCCAGCCACATTGGCAGGGGTTAACACATCAGTATCTTGCAAATTCTGTTTTATTCGTGGATGTATTTGGACAGCAAATTTAATGGGAAAGATAATGACAGCTGAAAAATGGGATCTTGCAAAATTAATATGACCATGATGGTGCACTTGATCACACGCAGTGAAGCAAGACAACCATAGAGGTCTCTACAGCCTCAATGACGAAAGGACAGTGTACTTGTATGGGTTTAACAGACATGATATGACATGTTCAGGGCCAGTCTGTGTGTACAAACCCAGAGCATAAATGGCACTGGGGGAATATGTGGTAATTAAGAGAAAACTGTGCAGAGGTTCACAGCAGGGTAATTGGCTCTCATGCATCTATTCCAGAACAATAACACAGACTAATAGAAATCAGTGGAAAAGCAACTTCAACACACGCTCACGTACTCACACTCTCACACCCATCAGGTACCAAGCTATAGAGGATTGTGGTCTTTTCTCAGCCCTTAAAGAATCAATGAGTCACTATCAGACTTGCCAGTATGTCTCCTCGCGCGCGCGTATGTATGTATGTGTGTGTGTGTGTGTGTGTGTGTGCTCAGCTTTTGTCAGCTTAAGCTTTGATGAGATGATGTGACCCTGGAGGGACTGAAGGTCTTCCCTTCAGACAAGAAGCATCACAACGTGGAGAAACGACAGCTTTTGTTATGCTGTCTGGGCGGCTGTTGACACAATCTCACAATATATAAATTGGCAAGATCACACCTGTGCCAAGTTACGCTTCACTGACATTATATTGTGGACCTTTAATTACTATAACGTTAGCCATAATGTCAACCTGACATACGATAACGTGCAAATGCTAATTGTTATTGTGCATTTGTTTTTTCTTTAAAGTTATTGCTACTACGTGTTATATTAAACGGAAAATCATAATATCACATTTTATTGCTCGCTGTCACAATAACATGGACTAGTGCTTTGGACAAAACGTCTAATGTTAGCCCACCTAGCGTTTTCAAGCTAACGTTTTTTGACGTTTGACGGCTTACGCTTTAACGGCTGGACAGATGCATATTAATGTCACTGGGTTACTTGTCTCACATAGCCGACCCTGTCTCCTAGCTAGCAAACTCTGCTAATGTTGGCTATGAAAGGTTTTTTCCTCCCCTTTAATTTTCTTAAGCCGGCAGCAGACGCGTTTTTTGTGTGGTTGGTAACACACAACATCCACAGCTAACGTTAAGGTTACTACACTGCTATCTGCCTGTCATTGTACAGCCCAGCTAAAACATAACGGACTCTGGAAATCACTCACCTTCCTCGGCGGCGGCTGCATTTTGGAGTATTGACATGAATGGTATTTCCCTTGTTAAATTTATTGTAATTCCAAAAGGAAATCCAAATCACTGTGGTGGGACTGATATTTGTTTCCTTAAACAAAAATCCTCCCCTCCAGACGACAGGGAGTAAAAGACGGGAGTTAAATTTGTACTCCGGCGGCCATGATTGATGATAAATGGCTGGTTTATAGAGAAGAGAAACTGAAGCAACGAGGAGAGACTGAACACACTTGTATTGGTTGCAGCCACTACTAGAGGACTAATGTGTACTGTACTGTGTTGTGAAGCAGGAGAGCAGACAGGCGGTGAGCAAAAAGCAGAGGGAAGGGATGGGGGGATACTACAGTAACGGGGAACCCCTTCAGCTACTAAGCTCAACGACGCCCCAATGTGACAATGAACGGTATTGCACCCTGTCCGCAACGAAAAACAGTATGGGCAGAAAGACATCCTTTTTGTTCTGCTTTTTATTGCCCGACGTCGACGGTAACCTCGATTAACACCTGCGTAAATGTATAACAAAGCAACAAAGGGGACAAGAACGGTGATAACGACATATTAGGACGGCCGAGCATCGTTTTTTTCCCCCTGAGCTGCTCAGCAGCAGCTCAAGGAGAAAAGTCTGACACTGACAGGAGGCTGCGTCCCGCAGACCTGCATAGCAACAAGAAACCGCAGTCGATCAAGGAAAAATCGATCAGGGTTGAGAAGGAAAAACAATTTAAAAAATGCATTGAATATACAATTTTGATTGTTAGATGCTTCTTATAATACTACTAATAATTAAAAAATATAACTTTATTTTTTTACCTGAATCCATAATTACAGACACACATAAAATACATAATAAATAAAAAATAATAATAATAATAATAATGCATGTCAAAATGTCTCTTATAGCAGGCGACTGTGTTCTTTTCAAAAAATTCACGGGGTATCAGGGGGTGGACATGATTAAATGAGGTCAGTGGGTTCATTGGAGGTGGGTGCTGAGTGAACAATTAAAGGAATACATTACAATGGAGGGTGTCTGAAACCCTTGTAATGAGCTGGCACCAGCAGCAGCTGGTTTGATAGAGTGCCTGCATGCATTAGTGCAACCTGCATGTGTATATTTGTGTTAAGGGTGGTTTTAAAATTAACTAGGCGTTGTGATATAGTTTGTACAATGAGAAATAATGGCATGCATTGAAGAGAGTAAACATATAGATAGATAGATAGATAGATAGATAGATAGATAGATAGATAGATAGATAGATAGATAGATAGATAGATAGA
>JAPZDV010000024.1:12027192-12039562 GCA_029814665.1 Acanthurus lineatus | reverse complement strand
ATAGATAGATAGATAGATAGATAGATAGATAGATAGATAGATAGATAGATAGATAGATAGATAGATAGATAGATTAGCATGTAGCCCCTGTTAAGTCAAAATTTAAAACTGGCTAAACCTCTCAAGGTTAGCGCTTACTTGTTACTTGTCATTGTTATTGCTGCCCACATAAACTTCTGTTCACATTGCTGTTTCCACTAACGCTAAACTGAAGCAGATTGTAACAGGGTTGGCATGTTTCAGAGAAACAATGCCTCACAAAAAAGTATTTTACTTCATGCCTCCTACGTGCCATGGCCAAGGTTAAGTTTAAGGGCTGTGTAATCATTAATACTAAGAGTTTCTGGAGCAGGTAAGTCATTAAGAATTTGTTCTCACCTTTTCTCTTGGTATAATGCTTAAACTAGCACACATATATTCCAACACATGCGTACACACACGCATTCAGGGAAAACAAACATCTGTTAACACTAACACACAACTTTCTGCTAGTGGCACGGAAAGAAAATGGCTAACAGTCATTGTTGGATCATACCATATTTGTTAGGATCCTGGCAGGATGCTTTTGGTTTATGATTTTTCCTACAGTCATCTATTCTTCTTTTACCAATATTAGGTAAGATTTTTTTTTACAGCAGACTAAAAGCTTATGTAACTAGTTAGTTTCAACTTACATATTGCATACTCACCTGAAATGGAAGGGTCACAGGAAATCCCAGAAATTCTTTGTAGACTGGAGTTTCAAAAATTCATGTTGTTTGTCATTTTGACAGTATCAGTGTATTTCAGGCCAAATGAATTTTGATGAGGACATAAGGGACCACATATTTACACTTCTGACTGATGGCTGAAGATTTCTAATATTCCTTGCCTTCGAAATCTTTACCAGCTAAATGGTTGTATTAACTTTACTCAAACCTCCCTTTGCATTTAAATTGGTGGCAAAAGAAAAGCTTATTGTGCACAGAACTTGTTTTAAATTCCACTCTGTGTTAAAAGCTATAGGTGACAAAGAAGAAAAGGTAATTGCTAATAATTATGTTAGCCTGTATGCATCATAGTAATGACTGCATATGCTGTTACGCTTAATTGATTTAAGTACTACTAATGTTTTTCCTGCTCCAAACTTTTAAGGACTGTCTTTTTTTGAGTTTACCAAACTGAAAAAATAAATATTTAAGAAGTTCAAGGCAGTGTAACTCTTGTCCTAGCCTGAGGCCCAGCAGCCTCAGGCCAAACTGACGCACTGTATACAGGCTGCAACTTGTCAGACAAGAACACCTCACACACCTCCACGAGCTTATCAATCATCCAAGCATTTAAGGTACGTGTTCAGTCATAAACAACACACTCAGATAGACACTGCGTGTTCCTGAGGATGAGGATACATTTCATACGATGATCAACACAGGAGAGTTCCTGAAAGTCGATAGCATTCACACAGTGTGAGTAAAACTTACGTTTAGGGGTTTTGTCTGTGGGGAGGGAGGCTTTTTATCACGGGACAGGACGTGGATATTTCTGCACAGCACAAAGTAACAAGTCATAACACGGAATACTTTTTTGCTGAATACCAAGTTGCACTCAGTTTGGTATGGTATGCACATAAGCAGGTCAAAAGAATTTAGGGGACTACAAAAGGGGCCGCTCTGTCTTAGGTCTGTTATCTGTTAAATTTAACCTGCAGCTGTTTTGAAGAGAAAAACAGAGAGAGCAAAGGGTACACAGTGAGCAAGAAGTAATGTTTCTGATCAGGAGAGAATAATGTCAGAAAGAAGAAAAGAGGAGCGCTGCAGGTTAACTCATCAGTCAGCTGAGAAACATAAGTCTGGTATGTACTACTGTTTTGCATGTACATTTTTAAGGTGCGATGATGTCATAAGTGTTTCCATGGCTAGTTTGAGCATGAGTTTGTCAAGTAAATACACAAAGCTGAAGGGAAAGAAAAAACTGACTGCTGCAAGCATGCAAGTAAGTAAAGCAGAAAGAAAGGTTTGATCAGGGTCTCAAAACAGGGTCTGGTTTGAGTTAAAAAGTTATTCCTCTGTCTCTCCCTCTCATAGCCGAGAGGTTTTGGAAGACTTTGACATGCAAAGTGCCAGACGGAGTGCTGTTTTTTCTGCGTGAGAACACAGCTGCAGTAAAAGTTTTGTAGAAAAAAAGTTGTTGCTACGCAAGTATGTGTGAATCTTTGTTTGAATCTTCGACAGCTCAGATGTATTTAAAGAGAGCTTTTTTTCTTTTGTGGGAGAGGCAAAGAGGTTAGGCTTATGAGTATTTTACTAATCCGCTCATGTCAAGATGTCAGGATGTCTCATAAGTAAACCTGTTGGGCTAGGTGGTTAAAGAACATCTTGTTACACACACACACACACACATATGTATATATTTATGTATATACTGCCCTATATTTTAGTCATGAAACCCACGTGTTTCTACATTTGTACATTTACTCACACACTTGTTCATTTAATCCACCAGAAAAAGGATTTGGGATGGTGTTTGATAACCAGCAATGATTTAAAATGGGTGCAACCATTAAAGTATCCTCTTCTCTTCTCTTTATCCCTTCACAATTCTCCTCTCATTTACTCAACCACCCACTCAGAAAGAAAAAGGCGATTAAAGGAAGTCAGCCTTGAAATGATTTTCACTCTCTGACATGAACAATGACTTCAAAATGGGATGGCTCAGGCCATAAGCTGCATTGTGAAAATTTGATTGTGAAATGGGCCAGTTTATTATGCTTGAGGAGGGCATGACTTGAACTGGACTGTGCTGCTAAGGCATGCAAAAGTGAATGACTGGGGGCACTCTAAAATGTAATCCGGGTTAATGTAACTTTGCTGCAGTTATATCCATTTACTGTTTCTCCACACACTCTGTATTTCTGTGTATGTTTTGACTTCTCCATGGTTAGATAAGTGAAACACTCCAAGATTAAAATGCAGCATATTCATAATGTTTTCCTTGTATTTATCACTTCTATCTTTTCCACAGGTATTCTCGCAACTGAGATGGCCACCCCTGACAACAATACCAATTTCAGTACCTCCTATTGTGAATTTCAGGAGGATTTTAAATTTCTTCTTCTTCCTGTGAGCTACGCCCTGGTTTTTGTAATTGGCTTGGTGCTGAACGCCACAGCGTTGTTTGTGATTGTGTTTCGCACAAAGCGCTGGAAGCCCTCTACAATCTACATGTTCAACCTGACGATGTGTGACACTCTGTACATCCTGACTCTGCCCTTCCTCATCTATTACTATGCAGACGAGAATGACTGGCCCTTCAGTGAACCATTCTGCAAGCTCATACGCTTCCTGTTTTATGCCAACCTATATGGTACAGTTCTAACATGGTACAGGCCCATACAATTCAGAAAAAAAGTTTGATAAATAGGTTACGAGATATTGGTATGATAAACCAAAAGACAATAAGATATGATACATCATGGTACGATTCAGAATATGTGGTATAAGATACCCAATATAATATACCTTATGATACAGAATGATAAACAGTAGTACATATATCAATAGTAAGCAGCCAAAACTTGGAGAGGCCATTTGAAAAGTAAGCAGGGTGTGAGATGATTGTTTATGTGTCTTAGGTCTCAGTATGTTCGGAGGGGCAGTGTACTTGTTACTTGTTTAACAGTCGCCCTCCTGTGGTGTTCAGAGGATAAGGCATTAAATGAGTACTGTTTTAAATGAGAAAATGTTTTTTTAAATTTGTTTAATTTATTTTTATCAATAAATAAGTTGACTGTATACAGTTAGAGGCTGAGCTTGTGCATTATTTTGAGTGGTGAACAGACCTGCTGTATTATACTGCACTAGGCTGCCATTCAATACACTGGGTTTTTTTTTTGTTTTTGTTTTTTGCTAAGATTCAATATAGTGTGAAAAATAATTTAAATCACTTTCATTCTGGCAGGTTCTATACTGTTCCTATGCTGTATCAGCTTACATCGGTTTGTTGGCATCTGCTATCCCGTCCGTTCCCTCTACTGGGTCAGTGCTCGCCGGGCCAGGCTGGTGTCTGTGGCAGTGTGGGCCTGTGTTTTATTCTGCCAGGCACCTATCCTCTACTTCTCAAGAACTAGGTGATTTCAATTTGTTCAACTGTCGTTATTTCTTTTATTTGTTTTTTCTTCTTCATGCTTTTAATCTATTTTTTCTTCTTCTCTGTTCTTTACTCTCCTTTTCCCTTCATTTCTCCAATACCTACTTGATATTCCTCTTCATTGTATTTTAAAGTGTCTTGTACTGCTGACTATCGATTTTTGTTGCACACCATTTATGCTGAACACCTTATCCCAGGGTGTGCTAATGGGACAAACTTAAATGAACAACCAACCTGCAAGTTAACAAATTTACATTTTTTATTCCTCTCTTTCATCACTCCTATCTGTTTTTGTGTGGTTGTAGCATTCAGTGGTACTAAACAATTATAATCTGTAATCTCCTTTGCTAGGGATACAGAAAATGAGCGGCTCTGTTATGACACAACCAGCCCAGAGCTTTTTGATGACTTCTTGGTGTACAGCTCAGTTGTGTCCGTTCTCATGTTTGCCCTGCCCTTCATGGTGGTAATGGTGTGCTATGGCCTCATGGTGCGGAAGCTTCTAGAGCCTGGCTGGGGGTCCGGAGGGGGCACTGAGGGTGAGAGAGGCGGTCTGACAGCCCAGCGTTCCAAGCAGAAGTCAGTGAAGATGATAATCATCGTGCTGGCAGCCTTCATGCTTTGCTTCCTCCCTTTCCACCTCACCAGAAGTCTTTACTACTCTTTTAGATACCTGAGGCAGGTCAATCCAGCACAGGTGAGGTCAAACTTACACAAACAGTAAGTTTTCAGAATTACTTTTAAAACAGAGAGTATTGATTCCTTTATTTATGTTCATCAGATCAGCTGTAGTTTGCTGGAGGCGTCCAGTTTGGCCTACAAGGTGACACGGCCTTTTGCCAGTGCCAACAGCTGTGTGGACCCCATCCTTTATTTCCTGGCTGGACAGGACGCCCGCAGTAACCTCACCAAGAAGAGCAAGCCCTGTAAACTGAAACCACCAAGTGTAAACCAAAGCTTGACAACACAACTCTAATACAATATCTCAAGCTTCCTTGGTAAAACAGCAAAAGGTTGCTGGGACAATTTCTGCACTTATTGCCCTTCTCCTCTGGTAGATGTGGTCCCCCTACCAGCCTCAAGAGGGCACTTTTTCAATCAGTTCAGATTTCTGTTTGGCAAAAACAGGACTTCTGAGCATTGGAATCCCTTTAAAATGTTTAAAATCCTACTTGGCTGCCAAAAAGTAAGGTTGACCACACTGCATTCAGATTCCTATCATTAACCAATAGAAGAACATGTTCAGATTTGACTGAAAAAATCAAATATGGACAACAGTTATGTTGACTGAAGTTTATAAATAAGCATATAAATCATCATTTAAGGCATTAAAGGACTTATAAGGATTTCTACAGATCATATTTTTTCTTATATTTGAAAAACTGCAGTATAATGTAGAAACAGAGAAAAACTATACAGTCCTCAACAGCACGACTAAATCCTCTGATTTGTCTGGACTACCACTGCAGCAGATGTTTGTGTGTCTGTATAACAGGTGGGTTTTCCTCGCAGACAAAGAAGGCACACTCATCCAGCCTCTCCACACCCTTTTAAGACTTGTTTTGAAAGTCCTGAAGTAGTGTGTTAGCGTGTGTCAATTTGCATCACAAAATATGAAGGAGTTAAGAATTATAATAAACATTTATAAATTTTGACAAAAATGGTTGTGATGATACATTTTTATCATTTCTATCATGTGCCATAATGCATCTAGACACCACAGTTTGAAACAAATAGGATATAATTCTTGAATAATGGCTTCAGAATACATGTAATTATCATTCTGCAAGATATTTTTCTCACCAAAACAGGAACAGGATTGTTCCTCCTATTTCTCACTGAATCTCTCTCAGTCTCTGATCATTGGAACCAAACAGCCTCTGACAGCAAAGCAAGATATCTGAAACCAAACCAGACTGTTCGTTTAGTCATCATGTTGGCCTTTGATGAGTTATGAGTGTAGCTGTAATTGTGGGTAGATTAACCTGCAGTGTACCTGAGCCACATGTGATGAGCTGTTCCTAATCAGTGGTCCCTTTATGTAATACTCAAAACCACCACCAGGGGGTTTAACTGCCTCAAAAACATTGTAGTCTACAGCTGATGATGCTTAAGGACTTTTAACTACATTTGCGACTCTTAATAGTTCAGTAGAAATGTTCTCACACACACCAGTACACAGACCTCCCAGATTCACACACAATCGCAAACAAACACATTAATGTACGTCACAGCAAGAACAGCAAATGAGACCACATTTAAAATACACCTCTTCTTTATTTCAAGGGTAAAAACATCATAAAGAAAAATGCAATATTATAAATGCAACCTACAAACTTGATGAGATGAATGTTTTATTTTATATCCTTCCTTACTACCAGCCACACTCCAGCTTGAAAACATGTAATAATAATTCTAATGATAGTGAGAATAAAAACAGATCAAATGAAAACACATAACTGCTGCAACCAATAACTATCCAGTCCTCCAGACATGTTGCCATACTCCTCGTAACAACATAATAAGAAAATATTAAAATGAGTAGCTATAAAACCTCTATGATTATAGTACACTCTTTAAAACCCTTGAGGATGTAATCTGAAGCCAACTGGGCTGCAGGACGTACAGGCATCTCGACCACTAATGCTCTGCAGCCACTGGTTGGTTTTATTTAATTAAAACAATAAAAACTAAATTGTGTATGTGTGTGTGCATGTGTATTGATGTGGGAGTATACCCTTACAGTTATTGAGACTGCATAACTGGAGTCTGTGTGCTGCGTGTCTGTGCAGGACTTTAGATTTAAGGAGTTCATGATTATAATGTGAAACTGTAACAGCTTGTTTTATAGAAGAAGAGAAAAACACTGAAATGTTGCACTAAAATGGTGGAAAATCATATGTATAATGCTGATTTTTTTTTTACCCAGTAATTCAGCTCAGATGCAAGAGTGACAGAGTTAAACCAGCTTTTTGATTTATGGATTACAAATGTCACTCACTCGTGACGTCTCTTTATCTATACCCACCCATATTTACATATTTACATTATTTTACATGCTCTATTCTACAAAAAATGATATCTACTCATCTATCCTTTTCCCTCTGGGACCAAAATGACAATCCCAGCCTGTAACTGTCATTTGGATGCAGTGTTGTAAAACAAAATTCTGTGTTACAGTATTTGGGGCCACTCTAAGAACATGTTTTGGCTCCAGTTCACCTACTTGGAGCTAGACTTTAAAAGCTAATATTATCAATGCTGACTGCGGAAAAGTGTAGGTTGCCAATGCTGAATGAATGTTTCTCAGTCTCTCAAAGGTTCACTTAGCTCAAGTAAACTCAGTGAGGGCAGTGAACTTCTGTTATGACTACATTCAACATCTTCAAGGCCTACAACCTCAACTCACCTGCGATTCCTATGTGAGCAGATGAAGAGAAGCTTGATCACTAAGCTAATAAAAATATTAAAAACAAAAAAAAAGAATTTTGTGTAATGATTTCCACATAATACTTACTTCTACTGAAATCTTTAATTAAGTGTCATATGATCACAAATCATATAGAGATCAGATCATTCTCTCCATAGTGTAAACCTTTCATATGTCACTTGATTGCAGACAACTTGGCTTGATGTTTCTTTCATTTTTAAAATGTGCACACATGAATGAGTTTGTTTCAGTCTCACTGCTTTCTGTCAGTCATATATTCCACAGTGTTTTTTCCTCATTTCATTGCACAAAAGAAAGAGTATCCATGTATTATAATGGGTACACTAGCAAAAATGAGCACATGTAGATGTGTCTGTCTATATGTACTTCATATAACCTCTGTGTCTTTAACCCCTGTGTCTATTTTTTAACATGGAAGCATAAATACAGGGGATAAGAGTACAGTTTTTATGATCTATTGTCTCCCTTTCTTTCTCTCCTCTAGTGTAAGTTGTTGACCAACTTTCTATCACAGAGCTTTACTCTCCGCTCTGCCTCTTGTGCATGTCCAACAAGACACTTTCTCTTTGGATTGGGACAGTGAAGCGGCTGTGATTTTGAGTTGAGTTTCTATGATGGTACGTCTGTAAAGTACAATGTTTGTTTATGGTTAAATAAATACAGTTAGAATCTTCTTGTCGCATTGAAAGAAACAACTTCTTTCCGCAGGAGATGGTTCAGGTGGTTTCTCGGTGTCAGTCATCTAGAAACACACTCTTTGCCAGCCATCATTTCGTCAGCGAATGATGAGGTCATCATCAGCGAGGTAGCGTTATCGTGCACTGTTTCTCTGTCCCTTCACCTGAAAGAGAGGGTCGAAATGCTTAGTGATGGCAGGATGAAGACATGAAGGACAGAGAGAAAGACAGTGGAACAGTCAGGCCTTTTCAAAGCACAGATATCTTATTTATCTCTATGTTGGAACATAAATTATTGCCCCATTAAGGGTTTTTTAAGATGAACCCAACAGAGGGTTTTACAATAGACTGCATGATGGCTGTAAGAATGCTGATTCAGACAGAGTTGTGTGCAAAAGTGTAGACAAGAGGAAACAGAAGAAGCTCATTTCCTCCTCTGATAAACTGATCATGCTGTGTGTAATTTTCCTTCCAAGTAAAGCACACTACATCATTAAGTGTTTTCCAGGAGGATATGAATGTGCAAAGTGAAGGAAATGGTAAGAAATAAAGAAGAAGAGATGTTGGAGGGATGTGGGTGTCTGTTCGTTTTCAGGTCGTACCTCCTGATGCCGGATGATGAAGAGGAGCAGAAGGGTTTCCCTCCAAACAGGGAGTTTCGTTGCTCCTGGGATGATCTCTTAGTTTCCACAACGACAGGTTTCTGCTCGGGAATCTGAGCAACTTGAAATCTGTCAGGCAAAGAAGAGAGACTGTATGATCACTCTTACATTCAGATAATGTGGCAGTCATGGTTTTATGAAGTGCTTTAAATGTCATATATGTCATGTTATATATGTTATATATCTCACCTTCCCACAGACAACACCGTCAGCTCTCCCTCCTTCTTCTCCTTCACTTCACTTCCTTCCACTTTTTCCAGTGCGGGATTTGGCACAGCAGCTTGTGTATGGTGGGTGTCGACAAACACTCCCCCCAGCAGGGGTCTCCTCTGCTGGTCAGCGGATGTGTCCAGAGAGGGCAGGATGAGGGTCTGGGGGGGCTTCAGGGGATCTTTAAGGGAGTCCAGGGGAGGTATGAGGACAGGGGGCCATTTCTTCTGGGCGCAGCGGGTGCAGCGGTAGCCGTGCTTGGGTGCCAGGCCAGAGAGGCCAGAGATGGTGTGGAGGTGAGACTGATGGGGGCAGAGCCGGGGGAGGGAGCGGAACGGGGACAGGGGAGACAGCATCGGGAACCTGGGGGGGAAGAGGAGGAGAAGATGAGGAGGGTGCTAACAATTTTGAAGCATTTTTTTACAATTTATCTAACTGTCCTACAAATAAAAATATATTGACACATAAATAAAACAATAAAAAAGTATTAATTGGTAGTTAGATCACTAAAACTCTTGTCTTGTCAGTCCAGATAATTAAAGCAAGAAGTCAAAAGGTGGCTGCTTCTGTCTGTTTTTGTTTAAGTTGGTTTTGATTGATCATTTAAAAGTTTGTCTCTGTAGCTAAGCAACAAGGATAAAGCCAGGTTGACCAAAAAATTTGAAATTGTAAGTGTTGCGCTCCGTGCATGGTCGCCCAGGGCTCTTCAGTTTTTTGTCTTTCCGTTGTCATTTTGTACAGAGAAAGGCAAAGCAAAAGAGATGAATGCAGCTGTGTGTCCCTGTGTTCAACTGGCCCGTGGGTGACCTGTAGTAACCTCAGAAGCTGCCACCACACACGCAGGATGTGAAAGCTTTCCAGATCTCAGTGTGCAGATTGCGTGTGTGTGTCAGAATGTTCTCGAATCTAAAGCTCACATGTTGGAGCAGCGGCACACTGCCAGAGGCCTCTGACGCCTCTCACTATTGTAGATGTGGAACATATGCTGGAGTGCATTGGATCCAATCATTATCATGTATTACTGTGAGATAAGATAAAATTACAGTTCCCCTTAAGATCTTTACCAAAACATATAGTTACAGGAGAAATAATGTTATAACTGTAACTGTAACTGTTACAGTTAATTGTAATTTTTTTTCTGCAAAAAGAAATATTATTTCAACATTAAGATCCTTTAAAAAGTTATCTTGTTCTGTCTTATTAAAAATCTTAATATTATACGATATGATGGTAAGATATCATATCAATACGCAAATTTTGCTCTTTTTTTTTTAGATGGACTGAAAAGTGGAGGCTCAGTTTTTGTGTTCTGTCAGCTTCAAGTTTTTCAATCACACTTGTGTAAGTTGCAAATTGGACCAGGACTGACTGAAAATTTGTGAAGTCACAAATCAAACCTGCAGGTTCACCTCTTATATAACGATATTATATATAACGATATTTTCAATGAACACAGAGAAACTTTCCACTGTCAGAAAATTAATATGATAAATCTCCCACAGGCTGCACATACATCACTGTGCACAGTGAGGCTCCAACATTCAACTCTAAAAACAGGAAAAATGTATTTTGAGTGGTCAAAGTGATTAAGTGATTCTGTGGGAGACGCTGGGTCGATAAATTGAAGTATAAAGATGACAAATGGCTCTTCTCTCTGTTCTCCTGCTGTCGCTAATTAAAACAGCAGAGCTGAGCAAAAGTAAACATACAGACTGCGGTGTGAAGTGGGATATGGCTGGACTCCTCAGATTAACATCTGAGCATTTGGGCAGTTTTAATGGCCACAGTTATCCACCAAAGTTTCAACCACAACTACACTTGGTCGTGTAAATCGTTCTGACTTTGACCCATGCGACAGCCAGTGAGCTTAGTGACAGACAGGGTGTTTAAGCCTCATGACTCAATAGACAGCGGTTATAACTGTGTCAGACATTCACTTCAGACATGTGGCTGTGAGTCACTGCCAAGCGTCAGTCTCCACTAAGGAAATGTGGCCTTCATAATCTGATGTTTATTACTGTGAGATCTCAGTAATTGCTTCACTTTTCCTTCCTCTTGGTTTAAAACGTACAAGAATCAGTTGCAGAGGTTTAGATGTGCATCATGGATTTAATTTGAGTGGGGCTTAATCATAAGAAAAAGTTTATGGTTTTTGCGTGTGTGTGTATGTGTGTGTGTGTGTGTGTGCATGTGGTCTCATACTTGATTAGCGAGCCTTTGCTCATGGACATCTGTTTGCTCTCGTACTCTAGCAGCAGTTCCTCAAGTGCAGCAGCATTTTCTGAAACACAAATATTCACACAAGCATTCAGATGAGCCTCAGTCCATAATGTGCTTATCAGTGATTGATGGATTATTAGACTGTAGTTTTCACAGCTTGTTCTACACTGAGGAAACTCAAACTGGCATCCAGAAATTTGGCATGGAAAACTCTGTAATATGTAAACACAAACTGGAAAAATGTATCACTGCTTTAAAAACCTAAATGGGCTGTTGTGGAAAGTCACATGCTGATTATTATACCACTAAAAACTAAAGGTTACATCAAAGTCTCTTTTCACTCTTTGCTGTGTTTGTAGTTGAAGTCAAACTAATGAGGATTAAATTTCCCTCAATCCCTCTAATTCCTCCCATTAACCATCTAGGATGAAGTTAAGCAGCTGGCTGAGTGAGTTTGCAGCAGTGCAGACGTGTCTCTGACGTACAGTGATGACTGTGTGTCCCCCTCTAAAGCCACAAGAGATGAAATGGTTTTTACCACCAGCATGTTTGTCACGACAATGTTGCTCAACGCCTACCTTTCTTTTCAGTAATGAGGCGAACCAGAACACTGATGGTGTCTTCATTCAGGTCATCAGATATGTAGGGACAACTGTTGCCTAAAGGAAGCAATAAAGAGACAGAACATTTACTTTTATTGCCAATTATTATATTTACTAATACTGTATTTTATATTTCAAGTTATTGAAACTAGATTCTAGTTATAATATACAGACATTTTTTTCAGTGCAACGAAATGCACACATATAGCATGAATATGAATGTTATAAACTGATACACATATATTCATGTGTAGCTTTATCTTAATGTTTTGATGAATACTTGTAAAATGTTGCAGATTTCACCAATTATTACCACATTTGTAATATATATTATATTATATTATATTATATTATATTATATTATATTATATTATATTATATTATATTCACCGATATTACATTTTAATGCCATAACATGCCGAT
>JAPZDV010000024.1:12006413-12027092 GCA_029814665.1 Acanthurus lineatus | reverse complement strand
GTTACACAGCTTGTTATGATTATATATATATAAAATTTATTTTTTTTAAGCTGAAGTAGCCAAAGTAATTACTGCTTAAAAACAACAGAGGTGAATTTGGTGACACAGTATGAAGAGCGGCAAAGTTCACGTCCTGTGTGAAACCAAAACTCACCATTGACTCATACTGTAAGTGAATTTTGTGTAACTAACAGACATACTTTCACCCAAATTATGATCTCTCTCTCCCCCCAAACCTAACCAAGTAGTTTAAGAGCAAAGAGCAAACCAGACTGTGACCTTTTCACAATGTCAACCACTTATCCAACATGCCAGTCACCGCTGCTCTCTGACTGAACATACAGTCCACTTCTATACTCAGTATAAGCTTGAACATATATTTCAGTGTGCAGCGCGTTCATTCTGTTGGAGCTATTTTTTATTCATAAAAATAAAGTCCACACTGTCAACAGATGGATTTGCTTTAAATCTCCATTACGTCGACTTCGCTCCCAGCTGTCACATAGAGACAGAGTGAGCGCAGTTCACACAGTGCATGTCACTGCTTGGATTTTGTGCCCCACTGCACGATGGGACTGATAAGGATGGACGCGGATGACTGAACAGCAAAGAATAGATATGCTTCCATGGCAACCCCCACCACCACCACCATCCCATAATAATACAGCCCCAATGAGGCAGCTGAGAGGACAGGGATGAGGGCACGGGGGGTCCGGAATAGCTCACTCAGCGATCATGCTCCATTCAGCTCCATTTATGTGTGTGTGTGTGTGTTTGTGGTGTGTGTGATTGTGGTGTGTGTTTGTGGTGTGATGTATCAGACCCCCAATGCCAGGTGACTGTGTGTATATCTGTGTTACAGAACAAAATGTGACTATATGGATGCATTTGTGTCTGCATGTGTTTCTGTCCTTCTTGCATAAGCAGTGTCACGCTGTTGTGGGGTCATAACAATAGCTCTGTCTCCACAGTGGCTGTTGCTATGCGAGGATAACGGCATCCATTTCACAGTGTGGCAAACTCATTCTCTTCTATTTATTCCTTCAACAAAGTGTGACCCGTTTTGTTCAGTGTTTCGGTGTCAGCCACATTCATGCAACGGTCAATCACTTTGGTGTCAGATGAGTTTCAGTTTGTTTAATTCAACTTTTTTAGATTCACAATATCAAAACTCAGCTGATGCTAACCTCTAAGTTTAAATGCAGCTGTGCTTGAGTTATCAACCACCACATTTGCCCTTTCTGTTTGTCTCCTTCAGCTTTCCTGTCACTGCACTCTCTCGAGTAAGTCGAGCTTTTCTCTTGTCTGCAGCTCTGCAGGGTCAGAATTACCTCTGCAGAGTCTGATTTTAGACCTGCCAAGCTAAGCTGGGTCTTGCTGCAATTCATCCCCATGGGTGTTCCCCCTGAATGGAGATGATGGGAAAAGTGCTGGAGTAAGAAGTTTACCCCTAACCTCAGCCCAGTCAGGATTCAGCAAAGAGACAGAGAGACAGACAGCACACTGCAACAAGGATAGTTACATAACAAGATGGGGACGAGACAAAGCGATAAAGTTTTCCCCTGCAGTATCCAAAACCTCGTGCTGCTCCCTGATCATTTTTTACCCCTAATTTTTTTTTTACCTGCAGTCTTTTACTCCTTTACATTATAGACTACCATCTTCACTAACTTTTTTTTTTGGCTTGTGCTGCGCTCTCTTGTCCTTTATCTGTCTCCCTCGCATTTGCAGACTCCTGGCTTATCACTGCAGTGCAGTGAGAGGAAAAAGGGAGCTGAGAGTGAAGGAGGTGTTAATGTGTCCTAAAATAACCCCTGCTGCAGCTGCTTGCCTCCAGTGGACGACAATACATTTGTAGCTGGTTAGCATGGACATTGTGTTCCTTTTAATTTACAAGAAAACTGAAATTGTGCTTTTCAGCTCATTGATAATGGCTGAGAGTGAATTATATTCATTGTAATTGATGCAATTTCATGATACCGTACTTTGAATTGATAAATTTAACATCTTAATTAAACTTCACTTTGCTTCACCAAACTTCGCTTCACTGACAATTTCATTACTATCAAACTGACTTAAGAACTTTTTATGCAAAGTTAGGTGTTTTAACATAGTAAATACATATATTTAACAGTGAGACATTTCTAACAAGGAAGATCCCATTGAGTTTTAAAAACCAGTAAAGCAGAACAAGAAAATGGGATAGAAGAAGAAGATGGAAGAAGAGGAAGCAGAGCAAACCTAGAGAGAAACAAGGACAGAAGACAGAGAGGGAGAGGGAGAGGGAAAGAGGAGACATAAACCATAAGGTGAGGACCTGATTGAATTATTGATCTGACTGGGAAAGGAGAGATGGATGCATAGTGTCATGTTCAGACGAGAAGGGGAGGGGATTGTTAGGGAGCCAAGAAATCCGATGAATGGAGAGTATAATGCCTGATAAAGAGAGCTGTAGGGGGATGGGGGTTCAGGGAGTTTCCCTTTCGGTGGAGGGATGTCTTGAGTTTCACAACAAAGCGCTCAAAGAGGAGAAGAGACGAAGGAAACATTGAAAACTAATGGCCGAGCTGAGTGATAGGACTGTTGATGCTATGATCTACCTGTTCTCGCAGATGCCTGAAATCACATCTTCACACAAGTTTTGTTTAAAATAAGTAGAGTTTTCATCTCAAGGAGGTTTTTGTAATTTTGTAATATTTCATTTTTAGGCTCTATATAAAAAAAGAAATAAATGACACTTATGATGAGACTTTCAGCACAAGTGTTGGCCTCTGTAAGGGCTGAGCAACAGCTAACTGCACCACAAAGCATGAAATACTAAATGAACTTTGGTTAATAGTGTCCTATCTTCTGCAGCCTTATTGTGTGCAGTCTACCTTGTTTGTAACTGTATCATTTAATCCAACTTTAAATGGTGCAAGTCTAAGTAATCCTGCAAAGTGAATTTGATGCTTTTTAATGTCATGAGTTTTTAAGTTAGCTGTCACTGACTGAAATAAAGTAGAATTTAATGTTTGCATCTGTAAAGGACGTTGCCGCTTAATTCAGCTTTTAAATCCTACTGATTGATACAGTAAGCTTTCTGAAGCAGCAGGTGTTGTGCGAACGTAAACACTTCCTTGACGTGGGACGTGATGACAGAAAGTCGGATCTGTTGAGGAGGCAGCTGTGCTCTGACCCTCCCCATGCCTGACGCTGCATATGGCTGTGAATCTGTCACACAGCTTCCCTCCGAGCACCATCAGGTGAGTGAGGGAAAAGCCAGCTTAGCCATTAAATCTTTTAATGCCTACACACTACTTGACAGAAACTGCCAGTCATGTTTGCCGTCTGTCTGCTGCAGCAGAGTGAAGCTAATACACACGGACCTTCTGGATATACTGAGCAACAGCTGTACAGTGTGATACCTGGTGAAAACAACTTGTACTTGTTTGTATGGTGCATTAGAAACCACTGAGCACTCAGACTGTCAGTGTAATAAATAATGGTTTTAATTGTAATTTTTTGGTCGTTTACTTGATGAGCAAACTGCAAGTTAAAATGGCTGTAAAGCTCAACTGGTTTTAAAATACACTCATTTGCCATCTTGCCCTGAATTTGATGAGTAGACTAAAACCAGTTTCATATCTGTCTGTTTGATATGAAGTTACATACGACAGGCTGTTAGCTTAGCTTAGCATCAGGACTGTTAGCAGGGGGAAACAGCTAGCCTGGCTCTGTGTTCAGTTTTTGTGCTAAGCTAAGCTAACCCCTCCTCTTGCTGTAGGTGCATATCTAATAAACAGATTCAAGAGTGGTGTCAATCTCCTTATCTAAGTCTCATAAAGAAAGCAAACACTTGTTTTCACAATATGTCCTAAACAAATTACTTTAAGCTATGCTCACTTTTTGTTAGAGGCAACCAATTGAACATAATAGCAGGTTTGCAATGTTTGCTGAATTGAATGAACTCTCTCTGACTCACGTTTGCACAACTGCAAATTTGTCTAAGCGTGTCATTGCAGACACACTTTATCTTTTTTTTTTATGGTCACATAATTTTTTTATGTCATGCATTTTATGTGAAAACTCACTTGGAAGACCACACTGCATTGTGAGTAATGTTCCTCAGTTTAAAAAAAGATATATATTATTTGACTCTGAGGTTTTATGTGCAAAAAAAACAACTTGAGAGCAGTAAATCCAGTGCAACAGAGAGCTACAGGAAAATGAGTGTACTTCTAACATTGTGTGCATGGCAGTAAGGTCTATACAGGAAGTATAGGAGGTAATTGCTTCATTATCACTAGGCGATAAGACAACCATGGCTGCCATCTCACAAGAACAGATTTCTAAACTTAAAGAGTACAAATGATTTCCATCTGGGTCAAAGCTGAATTTCTCTCTATGAGAAGGACAACACAACTACACACTATTACAAAGGGCAGGAATAAAGAGCACTCATGTTACTCTGAGACTCTGCAAACCACAGAAACGGGTGTGGTGACACACACTTATTTTATTGCTGGATCCCTGCTGTTGTCCATGTCCTAAACTCTCCAGATATCCATTTGCTGATACCTTTCACTCTTTCTGTTAGCACTTTCCTTATCCCTCCATATCTCCTTCTTCCTCTGCCCTCCCCTGCCTCTTTATATGCTTCCTCCTGTGTTTACCTAACTCAGTTTCTCTCTGACGTCAGTTGGGCAAGTGAGTTTATGGGAATGCTTTTTTTTCCCCTTTTCAGATAGGAAAGTTACAAAAATAACAGCGCCTGCTTAGGAAAACACAGCATGTTTGACTGGTAATGACCCCTGCAAGGTCAAAGTTCAAAGAAATGAAAAAAGCCTCCCATTAAGGCTCGCGTGTAGTCACATCACAGAGATGGTCATGGACTGTGGCTGCACACAGAGACACGGCCCTTTGGGCTCGGCTTGGCTTCGCCCTGACAACACTTGACCACATCCTGTGCATGCGAGCGCGCTAATCTGGCATTTTTATGGACGAACGTGACAACGACCTGAATATAAGTGCTAGTTTCTGTACTCACTGTCCATGCCATCTTGAATCTTTTGTTCTCTTTTCTAACTTTGTCATCTCTCATGTCATTCTTTCTCTCTTGTTCTAAACCTGTCATTTCATCTCTCTCACCTTCTTTCTGTGGTGTGGCGGTTTCTTCATCCCCTCCCTCCTTGTCAGCAGAGCAGCGGTATCCCTTCTTCTTCAGGATGTTGCAGATGAGGATTCCCAACAGTCCCATCACGCAGAAGACGGGCACCAGAGCGAACACGGCGTACTCTGCTGTCTTCTCCTCAGCGCTGCGAACCACTGTGCCATTAACTGGCCCTCCTGCACCGCTGGATGGACCTTTGCCCACTGTGCGCACCGTTCTCACATGCAAAGATGCTGATAAAAAAAAAAGAGAGAGAAGAATAAGAATAAGAGCAGGATGTTATGGCAGAAATACGGTCTCATCTTCATTAAGAATTGAATTGTGTGATGTTAAAGAGGTTTTCAGATGATGAACATGCTTACTTTTCACACAAGGACTTTGGGTGGAAGCTTCCTCTGTTGCAGTGGAGTGAAACCTGCAAATGGAGAAAGAAGGAAGAGAAAAGAGCATAATTATGGAGATGGACGGAGAGGGAAAAAAAGTGGGAGGCAATGAATCAGCGGCTTTTGCCCATGGCATATTTTACTTGGTGTTTGCTGTTGCCAGCCCACTGTGGTGAATGACATAGTGCCTGTTTGTATTTTCCTTTTTTTTTTCTTGACACAGAGCAAATGACAGGGATTCGTTTAGAACAAACAAAAGTTTACAAGGTGCATGTTCGGGCGAAGTCCTTTGAATGTCAGGCCTACAGTTTCATTCATTCATCAGTCGGTGGATTAACAAGCAGACAGGTTGGCTGGTGACACATGCAAGGCATGAGACAAGACCAGCAGTCCTTACCCAGGCAGACAGACTCCACAGATAGCATCAGAGGTCGCATTGCCAGGGGTTGCAACCTTACGGCCGAGGGTCTTACAGGAGGCGTGTGGACGGCAAAGTTCTGAGTCCAGTGCGTCTGAAAAGCTTCCAGCTGTGCACATTTGGCATCGCACTTCCTCTGCCGCACTCTGGATCTGCCCACAAGCCTGGCAAGAAAGGAAACTAAACTCAGAATGGAGGCTAAAAAAAAAGGACTGCAAAAACAAAAAAATGAATCACTCCTCTGACACACACTAGAAAACTATTTAATCCTTTTAAGCTCCGTGGTTACTAAAATTAAAATAGTTATATCCTCTTTGTACTTTCACATAAATATCTTGACTGTTATGTCAAACTATTTTTTTTACTATACAGTAAAGCTGAAAACAAGTATCCAAGTATTAAATAGTAGTTTTGTTGCATGAGTAACAGCAAGTGATCTAAACAATTTCAGAAGTAGAATTTGCAACAAAAGAAAAACATGAAACATTTGGCCAAAAATCCCTCTTTAGTTATAAAGCAATATCATATACGCATGTTTACCATCTTTGAACCCTGAGTTCAAAAGTGAACATCTTGATTCATGTTGACTGTGGTGACCCTTAACATAAGTTATTAGATTAGAAATTAATTTATGTGCAATTTGCAAATGAAAAATAAAATCTCTAATTAAGAGCTTTACTGTGTATGTAATTAGGTGTTAGGAATAAACTTTTTGTACACAGAGAATCACTAAAATTATTTATGTAAAGCAAATAAACTAGTTAATGCAAGTAAAAATGATTAGAGCTCAACTGGAGATTGCTGTGACTTTTACGGTTATTTGATGAGAGAAGTCTTGAGACCTGAGTGGTAATTAACATTTGTATGTATTCATTTGCCCTCACTGTTCTTTATTTCTTTAAACTCTAAAAAGAAAAAACTACGAAATTTAAGAGCAAAGCACCCAAATGAAAGAAGTGCATTTTAGGAAGCAGGAAGCGAGGATAACTAAGGAAACCTGGGTGAAGGTTTGAAGTGTCAAAGGGTACAAAATGTAAGTACAAATGAATTACTGATATTCTAACAGTTGAAATACAGCACACTAAAAATAGATTTAATTTGTTATAATTGACTTTATTTCAGTTTATGGTCTCACCTTGGAAGGCTCCTGGCCCGCAGGGCATTGCAGACACACACACCCTTCCCCCCACCGACACTGCACTGCTGCAGTCCCACCACAGCCAAGCACCTGAAAGACATGCACACGCACGCACACGTGCACACTCATGAGTCAGTGCAGTAAAAGTGAGTGCACACACTTATTTAATTATGATGTAAATGCAATCCGGTGTGAACACAAACACACAAATTTACCGTGAGGAGGACAAGAGCTGAGCAGCAAAGGTGGTTCCTCATCTTCTTCAATGTATTCTTCTATGTACATATGATCTAAAGGAGAGAAGCCACAGAAACAGGTCAGGAAAAGGTCGATTTACACTTTAAAACATGGTTCACAAATTTGTAAAAGAGCATAATAAAAATCAACCCTGTCACCTCAGTCGACACAACTTTACCCTTTTTGCAAACACATTTTCAGCACAAGGGAAGTTTTTCTACACAGATTGGACATTTAACAACATGGCATATCAGAACAGGATTGATGACATTATGAGCCAAACCTTTTCATTCTGTCTCTCTCTCTCTATCACACACACACACACAAAGTCATACACGCTCACATGGCATAAAAACACCTGACTCATTTTTGTGACTTATCTGGAGCGCAGTGACCCATGTGACACCAGGGTAAGGAGCAGTTGTGAATGCCGTAAATAACATTTAAAGTGAATCAGCTTCTTTTTATGACAGAAATGAATGAACCAGGGCTTTCCTGTGGCTATTTTTGTGGCACAAGGTACTTAAATACACATTTAAAGCACTTATTCATGTTGCAACATATTCATTTGCAGCACATGCTGACTCCCTTGACGGATGACATAACCCCACCCTTTCATTCATCCTACCCTGACATTTAGAAAGGTTGGAAGAAGTCTTTTATTGAATTAATGTTATCAAACTAAGTGACATTGTGAGGAAATTATTATCATATCCTGCTATACTATATTGCATTTTAAATTATTTAAGTGAATCTTTGAGTCTGCACTCAGGGTTCGTGTGTGCCACAGGCTGCTGTATTTTGTTTGTTTAGCAATTTACAGTCGGAAAAATATTTGACAACAGTTTATTTTAAAAAGTATTGCTCCCTACGGTGCACACACACATACATATTTATGAGCACTCAGAACAAATGGTTGACAAGGTATTTATGACTGCCCTTATTCATGCTTCTATATACTGTAATCTCTGCACATCGTGTCCATTTCCCTTTGGATTTGAGTTTTTCTTGCCTAATTAAATAAACTGGAAAAAATGTTATAAGGCTGTTGATTGATATTTTGCCACATAGAGTGAAGAGGATTTTCTCCTAACACGCCATTAAGGTCCAATCCCTTTTACATTAAGGTCCAATCCCTTTTACAGCAAATATGTTGAAATGTCAATGAATGAGACGAATCCCCGATAGCTGTTCTGACTTTAAAAACGTCCAGATTTATTTGACTCTCTCGACCGTACATGTGAGAGCAGGTCTGAGGTATGATCTATCAGTTGCACCCAGAAATAATTTAGAGAGAAAGAAATTTGCTGTGACAGCTCAAGAGCATATTTTTTCTTTCTACTCTGCACTTTTGTCCCCAGAGGAGAAAATACAACTGGCTGGTCAGCCCCTAACAGGACTATAAAACAGCCACCAACCAGAGTGAAAACATGAGAGGCATTTGAAACATGCCAAAAAGAAAAAGAAAGAAAAAAAAGAGAGGAGAAAGAATAGAGTGCAGATGACAAGGAGAGGGACAGAAGAAAAGATGGGAGGTTGAAGGAATGCGGCTCAGTCCAAAAGTAGAAATAGAGGGGCAGAAAGAGAGATGGAGGGAGATGGTGTAAAAAGGATAAAACACAGGAGTAAATTAATAACATGGCAGAGAGATAGAGGACAAAGACAGGGCTGCAAACTCACCCCAGACTTGCAGGTGATTGACACAGTTGCCGTGGCAACTCAGCGAGGATGCTGTGTACGCTGCTACAAATGCTGAGTCAGGATCAAACTCAAATGTGCCCTAACTTTCTATCAAAAGTCGCAAGAGTCAGACTTGATGCTTCTTGGATAAGAAGCTCGAAAAAGACTACTGGACTTTTCACAAATGGAAAATTAAAATTAAAAATCTGAAATTCTATAAAGATTTAAGTGTTGGATAAAGTTTACACTAAGATTTAACTCAAGATGTTAGAAAAATTCAGTCAGTCAGTCTGTGTGGCTGAATGGAGAGTTAAGTGTACCTGCCTGTGTCTTATACTGTCACACTGACCACAGACACACCCCTGACGTCCTTAGTACATGCCCCTTCGATCACAACTGTGTGTTTTTTATGTGTGTGTGTGTGAGAGAGAGAGAAAGGGAGAAAAAGAGAGAGAGAGAGAGAGAGAGAGAGAGGGTTGAAGCCACTTAAATGCACCATCTTCACCTTTGACCACGCAGCAAAACATGATGTCTTAAACATTAGTTAGGAAGCAAATCAACACTTCTTCTCTACTCAAACCCATTAATTCTCTTTCTATGTGTGGTCAGCATACACACGCACACACACACATGCACACAAACACACAAGCATGGATACACATGCATCATATCCATAATGCAGTGGTAGAATGTACTTGTACTCAAGTACAGTAATTAAGGACAAGTTTGAGGTAATCTCCATTTAATGCATCTTTATATTTCTACGTACAAATACTGTATTTTAACTCTTCTAGCTTTAGTTAGAAATTAGTTAGAGATTAGTTTTCTAAGTTAGATTAGTTAGTCAGACAGTATTAGTTACTAGTTACTTTCACATTACAAAATTTCATACCCTTCCTTCCAGTGAAAACTCCTGTACTCTACTGTACTTCCAAATTCATTGATGAATTTAAATTTAAATGTTTCTTTTAAATTTAAAGGCTTAACTGTTTCTAATTCACCTGCATAAACTATCCAAAGCCTTTTGGAATAACTATATTTTTTTGTCACAAAGCTGAAAACAAGGTTTATTTCTGAGCCCATGAGAAATTGACCTTAGTTTAGCAGGAACATCTACAGTATTAAAGAGCGACATTCAATACTTAAAGTATTTATATACTTTTACTTATGTAAAGCTTTGAATCTAAGACTTTTACATGTGATGGAGTATTTTCACAGTGTGATATTGACACCTTTACTTTTTAGGATCTGAGTACTTGTTTTATAGTGTATATGTGCAATAAGTGTGATGTGCCTTAATAAAGGATTAAACACTTTATCGGTGCATTTTTTATAACCTTTCATGAAAGTGACACACATACACACATGCACATACACAAACTCTGTGTACACAAACATCTGGAATTCCGTTACATCCAGCCAATACCAAGCTGTGCCTTATACAAACAAGAAAATAAAAAATGTAACGAGTTTATGATTTTGGTCCGGCAAGGCAATCATGCCAATGACAGGCTGCTGCAGCATAATTTCAGGGGAGGAGAAAAAGATAAAGCGTGGACAGAAAAACCACAAGTCTGAAAAAACAACACAGGGCTACAGGGCAAGGGACGATAGAGCAGTGGAGGAAGGAGGAAGAGAGGGAAGGAGGGATGGAAAGAGAGGAAAGTGGCAGGGAGTGAGATTGCTAAAGTTTCATTCTGATAGCGAGACATATATAGAAGCATTTGTTAAAATGCCATACAGACCAGAGCAAGAAGCTAATTACAAGTCACACATGCGCACATACATATACACTTAACACACATGCAAATATGCACCCTCACATGCACACATGGCTGAAAAAAAAATCGAATCAATAAAACGACAATGATAGAGAGAGCAAAAACAAAAATGGGACCTGCAATTAAGTAGCCTCCCTCTTTTTTTGGAAAGTGTCAAGTAACAAATTGGACTGCGATCGAGGGGTTGAGGAATGCTCGGTTTTCCACAGAGAACCTCAATTGACCTCCAGAAGTGCAGCCACTGAAACGACTGTACTTAAACTCCAACCGAGCAAGGTGAAACTGATTTATCGTGCCATGAATGCATGTGATCTTAAATCCTCATTATACAGCACCACAAAGGTGGGGTTAAGGAACAAACATACAGGAGGTCAGCGTGAGTTGGAACGAGACTCCCAGGAAGGAAGAGATTGTTGGAAAGATCATGGATGTACAATTATTGGAACACCAATTCCATGACAGGTTCGACCAACAGTTTCATGTGCCATTAAATTGTCCTCAACAGCGACACATGCAGTTAAATGTACTTTAAAATACAAAATGCATGTGAAAGCATTTTTTAAAACGGATGTTCGAAGCGTGCCATCTCCCTGACCACTGCCCTCAGAAGTCCACCATTCACAGCCAGGCAATCCAAGCCAGCCCTGCCTGCGTGTGATGCGTCTGAATTCAAATCCAGATTGTCTGAGCTTTTTTTCCCCCCACAAAGCCACTACAAAACTGACCGCCACACGTGAAACTTCCACTGGACCTCTGAGCACATGACCACTTGTGTCCAAGCGTGGCCTTTTTCCGGCTCCCAGCTCCCGTCATTCCCATCCTTCAGTGTGTATCCATACAAGCTCCGCTCAGACCTACAGCAGTGCAGATCTTTCTAGCATCTTCTATAAGAATACTTACATAGTTTATGTTAGATAAGAAAACTGTTAACCACTCTCATGTCTGTTTAAATCTGAAGCTGGAGCAAACAGCTAGTTAGCTTTGCTAAAACAAGAAATAGTAGGCGACAGCTAGATTCAGTCCAGATGTAACAAAAATGACCAAAAACCTCAGCCTTCAAGGACATGATGTTACTAAGTTAGCTTTACATGTGCTTTTGGGTTGATTTTATTACCTCTTGACGGCGTTAAGTCAGCTGTATCCAGTCTGTGTGCTAAACTAAGATAAGACAGCTGTCACTCCACATTGACATAAGACTGGTTTTTTTATTTAACTCTTGGCAAGTGAGTAAAACACTGGGTTCCAGGATGTTAAACTATTGTTTTAAGAAACTTAGGCTCATTACTCATCAGCCTCTTACTGACTGCATTCACCAAAGCTTATAAATATACAACAGGAACTCTTATTTTACTATTTTTCATCATCCCCTTCTCTGGAAATGCCTGCTACAAAATATGGTTGACTTTCTTTAGATAGCAAACCTCTGATGATAGTCTGAGTCAGACTTTTTCTTATTCAAGGCAAAAGTCACAAAACTAAACCCAAAAAATCCTTTGTTTGAGGTTGAATTCATCTTTCTGATGAGGTTATATTTTAAATCTGGTTCTGCATATGTTTTATGTTTTCTTCTTTCTTCATTCATAGCCTGAATGTTAAACATAGATGCATTACACAATGAAAAAAAACCCCTGAACACTCAGAAACTTTACATAATCCCTGTTAAAACATTGAAGTTCTTTGTCTCTTGCTGTAACTTTTGTGTTTCACGTCCCTGAACTTGTACTTAACTTCCATGTTCTCCTTCCAGCCTCTCTAGACTTGCATCTTCTGCTATTGAACTGTCAATCCTGTAATTGCATTTTGTTGTTTGCTGCACGTTTTCTTTTTCATAACCCAGCTTTTTCTCACGCCTGTGTCGGCGAAGCGCTTTGAATCGGAGGCTGCAGTCAGATGGATGTGTAGAAAAGGAAGAAAGAAAGAGAAACAAACAAATGCCAGAAACAGATGGAAACAAGAGGACAAGAAAAGCGGAGGAAGAGTAGGATGTAACGGGAAATTAACACCTCTCAGAATATCCCAGCCTACGTAGCAAAGAAGCCAAAACAAACCAACACCCGCCGTGCCCTCGTCATTTTATGTGAATGGAAGAAAACAACACAACAGGATGAAAATTTAAAAACACCTCAAAGGAAACATAGAAGAGCATGACATTTCCTAAAGCGTAAAACAGTAATTAGCCCAAACCCTCTGTGCTGTTGTTTGACACATTCAAATAACAAGTTGCAACCAGATGACCAGTCATATTCTGTTTTGTTCAGAGAGGCTAAAAATAGCCATAATAAACCAGCAATGGCAGAGTCATGACAAAAACATGGACATCTTTCTGTTCTGTGGTGGTTTTTGAGGGGGGAGGACTCAATTTGCAGTTAATGTGTTTGAGAGCTTTTTCTGGCACCTTGATGTCATGCCGCAGCCGAGCTGAGAAATCCTACTGGATGAAGCTGTGAAGGAAGGAAGGAACCACAAAAGAGGAAGCACAAGAATGAGTGGAACTCCTCGCCTTCCAGCCTGAGGTGCCCAAGCAACGGGAGAGACGATGGGTTAAAGCACGTTTTTGGCTTCCAAACAATGAACTGTGTTTTGGTCAAGTACACAGGATTCTGGTCAGACACGAGACTCTACAATGCTCTTATTTTTTGATGCCAAAATGTATTTTAGTGTCAAGTCCGCAGACATAAAAAATGGCCAGTCATGCTTACAGATCCACCCATCGTATAATATTATAATAAATAGTGGACCGAGCCGCCGTGACGTCACCTATTGGTTTGTGGACTACCAGTTTGGAGCTTTGAATTTGGCAATTTGGCCCTCAACATTTTGGTTTTTTTTGTGCCAGAATTGCCAGAAGTAACCATATTTGGACAAGTGGGCAGAGCTGGGGAGGATCCACATTGCTGCGCCTTTGTCCTGAATTGATCTGACTGAGAATGCCAAGAAAGCAACTTGTCAATCACAAGCAGGCCACACCCTGAAGATTACCCTTCATTATCATCTATTCAACTCTAAACTAGTCATTGAGACAAGTAACTCATTAGGAAGCTGTTTACTGAGGCAATGAATCAAGAGAGAAGCACGGTCAGTCCTCATATGCCCTCATGCATTTAGGCATGTTTTTGAAACCAGTGGAGTCAGCAGTCGTTGGTTAATAAAAAAAAATGCGGTGCACTTTTTTGCACATTTGCTTCACTTCTTAGAGCCAGAAGCCCCATCTGCTTATAACGCTATCTATGGATTCAACAAATTTAACTTGGAAGAATTATGGCTACACTTCTGCAAACAAATTCTGATGGTTACATAGCAAATGATGAGCCATCTACTGAGTCAACAGCTCTATTGATTGGTTATGACTTCAGCTCATTGGTTGCATTAAAGCCTATAATTGAGACGTCTGGTCTGCTCTCTGTCTAGGCAGACCAAGATGGTTTCATTATATCATAGGTAAAAACCTAGAAAAACTATCTGGCCTAGTGCACATTCAAACTCTTTGGTTCTTTGGTTTAGTCAGATAAACTGCAGAAATTTTAAATAAATAAATAAGTAAATAAATACATAAATACACATCATGTTTCTAGTCCTCCAGCACCTAAAGAAGCCTATTCCAGGTAAGTAGATTTAGTTTATGCAAAAAATGTCTGATTGTTTGTCACAATTAAACATTTCATAGCAAAAGAATGAAGAACAAACTGGTCAGAGAAAAGTAGATAACAGATGCAATAAAATCCTTAGACTTACAAATGAAAAATCTTCTTAAAATAACATTGTAATGCATTTGACAATTAATTCAATGCATTTTACATTCATCAGTTAGAGGACAGACTAAGTTAATGAATAAATGGTTCCCAACTGGTGGTTTGTGGCTGGAAATTTTTGATTTTATTTAATTTTGAACTTCAGTCTCCATGTGAGGTAAGTAGGGCGATCTCTACCAGAGGCAAACAAAAAACAACCTAATCAAATGTACATGTGACACACCAAATATGAAATCTGGTTTACTTTTAATTAGAGAACCTGGCTTGAAATAGTTTTTCCTCACTTGATCCTTAAAGCAAATCAAAAATTTAATTGCCATGTCGTTGTTATTACATTACAAGCCCTGACATCAGGCCATGCTGTAAAATAACAGGGCTTTGGTCCTCTAAATATGCCTGAATTAGCTCTAATTGCAGCTGAAGCCTTTTAATGTTATTGGGATTTAAGCAATTGCTCTTTTTGTTCCAATCCAAAACTTAATTTTACTGGGGCTTTCAGGCAAATTTTTAATTTATTTGGAAAGACAAAGCTTCACGACCTCAAAGAAATGTGGGCCCTGAGGAAACTTCTCTAATGAGAGTCACAACAGGGAAGTTCAGGAAATCAACTCAGATTTATTACATGAACAAAGAGTATACGCATGTTTATATCTTGTGGTTTCTTCAGTCTGTCCACTGGGCTCAACACAGGGAGTGACAAACATGACATCTGAGGCTGTAGGTGGATGTTGGGGCTTATAAAATTCTATGTTTAGCAGCAGCAGTATTTGCTAACATAACAGTGAAGCAACACAGCAGGTGTTATGCAGTGCAGGGACGGTTTTGGTCTCTCAGTGAGTTTTGTGATTCATAAGGTCCCCTAAAAAACCGAATGCTTGGAAAACCCATCAAAGCACATGATTTTAGCCCTGTTGTTCATCTGTTTCCTTGACCAAAATGCATTTTCAGGAAGTAGATGGCAGTGTGGTCCAACAAGGTTTGTTGAGGGGTCAATGAGAAGTTAAATATCACTACCTTACTGAAGTAAGTTATATTGAGTTTAGTTGCAGGAATTGTTCGTTTTCATGCTCTGCTTTTTCAACGGCATTGTTACCAAAGCTTTAGTACAACTTAAACACACTTTTGACCACGTTAAGCCCGACCACTGACCAGGTCAGTTTTATTTCCCCACCTAGTTGTCCAAAAAGCCACAAAAAGGTATTCGCTGTCGACCCACTGTGTCCTAGAGATGTTTGACTGGTATGAATAATGATGGCGGTTTACATAATAACTGCATTTTTCTAACCGACTGAGGTTAAATAAATCTTCAGATTTCTGTCATTTGCGCTCTTGGTGCAGCGATGCATCATCAGAGATGGACAGACTGAGTGCAAAGGATTAGGCAGTTTGAAAAATCTTCCTTTGTCTTGAGCTCATAACAGCCTTCAACCATCTATTTGATTATCTTACAGATATATTATTACCAGGCTTGAAATGGGGTTGTTTTTCATAGTTCCTGGAGTGATCCAACCACATTTTGGAGATACAGAATATTCACATTACAGTAACATCTCCAGATTTTTTAATGTAGTCCATCATGCTGAGATATATCCCTGGGTTATCCGCGATCCATGTTTGCACAGAATATGTCTCATGTTGCATACTGGTAGAGGTAAAACCCTACGGTGCTTTGAGAAAACGGTGGATGAAACTCTTGGGCCTTTCAAAGGCACTTCAAAAGACCTGGATTTCCCCCCTCGTCATGATGTAGAAAGGCCTGACGAAAGTCAACCACCAAGTTCTCACGCCGATAATGGCCACCTGTTAAACCCACTTGGTCACGTATCTTGTCCACCCTTGGGGAACACCTTGTTGTAATCCACATGGGAATTACCTTACTGCCCATGGAGTGAAATACAGTAGAAAAGAACTGAGCGGGCAAAAAAAGGTTTAAGGTAATTACACTCCATTATCTATCAGACATTTCGTGGACCGAGAGATAATGTGCATGTGTTTTACAAAGACGTGATCGGGACAACCATACCCTCTGTTTGACTTCATGGAGGTGCCCATTATCGGCAAATGAAAGGCTGATTTGTGCCAATGCTTTCTGCGTTAGTGCTGAGACAATGTCTCATTATGGGAAGCTTTGTCTGATTGCTGGCAGGTGTCGACTCTTCTCTCACCGGCCGTCATTCCTCTCCGTCCTCGGGTTGACGCGATGCAAGTCATCATGTTTTCCAGTGGAACCGTACACCTGCAGAAACTGAACGGGCCTCTCTTGTGTCTCTGCCGCACACTGTCAGACATCACCAGGTTGTTAGAGAGAGGCTGAACTGACCGAAGAGAGTGGAGAGAGGGAGAGCGAGGGGAGACAAGAGAGACAGACGCATTGAGTTGTTCAGCTTGTTTACAGCTCTGTGATACCGTCACAGTAACCACCAGAGCAACTGGAGATCCCACAACACAGCAGGACGATGGTACACACCGTCCTTGTTTCCAACGCCCACCATGAATATATATGCATTCAAAAGAAACTCTGCTGATACAACAGAAAAGTCTCCTTTTGTTCATTAGAAACAGATGCCACACCTTGTGGTAAGTCATAAAATTACTAATCCAGAGTCAGTCTACACTGAAATTGCTTTCCAACCACTGCGTCCATCCTTCTACCTTCTAAGAGGCATGAAAGCTTGAATTTCATTCACCAGGGTTTCATTTTGGTCATTTAGTCCTATTTTGCACCAGATATTGTGTTGAATTGAAATTTTTACATTTGTTAAGACTATTTGGGTTTTTAATTATTTTAATTTCAATTTCTGCCTTGTTACAAACCAGCTCAAAGAGCACTAACTCTAAAAAAATGGTGTTTTTCACAAGGAGAACACTTAACTATTATTTCAACCGACCAGAAGCCAACCACAAACCAATTCTGGCTACAAAACAATCCTTAAAGGATCCAAGGACTGCTTGATTTTTTTTCTTTTTTGTTTGTGTTATTTTCAGGGCTTTAGGTAACAAAGTAGAACAAGGTGCAATCTGAGTTGCAAAATATGTGTGAGAGTGTTTTTGTCTGGTATTTTCCCTTACATCACCAGCATCATTAGCAGTGGATGCAAATCAACTCCTTATGTACCAACACCTTAAACAATAATTCACAACCCGTGCGCATGGAAAAGCCAGCACACACCATAATACAACAATTCCCATTTTCACACAAACAAGATTTCCAACGTGTTATCTCTATTTGTCAAACACATACAGGGGATTTAAGTAATTACTGTTTTAGTCCGGGAGAAAAAAATCTGCTGTAGTATTTCACAAGCTACGCACAGGTTTAGAAAACATGGTTTTTGTTTCCACTCTGTTTAAATAGATTCTCGTACAACTGCTCTTCATTTTTTTAATGAAAGGGTAAGTAATGACTGGAGCTGTATGATGTAAAGCGTTATTTTAGCTTTGCAGAGAGAAACTTAGCAGAACTGTGTCTTCACTTAAAAGTTTTCTTGCTAAAAGTTAAATAAGGGGATAGTATATAGCTTTGTCTGGCATAAAAACAGGTTGTAGGCAAACAAGTAGTCCTGCTCTATACAAAGGTAACAAAACCCTAATTTCCTCATTAATTATTATGTTAGATGTCATTTGTTTAATCACTAACCCTGACTGTCCTCACCATGAGACCTGATACAGTGGTGTAAGAACAGTAGGTGCAACCAGTGAACTGCACGGGATCCAGAGGCTTTCAGGGGCCCATTAAAGACGGTGATTAATGCTGTGTGTGTGAATCACTGTGTGCTTGTGTCTGAGGCGAGAGGAAGGGCCGAAGCGAATAGCTTATAACTTAAAATCCAAAATACTGAACTCAAAAAATCTTATAAAATATTAAAATGAAAGTGACAAAATTATTGAACCAACAACCACTAAAGAGCATTACTAATTTTTGGCTGTTTTTAATTTAATAAAACACAATTACACTATCAAAATACTATCAGGTGCTCAGTTACACCAACTAGTGTAATGATGGCACTCTGGTAACAGTTAAAAGATTTAAGGATTAATAAAAAACAAAAGCTTACAGCTCGAGTTCCTTCCTGTAGCCTCCCTTCCTTCATTGATTTCATTATTAGGCCCCTTCATCACTTTATGCTTCCTAGCTTATTTAATTTAACAATTAATCAGTAGTTGAGATTTGATTGACTATCCAGTTTAACTTAGTTAACAGGGATCTGGACACCATGGCTAACTAAAGCGAACAGGACCTGCATGTCAATGCATTCTGTGAAGGTAGCACTGAAAACACAGTCTCGAATGCCACTGATTTAGCCACTCACTCCATAAACAATAGGAATGAAGTAATAATAATCATTCGAGACAGTGCATGGGACTGATCCCTCTTTCTTATTATAGCTGCAATGCTCAACCTTCAATGGACAGCTGGGTCACTGGGTGCAAAGACAGACACTTCCTCTTTGGATAAGAGGAGGCCAGAGTGAGTGAAGGTTAGGAATCCTAACCAGACCTCTGGGAATGTTAAACATGTTAAACAACTCCATATGTCCACTAAATGTACTTGTAGTGTATCCGTTTGCACATACGTGAATCCTTTCTATGTGAATCCTTACTTTCTATAGATGAGGATTAAAAAAAGACAGATAGAAATAATATCAACAAGATAAGCAAAAGCTGTGATTTTGCAACCCTGTTGTTGCCATGCAAACCCAACCACAGACATGCACTCGCACATCCACATATATTTATGGATCTAAATATGTTGTGTTTTGAGTTGTATTCAATAACTCTATAAAAGTGCTGCTGCAGAGGAGAGGTTCAATTTCCTGCTATGTACGCTACATCGTCATTACTCAGCGGTTGTTTTGAAACGGGGCATGTCTGTAGCACTCCTCGCATGAGGGATTGAGTTGATCCACTCCAACGTATGACACACACAACACACACACACACACATGCACACAGAGTCACTCACTTGTGCCTCGTCACAAAGAGATCGACCCGGACATGCTGGTGTGTGATTTGCTCTGGCAACTACAAGCCGGCGATTGGTTACTGGCGCGTTCAGCTAGCAGATTGTGGTCACCATGCAGACTTGTCTTTCCACCCCCATAGCGGGCCTTTGGGGTAACAAACGTCTGCAGTCTCTCTTTCCTCTTTTATCAAGCTTATTTTTGAGACTGTGTCATTAAACAGCACACAGTAGGGAGTGACAGGGCAGATGGAGGAGACAGAGGAGGGAAAGGTCATGAACTTGGGTCAAGAAGGGCGAGAATTCGGCTGTCTGGTTTTGTATTTCCGGACCGAACCAAATTTTACAAAACGTGACTGAGCAGCCGTTCCAGGTGCAAACCACACTACAAATTCAGCATGTGGGTTTGGTGTAGGGTTGGAATTTTTTGGGGTAAAAGTTGGAATACCACTTAATGAAAATATTAAATTAAAAGTAAAATCTCCGCACTCATGAATTACTTAAAACTACATTATTCTTATGTAGTCATAGTATTAAAGGTAAAAAGTACTTTCTGACTTCTTTTTAGTGCTTCATGTTCTGTTTGGCAGTCTAATCAAAAAACAAAAGGCCCGCATCATATTTTATTAACTGATTGTATGTTTCTATCTAAATCTTAGTCTTTAAAATAACTTTTGATTATAGTTGTCAAACAAATCAAAAAAGAGTAAAAGTTTTTTTTTTCTTTCTATGTATGGAAGTGGGGCTTTTCTAATGTGGGGATTGACTGCTTTTATTTGTCATTTATGAAAATAAATTGAGTGTTTTTGGGTTTTGGTTTAATATTTGAAGCGAGAAAATAAACTAAAGGTATTACCTGATCGCATAAATCAACAAATAATACATGGAAATGATCAAAATTGAAAATAGTTGTTAGCTGCAGCGATACAATGAAGTAAAGGTACGAGCATGTAAGTAAATGCACTTATTTATTTTCCACCACTGTGGTGAATATTGTATTGTATATTAATCCTAATAGTATAATACATCAAATTTGAAGTGTTCTTTTGTCTCAGAACAGGAGAAATTCATCAAATACACTACATGCGTAGTTTTTATTGTTAACACAGTTTTTTCTCACAAAAAAACACTATTCGAAGGAAAAGAATTGCCAGGGATGATATATGACAGCATGACATGCA
>JAPZDV010000024.1:11982808-11998616 GCA_029814665.1 Acanthurus lineatus | reverse complement strand
TAACAAGTTATCAAAGTTGTTGCCTATTAATTGTCAGCCGAGCGACTAAATGACTGCTAGTTTCAGCTCTAGGTAAAAGTTAGCATCTAAGGTATATTTTAATTAGTATTTTAGTTATGAAGGTCTCATTGATAAAACTAACCCTGGTTTCAAAAACCAGATAAGCCTTTGCTCCAGTTTTGAGAAACCATAATAGGCCATCTGCAAACTGTGGCATGCAAACCCCTTATTCTAGCATCTGGTATGTGTTCAGGTTATACTGTTTAATAAATGTGATAAAAAAGTAGGACTCTTTTGTCAATTTGAAAAGACCCACACCTTACAAATTGAAGAAAGAACAGGCACAAAACCGACACCAGTGAACTGATTTAATTACAAAGAGAAACCCACAGTGACAAAAACAAGAACAGCTACATACAGGAAGAAACTCTGATGGATTGTAACCATGAAAAGTGCAAGATGTCAACCAGAGCCAGAGATAAACAGAGTTTTGACCGGGAGGCAGCGTGAAACCTGCCGGGTTGTTTTCTTTCCTTTAGATGTTCGTAACAAGGCAAATGTATGTTTGAGAGCTAACATGGCTACCAGAGACATCAAAAACTCTATCTGTCAGCAACAGAGGCTATCTTGACTTCCTTTGGAAAGATCTATGACAGTTTTATAATTTAAACATCACTGACAGCGCATGCCAGAGAGGAGGGGGGAGAAAAAAAATACAAACAAAAACAAACCTTACACAAATATATAAAAATATGCCATTAGATTCATATCAACAATTGAGGATCGTGGGTGCACTATTTACAAAAAAAAGGCAATATATACCGATATTTACAACAATAAAGACTTCTTTCACATACGGGCATGAGGAGGTTACTTACAAGTTGCTGAGTGTTACAGTGAGGATAAGATGAGTTTGGTGTGGTGGTGAAAAAATTAAGTGTAAGTGTAAATCTTCTGTTATTTTAACTGGCACATAACATATCTCATTTTCGTAATCCTTTAATTTTACTTCATATGTAAGATGTGTTGTTCACGTGTGTGTGTGTGTGTATGTGTAAAATTAAAAACATCATTACCCTACAAAACCAAAAATCCAACTGCTGAAACATGACTTTTATGTCTTTTATACTTCTTTAACAACCAGGGTAACAAAGTATCCAAAGTATGATTTTAAGGCAAATATTTTTCAGATTTTTGATGAAATGTTAGAATTTTTTTTAATTTGCTTAATTTAAAGTAACTGTCTGTATGGTAGCAGTTTCAAAAAATCACTTAAGCCATCAAATAAAATTGTTTTTAGCAATTGTGTTTTACCCAGACAACCCAGAGCTTGAAAATGCTGTAAAAATTCAGTGTTCACAATAACTCAGTTCTGCAGGGAGCTCTCCATCCCTCTGTAACCAGCACAGACAAACAGCATTTTCATGGGTAACCTGGCAGCTATGGCACTGATAACACAAATATTAATTCTGTTGTTTATCAGAACATTAAAAAAACATTTGATGCTAATTAAACATTAGAGCATGTTGAATCATTAATTTTGCATTTTGAGAAATATTTTAATTCACTTTTTTGCTTAGAGTTGAGAAAATTTATGCCACTTTAATGGCTGCCTTAAATATAAAGCTACAGATTAGCTTAGCTTACTCCAGCACAAAGAATGGAAAAGGGAAGCAGCTAGCTCAACTCAATAATTATTTATCATGTGCTAACGTACTTAAAAACACGCAGTGGCTTCCTGGGTATTATTACACTTGTTCTTAGTATTGAATAAACAAACAAGATATAACATGCTTATTAGTGAGTCTTAGAGCATTTTGGCAGATATTTTTGTACCTTTGGAAAGTGTCAGGCCAGCTGTTTCCCTCAGTTTTCAAGCTACGCTAACTGGTTATAGTTTGATCTTTGTTGCACAGACATCAGTGGCATTAATCTTCCAACCTCAGTCACCACAAGTCTGTTTTTAGAAATGTAAAACTGGTCCATTTGCTTAAGTTTTCAACTTTTTCGGCCATATTGATAGCAGGCTACCACAAGCTAAGTGGAATTTTAACTTAACTGTTGACAAAAAAAAATCACACACAAGCTCCTTTTTTTTATATTTTTAGCTAAATAACAGAGCACTTGTGGAGGATACACATGCAAACAGGCCTTTACACTTAGAAAGGCAAAGAGCTCACTGGCTAATCAGCAGCTATCACAACAGTTAACAAATCCTCTTAACTGTTAGCCACTCTAACAGTGGGAGAGTTAAGCTAATGTGGATGCGTGGGGGAAATGGGGAATCTGAGGTGAAGTGCCCAGATGGCTGGCAAAGTGCAATGAGGTTTTCTAGGCTTGGAGGGATCAAAAACAATCACTGCTTAACCCCAAAGCCTGAGGCTAAAGTGTGTGTGCAAGGACAACTCGAAGTCACCCTTCACTTCTCCAGACATCTGCTGCAGGACGAGGGACAGCTGACTTTTCACTGTGTGTACGTGTGTGTGTTTAATGGCATTACTTTTAGCCCTCTAAAGGCACGTGCAGGTGCTCAGCATTTGTCCCTCTGACCTACTCCGTATCCTGTGCTCTTCTTGTTTCACTAGCAAACCAAATGCATGTTGTTTTCTAACGATCAAAACTGAAATCAGTGTTTTTTTTTCATTGTGGGTGTAATAATACATCTTAGCTCTGTATTCATGTAACAAAAATGCCACATTACAAACCGCTGTGCTACAAAAAAATGGAAAATTAAGCTACTATTTAATCTTAGCATTTGGCACCCAAGCAGGCAAAAGAGTGTTTGTCTCTGAAACAATGTCGAGAAAATATTTGACAACTGGATCAGGTTGCGAATCAGTTCTTTTGCCCACAAACAGCCAATTCAAGTGTAAAACTAAAAATATTTCCAATGCATCTCCTTTCTGGATTTGTGTATGCATCATTACATTACTTGTGTGTGTGTTGAATCCACATCTATGTCCATGCCCATTTATCCATTTCCGTTAATCAAGCCAGGACCTCCTTGTTCTTCAACTCAAAAAAGAAAAAGTGAAAGCTACATCTTCTATAAATTAAGTGCTGTAAAAGAAGGCGCTAAAAATCAAAACCATAAATACTGTACATAACTACTGTTATCTGCTACCACAGCCTAGCATCATCTTTAGAGAGTCTGCAACATCAGCTCCTGATTTCCACTCAACAAAGTGAAATTTTTAATGGCAAAAGAAATCAGATCCCTTAGTGTCAAAACTCTGACACATAACAAGGCTTTGGCTTAGTCATGTTAAGGAGGAATGTCTCCAATGCACATTTTTTCCACTCAACTCCAGTCCTGGGCATCATCTGCATGCATCATCCTACACTGGCAGCAAAAATTGATAAGAAAATCAGATGTGATGTGATTACGTGGGGAGATGTCTTCAGATTTAGTGGATGAAGGCTGTGCATTAATGTGTGACTGTGTGTGTATGTGTGTGTTTATAGTCTTGTTATACACCCATGCCACATATTGCACTTTAGTGATGCTCTTGTTCATTCTCCTCCTACAGGTAAAAATATGGTTTTAGCCATCTCACATCTATAAGCAATGACCATGGAATAAAATATCTGATCTCAGACCTGCCATTCAAGGATTTTGTCCACACCTATAGACATGGACTGAACCTCTCTGCTAAGTTTGAAGTGTAGCTGAAGACATCTGCATAAATCCAGAGTATCCATCAAACTATAGCCCGTCGTGGTATTTTTTACTTAGTTATCATTTGAAGAACTTATGTATCTTTAAATGACATTTGCCTCTGAAAATCAGAAGACATTTTGTCTGCAGTTCAGTCTCAGATGAAGCGATGATGGTCTGAAGGGTTGGTGTCTAAGTCCATAAAACACAGAGTAAATGTCAAGGGACAAGTTCATGCGTCACCTATGTCTAAGTTCACTGAAATGATCTGTTTCAACCTTCTGTGCAATGAAATTCTGCAGAGTCCAAGTCCTCTTCCGTCCTTTTTCTTCTTCACCTGTATTCAGTCCAGACACCCATCCATCCGACAAAGTTTCATTTTTCCCTTCTGTCTCTTTCAGCACACGTGTGAATTTAAAGACACTTTTCTAGACAACACTCGCAGATGCCAAGAAACGAAAATATACGCGCATGGACGCCACCCAGTGAGGAACAACGCACACAATCAGAAACACAAGAAAACTGGTTTTGAAGTGATCATATTCATTAAAAGGTCCAGGAGGGATTTGACAGCCATATTATGCACATAGAGACTGGAGGACTGAGCAGACGACCAAAACAACAACACCAAAAAGTGAGGAGTCTGGTGGGGGAGAAGGACAAGAGCTTGTGCGCTGTTCTCAGCTAAAGGGAGGTCGGGGAAGGTTGTTCAAATCGGGGTCGACTGTCTCAGACCCTCCAAAGCAAAAGATGGTTGGTACTGTCATCCCGGCCGACTGTTTCACTGCTACTGGTCAGTCTGAAGTCCTCGTAGCCATCGCCGCCAGAAATTATTAGGTGGTTAGTTTTTGGAGGGATGTGAGCCGACGCTCTGCGACGAGCAGAGTCACGCCTTTGGAGGTTCCCGTCAACTGTGCTGCTGCTCTGGGATTGGCTGCCTAGAAAACAGAGAGGAGGGATTTAAAGTCAAGAGAACAAGAGGCGAAACTGGTTCAGATCAGTGCATGGAGATGAACAATAACTACCTGTGGAGTCAGTTGCAGATGGGAAGTTCATGTCAAATCCTTCTGGTAGTTCGATCGATGTCAGAAACCGAACGTGACCCGTGTGTCCGTGAGCTGAACCCATCGGTGCCAGAGGAGATTTCAGTGTCCCAGCTCCGGTTCCTGAGCTCACTGCTGGGATTGTCAGTGTGAGGACCACTCCTGCAAAAGAACGTGAACTTCTAATGTGTTGTTTTTCTGACCCAATCAGTGAGGGTCAATGTAAAATTTCAAAATGCTACCATTTCAAAAATTTTCTTTAATTGCCAGACATGGACATTGCAAAGTGCTCTTCTGCTACTAACCCTGTTTAACTTCTCTGTACCTCCTAAATTTTTATTAAATTACAAATTTAAGCACAGATTTTTTTCTCCACATCCAGAAGTTGCATACTTAAAAGTGTGTTTTTACCTGCACTGGTGCCGATCCATAACAAATCCTTACAGGCCAGCAGTGCTGTGATTCTCAGACAGGCAGCTTTGTGCTGTCTGATGATCGCATCTGCACCTGAGTGCAGACACAGTGAAGAGAGAAAAGGCAACAATGGTGAAGAGTTAAGTGGGGAGTTAGTTATTTTAATAGTTTAATTTAATTAATTAGAATCAAAGAAAGAAAAATAAATTAGTTTTTGCTCATGAGCTGTTGTCCAGAGTAAAGTGTGTCAAGATGTGATTACCTGCAAGCATCTTATGCACAGCAGGTGCCACATCCACCTCTGTCAGGCTCTCCCAGCTCGAAGCGTGATACAGTCTGACCAGCGCACTGCCCTGTAACGCCAACCACACACCCTGACCGTACGCCACCATGCAGGTCACACACCGACTGCTGTCTGTGCCCACCTGGAACCAGTGCTGAGAACAGAGAGAAGTTTCATATTTAATGGTCCGTCTGCCTTTTAATTTATTACCCTGTAGACACATCCATCCATCCATTCATCCCCCTACCTCTTGTACCAGTGTAGTTGTGTTGATGATAAGGACTCTGTTCTGTGAACCACACCATAGCTTTCCTCCCACAGGAACCATTTTGGTGACAGGGCTACTGGGTGTGCCCAGAACTAACGTCTGGGATGACTGCGGGTCCCAGAAACTTCCTGCAGATTGAGATCAAGGGGAATTAAAAAGAGAAAACACTAAAAATGGCTGTACTAATGCATGGCTGTAAAGTAGGAGCACTTTGAGCAAAATATTGCAAAGAAACAAAAGCTTTGTATGTTTCAGCTAAAACTGAAAGGAAATCAGAGAGAGCAAATCTGCCCTATTTCGCCCAACCCACACTCCCATTTACCTGCTTCTCTCTGATAGACAATCACTTCTCCATTGGCCGAAGACACAAAGACTTTGTTGTCCAAATACCTGCAGAAAGCAAAACAAAGGAACAATATCAATTACAGTACTGTTGTTTGTTTTAAATGGAAAAGCAGTGGCCATGAAGGCAACTTACAGTATGCAGAGGATGGAAGCTGAGTGTTGCATCTTCATGCTGTTTTTACGGTTTCGGATGTTGTCAGAGGACTGGTACACGTGAATGCTGACAGAAACAAAAGCAACATTAAGTGATGAAACTGGTTCACCAACAAGCAGGGAAGTTACAGGAAAATAATTTGTTGTTATGCCACCCGCTCAAACAGTTCCTTAAAGTCTCATAACTCCACTTTTGTCAATGTTTAACCTGGGAAGGTTTATGGTGAGTGTCTTCCTCTGTGTGTGTGTGTGTGTATCTGTGTGTGTTTGTGTATTACACACCATCCATCCTCGGTGCCCAGCCACACTGAACTCTGGTAGGCCTCCGGGTCGATGCTAAGCAGGTCCTCCAGGCTTGCCCTGGTGAAAGAGCCACGGGAGGAGCGGCGCATGGCGCGGCCATCCATGGGGCTCTCTGCATGGGGACGACTTCCTCCGCCAAGCCCCAACATCCCCGGAGCACCGTAGGAGCTTGCCACTGGGAACTCCTGCTCCTCCTCGCTGCTCGTGGTCTCTGTAGCCATGTCCTTAGAGCCTGGACCTTCATCATCTTACAGAGGCAGAAGAAGAGAGTATAAATACATGATGTGTACAAGTATGTGTGTGACTGGAGTGTGTTGGAGTGTTTTACTCACTGCCGTAGCTGGATGAAATGGTGGAGTGACTGGCCTGACTCTGTAGAGTGGAGGAGGGGCTTGGTGAGTCCTCATCATCTGTGTCATCACTGTCAAAAGGAACAAGCTCTGCTCCTGGTCCTGGAGACAATCAACACATCAGTTGATTAGTTTACATGTGTATAATTAAAAATTGCAACATAAGCAAGTAGGATACAAGTCACGGAACTTAAAAGCCGATAATTATATTAACTTCTTACTTTTTTTTCATCCTACAGTTTGAAACACTGTTAGTTTTAAGGTGAGAACACTTGCCACATGTAATGTACAAACTTTTATGACCAACCTGTAGGCTGCTCCGTCAGCTCCAGAGATGAATGGGAGATGGATATATGAAGCTGCTGCTGCTGGGTGTGACTGGGTGCACCAGATGCAGTGGCAAGGGTGGGCTCTGACCCCCGCTCCCTAGGACAGGAGGAGTAATTAGTTGATGAGTTTTTAATGTATCTACATGAGCCTGAGTAATGACTTACAGCTACACCTTAACATTTACTTCATATGTGTGCTTATGTAAGTGTGTGCACTGACCTTCCCTTAAGTCCAGGTACTGCTGCAATACATATAATCCTTGCAGAGCAAACGGCGATACAGGCCTCCACTGTGGGCTCATCCTTGATGTTTAATAGACACACCTGAAGAGGAAAACCACCATCACATGAATCAGTGTTTGCAAAACTTTTCCTAAGCACGTGGAAACAAGTGATCACCTCTTTGGTTTATTGTCCCTTTGAGTGCTAATTTTATCACTCACCAAAATATGATACTGTTACAGTATTTTCTCACCTGTCCCACGTATCCATCACTGTTACACACCCACACCTCACAGCCGCTGTCAGGACAGCTGTGGCTTGGAGAGGCACACGAAAACTGGAGACAGACAACAACATGAGTGGAGATGACTTCATCTGTTCACACAGCTTCATCACAGGTCTGAACTCAGGACATACAAATGACTGACATACAGTATGGAAACACTTCAAGATTTACTTAAAAAGAAAGAGCGAGTCCAAATTTTTGACTGTCACTGTTTATGATAACTTTTATTGTCAACCTAAAAGTATAGACACAGACTATACAGAAGATATTGCTCTCACCTGCATTCCACTACGTGTCTTCATTATAGGAATGGCCTTCAGAAACTCTGGGTCCCACTGGTCCTTATTCATTGCTGCACAGAATGACACATTGATAATTAAAACTTCAATAAGGAAACTGCTGGTGTAATGAGTAATAATCAAAGTTTGAATTTAAATTAACTAATTTTATCTTGGGAAGCTACAAGAAAAAGACTTGTAGTTCTTGCTGAACAAGCTGTATTTTACTTAATAATGTCATGTCTTATTGGAGTTTCCCACTGACCAAGCTTCTTCTTGGCTTCTTCAAAGGCCTGTTCAAAGTTGGAACGAGTGTCAGGGGACGTGAACTCAAAGACAAAGCTGCTCTCTGCAGAGGCTGTGGTGAACTCCAGCTTAGTGGGCAGAAAGGTCATGCTGAAGGCCAGAGACTGTTTCTCTGACAGCTCCCTGTGCACCGACGCCATCAGATCCTTTATCACCTCGTCGAGGGACTGAGAGAGATGAAAACAACGAGAGAAAGACTGTTAGATGTTTTACTGCATCATAAAACAGAGAACAACTAGACAGATCAGAGCTCAAAAAATATAACTGATCATTTTGTCATCATGTTTTGATTACGTAGGGAGACAGAGTCTGGATTAGAGATGAAATTTAAGATGAAAAACAAGTGAATTTACGGTATGATGTGGGTGCTGTTGTGTGTTTGTTGGTTCACAGTACCTGGTGTGGGAAGCTGAGGGTCTCAGACAGTTTGCTGATCTGACCCAGAGTGCTGAGATCCTCGTCTAATCGACTTATCATCTTCTGGATGCTCTCCTTGTTTGTCGCCTGAGTGGAGCCTGACGCAGACATTTTCAATTAAAGAGCTGAATGGCATCATTTTAAAATCTGAACATCTTACAGAGTCTAACAGATTCATGAGACTCATTCTACTCTCGAGTCAGATGAGGAGAAAGTCTGACCAAAGATGGAGCCTTACTTTTCACTACCTCCACCTCCTCCAGTGGAAGCTTCCACAAGAACTTATATTTGCTGGAAGTGTCGATCACACTCGCAGCAGAGTATCTAAGAGCACAGCAGAGAAAGAAGAGAGGCGAAAGGAAGGTAGGATGGATACAAAGAGGTAAAGGGTAAGAAAATCCCTTACGACAATTACTTTAAAGAATTTAGACTGTATTGCTGTTGTTTACCACTAGGGGTCAGTGTGGTTTAGACACTTTATTTCTGTAGTGTATATATGTATGTGTGTTTATTTCTTACAGGCTCATGGAGCTGCGTCTTAATGAGCCAGACTTCCTCTTGAGAGTGGTGCAGATGATCAGATCACTGAAGAGGAAGAGGGAACGGTCCTTCTTCCCACCCACCGTTTTCTATAGAAAGAGGAAGGAGAGAGGAAGAGTTCAACAAATCTGAACTTGAACTATAACTCATTCATATAAAAAATTAAAGGTTCAAAACAGTATAATATACAAGCTTGATTCTGATTTTCTTCAGTCATCTCTGTTTGTTTTCCTTATTTTCAAACACATGAAACCAATTCAAAAACAAAAAAAGTACTTCTTACCGCCTCCATGACCATTTCCTGTCTCAAGAACTTCCTCTGGGGGTTCAGAATCTAACACACACACACAAACACGAACCAAAAGGTTATCATTATTTTGTTCTCTAAAAAATAACTGAGAACTGCTGATATCTTACTCTTTAATCAAATAGCAAAAGCCATAAGTGCAGGGAAACAGCACCCAAACCAGCCAAGAGAATCAGCCTTAGAAAACTCTGACATTAAGTTTCTACTGTTATTTTTGTTTTATGATCAAAAAATGTCAGTGAAAGAAATTGTAAGTTGCTTCTCTGGAGCTGAAAGTTTGGATAATCATCTGACATTCACAGGTTGGCTGCAAAAACAGTAATAACTATCTCACATGTTCAACTCCCTCTATGTGTGCTTCGATCTCCTGGATGACCCTGGCCTCCCTCTCTGCCTCCTCAGCAGAGCGTCGGCCCTTATTGATCCTCTCGGCCAATCGCTTGATGTCCCTCTGAGCATCCAGTAAGTATTGGTGGTCCGGGTGGTCCTCTGAGGTGTGCTTGAGCAGGTCCTATAAACAAACAACAGCAACAAATAAATATTCATCTTCTTTTATGTGAGATTCTTGCCACTAGGTATCTTGCAGCATAGAGAGAGCAGTAAAGTGGCGTTATTTTTGAGATGGTTCACCTTAACCAGCAGTTCATATCGAGGAATCCTTTGAACCGGTTTGATCATCAGATCCCCCAGACCCTGTTTCTCCTTGTTCTCACGCATGTTTTGCTGTTGGAGCAGAAGACAGAGACAGAGCTTGAATAAAAGAAAGGTGGTGAAAAAAAACTGGGTTTGTTTTGTAGCCTGAAGCAACAAAACAAACTCTTTATTAGGGTCACTGTTGCATTTCATGTCTCCACCACAAGATGGCAAAGTGGTCCCATTGCAAAGCCTGGTCTGGCATGAAGCTGTCTGTGGTTGAAAGCTGAGAACAGGACATGGACATGACAGGTTCTTGTGGCGGCTGATTACATTTTTGATTCTGAGCTCTGTGTTTGTGCAGCCAACTTGTGCTGTTTTTCCCATACATTTATTTCTGGTGGCACACCGCATTATCAGAGTGCATGGCAGTGGTTTACCAAACGTAACTGGACATACTGCTGGAATATCTCGGGGTTCTGAAGTCAAATTATCTGGTTGAATTGATTTACAGAGAGGGTTTGTAGAACATTTCACGGACAATAATTTGTCTTTATTTGCTGCTCTAGATAAAAACTATATTCACTGCAAAAGGAAATAAATTTCAGTAGTGTCTGGTGATGTTAAACCATTTCAAATCCTCCTTAGCAGAGGAAGAAAAAATGGTCCTCACATCCAGTTTAATACCATCTGACTGAAGATGAGGGTATTCCAAGACAACAAAACTTTTAAGTCTGTCCTCATCAGCTCTCTGCCCTTAAAATCAAAACATTTCCCCTGATTTTAATGACAGGCAGATTGCTTGTATATAGTACTTTTCAAAAACAAGTTACAAAGTGCTTTGCAATGACATAATAACAATAAAAAGTACAAAATAAACCAAAAATATAGGAAGCCTTTAATCAGTAATAAAACAAGTGAGTTAGAAATACTGAAACACTGCAAAACAAGTTCAGTGAAATGGTAAAAATTTAAATATTACTAAAAACAGAGGAATGACCAGTTCAAGTTAAAACAATTATGAAGAAGTGCATTTTAAGCAAGATTTTTATGAAGAAACAGAGCCTGTCTGATCCTCTCAGTCCACGGTCATGGTAACCTGACTCCAAGTGTTTCCGCCTTTTAGCTGTGACCTCAGAGTTACTAACAGACCTCCAGAGGATCTCAGGCTGCTTTCAGGCTCCTCCAGAGTTGGTAATTCAGTGATATAACTGTATGACTGTAGTGCAAGAACAATCGAGTGTCTCTCTTTCAAACACAAAGACTCATGGGGACACTAACTTGGACAAGTACAAACACTCCCACACACACTCATTAACATATACACTAAACTATCATTGACAAATACAAAGCACAATTCAGCCTGAGCATCACCAAGACATAAAGTTGGCAGAAGAAATCGGTGTGTGTAACAGGCACTTAAAGCTGGTTAAAAAGCCTTTCTGTCTTTTAAAATGACTCTACAGTTTCTTTTTTACTTTTCCAAACAAAAACATAAGAGCAGCCCAGCTCAGTTCAAACAGACACCCTGTGACTTCTGTCCAACACTCACCTCCAGAAACTTGTGAAACGCCGGCTTGGCCTCCTTGGCGATCCTCACAGCGTCTTTGGCATTGAGAAAGTTGTCAATGTACGCCGAATACATATTAGCTAGCGTCTCTTTGGAGAACTGAAGAAAAACAGAAGACAACAATTAACATGTGATGTGATAACAGCTTGCTTAAAATGTATCTAATGGAGTAAATGTTTGCTTAAATGAAACCCAGAGATAAATTGATAGTTTTGTGTTGCTGTAGTTTGAACCACTACTGTGTTATAAAGTAAAGTAATTATTGTTTGAAAAGAGTCGGCCTCAAGTTTGAGCAAAAGCAGAGGTGCTGGTGTGCTGGTAAGTATTGTACTGCAATTACAGCTGTAACTACTGATTTGTTGATTGATAAAAAAATAATGAGGAAACATTTTAAAGTCTGGTTGTTTCAGGTATTTTTCAAGCAAAGTTGTTGGTACAGACTCACTGAATGTTTTTTTTAAATGGATCTGGTTCTTTTCTCTGTTAGAAATCATTTTAAATATAAAATTTTTGAATTTTGGACTGTTGAGCAAACAAAGTGGATCAAGTGAACCAAAAACTGAAATCACACATAACTATACTGTGAGATCAAACTTATTGAACTTATTAAAAACAACATACTCAAACAATGTATGAGCATTTCTCAGGTAGATTGTTGCATAACATGAGCCAGTCAGGAAACAAACAAGCAGAGAAAACTCTTGCTACATTGCTATTTTGGTTCACTTTAAACTTACTACATGTGCCCAACAGTTAACATTTAGCACCTGTTAATAACAACTGAAGAGAGCTGCAATCAGAGAGATGTACAAAGAAATCCTGGTCTCCGTGGTTTGCATAAGAAGAGAATATTTCTGTTCTTTCACTCCCTCAAACCTGCACATTAACAAGCACCCTGACCTGCTGTCTTTCCCAAATAGAGTGAAGGGGACATAAAGAGACTTAGAGACTAAAAAAAAATTCAAAATACAGGAAGAAGTGACATGAACAAGGAGTGTTATAAGACATAAGGCGCAAGTTGACGTCAGAGAGTAACCTGCTTTCTATCCTGTCATGGAATAACCTAACCTTCTTTTTAATCATCCATCTCTCAGTGTCCTCTCTTACCTCGATTCTCTTAAGTCTTTAAGGACAGAGACATCACATCTGAGGACACTGTGAGGATAAATCACAGCAGAGGACAGAAACGGCACAGAGAGGAGGAATATACTTTATCACTTCCTCATATAAAAGGTGAAACTTATCATTGTTCTCCAGCGGCTCTATTTTAGATTTTTCTTGAAATATATTATTGTTTGACCGGCAGCAGAAGCTGTTTAATCTTCAGGAAAGTGATGATAATGTGGCAGCTAGAGAGCAACCTCAACAACAAATAAGCTTTCTGCACTAATTAATGTTTCATGTTTGTATTTCAGGATGCAACATTTCCAGGTGTTTACATACCTTCTACATTGCCTGCCTTCAAACTATTATCTGTTAAATATACTGCTAAATTATGCCATTTTTAGTTTTTAGAACATGAAAAACAAATTTTGATATAATTTTTGGCCTCTTATGTTATTATATCAATGGTTTTAACCCCAACCACCAGTTTTTATAGAAGGTTTTGCAATAAGTTCTAGCATTTTATGGGTAAATAAAACGTATCCTAAACCTACTATGACTTTTTTACATTGTGAGAAAAGATTAAGTTATTGGAGGCAAAATCTGATATGTTGTATCTCCTAATTATACAAGGAAGACTTAAATCCAAATAATTTTAACTCTAGTCTAAACACACATGTATTAGTTTTAACTTGAAGAATGTAAAGTCTGATTTGGTGTATCAAAACATGCACATTAAAAACAAAACAAAACAAAACAAAAACATAAAACATATCTTATGCTGTATGCTAAAAGAAAAGACACATTTCTGTTTGTACTGTGGGATAAATATCAATCTTGAAACCATCTATTCCAACAAACTGCAGAAAGAATGACCAGGATTAGGACCTCTCTGCCTTTTCGTTTAACAGCACATACAGAATTAGCGTCCTGAAATGGCTACGTTTCGTTTTACTTTAGCTTACGAAATAAAGCGGTAATCAGAGAATCTATTTCCCGCACAACACGCAGCAACAGCACTGTAAATCCCCTGCATCCACCGCTGCCTTAAACGGGAAAAGCGTGAACAAAACATCTGCCCCGTGTGAGGCTCGAACTCACGACCTTCAGATTATGAGACTGACGCGCTGCCTACTGCGCCAACGAGGCCTTGCTGCACAGAAGCTGCTGTAGCTTTAAGACCAGACACGAAGTGCGAGGGAGGGGGGAGTACAGCGGAGCATGCGAGGGGAAAGGAGCGGGGGAGGGAGGCTCAGACCGAGCAGCCGACAAACTGTTTCTGCTTTAACTACACAGAGAAAGACCCTTCAAATCTCATGTACTTTCTCTGTTAAGGAAAACACACACATAGCAACAAATAAAACAGTTTATACATATAAAGGTGGATCAGTGAATTCATCGTCAGGGGAATGAAGTGCTGTAAAATGAGGTAATTTAATACTTTTCGTCCCACAGTTTTTTCTCAACCGGCCTTATCAGCCTGTGATTCATTTAGCGGTTTCCTGCATTTCCCACACTGTGCCTGTGTGACAGTTTGTGTCTCTGCTGAAACTGTTTCATTCATGCTGTGAGCTGCTGTGCGAGACAACAAGAGCATTAACATAGAAAGAAAGCGAGGGGGTTTTTTCCACCCTGAATAAAAAAAACAAAGCCTTTATCCACACTGCATTCTGAGTCTTACGAAACAAAAAAGAACTTTTGCTTTATCAGTGATGAATTTCCCACCTAATGTTTGCTTAAAGTTTGCGTAAAACAGTCTGGAGAAGAAGTCCTTCAGTCCTCAAAGTCTGGACCATGCATGTTTTTTGAGGACTGTTTTTCAGGACCTACGCTGAGACTCACCCTGGGGTCATGGGAAATTTTAAAGGGGTTTGACAAGAGGTCACCGGCAAAACAAAATATTAAACTAGTGTTGCCAACTTTGGACCATTCCTTAATAAAACAGCTTCCTTTCAGTCTGCCCTGCTGTCAGTAACACTTTTTAAAAGACTTTATTCTTTCAAGCTGTGTTCCACAGTAAAATTAATTTTACATAATGTCCTTAACAGATCAGACAGGTCAAATTTGTAATTCACTTTTTCATGATAAAATTGTAACAGCATTTGAATGAATTATTAATCCAAAAAGACTTAATTGCCTGGACTTCTATTATTATCAAAAGCAGAAGAGGACAGATGTGACTTATCCTCATCTTTACTCACTGATTGGATAAGGATGTGTCCAATGATCTGTCTATCGTGCCACTGGCCGACACAGCTGGCGACCTGCTCCAGGAAGTGCTCGTGGTGCTCCAGGATCTCTGGGATCTGATAAAACATCTCATCCACCAGCAGAGGGTCCACTATGGAGCCGCTGTCTGGCTGTTTGAGAGGACGCATGTAGCCCTGAGGAGAGAGAAGGAACAAGTTAACTACTGACCAGACCGTTTAAAAACGTGTGTCGCTGTCGGGGACAGATTTGTTTGACTGTTTTCTACCTTTAAAAAAAACTTTGAGAACTGAATAAAAGTAATTAAGTGTAATAATCTTTTGTGATATTCAATGAAATATATGACTGAACAAACCACAGTAGTGTAAATGAATTAATATTTCTCTTGTAATGTGACAACAAACATCTGCAGTGACTTTGAGAGGTTTGAGAAAATAGTTTATTTGATACTGTTGCTAAATCCAGAGGGGCAATGCACTTCCTACTGATTACGTTACAGACACCAACCTGAGGCACTGAGGGAAAATGCAATATTTCTTTTTTTTTTAGCACCAAAAGTTGAGCCATATTTTTTATATATATACATAAATTTAATACATTTAAAGTTTGTCTGCTGCATATAATTTCATGCTTTTCTATTGTTCTTTTCTATTATCCTCCTTATAATTACACTTCTTTTTCCTCTGAGGGTAACCCCATATACAGTCAAAATAGCTTTGTAGTGCAGACTCAGACACATGTGCATACACAGACCCCCCTCCATACACACACACACACACACTGCTATCCAT
>JAPZDV010000024.1:11931094-11955618 GCA_029814665.1 Acanthurus lineatus | reverse complement strand
TATACAAGTGTTTTATGCAATAAAAGCCAAAAATAAATCAAAGGTATTGTTAAATAGGACCCTATACATACAAACAGTTAATAAGATGGATTTAGACTCATACCTCATTACTGTTATCTTAGTCATACTGGATAGTTTAATGTTAATCTTGCAAATAGTTTGAGACTCAAAGACTTTATGTTTGATTAAGTGTCCAACAGAATCAATGTAAAGTGTGACTTTTGTGTTTTTTCTACAATTGTAAATAAAGTCACAACATAGAGAATATTGTGATTTTCTGATGGAGTATGTTTTTCACAATAAAAAATAAAAAGAGTATTATTTTTAGAAATACAACCTTCTCTAAGCTGTAATTTAACACAGAATGTAATTGCTGTTATACAGTGTAGCTTGTCACCATGTTATTTCTTGGACAATGCAGTAAAAAAAATCATATTTTTGCTTCAATTATAACTGTTATGTAACAATTAAATTTGTAGCTGATCATACAAGATAATTAAATAACATCCAACAATCTGATGACTGAAAAGGATGATGAAAACACAACTTTTAATTTGATCATAACCTAACTAATTAAGTAACTGTTATAAGTACAGTAATTGAACAGTGTGATGTTAACATTCAATACAACAGGTTTGATTTACAGGCCATTCAAGAGACATGTTATTCAATTGGTAAATTGTTCATTCCCGCAGCTAAAAATGTAAAATGCTTTATTTACACTAAATTCTAACAAAATGGGAATATAAAAAACAAACAGCACTCACTGCTCTTCAGCATTTTATGTCTCAACAAATCCTGGCTTTGTTGTGGCTGCTGATGCACTATGTGTGAATGCGTTTGTGGTTGAGTGAAATATTCCTTTATTCAAGAGGTGTTTATATTTAGGCCTGCCATGCTTTGCCAGGCACACACACAGGAACATACTGTATGTATACACACACACACACACTGAGCCTAGAGAGTCTTTTATGGCTGAAGGGCTGTTCGCTCTGTCAATAAGATCCAGATGTGAGCTCGGTGGGAGAGCGGATAAAAATAGAGCGAGAGAGGTGGGGGAGACAGAAAGAGAAAGATGGAGATGGGGTCAGAGAGAAAGCACAAGAGACAGACAGAGAAACAATGATCTCAGAGAGTAAAGGTAAAAACAGAGGAGAGCAGACAGACTGATGGAGCGAACAGAAAGGTGGGGAAGACATGTAAACCCGGATTGTTTTATTGTGCCGACATTTTTCTTTCCTTCCTCCTCTGCTTTGAAACAGAAACACCAGCTCCTCTGATGTCATTACATTCCTGGGGCAAAATACACACACACCCTGCCACAGACGACAAAGAATACACATATGGTCGGCCATCATCTTCCTCCTCGAACTCCTCCAAAACATCATCCATAACTTCACCATTCTCTATCCTAACTTCAGTGTTCGCTGCTCCAAAAAGTTCTCTGATCTTTGAAGCAGCGGAGCTCTCACTGTCTTTTCTGTCTTTTTTCTCTGACAAACACATTAAGGCAAATTCAGGACGAGGGTGTGTACGTGTGTGTGCGTGTGCACGATGGTCAAAAATGCCTCCCCCAAACCCACTTCCTGCCCTGCCCTCTCAATGAAGACAATTATGGTTCCTGCAAGAAGGATAACACAGAAGAAATAGCTCCTTAAAAGGCAGGATACATGTTGTTTTCACCTCTGCACACATTTTTCAAATTAAAAGCCAATACCGCATGTTTTTTAAATATAAAGAAAAGGTTTCTGCTGTCTGTATGAAGGAGTGCAGAGCTTTGGCCATTTATAATCTTAACAGCAGCTTCCTTAATTAGAAAGTGGATAGTGACATGATGGCTGCCACATTTATCACAGATCTGTTTTTCCTTCTGAACACAATTCAACTGCAGCAGCTTTTTATTTCACATAAACCTGCATGGGTGACTTTAATTTACATTATCAGACAGATACATTAGCACCAGCAGAGCTGATCCATGTCTGAAGATGTCAACTGTCTTCAAAAGATAAATGTTTGAAACTATAAACATAAGACGTATTGAGCTATACTCTTTTGGAAAAAGGTAGGAAAGCAACAACAGCTGTTTCCACAATTGGAAAAACGACTGAGCCAATCAGAGATTTGCAGGCCAGTTTAAGAATGAGGAGGTCATCTTCCCACAAGGAGCCCAAAAAAAAGCAGTAGAAATAATGCCAAAAACTGGATAAAGCTTGGATAAAGCTCTTAAATCTGCATATTTCTATGATTGACATGACAAATGTTACATAAAATACTCCTGACAACCTCCGTCACAGCCTCCGTACCAAGTGAAAAAAACACGGGCAACATGAGGACACACTTGCATGCTTTTTCCCAGTTTGTAAATGCCAACAAGCGTAGCATAGATGTTCTTTTATACTTGTATATTTTCTAAAATCAATGTTTAAACCGGCCTCCTAACAGGCGATGGCTCAACCAATCAGCTTGCAGGTACACAAAAAAAGAGTGTTGAGATTGTTGATAAGGGCATGTCGGTTACTTTGCAATTAACTTTCACCCAAAACACTTGGTTGCATGTCTTTCTTATAGAAGCATATTTCCAGCTTCAGCACAATGTCAGACGTTAAACAGGAATAATCACGGTGAAAGGCCTCATCAAAATGTAAAGACACAATCAAATAATGAAAAAATATCGTATCAATGAAGAAAATTAGATTTATAATGAAAATATAATGGAAAACAACATGTCATTCTGTGTTACTAAACAGTTAATCAGAGGCAGAACCAAGCCAAGTGCAAATAACTGATTAGCTCTGAGACAAAAATCACCTGCTGGCTACAAGGGATGCACTGGTTTAACACATCAAGGTCATAGTTTGAGCTATTTTTAGGCTTCTTCCTATCATGAGTGTTTTGTTTGCACAACCTTCATTCACAATCTTGTAACTTTTCAGTGAGACTTGTATCTGCTCTGAAATGATAAACGTCCACAGGATGATACAACAGACATGTGACTGAGATGACAAAATAGAGGTGCTACAAAATGACAAGAATGCTTCAAAAGTGTCAAAGGTGTCAGAACCACTGGTATTTGGTTATTGAAGCATTGGATTCAGACCCCCAAATCTTTCCGCAGGCATGTGTTTAGGGTCCCCAGACGGCAGGCGTCCTGCTGTTTTTATTATACTGGAGAGCAGTTACCAAGATTGAGCTCTGGTATGATTATTTTCAGGAAATTATGCGCCCCAGCACACTGTGTCAAACTTAAATCACTTCTCTCCTCCTTTCACAATAACATTTCAGAACCACACAATTGAAATGCCAACTAGCGAATAAAATGTTTGAAGGGGGAAAAAGTCGAGGCCTGGTTGAAAATAAGAAGCCCATTGAGGAGTGAAGAAGGACTACATTGTTTAAGGAAAGACAGACCCGATTACCCACAACCCCCTGGCTGTCACTATGTGATGGGAGCTTTCTGTGAGCTGTTCAAACATACCGTCAGGGGCACATAGACGCAGAGACACATAACTCCAAACTCCAGATAAACGGCAGCCATCATCATTAACCATCATCACTGCCATCATGATTACCACTGTTGTGTTTGGCTAAATGTCCACACTGCCAGTTAACTGTGAGCGAGACAGCCAAGGGACAGCAGGTCAATACACACACACACATTTATACACACAGAAAAAGTTCATAATTTAGTGGGGTTGCTAGCAAAGCTTGGCAAAACAAATAATGGAAAAAGTTTGCTAGTTTCAGTTTGGGCATTTATACTCCCACAAAGATCTGTTACAAAAGCAATGAGTGAGGCTGGCATCACTGGGAATCTTTTGCTGGTTCTGGTTCAAGTATTTCAAATTAATGGCAGCATTTGTGCCAAAATAAGTGCCCGACACACACGGGAGATGTATCTACAACTTCATCACTGCCAACTCAAACCGTTAACCCTGCAGGATCAATTCCTTTCAGATCCAAAGCCAGATGGGATGTAAGTGCATCCAAAGTGTTTTATAATTACTCTTGTAATCAGCCAAGGTGATGAATCTTTGTCTGTCCATGACCACCCGTCACAGGCTGCATATGTCTGAGTTGTATCTAGTCAAATGAAAGTGATGTTTCATTCACAGATTGTTTGTGTTTTTAAAAAGGCTCCAGAGCTAACAGTCCACAAGCAAAATTGGAGGAAAGTCAGATAAAAACATTTTGTGTAGCAGATCCTGCCAAAAATTCACAATTAAGGGAGTTTTTTATCTAAGCCTTTTTTTCTTTGCATGTTTGCAGAGAATTAAATAAAAAAATCTCATGTCTTCTTATTAAATTTATGGCTACAAACAGCAGCTTGTTAGTATAGCTTGTTAGCATAGCTAGGGCTAGCATAACTCTGCCCACAGGTAACTAAAACCACCGGCAGAACCAATTAAACTGACTTACTGATACCTCAGTTTATTCATCCATTTCTAACTTGTTTTCTCCACAACAAACACTTACATCTTTTGACCCTTTAAAGGAGCAACTCTCAGCCTGGAAACAAATGTCTTATCGAATGTAACCTTAAAAACTACAACCTAATGCAAAATACACTCTTTTTATCAACCATATTTGCAAAAACCTTGACCTTATGATTATCAATTTACTCTCAGTTGCGTTTTAAACATCTAAATGGGAAACACTCACAGATACACTCTCTTGTCTTTACCATATGCAAACAATTCACAACGATAGCAGAGAAATACCAGAAACTGATATGTGCGACAATGAGACTTAGGAGAGTTTTGATAGCTTCTTATCACTTAAAACAAATTTTCCCAGCCAGACTGAAACTAACAGCTTAGTTCACACACAAGCTGATTAAACAGTGAAACATAAACTTGCTTCCCTTTTTTTTTCTTAATTTTTTTCTGCAATGTTTGCTTTAAATCCTGAAATACAGTTTGAAATAATCCAAGAGAGAATGATCACAGACAGCATCCGACCTTTATGGCTTTTGACCTGAAGGGTCAAAGGCCAAAAAGGTTGGGAGCCGCTGCCTTTATCAGACATGGAGGCTTGTAGTTTGGTGTTTGTATGAGCTTGTTAAGAAACCAGATATGGCCTCAGATGCTTAGATCTCTATCTGCTACCAAGGCACAGCACAGACAGGAGAGGCGAAGATGGGAAAGTGAAGGTAAGAGCCAGACAATATTATTTGGCATCAAAGTTGTTGAAACCCAGATGCATACACACACACACAGACACACACACATAGTACCCTCATGAATCTGCCTAATTTTGCCCCTTCTCTCTCACACACACAAGTCCACATCGTCTCGGTTGAGGTGAGGTCAACATACTTTAAGTCTGACTCACAGTTTTGTGAAAACTCATCTCGGGACAAAATGTTTTACTTAAGTACAAAGGTTGGCAGCTACCAGTGAGACTCACGGCTCACCTGGGAGGGGGCAGGGAAAGGAAACGGGTCACACTTCTGGACTTCTTGGAATTTGAAAACAATGACTAGAAAAGACTGGAAATAGTCCCGAGTGTTGATTGCTGATTGGCATAATACATAATGATAACTGAGGGAAATGTTGGGCTCAGTCATTACAAGCTCAGATTTAATTAGTGTCAAACAAACACTGACTGTTTTAATGCAGAGGACCTATAAAGAGGTTAATAATTATGAGTACTATCCACAAATGGTCCATAATTGCTAAAATGTTTAATGTCAACATGATCTTTTTTAATCTTTTTTTTAATCTTTTTAAAAATGTGTTGTATTTTGGACACCATGAGCTGGCTACTTTTGATATATTTGTTAAATTCTCGTTATTTGAGCATATGCTGATCTCAGTGCTGTTAGCAGTCTGCTAACGAAACTCCTTAATACTATCTCCAGAGTGTAGTATTGACTGGGGGACAGAAACACAATCTGAGATGTAATATTATCTGTCCTGGCAGTCACACCTGGTGGAAACATTGACAACTCAACCTCAGTAGTCCTGAAAATGAGCAAAGGAAAGAAGACCAGCTAATTCAGGCAGCGTAAACAAAGAAATAAGATCAAAATATGAAGCAAAATGATGCAAGGGAAAAGCATACAGTATGCATTATCTCTGATCAAAAAAATTACAGGTGAGATGTAGTGGGGAGTGGTGAACAAAGCCTGAACAAAGCTACACAAATATCCTCACTAGTCTGGCCAAAAATGCCTTGTGGTGATCAAAGCATGTGTCACATTACTTTGATCTTCACACACCTATTCTGCCTGCATGCACACACCAATTAAGGCTTTCCTGGTAATAAATCACGATCTGTTAAGCTTCTGCTGCTCTTTTTATCTTGTTTCAGGCATTACTGCCAATACTGACTGAGCACTTCTTTGGAACTGAAAAACTCCAACAACAAACTTCCAAAGAAGAAGAAAAAAGAGAAAAAAAAAGGTAAACTTAACAAATATCATAGGTGAAGCCACTGTTGTAATATGTAAATGTATCAGAACAGGAAATTAACATTTATGTTGAGTATAATTACCAGAACTCCTGAAATAAGAGTAAAATATTTTTTTGGAATTTAACTGATAAAGAATAGCACTAACAAGTTTTTGCTGTAGTCCTCAGTCATCTCATGTAAGATACATATTGCACAGGGGTCAAAACAATAACATTTCAAATTGCAAGAATATGCTACTTTTGATAAATGTGTTACAATACTGATCCGTAATCTATTACAATCTGCCCATTGCTTATCCTGTAAATAGTCTGAAAAATTTGAAACCCTTAAGACTAAAAGTTCCTCTGCAAAAAGCACAATCTGAACCATGAGGGTTACATAAGCTAGCAAAGCACTGCAGTGATGTCATCAACGTGCCATGGATGATGTAATGACAAGGTCAAGGGGCGCCATGATGATTTCTACATGACAGAGCTGATATGACAGTCGACATTACAAGAATTATCTAACCTTTGATTCTGCATCCAACAACCCAGACACAGACACACACACACACGCAATGAAACACTCACACACACACACAAACGCAATGAAACATCCTTTTACTTCAAAATGTCATACTTATCAGAAAATATTACACTATTAACTAGAAAAATGGTAAGAGAAGTTAAAAGAGACTACAAACACGTACAACCACCTACACACACACACACACACACATACAGAGGACCTGCCTGTGAGGCTGCTTTGGCCTTAGCTGTTCCTGTCTCCCCTCTCCAATCGGATTCCTCCTCTCCCTGTGCTTTAATCCGAGATCCCAGTAGCCATTCTGGAACAACGCTTCGACACCTCCGGCTTCTCCCATTCTCATTTTGACGCGAATTTCTCAACTGACAGCTAGAGCATGATCCGAACCGGCGGACTGATGCCATAAGGCAGAAGAGGGAGAAGGTGAGAGAAAGACCAGGACAGAGACGGAGACGGAAAGAAGAAGCTGAGTTTTTCTACTGTCATGTTTCTCTGGATGACAAAAGACAAGTGATAGAAAAGGACTGAACAGCCCAGTCAACCCACAGTTAGACCAAGGCCAAGACTTTGTATAGAGTGTGTGCATGTGTATGTGTGTTTCCGACCACGCTGTCAACTATGCCATGCTACACGTTGCACAAGTCACACAGTTGCACCATTGTGTGAGTGACTGTGGGAGATGCAGGCATCACGTCAGTGACAATCAGTCACAGAGAGATATGCACATACACAAACTCATCCTGGCATAATGCATTATAATACAATTAGAGAGTTTGTCTATAGCAATATGGCATTTGACGGGTACTGTTTGATTTACTATTCATCTTTGGTAAATGAAAAACCCAACAGCTTCAGAAATCCAAGTGTTTCTTTTTCATAAAAACCAACTAAAAATAAGTTGTACCTATTTTAATGAATGCACTGACTGAGGACTAAAGCACTGCAGAGTATGTTACATAGTTAAAAAGCTAACAGTAAGAAAAAGTGGGCTTTATTGTGAATTGTTGCTGGGCAATAAAGCTGAAATACCAAACTGAGCAATCCCCAGAGTTAAAAATGTGATACAGGGAAGAATTTGGCTTTGACTTTGTATAACAAGCTGAGTCCTGCTGTGTCCAAAATCACTCCTTCATTCACACATCCAGCATTCACATTACTGAAAAGAGTGGAGCCACATAACTATAATCATTACATCTATCAAAGGCAAAAAAAGCCAAAAAATATTTTTTTTTCTTTCAAATGTTGTATCAGCTTAAAATAGGGGTTGATTTCAAACTCAACAGGATACCAAAGTAGTAAAACTTAGAAGTTCAAGTTGCTGTGTGTCCTGCCTTTCATGTTCCACAAAGTCTCAGACGTAAGCAATATGAATCCAGTGACTCTTGTCATTTCACTTATCTGAAGAGATTAAGTTGTGGACAGCAAGAGATGCTTCACTGGCCAGCAGCTAGCAACTAGCCTGTTAGCCTGGTTAGCTTCTCTAGCTTTTTCAGACATAGCATTGGAATAGTCTTGCTAATGCCTTAGCCCCATGCCATTCATTTTCTTTTCCTGACACAAATTGGTGTTAATACCTCACATCCAGTCATATCAATTCTTGAGAATTCCACCTGTGTCTTATTAGACACAAAAAAGTGAGATTGAGTCAAAGCTGCAAACAAATTCATCACAAGTTTCCAGATGTCTCAGAAATGCCTCAAAAAATACAGTTTCACCTGGCTTTTCCAACACCAAAAAGTTTGCTATTATGTAATTTATGACAATCAGCAAATTTCCATATTTGGGAAGCTGGAGTCAGTTACTTAAATGTTTAACACTTTATCCAAATTTCTGCCTTCATGATGGACACTTTTAAATGAACTGGCTGAACAATGAAACAACATAAAACTTGTGTTACCACTTGTGTTGAATGACAATAATGCACTTAAATGCAAATTCTAACTCCATTTCATAACCTCGCACAAACCAAGTACTCTGGTCCCCACTAGACTACGAAATTTTTTATGCTGACAGGCAAAACTAATGGACCTAATCTGTGTGTGCAGCTGTACCATTGGTACCTGCAAGTAGTTATCCATTGACTTCTTGCATGTATCTGGAAACGATTTTATTGTGGGATGTAAAGAATTTTCAGCATTTTTCAGTAGCTGCTTTTCCATTTTCTTTCTCTCCCTTTTTTTTCTTGAATAAATCGATTAGCACCAGCTGCAATATAAACACACCCTAAGGGAGTTCACTTAGGATATGGCAGCCAACACACTGAAAACCGGGATTTTTGTATTTGACGTCTTTGTGGCCACGTAGACTGCAGATGTGTGACTCAGACAGAAAACTAAAGGGAAGAAACAAGAGAAACCCTGCGGAAAATGTTGGCCTACCATATTGTTTTATCTAAGTGTTCGATATCAGATTAACCCATTTTCAAAGTGCAGTGAGAACCAGGTGAAACCTTCGTCTTATTTACATCACACACAAATAAGACACATTTCAGTCTATAGAAATCTGGTAGTGCCCACGAAAAAGCTGAAATAGCAGCTCTGCTAGAAAGTGCTGTTTCAGAAGAGGCTTTCCTTACATAAGCAAACTGCTCTGTAATTACACTGGGTGGATCCACACAGACTGAGAGAGAAGACTGGAGGGGAGCGACTGGGACAAGAAATGAGGATAACAAAGAGGTAAAGCAGATAGAAAGGATCCCCAACAGCCACTGTTTGCAGGTTTAAACTGCTACAGCTTTGCACTGGCACACTATAGTGAATTACCAAAAAAACCCAACATCCTATCTATCCTTACAAGAGAAAGTTAAAGATTTTCAAAGGATACTGCAATTGGCATTAACATAGGGCAAAGACATCCAGAACTGTTTTCCCACAGAGTTTTTTTCCCTACTGTGGGAAATCAGATGCAGCCTCTTGTGATTTGTTTGTAGTGACAGATTTTAAAGTTTTTTGGTCTGCAGGCTTGTTCAATCTTTTTCAAATAGAAGTAAACAGGACTCAGTTAAGTTTAAAAAACTGTTCGGTATTTTAGGAAATACGCTGACTGGCTTTCTTGCCCTGAGGTAGATGACAAGATCAACACTGTTTGTATGTAATGTAGCTTGAACATGCAGCTTGTTAGCCTAGCATAGCACAGATACCAAACACAGCTAGAGATAAGCAATTAGCCTTGCTCTGTTCAGAGGTAACAAAGTGTATCTACCCACACCTCTAAAGCTGAAGACTTGACGTGATATTTCTTAATGAAAAAAAAGACTTGAAGCTAAACTAATTCTGCCATTTTATAGTTTATGTTTGAGGCTACTACTTAACCAGAAGTGACAGCAGACTGCAAGAGGTTATTGCTCTTACACAACCCCTCACAACCTACTGCTATAAAATGTTGTCTTTTTTATAGTCTCAAGATTTGCTGGGAGTAAACCAAGAATATAGAATATTTAACATTAGTTGGGTTTGGGTTGGCGAAAGTATTTTAAACCTTGAATGGAAGTGCAATCCAGTGTCCCTGCTTGTTTATAGTCTTTATGCTAAGCTAAGCTAACAAGCTGCTGGCTCAAGCTACATGCAGTATTGAAAGTCAATACATGAGAGTAGTATGAGAGTTGTATACTTCCACAAGAGGTGAAGGTGATGGAAATATAGATGAAGCTGCAGAGGGAAAGGAGTGTGTTGCATTAGGCAACTCACTGAATTCTTTCTTAGCAAAGAGCTTTTGATTTTCACTGGCTGCAGTACAGACCGGTTCATATACACACAGAGATCCAGAGTTAGTTATCTTCCAAAATTACTTCAGCATCTCTAAAATCAGCCTATTAAATCATCCCCCCCAACACGCTTTCACTCAGAGGAACACAAAACATTTTTGTTGTGCCTGTCCCAAAAGAAATACACTACACTTTATGAGAGAAAGAGAGAGAGGCAAAACATTTGCTTGTGTGAATGTGAGTAGAGGAAAAGATGGCTGGAGGTAAAGGACGTTTTTGCTCCACAGTTCCCTGCTTCCTTGGGACTTTAATCACATAGGAACAGAAACCACAGCAAACATTTAGGAACCAGTTTGGATCCAAAGTTCCTTTTTTGTCTCTAAGGAGAAATACTTGTTTTATCTGATCTACTCAACCAGAAAGAAACATTATGTGTTTTTCAACAGAATCCCACCACACTGCCAGTAAAGCCATCCATCCTTTTAGGTATAAGCTTTTAGGTACAGTTTCCTACCTGCATGGGCAAAAGTCAGCCTTAAATGTCCACCAACAGAAGCTGCTTAGGTGTCACTAAATCCACAGACATGTGATGTGTGGCCCATTTGATCTTCTGATTCATCTCACCATTTCCGTCTCATCTTCTGAGTCCTGTGGACCTTCAACCATAACAAACATCCTTTAATCTATCTTTCACCTTTATCTTGCTTTGGACCGTACTAAACCTGGGTTGACCTTTGCATGTTAAAAAAGGACCCCCAGCTCCTACACTATGATCCTTTATGTGTGTTTGTGTAATGTGGCCTTTACTGTTACTTTCAAGTCTGCCTTCAAAGGAGCAGGTTGCGTATTGGATGAGCTCCTTCCTCTTCACTGATGACACAATAAAAGGATATGATGGTGTGTTTTTTGGTGCCCACACCAACTTATTGATCTATTTTTGCCAGTAAACCATAAGTTATCTTTAATCATGGAAGAAAACAATCATCTCATGTCATCACTGCCCCTTCTGGCCAAAAACAGTTGCTGCATCGATCTTTATGTGCTAAAACATTGCTCATGCCCTAATCACTTTTCCTAAAAGAGCTAATGGAAACACCCAGCTGTGACACTGCTGATTGAGTTAAAGCCAGAGGTTGAATATCCTAAAGCACTGTAACATTGTATAGACCAATGGATAAGTTGTTTTGGGTATGCCACACTCTTAGAGCAAACAGGCTCAATGTTCTTTACATCTCTACCTTTACATCTCCTCCCCAGCAACAAAGGAGTGAAAGGAAAAAGGAGATGGCTAAAAGTATTTGATTCCATGTGGGTGGCCTGATAAAACAAAGTCCGTCATAAATCTGAAGCTATAAACAATGTGCTTTTAGACCTAATCCATGCAAAGCAGAGCAAAAACCAATCTTTTTGTCTCTTTTCTTTCTCTCTGGCTGTCCCTTTCCCTCTCTCCTTCTCCCACATGCACCACTGCTAGAATCCTTTTTAAACATGGACCGTCCTCATCATTAAGATAAATGGACTGCAGACTTTTAAGAATATGCAAGAAGATGTAGATATCAATATTTATTAATATTGCTGGCCATTATTTGGAGTACAGTTTCCAAAAGCCAGAACTGAATGATGGGACAGTGTTAGTCTTGTTTGCTTCTGTTTTTATTCACAAGTACACTTTGATTTAAATGGGAATGTTGCTGATTTAGACATTTTAAGAAAGTGGCTCTTGTTTGGCTGCTTGATTAAAGACAAAATTTCATTGATGCATTTCAGAAGTTTGCCTTATTTTTTAAATAAAAGAGCTTTGATTCAGAGAAATCCTTTTTTTTTCAAACAGGTAAAATGCCAAAAAATTGCATTTGTACTAGTGATGAAACTTAAATACTTCACTATGTAATGCATGAGACACTTGGGAGTCTGCAGCTCTTTTGGGAAGCTGGAGACTGTTATGCAACAAGAGGTGAAAGAAATATGGGCCACATTTCTTCTGTCTGCTGAAGTGAAAACTACTTAGACAGTACAGGAAACACACACACACACACACACGCACACATAATCAAGAGGAATCATTAATAATACCATTCAGTCCATATTTGTTTGAACTTGTCTGTTCAGTTATTTTAAAGAACTAGCAAACAAACTGTGGTTGCCTTTTTTAATACATTAAGAAAACAATAGAACTCCTTTCTTGCACTGGTCTTATATTCAAGCTGGTGCAATAAGACTGTATTATAAATTAATTCCTCTACAGTAATGGTGTTTTGACAAAATTCTGTTATAATCCAGAATATTAATAAGCTATTTTACCAAATATGTCCTAGTTTTAGGCACCAAACACTTTTATTCCAAAGAACCAAAAAAGTTAAACATGAGTCAAAACATTTGCTATGTTGTTTTGAATGAAGAATTTAGTTAACCACCACCACAGAAAGATCTAGATTTTATCAAAATCATATAACCCACTTCTGGTTCAACTAAAAGCCAGACTTTGTCTATCGTCTTCTCTCTTTACCTCTAACTTCCTTGCTCCCCCTTTCACCTTCACTGTTTCATAGTTCAGCTCTCTCTCTCAGTTCTATTTTGATCCTGCAACTTTTTTTAGCCAGCCAAAGTGCTTCCTTCCAACTCCTCTCTTTTTTTTCTCTGTCTTTCTTTCCCTCTCTTACCTGACATTTGGCTCGGCAGTCTGCCTCTCACCAAGACAAACGTTATGATCTCACTTCACTGCAATGTTTCCGAGACACAGAAAGAGAAAGCAATGAGAAGAATAAGATAACATTAGGAGGAATGTTGGAGAATTAGTATGAAAAAGACAAATGGAGATGGGAGGAAAGTAAGAGCTGAATATACAGCACAGCCATATAGAATTTCAGTTTTGGTCTTTATTCAAACCAAAGCAGGCATTGCTGTGATAACTGCAGATTCATCAGACCATTTTTAAATGCAAATCATTGTCCTTTTACTTTAATAGCAGGGTTGTAAACCCCCACCTGCTCTGATTTACCAATCACCTGAGTGGCATCCTAAAAGTGACATTGGATTGCACTTTTCCAACAGCCTCTGCAACCCACATTAAAATGTCACCATTATAAACTACTCACGTTAATGGGAGAACCAGGAATCAGAGACCTTGCATCTTCCTAGCCAGCCTAATTTATTCTGAATAGGGCTTACATGACAGACTCTGAATGACCTTTGACTGGACTATAAACCAAAGAGATAAGACGGGAATGAGAAAAGGTGCATCAGGCACAAAGGACTAGTGAAGTAATGTAAATGAGAAAAATGGATAGAGATGACATTAATGGGAGATGTGGAGTCAGAAAGCAGGCACTGCACTGTGGGTGAAATGAACCACACTTCAGTCTCCAGAAAAGGAAAAAGTTCTCCTCTCTCTCTCTCACACACACACACACATACACACACACACACACATACACACACACACTCACATTCTTTCATCCTTTCTTACTTCTTACTTGCTCCATGTAAGCTTGGCACAGTTGTTATTACCTTCACTCCAAATCACGCACACTTCCACCATTCACCAGAGCTGAATGGTAGTGCTCTAAACACAGTGCGTCGGCAAGGCTCTGCACTCCGACGTTTGAACAAGCCATTGATATATTCCAAACAATATGCACAAGCAAACTCCTAAGAGCGGGGAAACTAGTTTTTGAACACACACACGAACATGCTGGCAAGTCATAAATGTGAGCACACACTCGACACAATGGAGTGCACATACACACACGCCCGCTGGCACTGCTGGACATCATCAAACATTTCAGTAACCACAACAACTTCCTATTTCCCGAAACCCATTTCCTGCCCAGCAAGGACACTTGCCAGCCACTGCTGATGGCGCTACAGATCAGCTAAGGACAATGAACAAGGAAATTAAACAATCAACAACTAATAAGGGCCAGGACAGAATATGTAAATAATATCTATAGAAAGGAAAGCAGCTTTTGGCAAATAAAAACAACATGGGCCAGATTGCTTAAGCATACACAATGACAAATCAGGCAACATTTGGCCTCCCTAACAGAGCGGGATGGGTCCAGGGCTGCAAGACAGACTCTGAGATAAAAAAAAAGCAGTCATGACATCATTAAAGCAAAGCCCTGAATGATGTGTCTGCAAACTTTTGTCCTGAGCTCAGATGGGAGAGTAACCCCTGTATTGTTTTTACTTGCTCCACACCTATTCAGAGTCACACCCATGACAGTATGATAACCTTCACTTCAGGCAAAGACCTAAAGGAGAGCCAGTGAACATATGTCTGTGTGTCTGTGTGCGAGCATGTGTGTGATTTTTGTGTGTGTGTATGAGTAAGGGTAGCTGTGTATGGCTATGAATGAAAGAAAAAGACACATTTAGTTGCAAACGCTCTGCATCATAACACAAGCCAAACCTCAAAAATGGCTACTGTTAACAAACCTTACAAAATACAGTGTGAACATCTACCTCTAGTTTTTTGCATGAGATTATCTCTATTGTACAGCATTATGTAACATTTCTAACATACTGATTATTATTTATTTGTTATGTATAATTATTAAGATATTGACATTTGTTCACAGCTCTTTCAGTTAACCTTTGTATATCTATAACAAAACAAACCAAAAGTCTCCTTTTGTTTAAACTCAGCTGAGTAAATGTTACATCGCAGACATCACAAATCCAATCTGTGCTGAGGTGAACTGTTTAATGTATTCCCTCTCTATGGCTATGATTCTGGAACAAAGACAATCAATACTGGACAAAACAAATTAATGGAAACAGACACATGCACTCAGCGGCCTTGGTTTACTCTTTAATGCCCTTTGTCTGCGATTTTGTTTAATGAAACTAATAACATCCTCTGATGTTTGTTTAACGCGGCTCAGACTTTAATGGCTTCTGTATTGAAGCACAGCTCACGAATGCACTCTGAAATTAGCCATACGAGTCCTGATTCACAGCACACAAAAGCACAGGCAAACACGCACACCTTTGCTTTAGCTGTGAATTCATACGAACAGGCCAACTGTATAAGACAACTTTACAGGTTGTATTCACCAGTAATACCTAATACCCGTCTATCTCCCATCATTGCATCAAAAACCAAGTTTCACTGTATTTCAGACATCTGAAAAAGGCAAATGACTTACATTCCTTTCTCACTCACTATAAGAAAAGCCATATGTACAACCATACATGACATGGACACAAAGACAGCATGCCACAACAGAGTTTTGAGCAAACCAGACCAGCACACACTTACAATGGCATTTAAAATGGATAAAACTGAAAAAAAAAGTGGACTCACCACTCTTGGCTTGGTCCCCTGTGTGGTAGTTGTGGACACGGTGTCCTCTGTGCTCCTCCTCTGTGGTCCAGCCTTTGTAATTCCACTGGCATGGCTGGGTCCCTCTGAAGCCGACACTGAAGCTCCATCCCTAGCCGCAGGTAGAGGCCCTTGGCCCTCAGTATCTCTCTCAGCAGTGCTTAGTTCAAGAATATATTTCTGGGTCACATCCTCCAGAGATGGAACCTCGTCTCCTGGAGGCTTACTTAAGGTGAGAGGCTCTGCAGTTTGTCGGACAGTAAGGCAGTCTGCCTCCTTCAGCGGCTGGAGGTGTGGAGGTGGAGAGATGGGGATAAAGGTGGCGGGTTCGCTGGCATGCCGAACATGCTTCGGTCTGCTTTTAGGTTTGGATTGTAGTGGGGAAGGGGGAACAGGAGGGGTGAGGTCGGTTTGGTTGCTGTGATCATCCTGCACCTCCGAACCCAGTTCTAGGGGCTCAAATGGGTCCTCATGAGGGAAGAACTGAGCCAACCTGTTAGGACGCTTTCTACAGGGCCGACGAACCACTCTAGGAGACAGAACTCCAGCTAGTTTGAGGTCAAGATTGAATTTCTGCATATCTCTCTCCTCTTCACCTTGGTCAATTACATCGTCTTCTTCATCATCATGGTTATCAGAGTTGGGGGTACATTCTGACTGAGAACGAGTCTTCTTAACTTTATTACTTCTGTTTTCATGATGATCCTGCTGTGTTGGCGATGTGTGTTTAGGCTTCACTTCTTGCTCCCACAGTTCCTCTCTCTGCTCACTTAGGATTGGCTCACTGCTAGAGGGTGGGATCTGTCCAGGTTGATCAAGCTCACTGATTGGCTGAGCACTGCCAGTCTGACCTTTGAACTGAGGGTCGTTCTGAGAAAGGAGAGGGGCATCACTACGGCGACTGGGGTCACTAAATGACTTCTTTTTGGGAGTTTTGCCATTGCTATGTTCATCTGTTATCAGTCTGACCATTGCACCTGGCTCAGCCACAATGCTTCTGATCACACCGCTGTAATCCTGAACTCCATCATCACGTAGCCCAACATCACTGTACACTGACAAGTCACTTGCCACACTGCCCTTGTATTCTGACAAGGAGGCCACTGCAGAGGCCTCTGGCACCCCACCTCCTTTAACAGATAGAGATCCTAACAGGTTGCTGTCCATGGAGGAAAAATTGTTATTCCCTTCTTCTGCCACTGAACAGCGCCGCTGAGGCATGGGGTCACTAAGAGAACGGTAGACTGTGGACTCGCTATTTCCAACAGCTGCTATTGTTGACTCTACATTACTACCATTACTGGATTCAGAGCCTGTATTGCTATTACCAGAAGGGGAAAACTTGCGTCTTCGACGGATAGCACTTGGTGTTGCAGGGGCTTCAAGTCCTCCTCCTCCTCCTACGGTGCCCGCCGTCTTTGGAAAAACAGCACTGTTAGTGTTGATCTCCTCACTGGTAGTGTTGACACTGTTGATGCAAGCAGTGCTGCTCAGCTCCATGATGATACTGTCACTCTCATCAACACAGGCAGGATTAGTCAAAGAGGGTAGTACGGTGACTTCATTCAGACGATTTGCACAATTCACACTCATCTCTTCTCTCTCCTGCTTAAACAACGCCTCTGCTTCATGAAGAGCCGACTGCTTCCATACGGTGACAGGCTGCCCTAACACATCTCTAGCAATTCGAGACCCTAAGTTAACCTCTTCCGACCCCAGGAATGACTTCTCAGATGGGTCACCGGGGCCCATTTCTGGCTCTGTTACAATCCCTTCATCTGTTAAACTAGATTCATGGCCTGAAAGTTCATCCACAGATCGGTCGTAGAACATACTTTCCTCTGAGTCGCCCTTCAGTAAAGCTCTCTCCGTCTCTCTGCTCTGTCTCTTTGCCTTCTCCCTGTACTCTGTGCCCCTGCTGTTTAGCTTCTCCAACTGCATACTTTGTCCATCCCTCTCGCTCTTCTCCCTCTCCCTGTTCTCTCTCTCCCTTTCATGTTTATCCTTGTCTTTTGTGTTCTTATATGCAGCCTCTTGATCTGTCCTTGCCTCATTCTTGACACTCTCTCCTGCTTTCTCCCTCTTCTCATTTGATTTTTTGACCTGGAAACATTCATCCTCCAAATCATTGTCAGTTCTCCTTACATCTTCATTATCATCATCATCATCATCTTCCCTAGTGCTCATCTGGCAGATATCTCGAATGACCTGCCTGGCTTCCTGCACATACTTCTCCTGCAGTGGAGGCATCACTTCTTCATCATCATCATCAAATCCATAATCCCTCATTCTTTGTCCTCTCCCAACTCTGAAATCACCCCCATCACTTTCTACTTCTCTATCTGACATTGACACCCGCCCTCCATCCCTCTCTCCATCTAGGTCAAGCCGCTGCTCAGAGGAGCTCCTCTTTGTGGGGCCACCTGTTGAGTAACTCCTGACAGTTGTTGTGGGTTTGTCTGAATAAGTGAAGGACTTTGCACGCCTCAGGGTGGCAGTAAGGTCTTTAAGGGATGGGCGACGACCAGAGGAAAGAAGGGTCCCACCATGACTCCGTGAACCCATCTTGTAAACCGATGACCCCTCCACAACCCCAGTTTTTTCCCCACTTGTTTTCCGCACCTTGAGCTCAGACAGGTCAGATTTCAAAAAGCTTAACAGGGCCTTTGTTTCAGAGGTGATATCGGGGTTGGACATGGATATTCGGTTTTTGTCATCATCTTCTACCCCATCCCCACCTGTTGTCCTCCTTGCCATGGTCTCACCACTCTTGACCCCTGTAGATGTCCCACTTTCTCTAGCAAGAACACTAGGTAAGGTGGTGACTGTAGGCACAATCTTCGGGCGCATCCGCACATGGGTATGGGAGAAGTTATCCCCGTGTCCAAAGCTTGGGGAGCGGTACATGGTGAAATTTCCATGATAAGTTTTACTTAGCATGGATGAGGATGCAGTTCTGTTAGCTGCACGATTGGCAAAGCTGGCCTGGTCCTCCTCTTTCAGCGTCTCAGTGCTGGAGTATCGGCTGCTGCAACGTGAACCACCTGGACTGGAAACGAATGGGGGGATATTTACCTTTGACACTCGTGATACACCAGGAAGGGTTGTGGATGTCACAGGTGAGAAGATGCGCTCCCATTGCTGCACCCTGGCTCTGTTACTATGACTGCTATATTCTCTTGTTGAGTGGCTCCGTGATGCTGTTCCTGCAAACTCTCCTCCTGTGTTTTTCTGGTGGTGCCTTTCTAAGTGCTCCATTGTCAAGGCTGTGTCACTGTCACTGTCTTCTGATTCGCCATCATGATCTTCATAATCATCACGGCCTGTAGCTACAGAAGCTCCGCTGATCTTCTTCTTCTTTCTCAGTGAGCGGCGGCGTACAGCCTCTCGACTGTGGGGGCCTAAAGAGCCCGGGCTGTCTTCCTCACTACCTGAAGACCTGCCAATGCCCTTTGCACCCCACCAGCCATTTTTACTGCGAGATAAATAAGTCCCCCCTCGGTCTGTGGTGCCCCTTTCTCCTACTCTATGGGAGATGGAAGGAGCAGGGCCGGAAGAAACGCTCCAGCTGCCTCCACCACCTCTTCTTCTCCTGGTGTGCTCCTCCTCTTCGTCCCCAGAGCTAAACCTCCAACGGGAGCTAAGGGGAGAGGCAACTCTTGCTGGGGCTCTTAGCTCAGTTGAGGGAGCTACAGTAAAGGAGGAGGAGGTAATGGCTTTATCTGGAGCTGGAGCAGTGGAGGGGGAGGAGGAGGTGGGGGCTGGAGCTCTAGAGGAGCTATGTGAGGAATGTAAACTATCCCTGGGCAGCCCGACCCCCTGTCTATCCCTTCTCTCCCTCACTGTTGGCTGCTGACGGGAGGAGGAGGTGTCTAAACTCTCGGATCTACTCCAAGATGAAGTAGCAGGGGGTTGAAGGTCAGGGCTAGGGTCAGGTGTCAACCCTGTTGTCCAGGGGGTCTTATGGGCAGCCTCTGCCTCAGAGCTGGGACTATGAGATCTGTATGGAGATGAGCTAATCCTACGGTAGTGACTTCCCCCTGTGCAACTGCGACTGCTACTGCTTACACTTTGAAAATTATCTTTGCCAGAAACTTTGATATTTTTAGACCGTTGTGTTTCTGTGTCTACCTCGTCATCATTTGAATACTGCAGGCGGTCAGCTCTGGACTTATAGTCCATACCGTAGCACAAAGTCTCCTTAGCAGCACTGCCGTCTTTGCTTTTTCCTCTATTTATGCATTTGCCATGCAAAGACAGACTACTGGCTTCACTTGCAGAACTGCAAGGTGAGAGTTTGTCAGTTCTATCCGAGAAGAGAGCACTCTCACTGGGGCTGAGCTCTTGTAAATGGCCTGTGGCTGCTACTTTTAAATTCTCACAAGTATCAGTCTTGTGCTGCTGCGCAGACTTGCTTTGTCTCTCATCAAAAATTTGTCTAATTTTGGTGACACTGGGCCACTTGTCAGAGTGCAGGGGAATAAAGTCACAGTGGTGTGTAGAGAGATAACTTCTGTGAGATTTACAGGGTGGAGGAACCACTCTACTAGTAACATCCTCTTCCTCATCTGTAGTTAAAGTCTTTCTGTGAGCAGAGGGACATGCATTGATCTGTGAATAATCTCTCTTACCAGAGTTGTTGCTGCTGTCGTCTGATAAACGTGTAAAAATCCGCCTCTCACTTTTCTTTTCTGAGTCCGAGCCTGACACAGAGTCAGTTCCAGAGTGCAACTTTTGCAGTTTATTGTCTGTGAGAGACTCTGCAGTAGTGGTATAACTGTCCTGAAAATATCCACCACCGCTGTCCTCATGAAAAGATATACGCGAAGAAGGAGACCCGTCTCTCCTGGAGCTCCTAGTCCGGGGAAGAGTGCTGCTCCCCCGCGTCACTGCTGCGTCGTCTCCCGGTGAGGCTCTGAGCGTCCCGGCGGAGCCGCTGCTGCTAAACTTCTCAGTGAGCTGGCGAATGGATGGAGAAATAGAGAGAGGAGTGGAAGAGCCTCTCTTTGAATCTGCGGTTGGGAGGCCGGCGGTGGTGGTGGCAGAGATTTTGGAAACTTTTCTTGACACACTGACATTACGCGTCGCCAAGGGTTGTTCTGCTCCGCTGGGCTCCGGGGGATGGGCGACGCCAGCTGCCTCCAAATCCTCTGATTTGTGTTGTTGGTCTTCGCTCCTGTTGGCACTCCAGGAGCCGAACTTTTTGAAAGAGACACTGCGATACACAGCCGCATTCTTCCTCTCTCTTTCTGCCATTGTTCATGTCTTTCTTTGTTAGATTTCAAACGCACATTTTAACACCGCTGATATCACACATCCAATCACCTCTTGGAGTTGTGGTCCATGTCCCTCCGCAGCCTAACGGCATGAAAACAATGAAAACTATCACTTTTTTAAAAACTAAGAATTGGCAGAGTTTCAGATCTAATTGAAACGAGGCAAGTCAAGTGATAAAATATCCATTAGGTAAATCGGTGAGAGCTTCTCTTTTACTTACATGTTGTCGATACCCGAAACCGCATCCGTGCACGGAGCAAAAGAGCTACAAGTTTTTGGGCCAAAACTTTCCCAACCTGTTCACAAACACAAGTTTTCCATTGTAATTCCCTAGAATATCTAAACTTCTGCCCATCGCCAGGTAAACACGCCTGCACGGGCCCGACGCATCATTCACTATTAATTCCCAAACTGTTTGTGGATTTCTTATTTTGGCATGATTTGGTTTTCCGTAACTTATGTTGTTTTTTGCATGTTAATGCCTGAGATAGGGCAGGGGGGTGGGCGGGACTAGGGGTATAGGGGCTGTCATAACCCCCTCGGGGATTGAGAGGAAAAGCTTTTTCTTTTTTGATAGGAGAAGGCAGATACTGTGGACAAACATGTAATTATAGCCCTTTCCCTTGCGAAAAAGATAGTAGCACTGTCAGTTTTTAGCAGAAAACTACACATTTTTAGAGCAAAAGTTTGGACATGAAGCACTTTTTTAAGCTTAAAAACATACCTACGATGATTTTTATCATATTAATATCAAGTCTTTACTATAAATATGGCAGAATTTCTGTCTTGAGAGGCTCTCAGGAGGAAGCCAGACAATGATACACTTTGGTTAAACACTACATTTCCTAAGTGCAGACTCAGCAGCTCCATACCACACTGTGTTTTGATGGTGTTGGTGAATTAGTGTCAGCATTCAGGGGGGAGAAAAAACAATGAAAAAAGTTTTCACTCATGCACAATAACCCCTCTGTGGTGCTTCCCATGTGGCTGTCTGGTTAACAGGTCCTTTTGTTCCACACAGGAATTCTGTGTTAAATTCCCTTAGTGAGAGAGAGAGAGGAGATGCTGACCGCAGCGCCCTCTACAGTCTGACCTGTTAAGTGTCAGGTCATTGGCGATATGGATAATGGACAGCTTTGTTTTGATAGGAAAGCCCGATTTGCAATAGTTTGAATACTGGATTTAATTTATCTGGCAAATGTTTTGTATCAGTGAAACAGAATTCAGTTGTAGTTATAACTTGATAGGATTTTTTCTTAATTTTCTACTCAGTTGGAACGAATGAACCTTGTGAAAGAGCTGCAAAATATCCACATTAGATATTCACCCATTGTTTGCTGTTTAGAGCTAATGTTTATGAATTTGGAAGCTAAAATTCACATTCAGGGATGTAAGTTTATGACCAAATGACCTTTTAAGTTGCTTACAGTTACAATGCAGTTATTCCATGTGTTAGAAAATTGAAATTGTGTCAAGAAAGTTGCAGGTTGCAGTCAAAGAGTCATCCTCTTAACCTCTTTAATACATTATGTAAGCATAGGCTATAATGTACATGCCAAAAAACTAATAATAAGAAATGTTGATGCTGTCAAGTAAGACGTAAGATGCAACGGTGAAATCTAACAGGACTGCTTTGCTTTTGAGGGCTGCTATCTCTTTAGCTACTAATGTTGTTAGTCTTCCTGCAAATTTATAAGCTTATCATTTGTCTGATCAGACTGAGGGAACAGGGAGACTAAAAAATCTTATTGTGTTGTGAAAATATGGAACCATTATAAAATGAGTTTTGTCTTAATTAAGTAGAGACATTGATCACAGGCTGTATGACTTTTTTAATGGTTGTTTGCAGTTAGTTTCCATAATAACAACATCTAAAACATTTTTACAAGCTGCTCAAGGCAAAAGCTAAAATACATGAAACATAAATGTTATTTTAACAAAATAATTTTTATAGCTATTTAACAAAAATAAAATTCTATACCTGATATTACTCTAATACAGTTTTTACAAAAATAAGAATTCTTCTAAATAATACTGATTGACACATACTTTTATGTTGACATAGTGCATACTTATCTGAATCTCTTTATAGTCCGCTCACATGACACATTTCAGACAGCGGTGGAGAAACAAAAAATAAATCAGACATCAAAAATATTTTTCTAAACAAACATATTGGACCTTTTTTTTTGCAGAAGCACAATAAAATTGTAAATATTCATGCTGTACAGACACATACATTAATAATACCTAACATTTCAAAGCACATGATCTCATATTTCATTAAAAAATATTCACTGCATTTTAAATGCATGAAAATTGCATGTTCACATTAAACCAATATACACATTTCTTCCCTCATGGTGCAAAACTCAAACTATATTTTCTATTACTTGTAAAATAAGTTTAAACCAAATGTTAAGGTAGGAAAGCTGCCTCAAGGTTGTCTGTTACAGTGGCTTCAGAGCAATTCAAAAACTTTGGCAAATGAATGTGTTTAAAAATCTGAATTAAGGATTACTTTTATGATTTTATTTCATTCTTAATCGAACTGAGAACCTGATCTGGGAGGGTAGGAGAACCTAGTTAAGTTCTTGGATTTAAAGACATTAAGTTACAGTAGTAAATACATTAGGCAGTATACCACACATCTTAAACAAAAGTTTCATAATCAGGATTAATTTATGTTGGCAGTAAATTTATCAGATTAATGCCACAATTATTTATTTCACTGCAAAGTTAATTCAGGTCAAATATGTGCAAGATCTGCTCAGCTTTTAGGTCATGATACTTGTGTAAGTAAAATCATAAATTTATGACATAAACATCATTGTTTTTTACAAAACAACAGGCAAAAGTAATTAGAAAGACAGCAACTAAGATAAACATTAACAATTGAATTAAATTAAATAAACCTTAAGCTACAGAAAAATACAGTGACAACATACTTTTGTACACAATTTGCATGAGGCTACAGACCAAACTGTAAAATCTAAGTAACTCTATTACTTGGAATAACTCCATGAGAAATCCCAATAAGAAGTTTAGTTTTTTCTATATTGAACTAACTGTATTGTAACCTGTTAGAGCAAATAAATCAGTACTAAGTACTACACAACTATCATGTCACTCTTTAAGAGTGTAAAGCTCCCTTTGAAAAATATTTCTATCCTCTTTCATCTTTCTCTTTTCTATAAACACTATAACACCAAACTTCCGTCCACAGAGATGTTCACAATTTCATGGCCAGGGTTTAAACACTCACATGAAATGTAA
>JAPZDV010000024.1:11908014-11930994 GCA_029814665.1 Acanthurus lineatus | reverse complement strand
AATGGAAAACTGCATGGTTGAGCTTTAAAACCATTAAAGTCCAAATGGTTTTTTCCTTCCTTCTAAGCATTTACTGCACCTGAAATATGTATTCACCTTGATACAAACTTTTTAAAAGCTTTCCTTTGTTTACAAAAGAATTTCAAGAACATGTAGAACAAGAACCATGGAAAAATGACCTGTTTTAGTTTGGTATGAGCTGGGTATTCAGGTTGTTTGCATCAGTTTATCTCTGAATGCGTTAGCTAAGATCCAATCCTTACTTGATATTATGTAAACAAGTATACTATTTTTTAAAGGAACAGAGATGGTATTTCAGTGCAGTGGGGTGTACACACCATCCAGTGGTGAAAACATGCAACAACGTGCCATACAACTTGGATAATGTTGACAAAATGTGCCACTTTTGGGGAATAAAAACAGTAGACATCATTACACTCTAATTACACATTTTTTTGTGATCTTTTGTTTGTAAGACATTTTTTAATCCCATACCAGTTCCTTTGACCACACAAGTGCTTTGTGCAATTCTAACACACAGTAATCAAACATTTAGCATCGCCTTAAGCGTTAACATGGCTTTCTAACAAAGTGGATTTTATCCAAAACATACTTTTTGTTCCTTTTTTCTCTTTCACCATGTAAACTCACACATATCTCAAAATCATCTGTCATTTGCAATTCTAATATATACAGAAAATATATAGACACTCCTCATTGTTTTATCATTTTAGAGCTTTTCCATTATACTGTGGTTCACAGTGTGCAACAAATAAGAAAAATGTATAAAAACAAAATAAAGGTTCCTCTTTTAAGTAAACATTTCACAGATAAGGAGAACGCAGGCTGTGGATGTATCATTAGACACTTACAGTACTTAGGGTTCAGTGAATAATAGTTTTCATCTCCACTCTGGGGAGTTATCCTCCTTACTATCTCTGTCTATTTTTAGTTCTCTTAGGAGGTAAAAATTTACAACGTTAATGCTGAATTTTATGAGGCTTCTTTATATACCAGCACCTCTAAATCTCTAAACCTTCCTCTCAGGAAGGTACACTTCATCTTTACTGTGAATTTTAGGTAATAGCTAAAAGGACTGCAGCTTACATTAGACAATGCTTAAAGAAACTTGTAAAAAAAAACTCAGCAACCAATACATGATCCACTTTGCAGCAACAAGGCTCTAAGAAATACTGCAGGAGTTAAGGAACTACTGTTCACTCACACACTGGTGCCCTTTTCCCGGGTGGTGACCCTGAGCACAAACCTCCTGGTGCTCTGGCGGTATCGTGGCTGGGTGAAGTAAAACAGAATAGGATCCAGGAAGCTGTTCATGCTGGCAAACGGCCTGGTGCTCTTATAGATGATTGAAAACAGGTTTCTTGTCTCACAGGGCGCATTGGGCAGAGTACGCACCACCAAGTACAGGGTCTTGGTGAGGTGAAACGGCAGGAAGCTTATGCAGAACACTGCCGCCACCACGATGATCATCCTCACTGCCTTGTCACGTTTCTCCCCTGTCGCCATGGAGACACCCTGGTAGGTCACCGGGCGGCAAAGGATGTGGGCCATCCGACAGTAGCACACCATCACGCTCACAAAAGGTAACAGGAAGCCAAGGCAGGTCAGGACCATGCCGTAAGGGTAGTAGTCCACTGAGCGCTTTGGCGTACTTAAGTCATAGCACACTGTGCGGTTTCGCTGGATTCCCGTTGCAGCAAAGTGAAAAGTTGGAGCACACAGGGCAGCGACCAACAGCCACACACATCCACAGACACACCATGCCAACCGGCGGCCACCTTGCTTGTGCCACATCGCCAGAGGATGGCAAATGCCAATGTAGCGCTGCACACTGATGCAGGTGAGGAAGAGGATGCTGCCATGCAGATTACTAAAAGAGGAAACAGAGAAAATACTGTTAAGCACAATCTCATAAGCAATATTCTATTGTACTGTGCAGTGGCACTGACTGAGAACAGAGTAAAGTCAGTATATCTGCATAAAACAGATAAGGGACAAAGGGAAAAACTCTTTAGCTTTGAGCCCAAAAATTTCAAGCTTTATCAACGTTCCTGTAAGATTTAGAAAATGTGCTTGCTGATCATCTTTAGCATCTGAAACCCCTCCTCAATAACTTGTCACAGCAGAAAGTGGGAGATAGTTTTTCTATTGATTTTGTTTCTTTTTAATATTAACTTTTCTTACAAGCTTGGCGAACATTTGCAGCTACTGGCCAGATGTGCTGTTGTAAGAATGTTTTCTGATTTAGAACTTCTCTTTCAACCTCTTTTATAATTCACACAAATGCTTACTTTACTTTTTGTGTGTTCAACATGAGACCACCAATGTCTTTTAGGAGAGACAGTCCAAAAAATTTTACTGTAAAATTAGTTTTTGATGTAGTTGTACAACTTTTACCCTTTAAAGTATACTGAGACCTTACAAAAGACCAAGTTCAGAAATGATGTAGTAATTTCACACACCCCTGTGGAATGATACACTTAGCCAATATCAAGCATCTCACCTGTAGAATTGAAACCTGACCAGTTTACAGGCAAACTCCCCAAAGGGCCAATAGTCATGACTTCCATAGTTGTAGATGAGTAAGGGAAGGGACATCACATACAGAAAATCAGCTATGGCCAAGTTCAACATATAAATATTGTTTTTGGACAGATTGGGCCGAGTCCTCCATATCTTTAGTATGACAGCAGCGTTGAGAGGAAGGCCGAGCAGGAAGACAAAGCTGTACACAGCAGGGAGCAAAATACGTTTAAAGTCCTCCTTATATGTGCATCGCAGGCTGCTTGGTCCACTTGACCCGCTGACATTGCTGATATTACCGACACTGGTGGTGAAGCTGTCTGTCGTGAAAAGCTCAGGAGGGCTTTCACTGCTGGAAAAGAACTCCAAAGAGAAGGTTTTCAAGATGTCAGTTTCTGTAGGGAAGGAGCTGACAGAATGGGGCATCTTCACACTCTAGAGGAGAAACAGGAAGAGACAAGAGGGGATTATTAGTTTTATAATGATGTCAATATTTTAGCTGAAATAATAAATAAGAGTACTGATGAGGATATCCACTAATTATGTTTGAGCAACTGGTAGTATTCAGATAAATAAGAGTTATTCTCACTAGATATAGAATTGAATATTTGAATAAATGTTACAGTACATAATTTAACACATTTGCCAAGCATTAAACCTGTCTTGCCTAAAAACTTGCACTTTAAACTTAGAGGATAATATTTTTTTTCTGTTTTTTGGTTTGTTTTTTATTTATTTACCAGGGACAAGAAGAAGTTACAATACATTTGTTAAAAACAACAGGGCATATAATTTCAGCACATCTTTCCATCCTAATTGTTGTAAGTGGTTAACAAATCAAATTTAGCATAAAACTGACAGACTTGTACATGCATTGAAGAAGGGATGATTTTGTATTCTTTACTGCTTCTGACTGTGTGTTTAAGTGTTTTCACACAGGAAGAGGAACCCTCCACTAGAGGGCACAAGAGCTCATCACTTGCTATTGACTTGTCCAACACCAAGGCCTTTCCAGACAACACTGAACTTTGGAAGAGAACAATTCCTCTTCTGCACCAGCAAATTATTGATATAATTGCTTGATTTTGATGACATCTGTAAGTAATAAGGCACTGCTGGGATTTGAACCCAGGATCTCCTGTTTACTAGACAGGCGCTTTAACCAACTAAGCCACAGCGCCGTGTGTTATGTACAGGTTTGTCACATGAGTGTCTAAAATACATATGTGTGCCTGCCTGTACATTAGTGTACATACACATATACATACACACATTCACACACAGGCAAACAGATAGATTCAAGTAATACCTTTTACCAAAAGGCATAATTAGAATTTTTATTGCAAGCAAGACTCCTATAAATTTTTTTTCCAGAGGTGCATACCATTGAAAAATTGTCTGAGAAATACATGTGATGTTGAGAAGGATACAATCCATCAGTAAATAAAATGTTGATTTAACATGTTTACATTGTTGCATTTAGCGCATTTAATACAAGCTCTGATTATTTGTTCTTGGATGGTGCTTCCCAACCTAGATATTAAGCAACAGTCCAGTTGTTTCCTAAAAAACTGGCCAAAAAATAAGTAACTGAAATAAAATGAGCGCCCCCTTATTAGACTCTGGTTCTTTAATCCCTCCATCATTGTATAACAAGTGGAAGCTGGGCGGCTGCAAGTTCTGCAATAAAAACCACTGCGGACTGTCTGCTCTCCCACTCACAACTCACACTGTCTGTAACAGGCTGAGATTAATCAACCATCTTAATTACTGCTCCCACTACCAACATCAATCATATCCATTCCCTTCATGGCAGCATGTGGGCGAGTAAGTGATTGGCTTAAGCCATTTCCTTCAAAGCCTTGTTTTCAGACTATGACTCATGGCATTTCACAACTAACACCCCTGCAGCTGAAAAGCCTTAGGTGTTTGGAGAGTGCGTGAATGTTCTGTGTGTCCTGTGACCGCTTGAAACGTTGTCTTTGTGTGATTTTTTTAAAAATTGTGGTTTTCTAATAATGTGTGTTTTAAGGTAACTCCTCTGTGTGGGTGCATAAACAGTTTGTTGTGAACAACAATGACGCATGATTTCATAACTCCTGATAGAGTGATTGAAGTTGAGGAGGAGGAGGGAGAGGGAGCCAACCAACCATAAAGCACTTCAATAAGCTGCACCAATAAGCAAGCAAAAAAGAATAACTAAGAATTGTTAGGAGCACTGTGGTCGGCTTTATTTGTTGGTGACTCATTTGCAGAGTAATTGGATTGTTTGATTTGTGGACCAGCCTGTCTCAAGAAAGTCCTTGAGACCAACTCTCTTGGCTATCTTATAGCCACCTGTGACACATTGAAAGTCACAAAAGTTTATAAAAACACTGCATTGTAGAAAATGATGTGGTATCAACTCCATAAATCACAATTATTATTGGAATGATGTTCTTGCATCTTATGGGCAACCTGTGTGTTTAAGCTTTTAGTGTGCTAACCCTGCTAGCCTCCTCTGATTTTGGTATTAAAGCTGCAAACCATACTATAACTTTCCTTATGTACCGTTAATATGATGGTGGCTGCTGTGAGTGATGTTGCATAACTTGTTGCATATGTACCCATATAAAGTTATAATGTCACAGCATGAGCAGTGACATGAAAAGTAACATATTTCCAAAGAATAAAGAGAACACTGGCAGGTCCACATTTTATCCTGCAAGTTGTCCTACAAATCTACAATCACACATTCTGGATCCTGCAAGTCCTAGCAAGCAAATCACTGGTCTATGAAGCAAAGCAGGAATAACAGCTGAGATCTGCCAGCTGAAACAAGCTCAGCTCAGATTCCCATATTAAATATCTGCCGCTCATTAAAACTGGAGATAATCATATACCACTGGGGGAGATATTGCTCATGAAAAATTAATAAACAGTGGAGTCTCAGTTTCTTTTTAAATAAATTATGGAAAACGGGCAAAAAAGAAATGTAAAACCTCCTGCTGATCTGTTTTATAACGTTAATTATGCCTGAAGTGCACTCAATTCAGTTGACGAGTGAATGTCCAGGATTGTTCTCTACAACTTTCACAGAAACCAAGCAGATTAGGTGAGTCAACAGAAACATGAACAGGCTTTGTTTAGTTCAACTCAAATCTACCTTATAAGCTCAAAATATATTGTATACAAACATAATAAAAACATTATAACCTGATATATATTGGCTCAGTTATTAAGTCATTGTTAACTACAAGGCCAGGTACTATTTTTGTGGCTTTGATGATGACTCAGAGTTTGTGTTTGTACTGCAACAACCTCAAATCATACAGATTAAAGAGCTCTGCACAGCGCTCCTGAAAACTAATGCGTATGGATTTGTGAGTTTTGATGTGATCAGGTTTCAAATTTCTAACACTCTGGAGAGAAAACAAAAATCACAGGTCTTTGAATGGTGCTATTTGACAGGTGAAGTGTTTGCACGCAGCTACAGTTTATATCAAGTTACTAATCAGCTTTACTTAATTCCAGAGAAGTATAATATATAAACACATTAAAGCACAGCAATACACACAGACAGACAGGCACCACAACACAAATCCACAGAATCAAAAGTCTGAAAAACCCTCAGATCATTTAGAAATCACAACTTTAAATTTTGCAGGATTTTCATAATCAGAGAGACTTAAGTAAATATGTGCTGTTGGCATATATTAGGTGTGTGAAGTTAAAAAATGACTCATAGTTCTCGCCCTGTCTTTAAAGTCTGTCTTTACTTTACAGTCTGATATAACAATGATTTAGTCTTATGTGTGTTTACAGAGATTAATGCATAACTACATAGAGATATTGTTCCTCTGAATAATAAAGCAAACAGTGTTAAATGGAAATCAGCAACTGAGAGACATGAAGGTTTTTAAGGTTCAGATTATTTTTAGATATTCAAATGAGATTCTCAAAACATGGAAATGAAAGTTGTGTGTAATGAAGTCACTGCAAACATGCTCACTGCATCGCAACACTAACAGCAAACACTAATTAAATCATTGCTCACTGAATTTATTCAGCTGTGACATTATGGGTGTGAAGGAGTCTTCTACTTTCACTCTGTGACTCAGTGCAGCTTTTTAAGCCCACACAGTTGTAGTATTTTTGGCAGGTTCCAAAAACTTGCCCATATATTTTCTCCTTAAACCTTGTATGTCGGAATACAGACATGTAGTTTGTACCGAAACATGTGAAAGCTGCTCCAGTCTCCTGACATTGTGCTATTTATGATAACATACTTGTGGTTATTTAGTTAAATTAGTTTAGCATTTTAGCTCCAATTAAAGCCAAAGCATAATTTTATGGCAACTACTGTGGCAAAGTAACAATTTCCACTTCGAATATTTGATCCAAGCTTGATAAATAGGTTAAGACTCAAACTGCAGTACATTAAGTACATAAAGGTCTCAAAAGGTGTAAGGGTAAAAATCCTTGGTTTGCACCAAAATGGCCTGAATTCCTGCTATGAAAAAATGTTTTATGCCTATCAGTGAAGATTTATTATGCTTCCATACAACCCTTAACTTCCATTGCACGGTTTAAACTAGAGAACTAAATATAAAGTGCTATTTTGACCTCTGTAAAGAAATTGTACTTTATCACATGCTAAAATGTTATATACATCAGTATAAAGTATTTCTTGGATAAATTGGGGCTTGTATGTGTTGAGGAGCAACCTCTCTACTCTTTATTGGTCTGGGACAGAGACATGCAGAGCAAATATCACTGCCTCACTGGGTTAACTGACTTTCTAAAAATATTTTATTATCCATGAATTCATTTTACTTTTTAATTCTGTATCAAAAAGCTTATTGGAGAATGCGGGCATCGATCCCGCTACCTCTCGCATGCTAAGCGAGCGCTCTACCATTTGAGCTAATTCCCCTTGTGAGGCCCCACATTTTCCCACACAACTAATGTTACCAGCTACAGGACACTGCCTCACTCTGCACTGTGTTAATCCTTCTCTCACACATGCTTTGACAAGTGAGACATGCTGCTGCATACCTTCTGCCGTCAGGCCTGCCAACAGACAGAACTGAAGGTGCCACAAGATTATTTATAAACGTGTGGTAAACAGGGTTACAAATCACACAACACATATAGAGTTTAATGATTACTCAGAATATGGATCGGGTAGCTTCTGGACTTTTGAACCCTGGCAGCAACTACTTTCAAATATGCAGATACTAATCAAAGAGAAAATTAGCAGAAATACACATAATAAACACTCACAAATCTACAACCTTAAAGCAAGAACCAATCATCTCTATTTCATATGAAATCCCTGTAGTTTCAATATTGTTTCCCTAAGTGGTCAAAAAACAGTTGGATGCAGTTTAGGTAAGTAGGCAGCAATTAATGCTACAGTCATAGATTATTTTATTAATCAAAACAGATTGGATGGATGTGAACAGATCAGTTAAGCTCTTTGAGCACTGTATGTTATAATTAATTTTTTTTCCATCTTTTTTTAATAAAGCATATGCAAATATAACTAAGTATAACTATAATACAAACATGCTATCTGTTGGAACCAGGACCGACCACATACATAGACAAGCATCTTTATTTATTAGCTGTAGCAGCCACTTGTTATCTTGGCCAGCTTCAAAGATGTTGACCTTTAGGTTATCTAAATTAAAAGAGCAGGTAACAGGTGACAGGTGACAGGCAGATAAGGATGCATAAAGACTAATACTCTATACTTTCCACGTACACTGTCTGTCTGTCTGATGATGAGTTGGGGAGAGAGAGCAGGGAATAACCGATCCCTAATTACTTTCCCACCTCTGTCCATGGCCACGTTAATCAATGATTTATGCTGCTGTCCCTCTGCTGAAATACAGCACACACAGGCTCACACGAGAGTACACACTCATGCTTTGACTGAAATAAACTTAAAAAACGGCTCACAAAATCCCCAAGAAACAAAAATAGGCGCACTGCACAGACCAATACAGAGACAGATACAAAACACAGCAATGTCACTCTACAAACATAAACATCCTATTTACTGACATAAAAAACAAACATTTCATTTTCCAAACAACGACAGATGCAGCTGTTAAATACACACAACTGCATCTTGCAGATGTCACAAGCACTGAAAAGAAAAAAAAAACATATTTTGTACTACCTTGTGATGTAAGTTTATACATTCCTACAGATAGGCAATGTGGCCATAAGAAAGAAGACATTTTAAACTATAAGCTGCATCATAGCAAGACACATGGGTGTTGAGGAGGGCAGGTGCTCAATGCAAGCACTCTGCCTGCCATATGGTCAAGAGGGGAATAAAACAATTACTCGTAAAGTGAGTGCTAACTGCAATCAGTCATCGGACGCAATAAACTCTCTCCTCTGAGAGCATTTGCTGCCTCACATACACAGCAAGCAGCACAAAAACATGAGCTAAACCTCCCTTTGTTGGTCTTATCTTGAAAAATGATGTGTTTACACTGATTGTTTAATTTCCACAGAAGAAGTGTGAAGACTTAAAGTACAAATATGGACATTACTGCATGGCCAGTAGGGAGAATTTATGTAGTAATCTAGTGTAGACAATTTCCCTTTGGCAGAACCAAACAGAAATGTTAAGCCAGTTATTTCTTGTCGTCTGGAAAAGTACAGATGGACAGGACTGCCTTCAAAAATGTGATATATTACACACAGATGGCTGCAAGGGACAAAACACAGCACCCTGTTGCTAATAAGTTGCCGAAACACGTAGACAAAAACTTGCTGATGCATGTTGCCGTAAGGTTTGGACAGAGGATTTCATCAGGCATGTAAAGACTAATAGACAGCAGGTCAGGATGTTGTCTATGTGACTCCTGCCATGCTGTTGCCACACACAGAGGAAGTTAATGCAGCTCTGTTGAAACAAGTAAAGTACAGACACGGGACAGTGGGTCATCAGGCGCGGAAACATAAGTGTGGATGCAACACAAGGTTCCTTCTAAGCCAAAGTTTCAGTTTGTTTTACTTCATTCATTCAGCCTGACACTGTATCCGGGTTCATGCCAACTTGTTTTGTTTTGCCTAAACCACTTGGTAGCTCATAGTGTATTCATCCTGCTGAAGTTATTTCAGGTCAACACAAAGGCACTGGCACCGGTTGCTAGGAGCAGGTAACATATTGTTTTGCACTACAGTGAAAGAAATATGATCTCTGGCACCTTATGGACTGAAGCTTTAACCATCAATCACAAAATCCATGGTTTGTATTAGTTGAGTCCTTTCTGTCATCTTAGTAAACAAGTATGAAGCCTTAAGAGTTGTTAGCCTAGTTTTAGACTTCTGATTAACTGTCCATCTCTGATTATTAGGCAATTCAAATAGGTCTCTTGTTGTGCCCATAGAAAGCTTCTTTCATCAGTTAGAGAGGCAACCCACCAATCGCATCTTACTAGACAAGACTAAGATTAATTGATGTCTAATTCCTGCATAGCTACATGGCAACCTGACTATTTTAATGAGAAATGGTGATAAAAGAATGGGAATAAGAACTGATGGGATCAAGGCTAACCAAGTACAAGTTATGATTCTCAACAATGCCTCCCCTCCCAGAAAGAAATAGCCTAACATGAATAAAATGAATGAATGGATGAAGTTAGCTTGCTATATATGAAGACACTTCCCTACTCAGCTCACAGCAGGTTACCAATCCTGCATGGATGTTTTATGATGGGTGGGCTCAAAGATTTACAACTCCTTTGACATTTATGGATACTGGCTATTTGTTGAATTAAAAATTATCTGTGAAGTTGCCTATGGGTTTACAGGAAGCTGCTGAGAAATAGAAGGATCCCAGCACTTAAAAAAAAAATGTGGCATTTGATCAATAAATGGACAACTCTTGTCGAAATGTTAATATTTAGTTAATGCACACAGCATAGACAAAAAAGGATAAACACAGATACAAGAGTGACCATGTGGACTTGCTCACTGGACATGTCACATCCATCTTGTTGTCTCTTTTTTCTGTCTTTTACAGCTCTCTATCATTAAAATAATAAGGGCTCGTTGACAATGCAAAAATATTTTCAGCTATTTTTGCTGTCCAAGCACTTGTTTTTGCTCCTGAACATTCTTGTTATTGGTTCCTTTCAATGTTGATAGACAAAACATGTTTTTGTTCCAAACATAATTGCAGTAGGTTGATGTAATAGCTTGACGTACATCTCTGGTGAGACAAAAAGCTAATCAAAAGCTTAACTGAGTGGTAAGTAGCAGTTAGTCTGTGCCCTGAGGTGGCTGTTGTCATGGGTTTGTGGTGCAGAGGGGATGTGAATGTAGATCTGGTTAAAGCAGAGCCAGTTGAGCATAAAGATAGTACAGAAAGAAAAGCAATGTCTCAAACTGACTGATTGTCCAATGCATAGCTGACAGCCTAGGAGAATTATGCAGTACTCTTTTAACATTAGCTCTGGTCACTATGGTCCCAAATTAAGACAAATTACACAAGTGAATTCTCTGAATCCTGCACAGACCTTAGATGGACAATTGCATTAACCTCCCAATTTTAAGGACACATTAAGCGTGTTATGGATGGCTGTCACTGAGCTCTTACTCTGTGAGATAATGCTATGCATTTAACTTTGTCCTGGAAACAAACAACTTTTGTCCTTTTTTTCTTTATCTCTACAACCGAATCACCACTCTGTTTCTGTCTCAGCGTCCCTAAACTTGTGTAATATATAGTCTGTTCCTAGTCAGGCAGACAACACACCCACAGAAGTGAAGCAGAAAGGAATCTTCAATGAAAACAGAGACACCAAATTCTCATGGTGAGTGTGCCAGGTCCTCACACATGACAGCGTATCAAAAGGATTCTTGGTTATTACATCAACGATGTGACGCTGTAGTGACAAGATAATTCCACTGAAAAATTACAGAGAACACAGTTCAAAAGTTGAGGTTGTAAATGAGATTTTTAAGAAATTCCCACTTTGTCATTTTTCCACTGCTGTCATCAAAGATTATGCACATCAAAAGGGAAGTAACATTTACATAAGATGTGGAGCTGAAACAATTAGTCAAATTTAAATGGTTTTGGTTAATTATTAAAGCCAGTTTTTCAAGCAATATCACTAAAAGTGACCCAACTTCTCAAATGTGAGGATTTGCTATTTTTCCTTGTCATGTGACAGTGAACTGCATATTTTAAGGTTTTAGACTGCTAGTTGAACAAATCAAGATGTGTGAAGTCATCACATCAGGAATCTATGACTTCTATTTCTCACAGTTATTAAGGAAACTAAGGAAATAATCACATTATTTGAATAAAACAGATAAGAATATTTTCTGCAGCCCATTATCCAAGTATCTAAATAGTAATATGTAAAACAAAAAACAGCCTGCAAAATAAATGGGAAGCCGTGTTACTTACTAGTAAATGAAGCAAGCAAGAGCATTTGGCTGGCAACTACCTCTGTGTCACCTTCAATACCTGAGAGGATGCTCTGTCCTGTCCCTGTTTGTTCTCAATATAACCACGTATTGAGTATCAGTCTAATCTCTGTTGCATTAAGATATTAGTGAGAGTCCAGTGCTTCAAAATGCTGCATTGGCCATGCTCAGATGGTTGATACAGATGTTAAAACAGATATAAAGACAGATGGCTGCTCTGCGGGTACACTGCTATTTGTCACACAACTCTGGTTCTTATGGCAGATGCTGTATTAAAAAAGAAAAAACATTTATAGCTGAAAGATTTATGACAGTATCCATGAATAGAAACAAATAAACATAGAACATGATGTCAGGCTTGTTCTTAATACTCCACACATGGATTTTCTTGTAAATTATATGTGTGATGAACAAATTCAATGTAAAAATAAAGTCTAACAAATGCTTGTTGAGTCAAGATTAGTAAATATGTACAAACATCTGCACAGAAGAGGTTATTTAACCTGTTTTAACTGTAAAGTCAACTAGATAATAATGCATCAAGTTCATTAGAATAGAGGCGGTTTTTCCAGAGTAGTTATAGAGCCCCATTTTTGTTGTCTGACTCTTCTTCTTACTTGTTTTCAACGTGATCTTTTGCTAAACCTCACGCTGCATTTCCTGAGAACTTCATGGAGTCATCAATTGTTCACACCTGGTATGTCCTCAGTAACACCTCGGTTCCCTGAGGCATGCCAACCACTGTGCGGATTGCATCAGGTTTCCAGCGCCTCTTGTCACTGCTCACTGCACTGTGTGTGTGGAATTTGATTTAAGAAAACACTGGAGAGAAAACTGGGAAAGGATGCAACGAATCTGATATTATCCAAACAGAGCAAATTCTTTTTAAAATTGCAGTGAGTGACTTTAAATGGACTCAAATCCTCCTCCACCAAAACAGGAAAACATTTGTTAGTGACTGTGTTTATGGGACGTTCAAATGACCTAATTAAGCACCAGACGTTTTGAATATCTGAATTATTCTTTTTGGTTTCTGTTTCATCAATATTTCAACTGTTTCCCGACCGTAGAACCACTTCGGTACATAAATGAAGGATTAATTTATCATAACAAACTTATTAAGCTGTAATGCGACTATCAAAATAAAACCACCAAAGCTAAATTACTTTGTTTAGTTGGCATAATAAGATTTGCATTGAGCAACAAAGCCACGCTGAGCCCCAATCGGAATTCTCATTAGTTTGATTCACATGCCCTAGTTAGATATATATTACATTGCTTTAGAGACTGGTGAGAGAGAAATAAGAGGCAGTGAAACTGTAAACAAATAAAACTTACCCAGAATGACAGCAAAATAAAGAAGTGGCAAGATCAACAAGTTGGCGACTTATCCATGGCAGAAGACTCGTCCTTCTCCTTTTCTTTCTTCTGTAAAAACAAAAGCCTGTTCAGCGTGGAGGAGCTCAGTGCTTCGGGAGGGGGGGAGGAAACGCGTCAATAAATCAGTTTCAATACACTCAAACGCTGTTTTTACTTCATAAACACCGAGTACAGGCGCGGTTTAAACTCGCTGTTTCTCCTACTCCCGCTGTGAAGTGGCTCTTGTTGCCGCACGCACACTTCACACACACTTCACTCACTGCCGCCTCTGTTGCTGGAGTCCTGGATAACTCCACGCGCTACTACATGGCGACGCACGCGCAATGAAAGCATGCGCCACCTTGTCCTGGCAAAATTAGACAATTCCAGTGAAAACGTCTGTGTGCTATTATGCGGTTAGTGTTGGGCTGCTGTCATTTCTTTTGAACAATTAGAAAAAGGTCACGACTGATACGTGTTTTTTAATGTCTGTCTGAGTGGCAGGTGTATTTTAGAAGAAGCTCAGACGTCATATCGGTGGTCTCGGCTAAATGATTTCAGATGCTGAATATGTTGAAGGCTTCTTTTCTTCTGTGATCACTCCTTAAATTACAGAGCATTGCTCCACAGGCTACTGATGAATAAAAAACAGTTTGCTGATCACTGAAATCAAAAATTGGCAACTTACACTTACTCTGCATTTGATATGAGGTCTGATCTCTTCTGGCAGGGTCTTACCTCCTTGGGATTTTATAGGCTAAGTCTTTTATTGTACTCTTATTTAATTTGTCAGTGTTGCTGTTTCCTGCTCAGCATCCGGTTTGTATTTCTGATGATTTGTTCCCACAACAGAGAACAAATTTTAGAAACCACAACATAACTTTTTTTTCACCTTTTAACCCCCTTTAAAGACCACAAAGCACTAATTTTTGTCTGTGACAACCATAAAAGGGGCTGGTTTGAACAAATTACAGTAAATTCAAAGTAGTTACTGCTACTGCCTTGCATGCCATTTGTCCCTTCAGATTTAGATTACCCTTAATAGGTTATTCTGTAGAATTTAAAGAATTAAAAAGAAAGAATAGAAAGGTTCAGAGCCAATCACAGCTAAGATTTGCAACTTTGAGTACCCAGACTTAGTCTATTGGTAAACTATGGTATAAGGAGACCAAAACCCAAAACCAGACTGAAGACAAGTCAAGAACATGTCAACTTAAAGCCTTGTATCATTGTGGAAAGTGCGAAAACAGATGTAATGGTTGTATTTTGGATGATGAACTGGAGACCAAGAGTCTGAGGTCTAAAGGAAACTACTGTTATTTCATGTCTGTGTGTTTTTAAACTGCACAAAATATTATTGTACATTATGTGCTCACGCTTCAGTGTTGTGGCCCGTGAGTCAGGACCACGTGAATCTATAAAACCTATCTACCTTCTTCTTTGTCATGAGTAAATATATTTTGTCCTCATCATTCACAATTAATCTGTCCTTCGCAGTCCTATCATTATTTATTAACAAATGTTTCAACATCAGTTTTTTAAAGGAACTGTCTGTTCTCCCTATCCATGAGTCACTTCCCCTCTATAATTAATGTCTGATTTATTCAGTGTAAACGATCAATTTGAAAAGATTTAATTTCCTGTAACTGTCAAATCTGAAGCCTGCAAAGCAAGAATATGAGCCATGATACCTTTGTTAAGACTGACCTGAACAGTGACATTAAAATATTCATGCATATTGAATCTGGTGCTCTTGTCTGTGGATAAAAAACAAAATCATTGACAGATTGCTGCTTAACCCTGTTGTATTAACTGCTATAAAACAGCCAGTGTATTGTTATTGACTCTGCAGATGAAGTTATCAGTTGTTGAGTGTGTGTGTATGTGTGTGTATGAGCAGTAGCCATATCTCGGGACTTTATTAACATATCCTAAGAGACTTGAAGCAGACTTTTATGAGTGTGCTTGCGCGAGCGTCGGAAATAATAAACAGCAGTGTTTATGAGTTTGAATTCAAGGGCATTGTACTGTTCACAGCAATCTGCCCCTGCTGAGAGAGAGAGACAGACAAGTCTTAATATCAATGAGTTGCTTCCATACAATAAGTAAACGCTGTACTAGAAAACACAGCGCTGGTTGTTTTGCAAAACATTTGCATACATGAACTTCACAATTTTATAAAATAGTAACACTGAAATTCCCCCCAAAATTTTACAAACTCAATAAACAGAGAAGGGCTTAGTCAGGGAGTTTGAAATATATATAGAAAGATTTAGGGCCAGAAAAGATTATAATCCAAGTGTAGCAAACACAGAGCATGTGAGACAGCCAGGGGAATAAATCTGTCTTTCTGCCACTAACACAGAAAATGGATATATGAAAAAATGTGAAGTCACTTAAGTGATTAAATTTCTAAAGCGTCATTCAGCAGACCTTCTTCTCCTGACTGGGCTCATTTGTCATGTTGACAATGAGACGTGTGCAGACAGGGAAGCGGAGTTCATCAGGCTTAATCAGCAAATTTCGACATGGTTGCGGAGATTTTCAAGAGCTACTCTGATCCAAACGCAGTCATTCATGGCCTCCACCTTTCTTTGCATCTGTACTGCAACAGCACATCTTCAAAAGCTTGACCTCTATAACACATGGTCATGCAGGGGCAGCTGAGGTAAAGTATAGAAGTCAAACTTGAAAATAAAAAGTGAATTTGGATCTGATCCTTCTTTAGCATGATGAATATGTGATGGAAAACTTTACTGCTCAACCCTAAACAATGTGGTGCCTTTTGGAAATGCAAATTGTTATACCATGTGGTGCATTCACAAACCCATACACACCTTTATAAATTTTTCACTAACATAAGAGTGGTCTTAATGGCTGCAGTATGACAGTTTTGCACAAAAAATATTCCAACAACCTGAAGCTTAATCCTCCAAAACACTTTGTGTTTAGTTTTCTATGTAAAACGTGTCCTGGCAAATATTCTGATAACCCTAAGGTTCATAAATACCAATTTAGCTAATCTTTTTTAAGTCCCCAGTGCCAACTTTCTAGTGTGTAATTGGCTGTTTTCACACAGTAGTTCGATCCCATGAGAGCCATGAGATTAATTTCACTGATATGGAAGTTTTAACAAACTGCAGCTGGTTTTTCCAGGTTGTTACTTGCTGACACTTTATGTCATGATCCTTAAAAAAACTTTCAGAGGTCAAAACTTATTATGTGTGATACGAGCACAGTCTGCCCAATACTTGCATGTATGTTTAAGAGTTGTTTGCAACAGCGTGTTATTATTTTGATTAGCCAGACATCTGTTTAAAGAGCCGTGTGTCTTTCTGATCTTATCAGTGAGATAAAGACAAATGATTCTGCCGTAATACTCCTGACAGCCTGAACATGTGCAGTAGTCTATGCACTCTAATTTTTAATTGTGTCAACCACATTTATTTAATGTGAACATGTGAGGAAAATGAAACTAAAAAAATCTGAAGACTGTGTTACAAAATTTTTTCTTTGTTTTAAAATAACAGGGGTTCACTTCTTGTAAATATCAGTTGTGACTTTGAAGGATGCGGTTCCTCTTTGAGAAGCATCTTATCAGACCTAGGAAGTGAAAACATGAGCAGGTGGCACTATTGAGTAGAAAAAGGCATTTATGACGTTTGTCCACTAAATTAGCTCAGTGTTTTGAACCAGTTTTGTTCAACATTATGGAAACCTATGTGTAATTTTGTGAACAAACCTGCATTTCCAGCATTTTTTAATGAAACCATTGACATCAAGGATATGTGATCAGCAGAGAGCCTTGCACAATGTTCAACAACCTAAAGAATTTAACACGCTGCTTCACTTCCCATTTAAATCAAGGAAAAAACTGATACTTTTTGGCTGAAATGCTCTGGATGGTTGAACAAAAACAGAACCAATTCCATGTTGGTGCAAAAGGCCCATTAATGTACTTAGATAATAAAAAAACCACTGACCACTGTGAGATATAAAAACTGATTTCCACATGCTAATGAGTGTATCCTGTGATCATGTTATGCTGTTGACATGCTCTCATCAGAATGACACCGTAAATATTTCTTTATGAAACTACACTCTGATAAACACTTTCATTCATGTTTTCATGGAAAAATGAACAAACATTGAGTATAAAATTTAAAAAAGCCAGCAAAGGCACATCTGTGATTTCTTTCCAAACACTAGTTCAAACAAAAGCTTGACAGAAAACAAGCTGAGACAAAGCTGCAGATGCAGGGATGCAGGATTTTTCCTCCTTTGAAGCACTTAGAGGAGGAGGGTTCAATCTTGTGCAAGGAGGCCATGTGTTGCTGTGTGGTCTGGCCTGCAGAACCCCAGCAGATGAGAAATAAAGTCATTAGACCATGATGAACTTCTCTGCCTGCTCTGGTCATTAACCTCAATACTCCCTTCATGAACATTTTAACACCGACTCAGTGTTATTGTTCATTTCTATGATCTCTTCTCTAAACCAGTTTCTAGCAAAAAAATGATTTCCTCTTTTACGGTTGTTTAAAATATGCTTATGCACTACGTATGTATGTACTGTATGTTGTTTATGTTACATATTTCCTCTTACAAAGGAGCAACTAAATTTAGGGGCAAGGACACAATGAAACTAGGTCAGTTTCCCAGTAGTGGACTGTAACTGAGTGCATTGACTGTACTGTACAAATTAATTCCTTCCTTGAGTAGTTCTTTTTATGCATATCAGAGGCAAATGTTTTATTCTCTGCCCTCCTGCATGAGCTGGACAGCTTTAAGTACATGTAAGATTCAAATTTTATAAATTCTTCCAGTCCAGAGAAAAATCAAGTATCTCCAAATTTGGTGATTTTTGAATGTTTCTGACGGATGAGGTGTTCTTATATGGGCTGAGAAAATGCATCCCGCTCCTCAGGGATAAACAAACAACTTCAAAGGCATGTGAGATTAGCCGGAAAATGCATCATCACAAAGCTGAAAACAAGAGCTGTTTCTCGAGGCTCATGGAAAGTTTGCTTTTTACAGGTCTGTGGTTTCCAGTGATGCTGCAAACATATGACGATCTTGTCCGATACGAAGCATCACTATAAAACAAACTACCAGCACTTTTTACAGTTGCTGATTCAATTAACACAACAGCAGTAAAATACAATACACACATTAATACAACATCAATATTATTTAAAAAAAGATTGTATGTAACAGTAAAACAACAACAGGGACAATTTTACTCCTTTTACTTCTGATTGTTTTGGTAAATTTAGTTGATAATGCTCACAATTTTTTAAGTCGTGATTTTTACATGGAGTGTTTTTACAGTGTGGTTTCCATAATTTTTTCTTTAGGTCTCAGTACTTCTTCCACCACAGCAGTTTATTAATTTGATGACTTCTGTGTATTAGTGCTGACACACCATGCTCTACCACTTGTAGCCCAATATTTGTAACTTGTGGCAACAGCTAGAAATTATGAATCCTTACAGTTAGTGCATTTCCTGTATGAGGAGAGCAATTTAAATGGTTTATACAGATGAATTAGATGATTTCAAGGTGGCAATTATAAGACCTTTCACTCAAACTGTGTGTGTGTAACTGGAAAAAGAAGATTTTGGAGTTAGCAAGATAAGAATAGCCAACAGAAAAATGGAAGTGAAGTGCACAGACAGACACTTGTGGTTGTGGTTCAAACTGTGTAACACAGGTTTCTTATCAGGGTGGAAATACTTCCTGAAATATCCACAAAGACTGAAAATATTTAATGAGAAATTAGCCTTTGACTGAATCTTCTAATCTGCATCATACCGGCAAGTTATCCAGGAAAAAGATATGATTGTGTAGGTATATGTGTGTGTGTGTGTGTTTGGTGATGCATTGTGCATAAAAAGAAGTGTGTGTTGTAGTTTCTTTAGCAGTGCGTGTATCTCTACAAGTCATATGGCTATTGCACAACTGAGGAGGATGTCTGGTGATGGATTTAAGAGAAGTGAAAGAGTGTGTGTTCGCTTTCTATCCACTTCAGACACAAAGGAAATAAGTTTTTTGACTTCTTCTATTTGATTGCAGACTGTTTTTTGGGTCATGGGTTGATATCCTTACACCAACCTGCTTTGAAACTGTTCAATAAATGTGCCATTAAAGGAAATTCCACCAATAATGAAATGAATGAAATTAAAAGATTTAGACCTCAAAGTCAGTTCCGATTGTTTCTTTTAGGCCACAGCTGCCAATGAGGACACTAAAATCATGTCTTTTACTACTTTTCTTAAGAATTTGGTAATTTCATGACCTGGAGGAAGTTCAAATTGTACAAATTAGAAACATGCACATGGTGGGTATTATTAAGAATTATTTCCACATGGTAAGACTCTGTATTGTAAAAAAATGGGTACCTCTACTTAAAAAACTGACTGGTTGATGTCATGTTTATGTAGCAATGCTGTGTAGATGATGAAGGAATCTCCATTGACACCACCTTGATTGCATATAAAGAAGTTTATTACAGCATCAATCAGGCATCCAGGTTTGCCTGAGAGGGAATTCTAAGCCAATGTGAATCTCTGTAGTACATCTCAAAAATTTCACTTATATAGGCCTGGCTAAGCTTTCATCCTACACAAAGAATGCAACTCTAAACAGGTGAAATAAATCAACCACTGTCCTTCCTATAAACCCTGCATTTGGGGTCTCCCACTCCTGATAAAAGGAAGAGGCTCTAGTACAAAAGCATCTACTTCCTTCGGTCGAGGTCACAGTGACCCTAGTACAAAGACATCTAATCCCTTCGACCAAGGCCACAATGAAAGCACTTCAGATTGCATAAGGCTATAGCCTAAGACACCACAATGACAAAACAAGTAAATAAATGACCTCAGGATATCTAAAACCCACTCACTCACCCTGACTGAAACGACTGATTTCCACATTTCATCTCTTCTACTGATAAACAAAAGTTGAGCACACTTTTAGGCATGTAAACAACTGCTGTTTACGTTAATGCTTCCCACCAACACACTTTGTGCGTATCCTAACAAATGTGTTTGGTGCACTTCCTTTCCCATAACACTCATTAGACCTTTTTTCCCATTGCACTTTAAGATAAAATGAAACCTCAGTGGAGATTAAGAAGGTAATTTTTACCCTTGAGATTAGCAGTTCCCAATATAATCTCACCATGAATGGATACTGTTTTCTTTAGCTTTGGTTGAATGAATGAAAATTTGAAGGACTGGCACAGAACTTCAGCCACTACTCTTAAAAATGTGCCCAATACATTTTACACAGCTCACCATCTGTGAAACCACTCAAGATCTGCACTTGTATAACATTGTGAAAGTTTGTCTTTCTGCTGTTCAGCTTCATGAGATGTTGACATTTAAATGCAAATTTTCACTTTGATTTAATAAATCTTGCTTGATCTGTCTCACCTCTTTAAAAGGGAAAGGAGTTCTCTGTAAACCGAAACTAAGTGGAGCAACACCATACAGTTGGATACATATTTGTTTTTTTCAGTGACATGCGACGAGAGAAAAAGTTGTCGATGTTTTTTACAGCTTTTTAAAATCAGATTCATCCTACAAGGAAATGAATAATGGCAATTAAAAAAAATCACAGAAGACAGTCTTCCTTTTATAGGAAAATTTTAATAGTTATTCAATGTTCTACATTTTACAGTAAATATACAATTACAAACTTGGCTTAGTTATAGTACTAAGATCACTAACTGATCTTTTAAAAAAACCCTCAACAACAAAAAAAAACGTAAAAAAAAAAACCAAAACAAAACAAAAATTAAAAACAGATTTACACTTCATATCACAAGCCTGACGCTGGTCCTTCAATCTGGACCAAATAGCTAACATACAATTCACTTCTCTCAACGCTGAACAGACGTTGGGCTTCTGTTTCAAACACAACCTTACGGTAACAGATATACCATAGCATGTGCAAACTGGGTACCAAACTAAAACTTCCAAAGATGGGGTTGTTCCTAATACTCGATCCAGAGGGGATACGAGTATGTTTTTTTTTTTTTTTGGAAGACAAGGAATTTCCACTTTTTGCATCACATTTAGTGTCAAATCAAACTAAGAGATACCTCTGACAAATTAAAAAGCTGCAGCAGAACATCGAAGACATTTAAGAGTCTACTATTCACTGTGATAGTAGTGTTTTAATTTATACTCATGAAAAAAAAAAATAAGACTCAGCAACTGCAAGGCAAAAAAGAAGAGAGAGGGAAAGGGGAAGATGGAAGGAGAGGAGAGGTGTTATGAATGTTTCTGCAAGGTTAAGATATAACGGAAAAAAACTGAGTGATCCTCATTAAGTTACCACCTGTAATGATTGGAAATGTCACTAAGAACAGAATGATGGATAATAAAAAAGGTGATAAAAGACCCATGATTAAGACAACTTTGCATTTCCCCTCTTAACACATCAAAGTGTTCAACTGTCCATTTTCACTTAAGTGCAAATTGAAATAAACGAGAGGCAAGGAATGGAGTGAAAATAGGAAGCAGCTTCACCACCCTGAAGAACCAGTCTGCTGTTTGGGAGTCGTTCATCTTTTAACTATCCCAGATGCTCTGTGGGTCTGCCTCTCCACTGAGCCTCCACATTAAAAACAGAATTAGTTTTGAAGCATTGGTCCTCAGCACAGAGAATAAAAACAACTTCTATTTTTGCTTAACTTTGAATGATCAGGTCATTCTATTAAATAACAAACAAACAAAATCTTACTTGGTGTCAGTTTGTTCTCTTATATGGCATTTCCGAAACAATCCTAAAAAAACAAAAAAACAAAAAAAAAAAACAATAAAAAAATGGTTTGGGAGAGACCAACCCCCCAAAATATCTCAGTGCTCAAAATGTAACACTGTGGTTCTTGAATGCAAATGACACCATTAATCATTCATTTATTATATGCGGCTCTCAGCCTTGAAAATGCTGATGCCACTTCCAGACTTTGTGAGTGGCGACATCTAGTGGTGATTTTACAAACACCAAAAAATAAAAAAAATTTAAAAAAAGAAACCCAATTGATCTTTTAATTAATACAGCTGCTACTGAGACGCGGTGGAGAGGGTTGCAAAGGTCAGACTGAAAGCACATAAAGGTCAAAAAATGTGAGACTGTGAGACCAAAGGGATTAAAAGAAAAGGTAACCATGGACATGGGAGAGAGCAGAATATCTGCTTCATTTTGCATCTTTGAAAGTGATCAAATTAAACGTGAATGGTTGGAAGGATGCAAAATTGCCTCCGGGGGAGTTGAGGCACAAAGTAGAATTAGGATCAACACAGAGGATACAGTAAGAAAAGAGAAAAGGTGAAACAGGCAATATGCAATAACAACAAATTGAGAAATAGGACAGCAATAGGAAAACACAGATTCACAGGAAGATAGACATAGCAAGGACTAGAATTCACCAGTTATTTAGTGGAAGAAACTTATATTTACCGAACAACTGTTGGTGAAATATGGCACAGAACAAAGGACATGGAGGCTGAGGGCTTTCAGGACATTGTTCAATACAACTCTGCACCCACAGAACAGAAATGGACCGCAGAGGTGGCTGCATCAGGGTAACCCTTTTTTTTTTTTTTTTTTTTTTTTTTTTTTTATA
>JAPZDV010000024.1:11894375-11907914 GCA_029814665.1 Acanthurus lineatus | reverse complement strand
ACAAATTGACCGCAGTGGTGGCTGCATCCGTGTAACCCTTTTTTTTTTTTTTTTTTTTTTTTTTTTTTTTAAAGTCGACAGAAAAAGAAAAACGCCTTCCATTTCAGTTCTGTCATTAATCCTCTGCTTCCTGAAGGTCTGTAAATCCAGGCAGCAATTATAAAAACATGGAAATCTGGTGACAAGAATTTCCAAAAGCCCTGCATTCATTTACTCGACCCTGTCCTAACTCCTCCCCCCTCAGTGACAGATATGTAGAGGACAGAGATGCAGAAGAGGAGGTAAAAAAAATATATATTAAAAGCACAAACAGTAGCTGCCACACTGACGCAACCATGCTTAGCTAGAAATACATTACTGTACCACTTGCTGTATAAATATACTGCATTTTTTTTTTTAAACTTAGAGATCCAATGCTATAGTGAAATACACCTGAATATTATGCATACCCATTATGCTCAATTGACCAGAGGGAAAGAAGAAAAGAAGCATAAGATTTAACTGAGAAATACTGACAGAAGTAGTGGTTGGTTAAATAAATCCTAATGACGATTAACATTACTGCTGTCGCAAGAAAACCCGTTTTCTGTATCTTTTCAGTTTCACTGGCTTGGTTTTAAAATATACAAGATCCTTTATGCGGCGGGAACATTTTATGACCCTCATGCAGAAAGCATCCACTTGAGATCTTCTGGAATACAAAGGGTCGTTTTAAATATAAGGCTCAAAGACCGATGGTTTTCATCCGACAGCAGCACTTTGTAATATTTTCTCGAGAATTAACCTACTAGTGTACAAACATCTGGACTAAGAATACCTCAAACACTCAACCTTATTGTTTTATTTTTAATTACAATATAAATTGCTTCTTCCTCCCTCCTGCACTACAAAGCCTAGGTACCTGTTACTTAGCATTAAATTATACTAAAGTTTTTTTTTTTTTGTCTTATGTTGTGCAATATTTCCTCACAAAGTTATTCAATACCCAAATTCATGATATGTTATACTTTTCTTAGCAGTAACTGTAATAATTATTGAATGGAGGCTGCATATAGAGCCTGTAATCCATATTAAGAGATTACAACGATAAGCATTTTTTTAAAAAATCAATTCAAAACGCTGATAAAATAATTACTGTGTGTTAACAGTTGGAGGCGTTCCCTCTTATTTTATTGCAATATCAAACCACTTCATCTACATACCCGCGCAGTAAATGCTTTTTGTTATACCAATCTGTATCTACAGATCATTAAGTTGTGATTTGACTCCTCTTTTTTTTGTAAATCCTGAAAAATATCACAGGCCTCACCTAAATATTAAACCCCAACACCACTACTCGGCGTGTTTGTAGTGTTTGATTAAGATGAGTCATCAATGCCTTTGCATTTACATAAATGCCTTTACATGTAGAAGCATAGAAAGGCAACAGAAAATGGCTGCATATGGTCTGTGTCTCATTAGCTCAAACATTATCCTCAGCTAATGACAATTTTTGTAAAAACAAGATTTATGCTGGATTTTTTAAAAAATGGAGAATGTTTAAAAGCAGTCAATAGAAGCAGATATGTGTAAGTCTCTGAATCTCACAGAAGAAAAGCACAGTGAACAAATGAGTGATTCTTTTTCAGAAAATGCACTGAAGTCTATAAAGCCTCCTTTAAGCTCCTGAAGGTCATGCTGGACTGTACTGAGTGATGCTGCATCGTCACAGCTCTGCATTCCTGCTGATATTTCTTTATGTTCTTTATAGCCATGAACACTGAAAACAACACTTTCTGATGATGCTCCAGAAATTCCCATGGGAATACCAACAAAGGTGAAAAAAATTGAACCCAAATTCTAGGAATAACAAATCATCCCTATGACATGGACTAGGTGCCAACACATTACAGCCCTCTGATTGGATTAAATCTCTTCCTAACTGTGGCGCACAATCGCTCAAGTTATTGGTTTGCTCTTTTCAGCACTCACAGCACTGCAGAGAGGACAAGCGGGTCGATTTCTATCCATCTAATAGTACATTTATTTTACCGGTCCACCATCGACTGTGTACTCAAGCGTCTGGGTTTCTGTCTGTTTAGTGTTTGGTTAAAAAGTCCTTTAAGGAGGAAGGAAGAGGAGACATACACACAGGGAGAAAAGTCAATGCACAACACATGTAGTGCAAAAAAAAAAAAGAAAAAAGAAAAAAGAAAAAAGAATTTTTGTGCGGTCTCTTGCAGGTGAGCCGTCACAAACTCAAATGTCTTGTACCTTGAAATGAAACAACCAACTGTGAACATGTGACCCCCTCCCTCCTTCCTTCCTTGCTTGTCATCTGCTTTCCTCATCTCATTCTCCTCTCCGAGTGCTAATGCAATCCCTTTAAACTCCGTCTGCAATGCACATCCCCAGAAACCCATGTCGTGTGTGTGTGTGTGTTTGTGTGTGTGTGTGAGTATGTTGATCAGTAAAAACGTAACTGGAGGTATGTTACAATAAGTGCCACAAAGTGATCATTTGTTTTTTCCAACACACCACAGGAGCCCCTGTGTGTGTGCATGCTTGTGTGTGTGTCAGACAGTGTGCACGACCATCCATGCTGTTATTATAAATATTTGTACATTTTCTAGATGTATTGACCTACGCTAAGATTAAGATTTCAATAGTATTGCCACATACTAGCCTGCATAGTATGTAGCATGATGTAGTTGATGTTTTCTTAGTGTGTACAAGATACTAATGCTAATGAGGACACAGTGGGACACGCAGCAGGATGGGTAATGTATGAAAGTGCTCTGCTTATGGCGACGTAGCACTCACAAGGAGACCTAACGACAGGGATGATTGACTGACTACTGCTGGACAGACACCTACATGCTGGAAGTTGACTGAGATTAAACTGCAAATGAAACAAAGTGGATAAGAAAAGAATGAAGTGGAAGGAAGAACAAAGGTAGAGAATAAAAACAGAAAAAATGTAAAGTAATTCAGTTTAATGTGGTAAAAAGAGAGTGAATTTAAAAAAAAAAAAAAAAGATTAAATAACCCTCCCCGCCCCCCGCAAAAAAACCCACAAATAATCCTAATTATGTTAAAACCCTGTGCTGATAATCTAAGTCGTTAGAAAATTTGGCAGCAAAAGTCAATAAGTCGTTGGACTGACTGATGGAGATGACGATGAGGAATAAGTGCCCAATATTTTCCAGCCAACTGAGCAGCAGCAGCAGGAAGGACCACACACACCAGCACAACACAGAAACAGGAGCGACTGACACCTGTGATTGGTCAAGAGTCCTTCTGGAGTTCCAATGACAGACACCGCAAAAGAGAGTAAGGACATGAAAAAAACAAACAAAAAAAAAACCCAAAAGTATAAAATAAGGTAATGACCGGTTGGCAAATGAACAGAGAAAAAAAAATAAAAAATAAAAGCAGCTTTTGGAAAAAAAACGTTAGAGAATGTCGCATAATAACAATAACAATAATAGTAAAGTGGCTGTTGCACTTTAGTTTTGTTCTTGCAGACAGGTGCCGAGTTCCCGTGGTTACCGGAGGGAGCCCGTGTAAGATTTGAGCAGTTGCATACGATGGTGGACTCCAGATCTGCAGGGAGAGAAGAGCAGAGGTACACACTGGTTATTGATTCAAGAAGGAAATTAAATACAAGGCAGTACAGTTTGTTCAAGCAAGAGAGACAACAGAGGAACAAAAATGGAAAGAAAAGGAGGATGGGGAGGGTGGAGGAAACAGATGGAGGAGAGAACATTGGGATGTTAAGAACAAGTGAAAGAGGAAAAAATAGAGAAGCGGGAGGGCAGACACTCACATGATGGGTGGGCTCTACCAGTGAGGCGGTACGTAGCTGTACCCAGGAGTCCCTTGGGGCCTGTAGGTTGGCACAGTAACTGGGTGTCCTCCGATCTGGGGGTGCTGGGGTGTTGTAAGCAGAGTCCCTAAAGGAAGTCAACAACAACATTAGTGAACTTGTGCCATTTATAAATCTATTTGGTTAATAATATAAAGAATATGTAAATCATTTTCTTGTCTATTTAAAAATAAAATCTGCCCTGAAGAAGAAAGACCAGGCTGAATGTGAAAAAAAAAGATTTCCACCACATCTATTTTCATTTTAGGTTAAAATGACAATTGTTTTCTCAAGCAATCACATTTGTTCTGTCAAAATATCTCAAAACTTGTGCATAACAGGTTACCAAAGTGTGTGATGACAGTTTCAAATATCCAAACAACAGTCAAAACTCAAACATACTACACCCTAACTATTTAATTATGACATATTAAAGTCTGTGCTTGGTATCTATTCATCCATTCATTCATACTTATTAATAAAGGACTCTAAATCTGATGCCAGTCAAGATATTTTAGACAAGGCATTTGTTCCAGCACATCTGAAAAATAAAATAAACGTTGCTGTCAGTGGATCTGATCCTACCTGCGCTCATGGCCATGGTTGTCCCGGCTACCATCCCCATGGCAGCCATGCCGTTGTTGCGAGGAGCAGGTACAGGGACGGGGGCAGGGTAGAGGGCTGTAGAGGGGATGCTGTTAGGCTGCACCACGGTGGTGTGATGGATCACATGTGGCTGAGCCGCATACACTGGCTGGGTGTAATACGCTCCCTGTTAGGATGAAAAGATGAACAGAGAAGGATGGTGAGGCATACGAAGGGTGTTTTTTGTTATGTAAAGTTAATCATAAAACTTGAATATTTATTTTATTTAAAGGAAGTCTGAGAGGATGGTCACAGTCATTTTCCACTGCAGGAACAAGAGAAGTAAACAGAAAACACTCAACAAATCAACACGAATTCTTGGCATTTTCCATCTCTCTTCCCACTTTTGCTCTTTTCTTTTCAGACATCCATTTAAGCATTGAAAAGATGCACAGCATCAATTTACAAAAGAACAAAATGAGAGCTCTGTTGTTGACTCATCGAGTATGATTGGATCTCAAACAAAGCCAGTGCTTTTTAATATGCTGTCAGTCTAATTTGCACATCCATCAGAGTTTGACTGTGGAAAACAAGACTGTGTTCAAATTGGATTTCACATTGTGATTGTATTTGGGTTAAAGTTTCTGGAGCACCTTCAGACTGTTAATCAAATTAATTCTTAAAAAAAACATTAACATTGCAAAAATATAGCGCAAAACACATCACCTATAGGCAAAGAATATCTGCTTTTTTGATAAAACTGCAGTTCACATTTAGTAGTTTTTATACATAATGTAAAACTAACAGGCCTTGTTTTCTAATCTTATTGATTACAAAAGGGGAAACTATTTCATTCCGACACCAAACACAGTAAAGGTTTGAATCAAAGCTGCATTTCTGCAGCCATAAATGATTCTAGCAGAAAGGAGATCAACTCATAAGCAACAAACAGTTCTTCCCTTGTTCCCAAAAAACATTTTTTGTGCAGAAATTAACTTGAGTAAAAATGACCGACTATTTAATGTGACTTTTGCAAAATTGGTTCACCTGATTGTGCTCACATGCTGTTAAATGTAATCATCCAATAACACAATGTGAGTATATTTACCAAAAGTAATTCAGAAAAATGGAGCCACTAAACAAACAGGTGCGACACGACAAATCTGATTTTTCAGTCGAGAACAGACTGTGTCTCGAGGGTGATGTTGTCATTTCTAATTCAGTCTCCTTACCTGTGCGTATATGTTCTGCTGAGGGTAGGCACTGCGGATAGGGTACATCGCTGTGGGGTAAGGGGTAGGGGTTGGGGTGTAGGGAGGCGGTGCTCCGTTTGACTGGGTGGGGGGCACTTTGTATGGGGTGCCTGCTGAAGTATATCCTGAAAATAATCAAAAGAAAGAAAAGTGAGCAAAGATGGAGGTCCTGAGAAATACATTTAATTACAGAAATTCACTCTAAAAAATGTATTAATAAGATTTTGTTTACTTATACCTGAGAAAAAAAAGATTTTCAGGGCCAGATTTTTGTGATTAAGATGCCGGTACATTTTAGAGAGCTGAGTGACACTACAGAGGTGGGTAATCATTCTTTGAGCCTTCGTTGCTACAGTTAACCCTTCTTAGGTACAAGTGATCATGTGATCTAGTGTCTAATAATATAATCACTGAATATAGCAGCTTCAAGGTATTAAAAATCACCATCTAAAGAGGAAAATCCGAGCTGAACCTTAGTCTTTTGTCATAGATCGATAAAAGTAAAAAAAAGTCTAAGACAACTTAAATGCATTGTATCAGTCAGGTCGGGTAATGTTCACTCTTTTTTATTCCTTCTAATTATGATTGACCTTAAATAAATGAACCTAATGATATCTGGGTTTGTTGGACAAAGAGAGAACAAATCTAAACCAAACTGTTAGAGATTTAATAGTTTAATGGGTTGAGTCTTTTTTTAAGCAAAAATACCAAACTCTTATGGCTCTTTCTGCTTTTCTGTCTTTCATTATAGTAAATTGAATATTTTGGAGTTTTAAACAGCTGCTTGTACAAAACAAGACATTTGATGTCATTACCTTGAGTCCAGAATCTGTTTTCACTGTTTTCTGATGTATTACAGACCAAACGATCTATTAATCAAGAGAACAATTGGGAGATAAAATGATGATGAAAATAATCAATACCTTCACTCCTTTTCAAATGTTTGTTTTTATTTTTTTGCATTTCCTAAAAAAACCACCAGATGGGGAACTGTGCTATCTTTGAATGTGCCTTAAGTCTCAAAACAATAGAGTCTACTGTAAGTGAGTCTGAAAGAGCTTCATTTAGGTAGTCTCTCTGTCTTTAAGATAGCACCACTGAATTGTTTAATGCTAAACAGATAATAAATGTAAATAAGAGTATGTTTACCTTTTGGATCAAACACAGTTAAGCAACCTACTAATCTCAATGGCCCTTCAACAATTTAAGTGTAGCCACACCTAAACTGACACAACATAAAAAACATTGAGATCTACTGTAGGACAGTGAAGGCATCTTATTCAGACCCCTGCAATGATGTCGGCTCTTAACTGTGCTCTGTTCTGTGGGGTGCAGTACCTCTAAACCACCACTCGGAGGAGCCTGAAGGTCAAACATGCTACTAGCTAGAAGCTGAGCTTTATGAAAGGGCTTCTCTGGCACAAGGACAAGGGAACAAAGAGATGCTGGAGCCGCTATGTGTGCCTAAAAGGGTGAGTGTGTGTGCATACTCTCACACACATTCTTCTCTCTAACATGGATGCAGGGCATTAGAGGACAATGGTGTGTGACAATTACACAAAAGCCCTGCTGATAGAAAACAGTTTGTCTATTCAGTGGTCTTGAGAAATACTGACATTGACCAAGACAAGCTTGTAATCAGACCACAGCTGGCTTGTCTGGAGGTTGATGTTTGTGTAGAACACAAAATTTAAAGACCTTCATTTCACCATTAAGCACTGTTGAGTCCACAGATAGAAATCTGCAGTCGAACAGAGAAGAAATCTGCCGATTTAAACAACAGCCTCATGAATCAGGTTCAAGTCTCTTGCTGCAACAAAGCTGGGTGAGCTTTGCCAAAGCACACCTGATATTTTGTTAGACTTCCAAAAGATGAAACCAAACTGGGGGAGGGGATGAGACCAGAGGGGCTTCAAAAGCTACATAGATAAATTCTACAAACATGGCCTGCCTTGGTAAGATACTTACAATTCACAATAATAGAAACCATTTAAGTAGCTTCATATCTGCCCTGCATATTCAAGAAATCTTCAATTCTTAGTGATTAATACTTTTAAAATATGGTTTTAATTAGGTGATAATCCACTTAATGCTTTCCAAAATAAACATTTCCATTAATTTTTAAACATTCATTTATTATAAACTCTTTCTTTAGAGCACTTTCTGTTGTTGTAGTTGTTGTTTTTCTTCTGTTTATACAAATTTAGGATCCAAACCCTTTGTCTGGAACCACCTATACATCATCTTTAAAGTCATGAATTTTACTGCTTTTTTAATGTCCTACTAAAAAGACAAACATCAAATTGATGTATTCACTGCAAAGTAATTAAATTCTTCACATTAAACTTTTGGTTATTGATATAATTTTTCTCCCCTTGGTTATTTGTGGATGACATTTGTTTGGGGTTTTTTTTTCAATATTTTTGTGAGTTTGTATCATCTACCTGGTGTTAATTTTACTTAACAGTTCATAAAATTACTTTTCAATATTTAATTTGATTTGTGAAAGCCTCCTCAATCCTCCTTTCCAAACATTTTTGTATGTATGTTAAGTTGTACGTTATGTTTTGGACCAGTGACTAAAAAAATCCAACAAAACTCGACTCATTATAAAATACACCTCAAATGATTTTTAGAATCAATGTTTCAGAGAAGCGATGCAATATCAGAATCTGTTGTTTTGTGTTTTCAAATTTTAAATTTTGATAAACACTCAAAGCATATTTATATGAAGCAAATGACTGTATGGTCAAAAACCAGTTGCAGTGCAGGCGAATCTAAACTGTGAATTTACTTTTCTAGAATATCTACAAATAACAGCAATGATGTTGAAAGACAATAAGCCTGAGTGAGATTGTACTGAACTGATCTAGGCTGAAAAGTTCAAGACCTAATAACACTATACAGACACACCATATCTGGAAAGCACTGAGACAACTGTTATTCCCATCTGCTGCAGGGACCAGACACTGACCCTCAGCAGAGTGCGGATCTGCTGCTATAAGGCCGCTGGCAGCTGTTACTGGCCAGCTTCCCATTCCTTCACCATCAATGCCCTTTAGGCTGGGATCACCACTTACTGCCTTCACATTATTACAACCTGTGCAGAGCTCGAAAAAACCTTCTGTTTGTTCCAAAAATACTGCGATGAAACACGTTAAAGCATGAGTGACTGTGGCTTTACTTGACATTTCTAAGCGAAGTTGGATTTACAACAAAATGTGATTCAACAATAACTCAGATTATCAATGCAATGTGGGAAAACTATATTCTGCTTTAGGTTATGTGTGTATAATCAACACGTTACTTTAGTGCAGCTAAAAGCAACATTAATGGATCATCTCACTTGAAATTAAAATTTCATCAGCTTGTAACTTATTCAACCCATTAAATGTTATCCCAGCCTCAACCTAAAACACTGACTTTAATTTTAAAGCAACACATTACATACATATTTCTCAAACTTAAAGAGACAAATTGATGGCACATATATTTGACAGTCAAGGCATCATTAGTTTAAGTATACAATTTGTTTAAAACCTTCTGAGCTGCAATCTTTTACAAATAAACTAGAAAACCTCATCAGCTTTGGCTTCAAATTTTCTGTCAAGAATTACTTACTAAGTTCTTATAACATCACAGCTACTGTTCAGAAAAACTGTTGAGAATTTACGCACTGCCAGCAGTTGCCTTTTTTGGTTTAAATTTGCCCCTGTGACAGTACTGTAGCCAGGTTTGTGCAGATAATGATGCCTCAGTGAAGTCTGCAGTGGTTTTGCTTAAATGTGATTTCTTCTTAATGGGAGCCACAAACTAACACTCCTGGCTTTTTGGCTCTGCCAAGATGTTTGATCTTTCCCGATGTTTTTATCTGTAATCTTACCCTTTTTTCTATTTTTTGCTATTCAAATGAATAGGCAACAGAATCATAAAGGGCATGCAGAATAGAACACTTCTTTGCAGTGCGATAACTAAAATGTGAGAGAGAGAAATATAACTAAAATTTAAATTCAAGTGTGTCAGTGTGATATCCTTTATATGAAACTTCAGGGGATCCTTCACACTCTCTACCACCTTTGTGCTGCCTTTTTTTCCCCTCCAAAAATGGTAAACATCCCTCTATTTAACTGCAAAATTAGAGTACATTGCCAGCAATTTCTCCCAAGAAATTAGCTTGTTAAATATAAACAAAGTAACTTAATGGTGTGTGTGTGTGTGCGTGTTTTGGGCTCACCTGGTGGATACCCAGGACTGCCTGTTTGATAGAGGTTGGGTGTATAGGTGGGAGCCGTGGCAGGATACCCTCCTGGATAGCCTGCAGGACATCACAGACAAGACAAATGTCAGACACCACAGTTTAACAAACAGACGCCACAGATGCACAGAATCAAGGCATGCACACACGCACACACACACACCCACGCATACACACACATACACACACATACACACACATACACACACATACACAGGTAGGGCAGTATTTGGTTTGGAGCAGGATGGGCACAGATGGCGCTCATTAAAAAAATGTCTGCACCAATAACACGGTCGGCTGAATGCATCTTACATACAGATGAGACACACCTGCCAATATGATGTGGGAGGAGATAAGTTCAGAAACATTACCAACACAAGCAGACACGTGCAAGGGGGTGCACACGCACACACCTCACATGCACACTCTTGTGCGTCATCAATTACACATCAAACGAATAAAGAACATTTAGACCAGAGAAAAAGCTTTCACTGGTAAAAAGGTGCGACAGAGCGAGACAAAGACGGAGGCACAGGAGAAAAGCTGGAGAGTTAAGAGATGGTATGAAAGTGAGAGACGTGCTGCTCACTGCTTGCTATTATTGGCAGTCTCTCACAGACTGTTCTGTAGCTTTGTGCCTGAGCTATATCTACATTTAAGTGCTGCAGGTTGAACCACAGTCACATGGAACTAGCATATTAAATATCTGCATCAGTCTACACTGCAGCAGAGTCCGAAGGTTGTGATGCTTTTCCATTCTGTGCTCATTTTAATGTAATATATCTTCATTATACATGATGCAAGAAAACTGATCACTAAATACCTGAATGTGTGTTTTATGAAATTTTTTTTTAGAGGCATAACAACTCACAAAATCCAAAGCTAAGCTCAGTGTATAACTGTGGATTTTTCTTTGCACATAACAAAAATAAGTACTGTTAAAGTGCATTTCATTAATTTTTTTTTTTAAATTCTACAATCACATGATTAGTGGCCTCTGATTCCAGTGTCTCTATTTTGAGCATTTATTGTTTTTCTCTGTTTTTAATGTGACTAAAAATTGAATATCTCAACATTTCAGATTGTTGGTAAGACAAAACTGGACATTTAAAGAAAATCAAGTGAGCTCTGAAAAATAGGTATAAGCATTTTTAAACATTTTTTCTTTATTTGAAAGAAAGAAAAACCATCAATAACTTAATACTTGTAAGTTATTTAATACAATGTTTTCATTGAGACCCTTATCACTTGTAGCCCTACATATAGTATTTTAGACTTGAGAATGAGACAACAAAGTCTTGAACCTGGAGTCTGAGTAGTTTCTGAACTTGAAAAAACACAAAAGTATTATCTCAGCTCGACAGCTGCAGAACTGCACGGTTCAAAGGATTCTGAACAAAATGTCTGATATCTTATTCAATTCATCATATGCACTGAGCCAAAACCTTGCATTAAGATACAACAGATGCTGGTACATCCCTATAAAACTCACAGAAGTATGTTGATTAACAAGGTGTTAAAGTTGGATGAACATCTTGAATGTCTTTTTTTGTAAAGACTCAAGTTAAAACCAGTTTGTGTCTGTTTTAAATATCTGTCAACTTGCTGCACTATTTTTTGACAAGTAGATAGACCTCAGTAACATTTAACATCTCCAAATCTGAACCAGAGTTGGTCAAGTCTTTGGCACATGATCTCAGGGTGACAGTTCATAGCCTTGTGTAATGCTTGGAAATATTACACTAGAAGTGTGTGTGTGTGTCATTGTACATGGTTCTGTTGAACACACACTGGGTTGACTCACATATCCATGGATGTGTAGACGCAGAATGAGTTTCCAGGCAGAGAATCCTTTGCTTTAAGATCCAGTTTACACAGTAGCCCAACTATTTGAAAATGCCATGCTATTTAAAATTAGGATCAAACAGGCTGACATAAGGACAAAGCATAAACAGCCTGTTTCTAAAGCTGTGACTGAATTTGTTCATTTAAATTAAAAAAAATCCAACAAACAGTGATATACTATTGCCTCCCCCCCGTTCCATTTTTCCTGGTGATGTCTATTTGCCACAGTTAGAGTAGTGAAGATAAATCAGGACTCATTTTCCTTTTTTCGGATGGGTCATTTACCAATAGTCAGATTTGCATTTATATGAGAATCAGCTTTCATGATCGATTGTGTTATTTAAATATGACTATGTTGAGTATTTTGGCCTCCATGGATGAAAATGAAATGGACTGCTTACTGACTGACATTCATGAGGGAAAAGAATTAAGTCTCTGCCAGGAAATAATCCCTGAAAAACATGCCGCTCCTCAGACTTTGTCACATTTATGTCTTCTAGTTTACATGCAAATGTACAAAGGCACAGAACCGTGAGCTACACCAGTACTCTCATTTTACTGCATTAAATCTCCTTTAAATTACATTAGAAACTTGGTAGTGGATGCATAATCTAAAGTTTCAGCTCTCCTGCAGTCAACTTTGACATGCAGTTTAAACTCTGCTCTTCTTTTGGGAAAGAACTCCACAGTACATTCATAGGGAAGCGAACAGGGTGTAAAAGGAGGAACGCATCAGCAAAAGCACAGAGTGGCTGGTAAAATGAAATAATGGAGGAGTCAAATTATTCCAGCATCATGTTCAGGCAAAAAAAAAAAAAAAGAAAAAAAAACATGTCACTAGAGACAAAATAAAGTGTCTTTTGGAACAAATCTCACCAGCTGACTTGGAAGTCAAAATGTAGAGTTGCTGTGCAAAATACACACTTGCGTTTTGCTTCTCTAAGTTTGTCTTAATTATATGTCTGGCACAGCAACAGGAACAGCGTGTGCGAACGTAAGTGCAGGCGGTGACGACCCTTTTACAAAGTAAGCAATAAATAATAAAATATGGCAGTTTTGAAAGCAACATGGACAGCAGAGAATATAAAATGCACTACACTTAACAACTGGACACAGCTGCAATGTTTTGGCCACTTCTTGCATTCAGCTATTGGCAAGGAGCGTTGGCATTTAGTGGTTTTAAATCATCCACAGACAGTTTCTTGGGTTGCATTATTTGCAATAAGCACATGAAATTTTCAAAGTCAGTTTCATAAACACACAGAGTGTTAAAATTTCATCCTTTTTTTCTGGACTTCATATCAATAATCATTATCAACAGAAAAGCAAACAGTTTATCGTGACACATTTTTTTCAGCTGTATCGCCCAGTCCTATCTCATAACTTCCTTGACCTTTATCTGATGCGTTCTATTCCACAACAACTTATTTATACTGATAATGTCAAAAGCTAACATCTCTTAATATTAAATTATCTGATATAACATTATTGCATACCAGATAACAACTCTAGGTCAAGAAACATGAATGGTAGATTTTGGACCTATTTCTGTAAACTGTTTTCTCTAAATCCGGACTACATATTGTAAGCAAATGCTTAAAATTACATTTTTTTTTTCAAATGCTCACTATAGACATTTTGTTCTCTCTAATAAACTTAAAAGAATGTGGGAAAACATGGATGTCGTCCCTTTTCAAATGCAATACCAACACATTTTATATCTTTTATGCTTAAATTGCACAAAAATATGTATA
>JAPZDV010000024.1:11877911-11894275 GCA_029814665.1 Acanthurus lineatus | reverse complement strand
TATATATGTGTATGTATTTAGCACCCCATTGATAGGCGAAATAATGGTGTTACTGGAAAGTGTGATAGCGCGGCACTTATGTATTTTTCTTGCTTAGTGCATGATGCTGTCTTTGGTTTTTCAGGGTAAGTTGTTAAGTGAAAGAAGGATTTACAATTTGTTGCCAGTTATCAAATTTGTAAAAATCCAAATGTGAACTTCAGGGAGGCAGAAGAAAGGAGTTAACACAGAGCACAGAAGGAAAAAAAGGAAACTTGATGTATTAAATAGCCCTACACTGTTTTGACCTTGATATTTTACTACTGGAACGGCAATTTTCTGAACAGTAAAAGTGAAATTAGAGTCACTCACTATAACCCTTTTCTAGAAAAAAGGTGTTTCATCATTGGACAGTTTTTATTATTACAAGCCATTAGTGCTAATTTCTCTTTTTTCCTTCAATGACTAAGCAGTGCTGACTTCACTTGCAACAATCTTGGATGATAAATGTGCATGCGCTTAGTAGTCTTACCTGTGAAGGCCATGTTCTTAGGGTTTCCATAAGGGGTGCCAGGTTGAACAGGGCTGTAGACTGGATTCATAGCTGAAGATAACCTGTTCTTACTGAGAAAGAGAGAGATAGAAAGTGTGGCAGAGAGGGGAATAAGAGAAGACAGAGGGAAAATGGAGGGGAGAGAGACATTAGCCATGTAAATTGGAGAGGAAAATTGTTACGATTATCAAGTATATGCACACGCTCATCACGCACGTTAATCCCAAACTCAGGTTCTTAAGGCGACATATCCAGCTGAAGCATTTTGCCAGCATGCAACAAAAAGCCCCCCATGAATCCTCACTCTCAAGTAGGATCAACATAAGCATGTATTTAAGAAAACGCAGACTCGTGGGATAAACAAGGAACAAGTACTGACAGGAAAGCACAAGGACGCATGGATCCACTGAAAAAATGGTTTGGTTTCCTGTGTGGCATTAAATACAGCGAGCCAAGTGCCGCACATTATTTTCACTACTGCACCAAAATAGGCAGGGTGAGCTCCACCGACCTGGTTTCAACTACAGGACTGAACGGGAGAATGGCCACTATAAATTTAAGGTGCTGGAAATGGTAAGGACGAAGCTTCCCAATTATATTACATCTCCCATAAGGCATCTTTCTCCGTTGGCCTCACGCTGTAGAAGAAAAGACCTCAAACTTACCTGTTCATTGTGATTATGGGTGTAGGGAAATTTTGTGTGTGTGCGTATGTGTGTGTGTGTGTGAGTGTGCATGCGTGCCCCGTACCTCTTGTGCGTGTCTGGTTGATACATGAAACTGAATTTGTCTGTGGGATGCCCGCTCGCCATTCTTGCTGTATGCAAATGAGGAAGGAGTGGAAGTGGATATGCAAATCTGAAATTAAAACAGCGAGAGGTCATGATTACAACGAACACAGGAAAAGGGAAAAAAATAAACAAAAATAAAAGATAAATAAATAAATAAATAAATAAATAAATAACAGCAAAAAAGCAAGCACCAGTGCAACAGCAAATGGTTAGTGACAGCAGCAGGGGGGACAGTGATTTAGACAGTATGCTTGAGTGAGTGTTGTGGCAACTGCTGTGTCTTCAGCCACCATTAAATGCATTTAATAAGTGTGATAAATACAAAACAGTGCATGGATCAAACAATTTATGTAAATACTGTGAGAAATGGACTGTGGACTTGCTTCTATTTTGTGCACAATATCGCTTATATCATAAGTTGTTCATGTGTGTGTGTAAAAAAAACTGTATCCAGCACAACTAAGACAAAATACCATTGAGGTTATTTTTATTTACTTCCGGGAGGTGCCTATATGATGTGTGTATGCCCAAGAGAAAGTGAGACATGAGTGTGTGTGTGTGTGTGTGTGTATACTGTATATATGTGTATGTGTGTGTGAGTGATGTGCTTTACAGAATATCCAATAGAAGCAGCAAAGCAAACAGTATGACAGCCAAATGAAAAAAGCACAACACACCCAGTGAGTGGGCAAGTGACGATAGCAAAACAGGACAGAGAACAAAATATAATACAAATAAGCCGAGTCTTGCACCGAGCCATGAGTAAGCATGAACCAGTACACGCATAAGCCAGAACCACAAGAGGATAGCACAAACACAAAGCAGAGGAGCTGAGCAATAAATAAAGAGAAGAAAGGTGCGTGAGCTGCGTTTTGTCTGATTTCATGTGTCTTGTGTTCAAATCCCTTTCTGAAAGCAATGGGACTCTGGTGTGTGATTGTGATGGCGGAGATCGGGCTAGTTATGTTGTTTTTTGTGTTGCTCTCTCGTGAGTAATGTTGAGGCCTGTGTGAGATATGTCTGTGCACAGCATACCAGTCACCCATTCACCATGTACAGGCCGTCACACCTCATTTGTCCAACTCTGTCGATTTATAAATTGTGAACCAGATTCACCCAAAAGACAAATTTCCAACTTAAAATCTGACCAATCCATTATGGGCCGTGCTTCATTGCCAGTTGACAAATCCTTTAAACGCTTAAAGCTCGACTGTCATAATTCCTGGAACACTGTACTGCGGTGATGCCAAAATGGCACCAAGTGACACTTCAAATTAGGCAAGGAGGCATTTTGAAGCTCCGTCCAGGAACACTGACGTCAAAACACCCAAAGACACTTGACAGCTGTATGCGAACACAACCACTTGGATACAGTTGCTTCTGAGTTGTTTTAGCAATCCTTGATACAAGTGTATGCATGTCTAAATAACGCACAAAAAACATTAGACTCTGTTTGTGTGGGTGTTAAAAACATAAAGAGTTGGAGCTATGTCAACACAGGTTCATTTCTCATATTCATCCTTCACAACAAAAGAATATTCCATTGGGAACTGATTTTACCTATTGCTGAACAAGTTTCACACTACATTCCTAATTAATCTACCCATATCTCATATGCTTTAATTCCTTCCTCCAGGACTACACTGCCTCATTAGATTCCTCCACCTCAGTTAATCAGTGCCGCTGCATGCAAATGTTTGATTATAACAAGATTAAAGCAAAACTCAAGATTACTGCAACGGTAATATCAAAAAAGAAACAGCTTAATTGGATTTTCCTGTCCAAAAGACCCTGGTTTTCCCAAAATGTCTTCCAAGTTTACTGTGCCAGTATAAAATTTCAACACAGCTGATCTGCATCTGGACCATAAAATAATAATGAGACAATGAGTCTGTGCTTTGGCTTGGACTAGAATACTTTCAGTAACAAAGCTAACATGCTGATGTTTAGCCAGTGCCATGTTTACAACATTCATCATCTCAGTTTAATGTATTAGCATGCTAACAGCTGTACATCTGGCTAAGCATGCTTGTATGTTATGAAATGCTGTAGTCTGAGCCTGTGTGGGGTCCAAACAGACAGTAATGTCACTACTGCAGCTTTTTGCCTTTTTGCTTCCCTTCTACATTGAGGGTGCCTCTAAGAATGGCTATTACTTATAAGGATGATGAATATTTTACCCTCATTCAGAGAGAGAAGGAGAGAAAGGAAAAGTACACCAGAATAATACTGTCTCTCATATTTTTCATTTCTGTGACATATCTGTGACATAATCTACAAGTCGTAGAACTGTAAAAAAAAAGTGTAAAGTTGCTGGTATGATGTCCATATGAGTAAAAAGACCATTTAAATTGTCTATTTCTCTTATCAAACAGAATCCTCAAATCAAAGTTACAACAAGCAGTTATCATTATTATTTAAGCTGTAAGTGAGGAGCAAGTGAGAGAACAATGCCCATTAATATGTGGACAGGTGGCTTCGCCAACCAAAGGTCCAAAGCCGTAAATACAACACACACCCAATTACATCTGTGCCTTAACAGTGTACAAAGAGAGGAGTGTGCATCTGTTTCTGCCTGCAAAACAGAGTGTGCAGTATATAAGGTGACATAAAAGAGAATGGGTATAAAGAAGAAGGGGACCACAATGTGTATAATGGAAGTGTGTGTGTGTGTGTGTGTGTGTGTGCGTGTGAGGAAAAGAGGATGACAGAGATGTATGTGAAGAGTAGGAGTGTCTAACCACAACTTCCTTTGTTTTCATGGGAGGTGATGATGAAGTGCTTCAGGCTCTGTTCTCCTAAAAGAGCCCCTTTCTAGCCAGAAGACCTTCTGTTTAACAGACCATGAGTGCATCGGTGAGTGTAAAAGACCATTCTCAAGAGGACATTTTCCACAGAGAGACAGAAAGGTAGTACAGTTATTTGTAGGGCAGAGACAAGTCTACACATCTCCTTTCTGGTATGAAAGTTTTTGTGCACCTCAGGCGTCCTTCATAAAGAAAAGATCTAAAATGGGCATCATATTGTTGGTTGCTTGAAAATGTCAAAAACACAACACTTGCTTCTAGGCCAGCACCAGCAGCTCTTGGATTGTGTTTTTTGCTCACGATGCAGTGCCACACCTTTTCTTATAAGAAAAGTTTTGGGAAGTAAACATATATTGTTTGTACTGGAGAATGACAACATCAGTTCCCACCTCAAAGTGGGACTGCAAATAATGATCATTATTCTTGATTAACCATTTTTTAAGCCATTTAAGCTGTATCTAACAAATGAGAAGATGGCCATTATTTTCTAGATTACTTATAAATGTAAAAAGGAAATGCCTTTTTCCCTTTCTTATTTCTTTATGTCTTAGAAAACTTTGAATGTTGTGCTTTATCAAAAGGACATTTATCACATAAGAAGAAGCAGCATATCTAAGTGCTAACAAAGGGATGTTGGTCAATTCTACAGTAAAACTTGCTTAAACTAAAAATAAATAAATCTATAAATATTTAATATATAAATATAATAATATTAGATTTATCATTACTTAATTTATGCAAAAAATTGAGTTAACTGACCCCCCCCCCTTCAAATGGCTTATTATGAAATATTTTGCATCAGCAGACATGCAGTATTTAAAATACGATTAATTACCTTAAAATGATAATACCTGAATAGTTATCAGACGACCAAAAGTCTTATGAATTATTATTGGTTCTAACAGAGTAGATAGATGAAAAATATATTTTACTTAAATGCTTTTAATGTCATGCAGGAATCAAGAACTGACATCAGAGGGTAAATGTATTTTATATGAATCAGTCTGTTATTTTACACTTTTCACTTGGTTATCATAATCAAACCCGTTACCCTGCTCCACACCAGCTTGCCACCATTATGGAATTGTTTTATTTCATTTTTCTGCTGTCCACTGTCCGCTACCTGCAATGCAATGATGAAATTCATTCATCAGAAAATTAGATTTGCACTAAAAACTAAAAATGCTGCCACACAATGGCGAATTACAATTCTTACTTGATTTGTTTAGTGGTTTCTGTAAGTGGATTATTATAAGGACACTATATAAATATTTATGTAAATGTTTCATTCAAGACTCGTCTTGGTTACAAATCACCACACTTAATGTTTAATCTTGTTATGACATGCATGTGAAAAGTGGCCATAAAGACATACCATAAGAAGTTATATATATATACAGTATGACACTATATTACTGGATATACTGAAACCAACAATTATTTTCCATGAATAATCTTTTAATTTTTCAAATTAAAATATCAGAAAATTGTAAATAAATAAATGACTAAATATATAATGAAATGTCAGTAATAACTTATGTGAGCCACCAGTGACTTGTTCAGATTCTTTGTTTTACCTCATCAAACACTCCACAACTACAAGGATTCATTTTTCTATCACAAATGGCTGACATCAGTGCTGACAGAGGAGCTCCCTCTGTCTGAGGCTGGACCACACAAAGATATAACATTCATTCATTCACCACTGAGATAATTAAGGAGACTATCCTGCTTACTGGCTTAACCTGAGTTACTTTTCAGGGCTCTGTTAAGCTTAAACTCTATTAGTGGACTTCATTTGGACTGCAATGAAAAGCTATTGCCTCAAGGCCTAAGTTAAAAAAAAAAAAAGGCTGCATGCTACCAGAACTGGGATACATGTGGGCCTCTGTCTATCTTGAAATGTTTTGTGTGAGCTCACTTAGGTCTCGCCTTGTTCTAGATCTTTGAAGTTTACGCCCACATATTTAATTTGTGCATGTTAATATAAATATGTGCCCATTTCAAAACAATAATGTTGGTTCCACTCCATAAAGGGAGATTCCTGCAGCCTAGGGGGACCAGAAGAGGTAATAATGAGTGAGGAGGAGGAGGAGGGAAGGATTGTGAAAGAATAAACCTCTCGCTCTCACACACACAGACACTCACACACAAACACAAAGAGCTACCATTCCTGGAGAACATGTACAATATAACACAACCCCCACACCGAATCTATCCTCCCACATAATACCTCACCAGGCATCTACTCTTTAAGCAACAAATCAAAACCGGTGGGCGTCATCACACTTCAGCGCAGGAGAGAATAGAACTAAACAGCTTTTTTTTCAAAAAAAAAAATTCTTCAGGAAGGCAGCGTTTCACTTGGGTCAGATAAGAAGGAAACAGCAAAAATGCAAGACACAAATTAGTGAGTGTAACATGGTCCGTCAGTGGTATATTGTTCCTTGCAGATCCATCCATTTTTAAATAATGGCTCAAGGTAATGAGTTATACATTTACCATAATTGCACTGGGTGGGTCTTGTCTTTTTGTTGGTTTTATTGGTTGGCCGGACAAAACAAGCAAATTAAAGATCTTTGGTTTCTGATCTTTGGTTGATGGTTTCTGGGGGAATGTTAAGTTATGTTTGCTTATTTTCTAACATTGTGACTATTTGATTAATTGAGAAAAGAACAAGCAGATTCTCCATACATTGTTAATTGCAATCTTAAACTTAGTTCTAATTTACAATTTTTCTATAGCACTAAGTATTCATGGCTAGAAAATGTGCTGATGTATGATCCATCACTTATTGTACTAAGCCGATAAAAAAATAGGGCCTTAGAAAGCCTTACTGCAGCATGATATCTAACAAAATGCAGGCCTTAAAGACAGACTAACTAGTGCCTGCCATCACAGACCTGACATCTATAATCAAGTCCAAGACCAAATCCATTTCACTACAATATTCAAAGGTAGTGTGATGGAATCAGAAATCCAGCCTGCCATCCACACAATGAGACCTGCCCTGCAGCAACGAGCTACGAACAGCCTTAGGCTATTTTAGATCTGGGACAGTACTATACACTTTGGGACAGCATCTGCCCCTTTTCTCTGCTGCCTTCCTCTTCTTCTATTCTCCTTTACAACATCATCTCATCAGTCACACATCTCATGGGTCTGCATCCCTGGATTATGTGACAATACTAAGCCAGCCCACTAAAAATGGAAATGTTTTTCATACGCAAAGGGCCTATACTGTGACATAAATGCCCATCTACATTATCCATTTATGGAGATTTCTTCCCCCTGCACTGGTCCTTGGCCACTAACACATATACAGAAAAAGGTAAATAAAATGAACCATTTTCAGAGGTATTGACATTGCTCTCAGACAGATGATAGTGAAAACACTAAAAATAGAAATAGAAAATGGTACACCTCTCTGATAAGGTAATATTGATGAGATGAAACAACTTTATTAGCAATCTATCAATAAGATGCCAGTGATTCTTTCATAATTTACTGTACCTGCTATTGGTTGTGATCATGCTTCAGACAAAATATCTCAACACAGGAGAAACCTGAAATTATCCAGTTTATGGTATGAAAAGTTAACAGCATTACTCTCCCAAAGAAAAATGTCCATACTTAATGTGTGAATTAGAGACTTCTGTCAGTCCAAAGAAGGACAGATCAACTCAGAGTTCCCTGTTTTACTTCTTCTTCCTATGTCTAAGAAAGCTAATTGGCCTCAAATAATCAGCTTTATTTGTTTGCTAAATTAATTATAGTCTGAAATAGCGGCATTATCAGCCGATAACTGATCATCACCAATAAATATCATGCATCCATTCAAAAACTCTTACAGACAGAATTCACAAGTGTAAACACAAATGACTTTGTAAGCTGGGCTTGGCAGTTGAGCCCTGTCACTAATATTTACTGTCTCTCTGCAAAAAGTCACTGGAACAAATCATCACTGAGTGTCTGATTTATGCCAGTTACTCTCTTTGCCTTCATGGCTGCTGATATTTCAGTTTTTATTTTATTATTTTAAACATACAGAGTCATTCAGGACTATTGTTTTTTCTCTCTTTTCTATGTCTAAGGCACCAACAGTGTTTTGTGCAGAGAGCTAAAGCCACTCACACTTCATAAGTCTATATGACAGCAGGTCTTTCTATCTTTTTGCAGTTTGTTTTGCTACCCTTCTGTCCCCTGATGGTAAAAAAAACCCTATCAAATGCAGCATAAACAATGAATGACAAGTACGTAACTGCTGTAATTCAACCAGTTATCACAGTAGAGAAAGCACAGGTGTCACTGGCCCATTAAGTTTGTCCCCATTCTATGCAAGTGTCCAATTAGCCATAATGGTAAGAGTGTGCCATTATATATGACAGCAGGATCCTAATATTGAAGCAATGAAAAAGTCTAGCCATCGTTGATCATTATTATCATTAATTTTGTGTTTCTCCAACTGTCACATGTTAAAATGTCACCTGTAAAGAAGACCTGTTAAATTAGTGTCAAAGGTGTAAGCATCTCTCAATTAGGTAATTAGACAATTACGGCAACGGTTTGGTTGTAGACTAGAGTCAAAACAAAAAGGGTATATAATTCTTTTATACTAGTACTTTACAAATTTTGCAACAGCAGCAATAGTTACAGGGCATGCTGACAATTGTCAAGGTGCAACTTAATGTGTCACCTATTATGCTTTTTTTCAGGATTTTCTCTCATATGTACACTGTTGGATGTTGGATGTCAATGTTAAAATAAGGTGATGTACCAAAACTTGCATGCTTCACTTTGCTGCAGAACTTTGTTACACATTTGCTACAGGCCTCAGCTCCAGGTTCAACACCGGAGCACGCCCATTAAGTGCAAGCTGCAAGGGACTGCAATGCCAGCGACCACAATGTCAGGAAGAAAGCGTTTCCTTTGTAGCAATGATGGAAGCAATGCAACATATGACAGATGTGGGAATTAAGTTATATTTTAGGATCTCATTCAGGAGTTCAACCTCTGCATGCATTTCTGGTCTGTGCATTTTACCACGGTGACCGTGTTCAATGCAATTTTCTGCCTCTTCCACTTTCTACATAACTGGACTTAATTGTTTTTTTAACAAATGTTTCTATAAAAGACAAACACAACAGTTTGGTTAATTTTACATATCAGTACTAATCAATAGTATGTCTATGGGTAATGTCTGGGAACCCTATAATTTTGGCCCTGATATTGTTCATTTTCTCTGATCTCAGATATCTTAATATGCAGTTGTCAAGTTTTGGTTTCAAAGTCATTATCATTTTATGATGATGATGATGATGATAATTGTCAGGTAGAATCACAGCTAAACTTGTTTAACAGAGCTTTGACAGTGTAGGACCAGATGTAGATGAAAAGAAACATGTCTCTCTGATGGCGAAAGATGGTGCCAGAAAGATTTCACTATTAATACCAGACACTCACAATAACAATTTGAGCAGCAAAAGCTGCAATAAAAAGAGAAAAAAAATAAAAATTTACACATTTATACATTTGGACCACAGGATTTTGTTGCAACCATTGCAGCCTGATTTAGCTGCTGGCTGAGATGATACACTAGAAAGTTCTAAAATTTTGTATTTTGATACCAAAACTGAGCCCAGTAAAAAAGAAAAAAATTGTTTTTTTTTCAAAACAATGCCTAAAATTTTGAACGTGTTAATTAATTTGACAGGCGGTGAAAAAATTTCTCCTGTTCTTTATTAATTAAGCCATCATACCAGATGTCAAGTCACTTTAATTTGTCAACTTTTTTACCCTGCTAACAACAGCACTTCCATTACCTTCCTGCATTGTGTTATTGTATAACAGTGCCCATTAACACCACTCTAAAAGCACAAGTGGTAATAGTGCGCCTGTTGCCTTTTAATACTTTATTATAATTTACTTGTTACGTGTCATCTCCTAGGTATAATTAAATCTATGTTTATTTTGAACACTGCTGTGCGAGGGGAATACAACTTAAAATAATACAACCGATTGTAGCTATCGTGAATGAAACAACTGACTGCACAAATGTATATGTATGAGTATGTATATATGTATATAAATGCACATATGTGTATATGTTGCAGACACTATCCCAATATGACTGACAGCTGAATGCATTACGGCTCTGCCTTTGGGGATCAGTTCAACCTTTTATTCTAGACCCTTAATCTCACCTGCCACTGCATACATGCCTACTTGTGCACCCACACACACATACACACATTTGTGAATATCAAAGACCAGTCATCTAACAATGATTTTAACTTGACAGTTGGTCAAGAATCTGTTCAGGTACATGTTAATGGTCTGATCTTCAAACAATGAGCTCATCTTATTCAAACTCAACACAAACTAATGAAGTACATTTATGGTAAACTATCATAATAGCACAGTGCAGGTAAGAGCACAATGCTACTAGAAGACGCCCTAAAGACAGCTGTTATCTCCCTTTAGATATCCTATCATAATTACACAGAATTATTGATTTAATGAGACATCTCAAAAGTAAAGTTAGGTTTTAATGGATCTAAGTCTGCATGCAGCACGGACTTTGTTTTTAAAAAATAACAGTTTACTAAATCTTCAATTTGCAGCTGAGCCATGAATCAAGACCAAGTAACCAAGTGACTGTTGGAAAAAGAATGAATAACTATTAGCATCCCATCATAATCAACAGAAAAAAAATCAGTGGACCTATTCTGGGGATTGTTGTTTTAGGTACATTTTCAAGCTAAAATGCAGACAAGTAAGTAATTAAGAAAGAACTTCATGAGAAAAATAATTAGATTAATCATAAGTTGGAATTTTATGTTCTTTTCATTAAAGCTGCAGTCCAAAAATTTCAGCATGTTCAAACTAAATTAGAGACAAAGGAGAACCTAGTGTTGCATTTGTTCATGTACAGTGAAAAGGTCACCGATCAGGTAACATGAGTAGACAATTTAGTGTACTGATTTAAATAAAATGTATTGACACAGGTGCAACAACAAAAAGCTGGTTAAAATTGGAAAATACAGGTGGGTAGAATTATATGATTACTGTTTTTTCTTTTATAAATGCAACATTTTTGGGCTTTAGAGAGTTTGGGTGGACAAAAAAATATACAAATAGTTTACTCAGAGCTCTTAAACATTTTTAAAATGTTTTTTCTAAAACTACACATTTCTCTAATCACAAAGACACAAATAATTGTTAAAAGATCATGCAAACAAATTTTACCTAAAGCCCCACTTTTAGTGATGAATTACAATGATAATGGTAAATTCAGTGTCAATTCCATATGGCTAGCTACCTCATTGTTTAAAGGCCCTAACTTTCCGGCAAGTCCACTCATGCAATTGTTCGTATCTGCTAGTCTCTATTAAAGAAATGGAGGTCATCAAGTTGAAGAACCAGGACTGGACACCAGAGGAGGTTGAATCTGGAGGCTGCTGTCTGTAAGCATTTTGTTCACGGATCTCTAATGAGAAACTCATTAAGTGGATCAAACCACATGGGAGTGAAGTGCAAGGAAGACAACATTGTGTTATAGAACCACTGACTCTCGTAACATTAAGTGACTCCAGCTTTCTATAGTCTGACAGTTTTACAGCTGCATTGTACAGCCCACCATTCATACACATGAGACTATGCTGAACAGATGCCAAAAACTGAATGCCGCCCCTTTTCCACTTGCATGGTAAACAGGGGTCACCTTAGATCCTGAAATGAAATTGAACTAGAAAGTACTTCAAACAGGCTGACACATATTTGGCTCATTTCAGCATTTTTTTTTTAAATAATTCTAAATTTTATCTTCTGCCACCAGTGTGATTTCTTAGTGGATTTCTCAAGGTTCACCGTTGTCCTTGTGTTTGATCAGATCATTTTTGATTTTACTAGAGTTTTCAAAAACTCAAGTCATGAATTATGTTATTTTTTTCATTGACTACAATATACATGACTCTTATGTTGTTCAGCCCAGTGAAAAAACAAATGTTCTGACTGCAAACTGTGAAAAAGTAAATTATTATAGCATAACAAGAAAAAGAAATAAAAAGAAATCTCAGAAAGTCTAACCAAGTTTGCTTTTCCAAGTCTCAGCAGAAAAATATTTGAACTGTACACAGTTTACTTATGCTGCGTTGCTTTGGTGAGGGCCAATAATAGTTTCTCAGAATTCCCTTTGGACAGATAAGGCTTTTTTTTCTAGATTAAATGGGATTAGCAGTCAGTGACTAAAGCAGGTAATCCCTCCCCAAAAATGAGAGCTGATTGTGAAGAGGATTCATTTCACTGATAAGACAGGTCATAAGAGAAGAGAAGAAAAAATATGCCTTGAGCATATTTTGTAATCCTGTCTCTTTTAAAATGAGGCTGCATACAGTTTTTATATTCTGTCAGGGAGTGCAGTAATACCCTGCAGAATTGTTGCATCTCTACAAGTTCTTAAATAATTAGCTGCTTAATCAATTGGTTGACAAGACATTGATCAACAAGAGTTAAAATAATCAATTGTTAAACCTCTTTATTTGTCAAATATACCTATATTTTCTATTTTCAGGGAGATTTCCTCCTTTTCTTTGATTGTCCTTGTAAATGATAAAAATCTTGTGTTTGGGACAGTTGGTCAAACAAAGCAAACCATTTTAACATTTCGTGATTGGCTTGTGAAAAACAGCAATGATGATTTTCAGGTGTACCACAGACTGAAAGATAAATAGTTGATCAAAACCCAATCTGACACCAAATTCATCAAGAAAATAAGCCTACGTTGTTGCCCTAAACCCTGCAACATTTTGTTTTGCATTTGTAAGTCACTGTTTATTCTGTCCTTACCATAGTAAAAACTGCACCCAAAGAGAAACCAAGTTTTTGATTAAATCAGAACAAAATCGGGTGCCAAGATGTAGTAAAAGTGAATGATCTGAATCCAGAGTGAATACGTGTGCAGATTTCACGTATTTTCAGTAGTATGTGTATTATTAAACACACCACAATCGCACTGCAGAACTCAGTTAAAAACAAATTAGTTCCACACCAATATACAATGGTTTTGTTCATGATGGTGGCTTTAGCCTGGAGGATAAAGCTAAAACGCAGGCATTTGTTTGTACCACCATATCAGAGGATAATATGTAGTTATATCTATCGGAGTATGGCATGAACTGGCAGTGCACTGCATTCCTGAGATAACAAGCAACGCAGAAACACTAATAGTTGTACAAAAATGGTCACACTCAACCAAGCTTAAGACACCATTTTGAAAAATCCACCGATTTCTAGATAACAACTCCGAGATGCCATCTTGCCAATTATAACCAGATTAGCCACAGTTAGCATGTCTATTCATCAACCATTCCGAAGCACCCCATGCAGGAATCTATGCGGGTCACATAACACTAACGTTAGCTTAGCTTGCCTGCTAGCTTAAAAAGACAATCCGCCGTAGCATCCCTGCATCCCTCGGCACACGCTGCTGCCGAAATTGCTAATTAGCAAGCTAGCAAGGCAAAGATCAGCAGATGACAATCAAAAACACTCGCACTTTGTCAGACCGGACTGCACCGGAACAATAGCAGCTTAATTAACCGTGGTAGCAAACCACCGATGTTTAAACCCTTATCGCTACGACAGCTAGTGACAGTTTGATTCCGCTACTTGAACTAGCCTTTTTAGCTTAGCTTGCTAGTTCCCCACTGTAGCCACCACGGAGGACAATTGAAGGAATACGGAGGGAAAAAAAAGACAGAAAAAAACCCGAACAACTAGCAAGTCGACACATGGACATTCCTGCCCTCCATTAACAACAGCGGACGAGACTTACCAAAGTCACTCGGTCGAACAAAAAAAGGCTCCTCTTGTGCGTACGTGCTTTCTCCCCTGTGTTTGCTATGTCTCAGGTCGGTGCGGACTGGCTCTGCTACAGCAACGTTTTGTCGGGCCAGTGGCGCAGGGAAGACAGCTTTCACCCGAAGAGACGGCCACCGTGTGGGGGATGGGGATGCACTGCCGGGAGGGAGGGAGAGAGATAGAAAGGGAGGGATGCAGGGATGCAAGGAGAGAGGAGGAGGAGGAGGGCAACGATAACATACAGAAGCTTTGATAATTGCCAAATGATAATAATCATATGTAGATCGATGATAGCACGGACCTAAAGGGTCGAAGCTAATCAATTATTATAGGCGCATTTACTGATTAAGAGATGATGTTGATTGAGGAAGATAATATAATTGATTGGCTGCTGTATAATCACATATGCAGTGTCTTTTTGTGTTTGTTTGCACTTATTGATTGATAGTCCTTGTTTTTTGTGTTGATGATAAAAGACCCACAGAAATATGCCGTTGCATGTTTTATTATTGTTTTTACCAAGAGTAACACAAGCTGTTCTAGTTAGTACTTGGGTACGTCTACAAAGGACTGCTGTTATGTATTTATTTTGCAACATTTCCAGGCAGGAAAGTGTGTAATTTGGTCAGCACCACTGTGGTGGTTAAACGGTACTGCAGCATAACTGAAAGTTCATGTTCAATAATTCAGATTCAGTGGCTTTTGCCTCATATATAAGCACAAGTACAAGTTGTGCTTTACAGGGAGAGAGCACCACCCAGTGGCGGTAAATTGCATTTCAGCTCAGTGCCTCACTTTTCTGAGATGGCATGACCCGGAGGCCTTCAACAACAGCTGCTACTTGCAATGCAATAAGGATTTCTTTTTCTTGTTTAAAACGAATATAGTTATGTTTAAGTTATTAGTTAGTTATGTTTCGATATTTTCTCACTTTGTAGTTTGTTTCCAGAGCTGTGACACGTAAACTCACCCCCTGCAAATCATAATAAACAATTAGTAAAGAGTGTTTCGGATAAAAAAAAAACTCAAGCCTTGTGGCAAGATTGCCGCTTTTTATTTAATATAATGTGGATATTATTGCAGGTATCCTGGTAAAAAAAATAACATACAAAGAACGACTGGGTAGTTTTCAAAGAAAATAGGCTACTAATGAAGCCGATATATGATGTGGAGCGACAAACACAGAGCCAAATGATTTGTGATTAGGCAGCCATTTCCTTCCTAGGATCGGCTATTTATGAACCCATTCTAGTATTGATATCTGCAACAGATTACGGTGCAACCTACAACCACAAGAGCCCTTAGTTTTAGCCGCGACCATGAGACGGAACTACGGTTCCCATCAGTCATTGCGCCTGTCTCTACGTTAAACAATAAGCCGTATAAGCACACACAAATCGAAGTCTTTTACAAAGCGAATAAATATTTTATCAAAATACCGCAATTTTCAATGAAGATGATTTAAGCGTCAATTTAGCCGCAAAAAAACAAAAGCAAGTCCGAGTCCTCGCGTGATTTCACGTTACCGGAAGTCAGAGTGGCATGAGAAAGTGAGCTGTCCGAGGTGCTGACACTGTGAGTACTGCTTGTCCTGCTTCACACTACATACCTGTATATTTTACTTGCATTCCTAGCACTTACACTGTTAATTTTTATTTTTAACAGCGATACGACATCTAAGGTAAGTGTGTACAACATATTATTCAAGCTGATTCAATATATAAAAAAACTGAATGTGGTAGATACAAACCAAGCTTTTACCTTTGACTGCTCTCAGCAATATTGTAGTTGTAAGGTTGTGTGTGATTGTCTGTTACAGTTATGCTAAAATGGACTATGTTATTTTTAATGAGTTTTCCTACTAAATCTTAACTGACCTCTCCTTGTGTGTCTCTCACGGGCACACTCATTCAAACAATCTTAGAAAACAGGGTTTGACTCCCAACATTCTTAAAAAAAAAATCATCTTAATGTTTAATTGCCTTTTTTTCATTTTGTCACAATCTTAGAAGATGGATGAATCTCAAGAATTGTCCCCCTGTATCACCAACGCCCACAACTCAGGCAGCAGCAGCAGCCCTGTCAGTGGTAAACCTGGCAATGCTCCACAATGCAACGGGGTCCCTGAGTGCAGGACCCTGCTGCGGATGTCTGAGTCACATGGACTTCAGCTGCTGGGCGTGCTTAGATCATTCAGGGAGCGAGGCTTGATGTTTGACTTTACCATTAATGTCCAGGAACAGAGTTTTCCCTGTCATCGTTGTGTCCTTGCTGCATGCAGTGATTTCTTCAGGTATTAAATCTATGAATCAACCAATCAACCTATCTATCTATCTATCTATCTATCTATCTATCTATCTATCTATCTATCTA
>JAPZDV010000024.1:11864889-11877811 GCA_029814665.1 Acanthurus lineatus | reverse complement strand
CTATCTATCTATCTATCTATCTATCTATCTATCTATCTATCTATCTATCTATCTATCTATCTATCTATCTATCAGTATATAATCAGTTAATTCTACGTGTAACTGCTCTGCGTTTAGGGCCATGTTTGAGGTGGATATGCGTGAGCGTGGTGACGGCTCAGTCACTCTGGGTAACCAGTGTCCAGTGGCGGTGGGTTCTTTCTTGGACTTCGCCTATTCTGGAGAGACGCTCATCACTGACAGCAATGTAGACATGCTGTTTAAGCTTGCCTCTTTTCTGCAGGTAAAAAAAAATACAATACAGTTGCATTTTTCTTAAATGTACAATACATTATATAATGGTTTTGACAAAACCTTTCCATTAAAATTCACATTTTAACATTGCACAGAGAGAAAAGATCTGACATATATAGCAAATTAGATTGAATTAGATTGTGCTGCTTTAGATAAAAGGTCCTGGTATTGCTCATGCTGACTCATGTGGGACACTCGAACAGAATGAAGCCATTTTTGAGAATAGAGCCGCACCCATGTTACTCCCACACACATGTCTTCACTTTTCTGACTAATAAACCTCTTCTCAAATCAGAGGTGGCATGTACCGACTGTGTTTTATGAGCATTTGTAGAAGAGGACAACTGATAACTTCTTTCTTGTTTTTTTAAATTAACTTTCATGACCCCATGTAAGTCCCAGTGTTGCGTCACTTAGCTTCAAGTCAAACAGAGGCCTTATTAAGGAAGAGCACCAGTGTGGATGTACAGGGACTTCATTCAAATAGTTAAACTGAGTTGTAGAACTTATTTAATCACATTTTTTGAGGACAAAACTGCATAATGACACACTTGCCTCCAGGGCATTTTTTATGAGTACTATGTATCTTTTTTACAGTATTTTCTCACATGGATGTTGTTTATATCTTTCTTGTTGTGTTTGTGTCCTCAGGTGTCAGTCCTTTCCCGAGCATGCAGCGACTTCCTCATAGGAACCATGGATCTTTCTAACTGTCTGTCCCTCCTCTCCCTTGCTGAGGCCTACGGCTCAGCTTTACTCCTCCGAAGTGCCAATGAGTTTGTGGTTCAGAACTTCTTTGACCTGTCAAAAACACAGGACTTTCTGGAAATGCAGGTGCTGCTTATAGATAGATAAGACGCTTAAGTCCTTTTGTTAGAGGAGCTGAGATATTTATAATAAAGAATATAGTATTTGTTAATGAGTGCATTCAATCTTTGAATTAATTTATATGTTGAGTTTAAGTTACATATGCAGCATGTGCATTCTCTCTTCCTGAGCATTGACTTTATCCTGTTTTTACTTACCTATAATCCAATAATTCATATTCCATTGACAATAAACTGTAAATTATTATTGTAAACTCTTGGTGATTTATAACACGTGACATGTTCATGTTGAAGAAAAAAATGTAGGAAAAAATACAATATAACTTTTAAATGGTCTTATTTTAACATTTGTCAATGTGTGTGAGCTGTCTTCTCCTGTCCTAACCCCTCATAAATCTTCAAAATGAGAAAAAAACATGCTATCATTTAAATGTAAGACACACATGAGTATTTTTATATAATAAAAGTTTTAAAAGGGACTGATTTATCGATTCATGAATATTGATGAGATCTCTTTAATGTCAAATTTTGACCCAAGTTTGGCTTAATCTCTTAAAATGTTAATCTGAGTAAAATGCACCATTTTCCAAAGTCATGCAATTTTTGCATGTTAGGTATAACATTATTCTCATAATTACACTTCACAAAAACAAAGAAGTCTGGCCCTAAAGGTCAGGAGTGATACCTGTCTAAATGATCTGCAGTATAAAAATATTAAAAATAGTGCAAAAAGTTTAATTGTAATCACTGTCTTTATTGCCTGTTCTAGGTAGATGTGTTGGAAGCATGCCTCAGGTCGGATACTCTAAATGTTCCCAGTGAAGAGGATGTGGTGACTTCACTTCTAACATGGGTCCGTCATGATCTCCCAGAAAGAAAAAAACTGTTTCCAGGCTTGTTATCTCTAACCAGACTCCACCATCTACCTACACTAAGGGTACAAACACACTGCATGTGAAGAATTTTGTTTTTAACTGCTCTTTCTTGTGGTGTCTTGTCATCCTCTTACTCTTCCTGTGTTATCCCTTCTCTCTTAGACTCTGCGTGACTCAGACTCTCTCCTCTGTGACAACGAGTCCTGTCTCGCCCTGATCTCAGAGGCTCAGAGCAGACAGGATCAGTACAGCGGCCTGCTCACTGATGCCAGGCCGGCCACAACGCAGAGCTACATCTACATCCACAAAACAGAAGAGAACGGAGAGATCCGCCACACCTTCTGCTACTGTCTGGAAACAGACAAGTGGAAAGAGCTGGAAACAGGACATGAAGAGGGGACAGCCACAGTACCAGACCAACCAGGATCTTTCCTTACCAGCTACGCTGAGAAGGTATTTTATAAGACTAAGTCTTGGTAAAGACCAAATTTTAGCTGTTTTCTTTTCAGTGCTATGAATATGCAAGAATTTCAATATATATCTATGTATTTTTCAATATATTAAAAAAAACATTTTTTGTCTAATCTCTGTAATTCTATTTTCACACCTGAGATTTGTCTTGGGTAACAGCAGCTCGGCGAGAGAGTGTAAAATTAGGGAACAAACAAATGGAACCTGGACTTAAATTACAGTGTTTTGGAACGAATCAAATAACAATAAACATTCTTATCATGTCATCAGTAATAGCTTGAAAACTTTCGCCTCCTTTTTCTTCTTTCTGCTGGAGATGTTTGTGACAGGTGGTTGCAGAGGGAACTGTTGCAGGGCTATACGTCTCCATGTTGCTGAGCCGTTCCATGATGCCACGGATGAGGTTTGGTGCTTCTGTCCTGTGACCTTAACTTGCACACCTGGACCTGCCCTGCTGAAGCCCAGAACCATGCACACAGCTGTAACCTGCCTAGACCGATTGTATGTCATTGGAGGAAGGACCAAGGGATCCAGAGGGGGAGCTCCCAGCCTGCTGCAGGTAACTCTTTCTCCTTTTTGTACACTATTGGCTAAGATGTGCTGTCATGATCAAATTATCAACTTAGGAAACTAGAATTTTTTCATTCATGATACATATTCTAATCTCTCCCCTTCCTGGTCTATAGGTGGAGTATTATAACCCTCTGACCCAAACCTGGTGCTCAGTCAGCCCACTGCCCGCTGCCATCTTCTACCCTGAAGCTAGTGCTTGTGGCAGTGTCATCTATACTCTGGGATCTGAGGTGGAGCTCACAGACTCCTTTAATCCCTCACTGGACTGCTTCTTCTCCTATGATGCTCAGAAGGACCAGTGGAGCCGCCTGGTGGCAGAGTTTGGCCAGTTCTTCCATGCTACACTTGTGAAAGCAGTGTCAATTAATAGCACACTGCACCTCTGTGACTTGTCCACCTATAAGGTGAGCCATTGCACTGCAGTGTGAAAGCACTAAAAAAGAGTGATGCAGTTAAAAGGCTTACCAGCAGGATGGTTTAAGAGTTTAAAGCGTGCCTGTCTTCCATTTAGGTCTACAGTTTTTGTCCGGAGACCTGTGTGTGGAAGGGGGTGGGGTCCTTTGAGTGTGCTGGGTTCAATGCTGGAGCAGTGGGTTTGAGGGACAGAATCTACATCCTGGGTGGAGACTATTCACCTGACGAGATCACGGATGAAGTTCAGGTAGGAAAAACCTTTAATTCACGGAAGCTGCACCACCTTTAATTTTTTCAGCAAAGTAGATTTTTTAAGTCACTGTTGACTTCACTTGAATGCAGACACTTATTATTTACGTGTAACTTTCAAAACAAAAAAAAAGTTCTTAGATACATGTCAGTTTAATGAAGCTATTAATTTACTAGCCAGGACAGCACCACAACAATCAGTATGAAATAAAAGCTCTCTTAATATAAGTATAAACAAGGAGGATGTAAGAAAGGGAGTAAACACTGGCGCCCAAGAGAAGGGAGAATGGGTAGATAGGACAGGTTTGCACAGGACTGATTTAAAGAGAGGATAAAAGGAGGGAAGAGTAGATAAATGGCTGTGAACATAAATGGACAAATGCAGTGATGAGGTGGAAATATAAATGAATGACTAAAAGGGGATGGAAGGTGGATTAACCTGGGGAACAGACAGATAATCAGAGATGTGACCAAAATGTAGCCCTACGCTTGAACTGGAATTCATTAGTTAATTTTAAGTTAGTTTAACTGAGTCTGTGGTTATTTATTAGCTGTTTTGTTGGGAAGAAAGAATTTTTAAACTACAATCTCTGTGTTTTTTTGTGGCTTATTCAGGTGTACCACAGTGGGAGGAGTCAGTGGGAGGAAGTGGCTCCCATGCCCAGAGCACTCACTGAGTTCCACTGCCAGCTCATCAGTTTCAATAGATACAGAGACCCATGGGGTGACACGGCATGACACGCAGCACACACTAACACACGCACACACTCATGAACACGTGAGTGGACATACATGTTTGCTTCACGTGTATGTAACATAAGCAAGTACCCATGAGTCTCTTCAGTGCATGGCGCACAGCTGACGGACTAACACCTGAAGAGAGAATTAAAACCGTCAACTAACACATCTTTCACAGATCATCATAACACGAGAGCACCTGAGCCAAATGATTAATTTATTTTTTTATTTTAAGATTTAATCCTTAACTTTGTATGTGGTACAAATCTGCTGTCAAAGCATCTTTCTTGAGTCAATCAAATGTGGTCCCTCCCATGGAGGAACTCTATTGTGGAAAAGACTATTGTAGAAAACCTATTTTAGTACCTGAATATATGTTTCTGCTTAGTATGTTTTAAAAGGAGAATTCACCTATAGAAAAACTCATAGTACTTTAGCTAGCTAGCTAGCTAGTAATTTAAATAGAATCCAGGAAAAAGACATTGTTATGTAAGACTTACAGTCTGCAGGAAGAATTTAGTCTCTTTTTCTTGCATTTTAGTATCTGACAGCCAGAACACATCAAATTATTATATTTTGTTCTGACAATATTACACAAAACATCTCATAAGTTTCTATACCTTACCATGTATTACAAACTCATGAGATAAATTAATAGTGGACCGTTTCAATTAAATGTGCTTTATTTGATAGTACAGATTGAATAGATTATTTTGTAATTTTCTTAGTAAATGAACCTTTGTGTTTATTTCCCATATAATGTGACATTACTGTAAATTCTGTGGGTGGATTTTCCCTTTAAACTACAGTCCTTTATTCTGCTCCAGACTGTCAAGTCTTCATGCATGCCCTGTCTCTCCTCTCATGATACATACAGCAACTCTACATATGACCAATAGATCACCTGAATATTTAGAGCAACTGCTTGTTTGGAGGAAATGTGCAACCTTACCTGTACCTGTCTGTCTTAGATAAAAACACTCTGCAGCTTCAAAGAATACAATAACTCTCAGAAACCAGGAGAGAAAAGCATGGTGTAAATCATGTACTGAAACAAAAAAAGGAATCCAACAACTGTTTAATGGCAAGAAGTGAACATAAACATAATTGTTCATTATATGTGTTGCTGTCTTCTTCTTGTATCTGAATTTGACACATTCATTTGCTTATGAAAAACAGAACTAGTGACATGACAGCATGGTTCATGTATTAAAGGTCAGATGCATGACACAGTGACATGGGCTACTTTTAATAGGGACATTGCAGTGTTTTCTAGCCCTTGCTTCTAAGGTTTCAGCAGTGAAAAAGTAGAACCTCAAACCCCTGTTTATTTTTTTAACCCCCTCAAACCCCTCCCATCTGGACTGTGAGCTCTCCCCTTGGGTTTTGCCAAAAAATTCAAGGCCACATTCAGAAAACATCTCAGAATACAAATGCAGATTGCAGACTCATTTGTCATTGACAATTTGCCCACTTGGCAGAGGCCATCACATGGTTTTCCTCACTGGAATAATAAAGCTCTGGCCCAGACCAGTTAACAAAGACTAAAAGAACGAAAAGATGTAAACACTGTGTCTGAAAAAGAATCAATCAGCAGCAAAGTCAGTGGGCATGCTGACTTCCCTCCACACGTATCTCTCCATCTGCTCCATTTCTCCTTCATCTGCTCTCCTGTTGCTCTACGAGTCCTGGTAAGATTTCACCAGCAGCCACATTAGCATCACAGTGATTAGGACAATCATGAAGTTGAGGAACAGCTCCTGTGTTGAGCGATCCATGCTGATATCTTAGACGATGAATAGCAGGAGAGGATCTGAGAAGAACACTGAGAAGCAGTGGGTGCTGCAGCTGAGAAGAAGACAAGATGAGGTGAAATGATGCAGATGTGATAGAAGTTTTTAAAGATAAGCTGGGTTTTTTTTGGACTAATATCCTGAACCTGAGAGGTGTGCATGAAAGATATGAGTTAAAATTGCCAAATATTCAGATAATCAAGGAAAATTATGGCGGCATATAAACATACAGGTACATACATAAGTGTACATGTATGTATTCCATGGCTCATGAGCTGTGTTTGTGTGTGCGTGTGTTGTATGTTGCCTCTGTTATCATGGATAACAGGGATCAGTCACATCTCAGGCATGTCTTTTCACAGTTGCCATCATTTAACAGGCGAAGGGGCCACAAAATCCCCTCATACACTCATGGGACATGACGCACACACCCACAAAGCATACTAAACAATACACGAATACACACGTTCAGGTTAGAAAAAACTGCAGACAAAGTTATTGATGCAAAAAAAGTCAAATTTTTGCTTGTTGCATTATAAAAGATAACATATTTAAAATGTATTGCCATTCTACATTTATTCTCCCAACATTATTCAAAATCCATAATCATATGTAGTCAGTAAATTTTTACCTTTTCTCTTCTGAGGCTGATCTCACAGTGAACAGGATGAGGAGAATGCAGGTGTTCTTATGTGATCCAGCTGAGAAGTGTTTCTTTATCTGGCCTGATGGCGTATCTTCTTACTAGAAATTTCTCTGGTGCGACACCCTGTAGCACCTACTAGCAGCTGATCTTCTACATGTCCAGCTTTCAGGGGTTGCCAGTGACAGGCCTTCTCCTAAAGTAGCCATCCTTAACGGACCGCCCATGTTTAACATGCATACAGACTGATGTCACACACCAACTAAACAACCAATAGACTGTGTTTTCCACAATCTTGCCCACCGGAGTGTTTCCTATCTTTAACCATGCAAAGTCTCTCTCTCTCCAAGACCCACACAAACACACACACACACACACCCACCCACCCACACACACACACACACAGAACAGAGGGTGGGAGCTCAGGGTTATTTATAAAACATTATTGCAAATACTTGTTGGATTACATTTGTTCCAAATACAATATTCATCTTCTGATGGATAGAGGAAACTGTAACAATATCACTTAGTGTCTGCGTAGGAGCTATGCAGAGGGCAAAGAAGCATAACCTCTTCTTAGTGCAACGTGAGGCATGTAGTTTTAAATCCAGCTGTTGCCACAATTCATCATGCTGTTTGGAAGTTTTACCTCTTCTTGTAGTTATTCAAGTACTCTAAAAAGCATCGTGAGCATGAGCAGCACAATATTCTTCCTGCCAGTCATGAAAGACAGTAAGAGTTGCTTGAAGTGGTTTGCAACATTCCCAAATCAGTTCTTTTTGACTGGATGGATCGACAGCCACTTTCAATGCAGAGAGGAACAGGCATGCTAAGCTACCTGACTGCTGGATGTAGCTTTATATTTACATACAGACATAAGAACTGTGTCAATCTTTTCATTCTACTCAAACAAGTGTATTTGTCTAAACTATTCCTTTACATAGATATTACTTATAATTTAGTGTTCTGTCTTTGTTATGATTGTTTACACCCATTGTATTTCTACATTCTTCCTCCTTTATTTTATGCTGGTGCTAAGAAAAGAGTTTTGACAGCTCACCACAGCAAACCTCTCAGCTCATCCAACACTTGACAGCTGCTTTCACTGGTGTTATCTCTGCACTAACGTTAAACCCTCTTGACACACACACCTTCTCCAGTACACACAAAGGAGGTCGTAGCAGGACAAAGTGAGTATGAGCACGGCTCCCCTAAACCTTTCCATCACAGAATTCCAAGGTCATTCCCATAGGATTTAGTAGATCAAAACGGCTGCCGTTTTATCACTCTGCCGCTTTGCCAGCATTGGACCACTAACTATTTGACCCAGGGATTCCCATTGTCACGAAAATCCAATGATAGGTTGATTGAATTAACCAGGGTGAGGTGTGCAGGCATTTCTGTGCAGGGTCGACCGCGACCCACTCTGACAGCTGTGTGTGTGTGTGTGTGTGTGTGTGTGTGTGTGTGTGTGTGTGTGTGTGTGTATGTAAGATAGAAAAGAGCTGGCAGGGTTGCCCTCTAAATCATTGGAGAGACAGAGGGGTGTCAACAAGGCTTCAGAGACACCATTCCACTCATTCTGGGACACTGTGAGTATGTGTGTGTGTCCGTGTGTGAGCCCTTATGTGCATGCATTATGACTACTGTTTATTATCACGTGAAAGCTTGTTTGGTGACAGTTTCATACTGGCCAGCTGTATGTGTTAATGCAAAAGAAAAAAACAGTGTAAAAATCCAATCAAATCATCAATAGTATCTCTTGAGTCTTGCAGCAACTCTGCAAATATAGATTTACATAAAAAACTAAAAAAAACTGTACACAGTTAGCCTCCAGCAGAACTAGCTTACAGAGCTTACAAAAGCCTGCAGTGCTGCTGTTAAATCACAAACATAGGAATAATCCAAAAAATGCTATTCAAATTCAATAAAAAATACTCAGATAAGCAGTGACTTAAAGCTTTGTACAGTAAATATATGCTGTCTTCCAAAGAAACCCATGGATACAAGATGGAAAGTCTTAGGGTTACTGCCACGTCTCGAAGCCATCAAAGCTAACAATTTAGCTAGCTGGTGAGTTGGTAACATAATACAGGAAAGGGAAACGCATAAAAACAGAGAGGAAAGATGAGGCCGTGGGAAATGTCAACATTTTTGGCAGACAAATTACAAAATAACTGAAAAGTACTAAAATAACAATTTAATACTCTGTTGTTTCACTTTCATGCTCTCCACCATGTCTGAAAATACATACATCAATATATCACAACTCTTTAAAAACTGTAAGAAGTCCTCCAGTTACAAAGTCATACATATATAGTGCATTCATTGAAACACTTCACCTTAACATAGTAAACACAACCCCATTTGAAGGCATCAATAGAGCCAGGAGACAATTAGCTTATTAACATATCCTCAGGAAGCAAGAGGGACACAGCCTTGCTCTGCCAAGCTGTTTAAAAAAGAAAAACTATACCAGCTGCTCTAAAGCTCTTTATAAAATACGTCATGTTACAATTTTTTTATTTAATCAATATAAAAACACAAGTATAACAATAACAGTTTGTGGTTTTGTATCCAGTCTTTATGCTAAGCTCAGATAATCAACAGCTTTAGCTTCAAATCCAGCGTAGGCTACAGACATAAGAGAGGTATTGACCTTTCACATTAGATTAATTTGACACACACTGAGCAAATCCGTGGGAAGAAGTTCCAGGGTTAAAAAAACTAGCTTTATTGGGCAAAAACTTAACACTGTGCCACTACACTAAGTCAAGAAACAAGAATAGAATTTTTCTTTGTTGGATTTGTTTTTATTTGCAGGACTTCACACCACTTTTTGTTGTTGTTGTTGTTGTTTTTGTTGACAGCCATGACTTTCCTGTATATGTCATGTCTGTATTTGGATCCTTTTCCTTGAACTGAGAATATAACAACACCCCTATACACCAAATAACCCTTATAGTGCATAAAATAAGGGGTTACAAATAGCTTGTGCTGAAAAGTCCACATCTGCTTTTTTATGTTAGAAGCTTTTAAAGCATAACAGCAGTGATTGGAGGAGAACCAGGACCACCTCTCAGATGAAAGATAATACACACACCAGATCGAGCACAAAAAAATTTCCCTGCCAATATTTTGACCTTTGGCTGTTTATATTTTTTATACATACATGCAAACATACATTTGCATATATCTTTTATTCTTTCCTTCTCTTACATCAACAGGTCCATGATAAAAAATCAATTCAGTTTTGGCTGATATTTTCTGCACATTAACCTGGTGGTTTCCTCACCTCAGTTTTTTTAACACTCACTTTTCTCCAAGATCAAATGGATATCTGCTTACACAGAGTCCCAAGAGAGCAGCAGAGATCAGAATCACTATTTTAAAAAGCAGGTTCTTTATTCTCAGTCCATCTCAGTCACGCGTTTGCCAGCTAATTTAAATACAAAGATGCCAGCAACAGGAGTTTGGCCTCTGGCTTCTGGTCGTGGATTTTAAAGGGTGATAGCGTGCCTCAGGCACACAAGTGGTTCCAATCTAGTTCTCACATTTGCACTGCTTTTTCCGAGCTTGGCTGATGTGTAAGGTGAAGCTGCCCTTGAGCACAGGCAAGGAAAATACCTTCCTTATCTCCTGTTCATAACCTTAAAGTGACATTTCCACTTGGCAGAACACTGACACTCATACCTTCACATTTATACTCTCATCAAATAGTGGAAGAATATCATCAGAAAGTTGGGGTGTCTCTATTGTAAGGAAAAATGCACAATATCCTCCATTATTTTGTTTATCCAACCTAAATTAGGTGAAACCACGAATGAAGTAAATGGGGGAACTGAATTGAATGACTTTTGATGTGGTTTATCACACCACACATGAGACAAGAATTAGTTTGGAAAAATGATACACCCCCCAGCTGAATATTTCAAGGGTCACTGATTACAAAAACACAACTTAGTTGTGCAGCTAGCAGTCCTATTACTGGACCTGGCCTGAGAGCTTAGAGCACATATTATTTTTCTCTTGGCACAAGGGCTTTGTAGTCCAGGAGCACTACTTTTTCTTCCTCCAAAGCTGGACTGAAGGCAGACTGGGCATTTATGCTGACTCACTATCAGCTCTTTATGTACAAAGTGATACAACAAGACAAGTCTGGTTAAGGTTAGTTGGTTAAAATAATAACTTCAGGAAATATTTCTGAAACACAATGCACAGGTGTCTCTAATATGACATTAAAATTGTGATTTCTTCACCATCTTTTGATAGTTTGGGTTATTTTTTGACAGTGTTAAACAAACTATTATGCATAGCTTCTTAGACTGAAAACTATTCATAAGACACAAAGTAAGTTTTTTTTTTTTTACTTTGGAAGCAGCAGTTGAAAAACATCTGACTGTAAGGTCCAGCTCTTGATCATGTTACATGATCCCCATTAGCAGATCATTCATCATCTATTGACTGGACTCTGTGGTGGTGCGTTTGTTTGCTTTGCTGCTAAAAACCAAGTTAACTCTGAATGTTGAAGCTTTTTAACCACCTTGTATGAGAGGTCTTTTATACAAGCACTAGTTGCTAACCTCCATGTGCTGTGGAAGACTGTATATGTTTGAGAAGCTACTAAATGGAAAGAGTGGAGAGATTTCTCCACTTTGTTAAAGTTAACAAAGTTAAATGCAGTTGTTTCAGGGTAATAAATGCAACAAAACTGGCCATCAGACATTGGTTCAAAAAGATGGAAAAATACCATAAAATTGAAGCAAACTTTTAACTCCGTCTTGCGATTGCACTATTTCATTTGCTGACAAATGACCTTGGCTGATGTCTCTGGGTATCATCCAGCGCTTATGAAAGACAGAGATTTTATTAGACTGTTTGAAAAACATAGAGCAGAGTGTTGTGTTCATGTTAGAAGGCAGCCATAGTCTTCTGTCAGACCAGCTGTTGTTTTGTAGACCAAACAGAGTGTGCTGTTAAGACGACGAAGGGTTCCCACTGGCCAGCAGCTCAGCGGCACAGTAATTGCTGAGATTGCTGAAGACAGGTGAGGGTTTCATTACACAACCCACTTGAGTATTCATGCACGCACACACGAACTTGCACTCATTTATGTACATGCTCAAATGTATCATGTACACAAGCACGTACAAAGACTTCCACCAAGAGGGGCTGTGGTGTCATAAATCTGGCTGCAGAGGAATTAATATGCAGGATCTGAGCAGACAGAGAGGAGGGACTGAGGCAAGCACTGCACCAAAGATAATCCAATGCACAAAACACATTAATCACAATATGGGAACATGTCTGATTGTGAAGGACTACTTATGTTTGATCAGCATCTGTCCTGATGTGTAAGGTATTGCATTTTGTTGATAAAAGGATGCATTCAAAGACAGCCAACTAGCCCATTATAATAATACTTTTTCATTCTGTTAATGCAAGATTGTACTCAGTTGCCAGACTTTGAGTTTGGTCTGATGTTTGATGGATGACATAGATCAAAGTGGATTGGCAAACAGTCTCCCTGGGATAGACCGCTTGTGTGCATACATTTTTATCCCTTAGTATCAAGTTAGCAGGGCCTTTAGAGTGATCCCTGGAGCATTTTTGTCTGACTTTTGTTAGGAGATTAGGAAGGCATGCAGTGTGGATTTGCCACCTGACATAATGGAGCCACAGGGCAAAACACTGGACAACAGTAAGGCTGGGACACCAAGTGAGAGATGGGTAGTTCATAAAAGAAAAGAGGAGGGCCACATAAAAAACAAACATAATATTTAGCTTTATACAGTAGGTACATACCACACACAAAAAAGTTCCTATTGGGATAATACATGCTAAGAGATACATATTCATAAATTTTTATTTTATTGTTATTCTTCCCTTTTATATATGTGGTACATATGAGGACAGAGCATCATACTATACTGTCCAGTAAAAGTGTGTGATCCCGTTTCTTGTTGGTCATCAAAGGAAAAGAGATAATTTAGTAGGTTTAATTGATTCAGTTTGTGTTTCCCTGGATGACCACTCTTTGTATTA
>JAPZDV010000024.1:11842337-11860958 GCA_029814665.1 Acanthurus lineatus | reverse complement strand
AGAAAGAAAGAAAGAAAGAAAGAAAGAAAGAAAGAAAGAAAGAAAGAAAGAAAGAAAGAAAGAAAGAAAGAAAGTACAATATGCAATGTCTTTAATCAGAATAAATCAGAATAAATTTAAACCAAAATTAGCAGTGGGATTATGCTGCTATCCTAGGCGGCAAGTCTTGTGGAACTATCAGCGTTTCATACTTGTTGCTCCCGGACAATATTAAATGACGTACCATGGATCCATGTGTGGAAAACAACGTGAAGGCTTCCAGAAGAAGTAAAGAGGAAAAGAAAGTTCTTCGTAAACAGTTGAAAGCCAGCCACACTTTACTGAAACATGAAGGCATCAGAACAACATCACAGCCCACAAAGGTAACTGAAAGAAACGTTTATAAACAGGAAGTGACGACTGTCAGTGAGGAGAGCTAGCTAACATTTACCTGCTACTTCTTTATGCATGTATTTTATTGCATTTAATAAAGTTAAATTTAAAATGGATTCCGCTTTTATTAGTTGAATACGAGTTTATAAACGTAGACAGACCAGTAGCTTCGTTTGCGAGCTTAATAAGTTAAGATAACAGGTATTGCTTTAGTATAAGCCTTATCTACTATTTTAGTACAATAAAAGTGAATTAATAGCAGTTAAGGCTTAGTAAGGCACTTTCATTAGTTTTGTAAAGTTTGTATCAACTGCCCTACGTGAAATGATTGTGTTGTGATAATGTGTTTTCTATCACAAGTCAGTGTAAGATTTATGTTGGTCTCTTGTGTGCTATGACACTTTAAATATAACAACAACATCGTCATTAAAACCCAGAACAAGAAAACTTAAAAGAAATATTTCGAAATTTTAAGAAGATTGTACCTAATATCTTAAATAAAATTTAGATTTATAGTCTGTTAATGTATGCTGGGCCAGAATGAGTCAGTATTCGGATTAATAATAACAAACAGTTACAATAGTGTTTATTTAATTTTCTTTCAAACTTTTAAGTAATAAAGTTAAAATGAAAAATTAACAATAAAAAAGGATTAAGAATTTATTACAGGGATCCATCAAGAAGTGATTTCACTGGTCTGGATCTTTTAGCTTGTTTTTTTAAGCTGTGTTTCAAGTTGTTTGTGTTTTCAAACTGGCCTGTATAAAAACAGTCTGTATTTCCTCTGCAGAGTTTGGTGGTGGCTAATGGCGGCCTGGGAAACGGCGTCAGTAGAGAGGAGCTGTCTGCAGCGCTGAAAGAGATGGGAGAGCTGGAGACGCTGATCATGCACCCTCATAAGCCCTATGCTTTTGTCACATACAGGTACAGGTGCAGCGTGGACAGCGCGTTATCACACTTAGAAGTTGCTGTGTTTTTTTTTTAACCTTTAAAATGTCTCTGGGAAATTTTGGCTTATAGCTCACACTTTTGTTGTTGACATTCTGTTTCCAGATCTGAAGAGAGTGCCCAGAAAGCTCACAGTCACCTCAATGGAGAAAAGCTGCAAAGTGGAGAGAACAGTGTCACACTCTACCTGAGTTATGTCGACTCAGGTACTTTACACCCACAACCACAGGAGTAATTTACCAAAGGAGTTGCTGTAGCCTTCTAAAGCATTAACAGTGAATTTGATAATTAATAAAAAAAGAAAGCAGTTTGGTTTGTTTGTGTGCTTTGAAAGTCATGGCTGAGACTTTGCATGTTTTTTTAATTTCTCTGTTTATGTGTGCATGCAGTAACCTGTAAAGAGGAGGCGCCTGTTCCTTTACCAGGAGGATTAGTCTTGGTGGAAGATTTTGTGTCTCCCGAGGAAGAGGCTCTCCTGCTCGCTGCCATTGATTGGTCATCTGCTAATGATGATGTCACTGGTGAGTTGATGTATAATGTGTTGCATCGGCTTGTGTTTGGTTTTTAAGTTCTGGCTATGATGCTGTGTTAAACTTCTTGTAATGATCACCCACCAAAACTTAAATAATTCCAAATGTAAAGTTGTTGAAAGACACACTCATATTTGATGACAGAGAGTCTGAGTAAATCATGAGCAATGATTTCAAATTTGTATCATTTCAATGTGCAAATCTATTCTACACAATTCACAAAAGGAAATAAGAAATTGAACCTAATTTCTTGACTTCAATTTAATGTTCTTTAGCTCAAAAAGCCCTGAAGCACAGAAAAGTAAAACATTACGGATTTGAATTTCGTTACGACAACAACAATGTGGACAAGGATAAGCCGCTACCTGCAGGTAAACACACTTTTCTCTTTCTTCTTCATGACTCACAATGCTTAGGTTGTAAAACACTGTGCGATTTGCTGTACAGTCCTGTGCTAATCTCAACAGTGTCCTTTTTTTAGATACTGTCTTATTGTCAAGGAGAAAATGTATTATCTCTAGGTATTTTTGAGCTCTGCTGGAAGATTTAAGTACTTAAATATTTAACAAAGAAAATGCATAAAGATATGTCATATTTCAATTTTCACCTATTTCTGTGTGTGTGTCCAGGTATTCCTCAGGAATGTCTACCTGTTCTGGAGCGATGCGTGAAGGACAAACACATCAACGTCATGCCAGATCAGCTGACTGTCAACCAGTATGAGTCTGGACAGGGTGAGTTTCCAGGACCATGTCTATGATGACTTACCTCACCACAAACAGCCTCAGAAAAATAATGATAGTTTAAAGCTTTTAGGAGGAACTTTTAGCAGGTTATGAAACAGTCTCACTTTAATACTGAAAGACTGAAATGATCCATATTGACAAACAAGAAAGAGAAAAGATGTTCTTGATCAGATGTTCTTTAAAATCTATCAAACTGATTCTTGGTGTGCAGATTGGAAGAGCTTATGTTTTCATTTTCCCAGGCAGAGTTTGCCAGTGGGCAGTGCAATAGCCAGCATAAAGGAAACAGGAAGGGATTTTTCTTCAGAGAATTATATTTATAAAGTTGTATTTTGTGGTTTTGGTGGATACTGGGGAAGAATCAACAAAAAGAAAAAGTGTGGCAGATCAAAGACAAAAACATGAGTTTGTTTTGGTCGGTCATTCAGCAGATGGAGAGAATTTGGGGATTTAAAAGGATTCAGAGTCTCTTCTGAATTGTCCCTCTTCCCTGTAGACAGTTATGTAACAAGGGGAATGGAGATGATATAAGCTTTCAACAAATTATTGTTTCCAAGCTACCAAACCAAATGAAATTTAATGTCACTAAAACAAAGTTTACTTTGTTTCACCATCATTATGTTACAGTTAAATTTTTTTGCAAAGCCACAAATAGATGCAGGGCTTTACCTCATTGCTCTGCATCCTACAAACAGCTGCTTTAAAGGAGAATATTTGTATGTAAAAATAGGATTTCTTTTACTCACTTCCAAATCAAAGACAGTACCGTTTTTTCTGCAGGGGGTTGCCAGAATAAACATAAAATAAGGTTCCCCTTAGTTGCTTTAGGTTTAAACTTAGATTTCATAGGTCATTATCAAGGCAGTGTAAACATGACTGACCACATGCCTCGCAGAGAGCTGTGGGAACCAGAGAGAGATAAAAATACAGATGTTTAATGAATGTGGGGTAGTTTGGTTAGTTCAGAGGCTGCAGCTACACAGCATGGGAAAGGGAAGTTGAGTAAAGGATTGTTAAGCTAAAAGCACTTATAAGACTCAATATTTTAGTATAGTTTACTGAAACCTTCAGTTCAATGTTCTATTAAAATCATGCACACGTGTAGGTTTTCCTGACTTGTACCACAAGGTGGCAGCAGAAGCTGTCCAGCATCAAGGAAGGTCAATTGAAGTCTTTGGTTCCTGTCAGTTGTTTTTTAATAGACTGACACAACTGGCAAATCTTTAAGGCCTGCATTAATGGTATCTTAAAAGAATTCTGTTTTAAATTATGCTTTTTTGAAGTCCTTCACATAAAGCCAAATATTATTCACGTGTAGTAACGTAAACAAGGCTCTGTGGTCCATCAGAGACCCCACAAATGAGATGAACATAACAGTTATATCTTAATAAAATTATGCATTTTGGTTGACCTAACTATTTGTTTCTATGTGTTTATATCGATTTCAGGTATTCCTCCTCATGTGGACACTCACTCTGCTTTTGAAGACACAATCATGTCACTGAGCCTTGGTGCACAGGTAAGAAGTCAGTCCATCCTGTTGAGATTCAAAACTTTTTTCACAAACTCCAGCTGACAGTTTGTACATGATGCTGCACAGACCTGTAGGTTTGAAATTTACCCAACGATATCGACCAGTGGTCCGCTCAGTGCATTCATCAATAATTCATTTTAAAGATTAAATGTTTTGATCTAAGGAAAACAGTTTAGATTTTTTAGCATGAATCGGCTATATTAAGTTGTAAATTGAAGTATAGTGAAGTATAGTATTATCAGACACTTGTCCTTGTTTTTTCCTGATTTTCTGTGTCGAAGTTTGATCAGTAAGATTAATTGTCACTTCACTGACCAGTGTGATTCATCTAACTTAGGAGGCACAACTGTCAGAGATGAATGTGTTCAAAAGTATGTTTGGATTTGGTGTCCTTGCAATTCAACTGAGAACATTTTGTCTCCTCGCTTGCTACATCTAATTCTTTTCTCTTCCTCTGACAGACTTTTTATGTGCTGCCATAATCTCTTGCTCACTGTGGCCTGCTATTAATTCAGCATGTAATCAATGACTCTTTTAAAATATATCATGGTCTTCCTGGTTGAATGAACAGAAAAGATGCTGTTTTCCCTTTAAGCAGTTGCTGTTTCTGTGTCCTTGACTGTTCCAGGTGTGATTAGACAGTGTGACCTGATACTGGGATGCTGGTTTAGTCTCTGCAGGCTGACTGCTGTGGATGAACACCCATCTGTCTCTGCTTGTTGGAAAAGCAGGGGCTCTATTAGCAATCAGCTGTCATCTGTCACAGCATCTGTCACACGGACACACAGACTGATAGACAGCATGTGTGTGCCATGCAGTGTGTTTTGGTGTAGCTCTTTAGTGGAGATTTTAAGCCAGAAAATAGTGTGCGTTATGCATATTGTATCAGTTGTGGAGGGAAGAAAGGTGATGAATGTGTGGAGGAAAAGGCATCGGAAACATCGATTAATTGAGCACAAAGACAGCATTTCAACATCACATCCATCAGTACCCCAACGTGTTCACATCAAAAAATATTTACATCAAACAGTGCGAATTCATATACTTTATGAGAGCAAGCAATAATTTAAAAGAAATATAATAGATGCATGGCTGAGATAATGTGTCTTTATTGGCATCACCTTATTTTGACACAATTCTAGTTGTTTGAAAATATTCAAACATATGTAGTATCTGTGTTAGCGGTTTTGCTTGTTGTAGAGGAGCAGACTGTAAAATTTAATGAAGGTCTGAGCTCTCTGTGTATGTAAAGTGAATGTTTTAGTGTTCACTTTAGTTTCCTCAGATGAGATTAAGTGCAAGTTGAAAATCTGACTTTCAGTTGAGCTCTTTTTTCAACTGAGCTACTTTCATTTAAAAATAAAAGGTGACTAAACTGACCCAAACGTCACTGAGAAAATACATGACAACTTCACGTTCACAGAGTAAAAGAAAGAATTGAAATGACTGGCTGTATAAAGTGTTATGCTTGCGTGCGTGTGTGTGCGTGCGTGCGTGCGTGCGTGCGTGTAAGATTTATGAATAGTCTTGTAGTAAAGTGTCCTGCATCACCATCGATTTAGTTACGTTCCATTGGTTTCATTGATTGGCACAGTCCTGCCTTTCCTGTGAGTGTGTGCGCGTGTGTGCTTGTGTTTGTGTGTGACAGTGAGTGTGAAAGAGAGGAAGATTTCAGTCATGGTTTCAGGCAAAGACCTGATCATTTGGTGATGTAGCATGTACATCACTCTCTTACAATCATACACAAACTCTCATCTGTCTCTCCTTCACACACACACACACACACACACACACGCAAACACATACACACACTCATACACACACAAGCCTCTACTTCACAAAATCCAATTTTCCTGCTGTCAGAAGTTGGAGAGACGCAGTTTGAAATTGTGTAGATGTAATTTCCCAGCAGAGTTCATGCAGTTACGCGCTGTAAGGAAACATTAGGATCAAACACCAACGCTCGGGTGGAGATGCTCCTGCTGGTTGGTGCTGAGAGTGTTTTTTTGTCCCTTTTGGTGATGCCACCGAAAACTGTTTTGTCATTTTCTATTCATTTGTGATATAACAGGTCTGAAGACGTGTAATAATAGTTTCTGTGAGATCACATTTGCTGCTAAACAGGCAGTTAAACCAGCATTTGTTAAATCTCTGATTCAGCACAGTCAAACTACAAGTCTGCCTCGGTTTAATACATAACTATTGGATTTTTAAAATGCCTCAATTTTGGCATCAATACCAATGGATCCAAGGACTTTTTTACTTATTATTTTGCCTGTCAAATTGTATTTTTAGGGGAGAAGTTTCATTTTGTCTTAACTAAAACAGCTGCACAATAACTAAAATAGAGTACAAAAGGAAAATGAGCATAACTGAATCAAGCAAGACTAAAAATTAAATAAAGTTTTCTGTGCTTAAAATTTTTTCCTGTTACTGTGTGCATGTATTTGAGTGTTTTTCTTTGTGTTCATATGTGACTTATAAATGTTTTTTTAAAATGCATGCACATGTTGCATGTGTCATTACAGACAGTGATGGAGTTCCGTCACCCTGATGGTCGCCTCGTCGCCGTTGTGTTGCCTGGGCGGAGCCTCTTGGTGATGAAGGGAGAGAGCAGATACCTCTGGACACATGGGTGAGCCAGACTGTGTCACATGGATCAGTTTCCCCCTCTTGCCACTTTATTTTGACATGAGCTTTATGTCCATTGACAGAGGAGTAACAGGGCTTTTCTCTCTCTCTTTAATTGTAGTAGAGGACACCCATACAAATTTTACTGACTTTTATCTGAGCTTCACTGTATTTTTCTACACTAGGGTCTGTTTGTGAATTTTTCTCCACATTTTAATCCCTTTATACATGAAGATAAAACCAGTGACCGGCTCAGGTCACTTGTTGGATCAAATCCACATCTAGAGGTTGTACAACAGCTGTAAAGATAAGTTTGTATCCTATTTTCCTGCAGGATTACTCCTCGGAAGTTTGACATGGTCCCAGCCTCTGACCCACAATACCCTGCTCCTACAACCCACAGCAATCTCACGCTGAGCAAGAGGGGCACCCGCACCTCTTTCACTTTTCGCAAAATCAGACATGAACCCTGTCGCTGTGGTGAGAATTTCAAATACAGCATCATATACCATCAATACCATCACTACTCGAGTGACATTAGACAACAACCAGGATTCAGTTGGATGTAATGGCACCCTCTGTCTCTCCTTTCCACCTCCTCATCCCTCCAGCCTTCACCTCTGCCTGCGACAGTCAGGGGGCTCCTTCAACTCCCTCAGCATCTCCCCCATCTCCCCCCTCGCTGCCCAGTTGCCATGCCGACGCAGCCCATCTAGAGGAAGAGTATGTGCACCGGGTGTACGACGCCATTGCCTCCCACTTCAGCAGCACTCGCCACTCGCCATGGCCTCGCGTCTGCCACTTCCTGTGCTCACTCCCACCTGGCAGCGTGCTGGCTGATGTGGGCTGTGGAAATGGGAAATACCTGGGTGTCAACCCTGAGGTGATTGCAGTGAGTATTACCATTGTGTGTCATTATGTGATACTTTAGTGATCCCTGTAGGGAAATTTCCTTTCCCATTATGTTTTTATTGCCGCTGCTACTTAGATGATCATCACTGTAAAATGTCACAGAACTTTATTTATGGACACAACTTTGAGAGCTGGGTCACATTCAGTCAGAAAACTCATGGTGGAGATGGCAAACAATGAATCTTCCTCTGAGGTAGAAGAGCTGTGTTCCTACGGATAGATATTCTAGGAGATTGGGAGGGACAAGATGGCAGATGTTTTCTTTTAACAGTCTAAAGAAGATAAGACCACCATCGTACATCATATTTGTACTTGGACAAGACTAAAAGGCTTGTCTATGCTGCAAACTATACAAAAAGTTAAAACATTTTCAAAGACTTTAAGAGTTAGTGCAAAGTTTTAGGGTGAGTTTATTTATTTTCTTTACAATAGTAGGAACAGAAGACTGATTCCACTCTAATGTCTGTGTGTTTAGAACAGCGCTAAAGCCAAGAGTTGTTTGTATGACATTAAAGACAGGAAACAGTTTGCCTGGCTTTATTCTAAAAGGGATGTATACAATAAAACATCACCACCTTTTCAGTGTCACAAATTAACTTTCTCTGTCATTTTAGTTTTTTTAATTCTTGCACCAAAAAAAACAGATATAAATAAATTAGTGCTAGAAGTGTTGGAGAAAACAAGACCAAACTCATTCCATCTCAAGTGCTGTGATCAACTTCTAAACATGACATTTAAACTCTGTGTCATCATCTTTTTCTCAGAGAGAAGACACATGCAAATTCTTAGGTGGTGTCTTTCAATTGCAAGATTATGAAAAAAACACCTAAGTTCTACATTAGAGAAGGTCTTAAATTCACAGATAAGATTAAATTCACCGGAAAGTGCAGTCAGCACAAAGACACTGCAAAGGTCACAGCCTCTTTGCTCAGCCTTCCCATGGATGCAAAATGAAAAGGGAGACAGTTGTGTCAAGTTCTCAGCACCCAGCAACAGTGTTGCATAAGCCAGAATTCTGATCCAGAGTGAAGCAAGGGAGAAGGCAGAGGTTTGAATCTTGACACTCTGGCAGGAAGCTGCTGTTTACTTATTTACTTTCTGGTGGCTGTTTTCATATAAAAAGATGCATAGCACTCAAAGGGAGATTGTCCATCGCAAAAGGGGTCTCACCTACTGGGAATAATGTTTTTGGTTTAGGCCAGGGGTGGCACCTGAGCAAAGAGTGCAGCATAATAAGAATTTCATAATGATAACTGCTTGCGTTGATTTTCGATACGTGTATGTGGATGTAATTGGAAGAGAATGAAGCAGCTAGATTCAGTGCAGCGTCATCAACACACCCACTCGCTTGCTGTGAATTCTCTGGACATGGACCTGCTCTGTTGGCTTGTGGGCTCAGTGGGACATTACACAGACTTTGAATTAGGGAGTTGCTGGGGTAAAGTTGCGGTCAACTGATTCATTTGCATTCTCACACACAGCTCCTCCAGGTGATGCCAGGACGATTTCATGATAGAAGTGAATGTTTGAAAGGTGCTAGTGAGTCTTTATGTTCATGTTGGTAATGCTTTGCTACTACAGCACATGATAATGTTTAAGTGAAGGAAATTAATTAGAATCAGTTAGGAGCTAGTTTGTTTTTAAGCTGCCCTTCATTTAAAAGCATCATGTCTCTTTAAAAATAAGCTACGTACACCAAAATAATACATTAAGGGATGCTATAATTGGAGCTGAGGCCTGTGCTGCTCTCATTCATTGTTTGCATTAGCTCTGTTTCCATGGCAATATCCTAAATTTTCTGTGTACATATGCACACTGGGATATTCATGTTTGGGATTTGGAGGTGTATGTAAGCAGCTTATCCTGACTCAGACCGTAACCGTGATAAATCATTACTGAGAACAGTGTGATCATGTCGGTCACACACCAACTTTCTGGGTTGAATCTACTGTTTTTTCTTAAAATGTGTCTCATTTCCTCTGCATGTTCCCCCTCTCCCTCCCCCCTTCTCATTTGTCTCTCAGATTAACACAGATTAACCTTACCAGTTTTAATTGAAATGGAAAAGCTTGATGTTTATGTGTTTGCACGTCAGTAACTGATTGAGTATGTGTGTGTAGTTTTCTCACCATCTTTTATCACCTCTGTCTCTTTTGGGAGAAGGAAGCTTGATTGAATTGCTCCCAGAGACAGAATGATCATCAAATGATCATTACTGTCATCCAATCCCCTTCCTCCTTTTTTCTCTGTTTTTACTTTTATTTCTAGCCCCCCTGCTCTACTCTTCTTCTCTCCACTTTATTTCTTTGTTTTTCTGTCCCTTTTATCCATTTTCATTCATTTATTGTACTTAATCTATGTTTGTCCATTATCCTTTGTGTAATTTGGTTACTTTTGATTCCTCCTTATTTTTTTACTCCATTTTGTCTTGTCTGTCTCACAGGTTTAAGAAGCAAGCAGAGATTGTTTGTGCTACCTTCTGTGTGATTTTGCATCTTAGTTTTTACAGGGGGGAAATCAAAAAAGAGGAGTGCATCCCCGACATTCAGCACTTATTGTGTGTGGACCGTCTACATGCTAAGATTTTCTATATTACTGCGCCTGTGTCCCTGTTTGACAATGATTTAGTGTGCCCATTTGTGTGTTTTATCTCTTTTCAGGTCGGTTGTGACCGCAGCAGTGCTCTTATCCAAATCTGTGCTGAAAGGGGTTTCCAGGCTTTTGTATCTGACGCCCTCAATGTCCCTCTGCGAACAGCCTCCTGTGATGCTTGTATCTCTATAGCTGTCATACACCACTTTTCCACACAGGTATGGGGCAGTTCTGAAATCCTCCAACTCTGAATTTTATACTTTTAAATGAGTCTGAAAAATGTAGAGATGGAGTACACTGGTGGCACTGATTTGTGTGTTTGTGTGTTTGTTTGTTTGTTGTAGGAGCGTCGACTGGCGGCAGTGAGGGAGCTGGTGAGACTTTTGAAGCCCGGAGGTCGAGCACTCATCTATGTTTGGGCTTTTGAACAAGAGTACAACAAGCAGAGGTCCAAGTACCTCAAAGACCAGGACAAAGAGCATCTTGATAACCACAGCACCACTAACAATGCATCAGAAGACAATCAGGAACCTAATGGGAAATCCAGTATTCATTCCAGCAGACATCTTGAGGACAACCGCAGGCCTGTGGATGACACACGAGATGTTAGCAAAGAAACTGATGACAAACTGAGTGTGCACATCAACCGCACAGCCTTCGCCACCCAGGATCTTTTGGTGCCCTGGCACCTGAAAAATGGGAAAAAGCAAGGAGAAGGAGACTTAGGAGAGGGTGTGGGGAAGGATAAAAGGAAAGAGAAGTCCAAAAAGTCCTCAGGAAACTCCTGCTCAACCAGTTCAGACTGTAACCCTGATCCTAGTTCAGATTTTGGGTCCAACATGTCCTCTGGTTCAGGTCAGGACTTGAGTGATTCAACACACAGCCAGGACTCTAAACCCCTGCCAAGTGGCAACACTACTCAGACCTCCACTTCTACTCCAAAGTTGGAGAGTGAGAGCAACTCTGTGCCCATTTTTCACCGCTACTACCATGTGTTCCAGCAGGGGGAGCTGGAGCAGCTATGCGATCAAGTGGCGGGAGTCAAGGTGCAGAGCAGCTACCATGACCAGGGAAACTGGTGTGTTATATTGGAGAGAGACTAGATGGAGATAATCTAACACTAATTTATACAGAGTTAATGCAATGTAAATGATTAAAAAATCATAAATCGTTAATTTGTTAAAAGCAGAGAAGAAAAGTGCCATGTAATAAATGTAAAGATTTTACAAAATGCCTCATTTTGTTGTGCTCTTACTTCTTGCATCATAATTGCACTAATACAGGGTAAAACTTGATATAAGCATAAACATTTAAAGCCAACTATGGTAAAATATTTTCTCATTTTGTTGTTTTACCAATTGTTTGGAAAAAACAGGTGAGAGAAAGAGTTACATTGCCTGAACAGTCCTGCTCCAGTAAAATCTCGCCAGTGCAACTAACTGAAACAAACCTGGAGGCAGGTTAAGGAGGATGGTGTTTGTAAACAATCTCTGGTTGCTTCTGTGTAACTTGATGGTACAAACAATTCTCTGTAACATTCTCCGCAGTGTACAGGTTGTACAGTACATCACCAAGAATAATCTTTGCCTCACTACTTTGCTGCTTTTCCATCGTCAACTTCACTGTCTGCCCTGAATTCACTGAGCTGTAACGAAGCTGCTAACTGTGTGTGTCCAACCTTTTCAAGTTAAAGGGCCAACATGTAACATGGCGTTTCAGGCTGTGGGAATTTGTTCACTTCCTTAAAGTAGAATATACTTCTGGTCCCACTTCATTCATTTGTGTCTGACCGAAGTAGCTCTTTATAGTAATAGACTGTCGCCAAAATCTTGAATTTGTGTATTGATAAATAAAATTAATATAAAGTATTACATTACAGGTTTTACATCAGTTTGTGTTTGCTGTAAAAGGGATAAAGATTTGAAGTTTAAGCCTATTTGTTGGACTTTTAACAGTAGTTTTTGCCCTGATGAACAGAAAATGTCTAAAATTGGGACATAATGTCCGAAAAGCAGGTCACTATATATACATCATAGAGTATAATGTTATTAGAAATTATATAGAATTTTAGTAAATGCTGCAGTGGCTAAACAGTGCTCAGTTTTATGTTTTCCTCTTGTGGGGTCTTTTTTTCAGTACTTAAACTACCCCTTAGGTACTATCAATAGGCCAATTTGTGAACTCATTTACTCGCTAAAAAGATAAAGGCCTTTATTAAAACTGCTCTTTAGAATTAGTCAAATATTTGGCTTATTGAAGATTATTTAAACCTTAGTTGAATTTAAATTAAGTACCACTACTGCCACCTAAACAAGTCAAATTTTTGTTAAAAATCCACTTTTGCGTGTCAGAATTAATGTTACATTAGGATTAATTTGAATGAAGTACCTTTTTTGTTTCGGTGCTGTTTGGTGTTAGTGTTGGATTAACTGATAAATCAATACAAACCAATACTTCAGTTTATATTTGGCATAATATAGGAACACTGAAGTATGACTCCATCGCTCTTTTTCCTCACTCACTAACACACATGTTCATACAACGTCTCTTTAACACAACAAGTTCAACCAGGTGGCCATAAAGGCAGAATGAATTGCAGAATAATGAGGTACTGATGGAGGAGAGGTGCTATGCTGTTTATTTGTTGTGAAGGTTAGTAATTGGTCAGTGGCCAGTAAATTTCCACTATGGCCCCCCAGCCTCCTGAGACCCATACAGACAAACACATTGTGGTGCTGAGGCAAGAGATGGTTTGTGTGTTTTTATTGATAGTGGTTTATTGATTTAGGTGCAGCAACCTGCTTTGTGTTTCTATTATTGTGTGTTTATGTGTGTGAGACTTAGAATTTCTTTGTAATTTCATGCACAATATTGCATGTTTGTGTGTAGATGTGTTATTGTCCGTGTGTCGTTGTTGAATCGATGGTTTGACATTTGGAGTGATAATTAAAATTTAAAAGTAGAGCCCCAGCCTGGTGAAGCTTATTGATTTGAAAAGCTATATCACATTTAAAATCTTCACCTCGCAGGTGTAAAGAGACATTTATATTGAAATGACATGTAACTGTTCCCAATCCATGATGGATTGGTGATATGCATTTGTGAAGTGCTAAAAAAGTGAATTATTCCAAGAAGGAATGAAATATAATATAATGATTGAGGGTTTTTTATACAACAAAAAAATGTATGAAGACCCCCATGATTTCATGTACTTCTGGTCTAGGCTTTTTTTATGCATTGGGCTTATTTTAGCTAAACTAAATCTTAATGTTACAGCATACATTGATATTTCAAACAGTGTGGGGAAGATCTTTTCCTGTTTCACTATGAGAATGCCCATGTGCCCATATGATATTTTGACTGGATTACACGAAGTTCTGATTGGAACGACATACAACCTCCACTGCATGCCCATCCTCTATAGCACTTCCTGGGGTCTCTCACAAAATTTTTTAAGCGGCCTGTTTTCCATAATAAATTCAGGCTATATAAATGACAGTTGTGTGGGAACCATATACAGAGTTAATATCTCAATTTCTCATCCATTTTACCTGGTACATAATGTACAGAAAAGGACTGCCAGAACATCCTCACATAAGGCCTAATTTATAGTCCTATTACCAGCGATTTTATGTTACACTCAATTCGGTGTAAATGGTTTATTTATACGGCAGTTACTTTATAGTTATTACTTAATTATTTCTTTTTATGGATTTATGCTCTTGGAATGTTCAGATTTTTGCATGGACCACAGTCAACGGTTGACGAAAACGACAGCAATTTACGACATTACACGAAAACATTTACGACAGTGTCATGGCGGCGCACGGAGTCAGTTTTGAAAGCTCGAACAGCATCGAAGAAAGAAAGACAAATAAACGACAGGCACGGCAAGAGGCGCTAGAAAAGGTATGAACTGTAAGCATTGCAACAAACAATCGTAACAAGTAGTTTGAGGTTTGTTTTAGAACTTAGCTGTGGCTTTAATCGTACATTTTTCTTCCGAGCAAAGCTAACAAGCTAAGTATGCTAGCAGTCTCTTTAAGGTTGGGAACAGATGACTGTGGCGGGTCAACCTTATCTTTGTAAGTCCTTATTCGTGATCTGAATTGGCGTCTTTGTGTCTGTTTTCATATCTTTCTCTCTGTTTGAAAGCTAACCATGCCTGTGTATCTTCACATTAACCTGATCGCGCCTGTGTCTGGACTGATACTGTTAAACAACAAGCAGGAAATTGCAGGACAAACATTGCTGGGGCTTAGGAGAGTCGTGCGGCTGTGTTTAATCGAGGTTTTATGTCATGGTCGTAGCTTTACACGGTCCTCAGGACAACGCCGGTTCTGTAATCACATATGTACACAGGTATTCAATTTTGCGCTATCTTTTTCGCCGTCCAGCGGTGTTTGCACTGTTTCCAGACACATAACAACAGAGCAGGTGATGTATTCAAATGATGCTTCCTGTGGATAAGCACTCAAAGGTTCTAAACACATTATCTGACCAGCTCACCTGCGTTTGAACTGGCCAAGGGAAAAAAAAACTGTTGATTCATTCTGCCGTTTGAAAAATAAAAAATAAAATGGCTCAATATTGCTGAAGACAGTATCAGTGTCATTGCTTAAAGTCTTTCATGGATAGTGTTTGAAATAATACCTCTAATCAGCAGTACTACGATAATATGAAGGCTGTACTGTTTCTTTTGTAATGAGAAAATTATCTTTTCTTCAGGACTTAGTGTGCTGTCTTTCTTTGTATGTCAGGTCTCTTGTTAAAATTTTGTATTTCTCTACAGAAGTAACTCAACTCTAAACTTTAATAGACTGATACTCAGTGGACATTTCTGAAAATGAAAATTCTGGTGTACCATAATTTGAAATATTTTACTTACTTTTCTTTAAATTATCCCTCTTTTTTACGCCCTATCACACAGGCAAAGCAGCGATATGAGAAGGAGGAGAGGAGGAAGGAGCTGAAGAGGCAGAGAGGGGAGGACACTTGGATGCTCCCTGAGGTCAACCAGAGACTGCAGGAGATAGAGGAAGTAAGATACAAAGTGTCATTGAAAATAGAAAATTAAGATCAAACTCAGCTCGTAGTGCATTTAAGACTTTGTAACGTAAAATTGCTTTAGTGCATTAGATTGTTTCATTCCATGCTCATAAATGTATTGTACCTCCAAAGAGTAACTATGTTGCCGGTCTGCAGCATCTTACTGATGTTCCAAACTTTTATAGCTTGAACATTTTTGCTCATGACAGTGATGCGCAATGTTCAGACCATTTCCTACTATTTAAATGCCATTATGTTATTATATTGAAGCAGTCATTGCGATGAGAAAAAAAACAAACCTTGAGACTAATGCTTAGTTTTTGCATACCTTTTTTGATTGGGGATTGTCCCTGTGAATATTTTGCATCTTAGTAAATCACAAGACTGCAGCAATGTTGCAGTTCATGATATTCTATTCTTCCACAGGAGGGCTCTGTCAAGAGAAAGAAAAAGAAAGAGAAGAAGTCAAAAAAGAAAAAGGAGAAAAAGAAGAAGGCTAAGAAGGAGAAGAAGACAACAGACACAGGAGATGACTCAAGTGACAGCTCGGATGTAAGTTGCTAAGTTATTTTCAACAGAAATATTCCTTTAAACAAGTTTTCAAGTAAACAGCAGAAAAGTGCCAGTAGATCCTGCTACTCTGTAAATACCTGAAAGAATGCAAAAGCAATTTCAATTCTGTTAAACTAAACTGTGATCTATAATTTAGTGAAAGTTATGCTTTGCAGGGGAAAAATTTGGTCTGCCTTCCTGGTGAGCTGCACAGTTAAATTTAGGGCTCCTTACAAGGCTTTGATGAAACAGAATTTTTATTACGAGGATGGCATTTTTTCATAATTCTGCACTTGCCTCCTCCATCATTTATTTTTTCTTAATTATTTCTGTTTCATCTTATAATCTCTCACAGTGATTCCTTTTTTATTAACGTTTCCCTCTCTCATGTGTCAGGACTCAGAGGATGATTGGGTTGAAGCTCAGCCACAGACACAAGCTGCAAAAGCCTGGCAGGTTTCTGAAGAGCCCGAGCCTTCAGAGTGCAACGTCAGCCCAGCCCAGAATGCCCAGGTAACTTCCTTACCTGTTCTCACAAACATTAAATAATAACAATAATCTGTTAAAAAAAGTATATTTCAAAAACTTTTCTTTTTATGTATTGTTTTATTTTGATTTATGATTTTTCTCTTAATACAACAAATCATGTGTGGATACAAAAACAATTTTTTATACAGTAAATTCCAGACAATAGTGGAGTAAATTTTGGTGTTTAAAAAACAAAACAAAAAAAACCCCAAATCCTTGTTTGCTTGAACTTTTGCTTTGTGTTTTTCAGAGCATAGTTATTATGTGTTGAGTTGCGATTAAGTGGTCATAAGTATATACATCTTTCTTTTTCTTTGTTTAACCCCCCCACACACACACATTGTTTCTCTCTGTCCACTAGAGAGATGAATGGATGACTTTTGACTTCCTGGCAATGAAAACCACTTCCACAACAGAGAGGAGGGCAGAGAAAGAACGACTGAAAGAGGAGGAGAGGGCAAAGGCTCAGGCCATTGAACAGGTGTGTGTTGTTTTTTCACCTGTCTCTCTATAATTTGTCATGACCAAGTCTCCTCGAGGGGTTTTGTTCCACTGCCAGCCTGCAGAGGATGAAGAAAGCCATTTGGTTTCTCTAATAAATACAGTTTGATGTCCTTAGTTGGCAGATTTATGTGTATGTGTGATTTGAATCTTAATTCCTAATGAAAAATGATGTGCATGTGTGTCTAAGAGGGAGAGTAGGAGCAGTCATGTTTGTGTGTTCATGGATTATACACTCTATTAAAACACTGTGGTAGTCATTCTCCTCATCTTACCAACTGTGTGGTTACCAAGGTAACAGAGGTTGGCCTCTCTCGGACAGCAGCATGCCGAGTTTGTGTGTGTGTTTAAGTGTGTGCACACGCATGTGCACTTATTATTGTCTGCCCTGTTGTTCAATCGACAGTTTACATAAATAACTCAGTTGCATGTGTGTTTGTGGTTCCCTCAGGCTGGTTTGCACAAATTGGAGCTAAACCCATACTGGAAAGATGGAGGAACTGGTCTGCCCCCAGAGGAGACGGCTGGAAATGCTGCAACAAAAGGTAATAACAGAGATAATCTCTTGAGGCATTTCCCACAGTTAGATGTAAGAACATTTTTCCAGCTATCAGTTAAACAAAGAAATGGAAGAAAAACAAGAGCTATCAGTTTCCCTGAATGTTGCACGACAGCTGCGGTGTCGTACTTGTGTCGTTGGTGTTTGATTGAGATGGGCTTCCCTGTTATCTCTGCAATCCCATACTGCTCCTGCTTATAGACTTTCATTGTCACTTAAAGAACTTTATAGGCCTGTTTTTCTTGCTATCTCTCATTTTCTCCACCTTTCTCCCTCTTCAGAAGTTATTTGTCTTGTTCTCTCCTTTGCCCGTCTCTTTTTTTAAACTGAGACCAATCAGCTGAAAAGACCATGAACTCCATAAAGTGCAGTTATCATTATTATTTCCACTGAAACAAAGTAAACATTTAAACTGCATATCTATAATTAAAAAAGGAGTCCATTTGGGTGCTGTTTTTGAGCTTTGTATTTTATTATGCAATTATCTTATGTTTACTGAGCATGGGAAGTATTTCTCTCTGGATTTCTTTTACATATTTTTTAAGTTTATATGTAAGAGAAATCTCTCTCTTGGTACACTCTCTCTGAGGCCACAGTAGTGGATTCCTGGTATTGCAGACAATCCCCAGTGTCCCTTCATCTTCATATTCATGTCTCCACCCAAACTGTCATCTTCAAAAAATATTTGTGTGCACATGTCTGACAGTCAGAGCCCTGTTCAAACTGAGATGAAGGTCCGTCACATGGGAGCTACTGTCAGGTGGGGATGCAGAGTGTCACACTTTCAAATGGGAAGCAGAGGAGAAGTTAGTTAGAGAGTTTTCAGACGTAGGTGAATTTTTAAAATCCAAGAAAATTCATATTAATGTATGTGAAGAAAAGGCAACATGGCAGTTTGACAGAAGAATGAATGAGTCAGGGATTTATGGAAAGAGAGAAACGGACAGAGATTAAGCTCTGTTAAGCTGACAGGCAAATGCAGGTGCATGTGTCTCTTATCTCTACACAGTGAGTACAGTTCCCTGTAGAGTTGGCATGGCCTGTCTGTCGTAAGCTTTATTCTAGCAACAAGGCAAAATAAGCTGATGCAGACATCACACACACACACACACACACACACACACACACACACACACACACACACACACACACACACACACACACACA
>JAPZDV010000024.1:11823151-11842237 GCA_029814665.1 Acanthurus lineatus | reverse complement strand
AACCACTGATTTTAATTCATGTAGACTATAGCTGCCTCCCAGGGAAAATCTAATTAGGGCAGACACACACACACACACACACACACACACACACACACACATCTATTTGCTTCCTCTCCCCCCTCAAAAACTGAGCCAGACTGTTTACCTCATCTTGTATTAATATCTATTCTATGTGCTCACAGGAGGAACAAACTAGTCTGTGTGCATATATGTGGGCTTTGTACTTTTCAATAATGTATACATTCTGTCTTGCTTTAGGAATAAGTTGGACAATCAGATGCCATGTTGTTTTCCCCAGGATCATTTTTAAGAGATTACATACAGCTTGGAGTGGTGTCATTATTTGATGACAGTTGAATAGAATTGTTTTTTGATTAATCAAATGTGTATTTTATACACAGTCCACATTTCCACAAACTGGGCTCAGGAAAATATCAACCTTGGTTGCTGCTAAATAGCACGTCAAATGTTACATCTGAATACCTAGAACATTATAAAGGTCTTATTCTTTTGTTCTTTGGCTTTTTGGTCCATTTACAATTTAAAGCAGAAGCCACAGATGACTTTGCATCACAAATTTTTCAGACACACTGAATCAGATACTTAGTTCTGACCTTGATCAGAGTTTTTGAGCGCAACATTCATCACGTTCTATTTTTCTGGGAAGTTGTATAACTGCTGTTTTTGAGAGGACATTCATTTCCCAATGATTTAAGGCCTAATTTTCCACAAATATTTTCTCACCCTCCTTAGTTTCTTCTCTCTGACTTCTATCTCAGTTCTGCCCTGGATCTGCCTTTCCTCTGTCTTAATCATGAGTGTGTGATTCATCTGTTTATGAAATTGTTATTCTGGATCTGATTGCTCTTTTTAAGTTCTCTCAACAAGCAACATTAACTCATAGTCTTCCCCAATCCCTCCCAATTCTTAATTAACACGTTTTGCATCATACTAATCCTGTATGTGATTTAAATTTCAGATGAGGTCAGGAAACTGTAGTTATCTGATCAGATTTTCTTCAAGAAAGACATTTTTAAAGACTGTGACATTTGCCACCTCCTCTTTTATTCATTTCTTTATATCCTCCTTTTGATTCTTTTCTTATCATCTCAGCTTTCCTTGATATCAAGAGAGAAATGGCTGACGTATAAAGTAAATAACCCAGTTAAATGGCATCCAATTTACATTGCTTACATTATATATGTAAATGACAGTGTGGAGGATATCACTGACTCACTGAAGCTTCTGCGTTCTTCTCTGTAACAGTTCTTTTCTCTGTGTTTCTGCAGGCACAGTAGTGAATGATGGAGGTCTGAGCTGGCTGAGGAAGAGCTACCAGAGGATGAAGGAGCAGGCAGAAAGGGAGCAGCGCAGCCTCAATGATGTGGTGGCTGAAAGATACGGAGTGAGAACTGATAGCACACTGGCAACGTTCACTCACTGACATGCACAATTTAGCACATATGGGGATGCGAGAAAACCCACCAAACAGATGAGGAGGTTGCATAATATTTAGTTCATTGCAAATGGGGATTTTGACCAAAAATAAAAAAAATTTATTCATAGTTACTCATACATGTCACAGCAAATTCACTCAGAAATTAAGGATGTACACACAATGTTTGTTCATACACACATACCGTCCTAATACTGTTGAAGGAACATGTGTCTAGATACCTTGTTTTATTAATACTCTCCTTGCTGTCTGACATCACACACACACACAGTGTGCAATGTCCTTTAAGTCACTTTCAGCAGTGTCAGCATTCGTGCCTCCAGTTGACAGCATTGAAACTGCCACTGTCAGAACATTGTGTGTTTGTGTGTGCTTTCCTTTTTCTTTGCGAGACCTCAGCCAGCCACAGTGGTTCATCCGGTTTGTGTGTCCTCTAGTAGAGCAGAGACATTGTTATCGTTCCTTGTTATTCACAATTTAATCCTTGTATGCTCAGTATTTTGGTATTTTTGTAGCTCCATATTGTCTTGATGGTGTTTGTGTTTATGAGCAAATCTCAGAGACCCTCTGTTTATCGTTAATGTTCAAGTAAAAGCTTTCAGTTGACACAATGTTTATGTTGGCACTTGTAATGGAGGTTATGCTGGAGCAGATGAACATCTGTGGTTTTCTGACCTGGCTGATAAATGATATACAATAGCTAATTCTCATATCAACAGATGATGCTGAACTGAGTTTAATGCTAGTGAGTAAAACAACAGGCACCCCTCCCACTGATTCCTAAAAAATAGTGGCAGTTTGTTTAACTTATTTAAGCAGACTGCTCTTATATTACATTGTACAAGTATCTTTAATCTTTAAATTAAATTGCACCAGAGGGCAGCTAACAAAACCCTTTCAAAATGAACTTATTAACCACAGAAATTATGAAAAATGTCCACTTTAAGTCTATGGACCTTTAATTACCAGTTGGATACTTTTTTGTTTGGACATATATCAGTTGACCTCCAGGAAAGTACCACTGATGCATGTTTAGACATTTTTGAAGATCTTTACTAAGCTAAAAAAGTATTTGAATACTTAAATAATGTCTTCTGTTTCTCCTTTTATAGTCAATGGAACAGTTTCTGCAAAGACTTGCAGAAGCAGAGAAAGCTGTGCATGGACACAGGAGAAGAGGAGAAGGAGAGGAAGGAGAAGGAGACAGAACATCAAGAGGTGGATGGAGGAGAGAGGAAAACGAGTCCAGAGAGAGATGGAGGAGAGAAGAGGGAGAGAGGGCAGAGAGAGATCGATGGAGAAGAAATGAAAAGGAAAGAGATTCATCACCTGCAGACAGAAGCAGATACCGTGCTGGAAGAGGAGAGGAGAGGGAGAGGGAGAGGGGAGGGTACGGAGGCAGGGATGAAGGGAGAGGTCGAGATACAGACAGGTTTAGGGAGAAAGATAGGGATAGAGACAGAGAGAGGGATGGAGACAGTAAAAGAGACAGTAACAGGGACAGAGACAGAGAGAGAGATAGAGGAAGAGAAAGGGAAATATACAACAGAGACAGAGAGAAGGACAGAGAGAGTGAAAGAAATAGAGAAAGAGAGAGGCCCAATGTGGAATCATCATCATCATCATCATCATCACAGCAAAACTGGAGTGAGCGTTCTTCCTCTCTTGGGTCACTAAAAAGCCGTTTCCTTCGGCCTGCAGATGACGATGACAGTGGTGAAGGTGGGTTCATGTCAAGGCCTTTGCTAATAGATGTCTGAGTCAAGCTTTGTAGAAGTAAACAACCTTTTGATCCTATCAGGACAGAAGCAACTGCATTTTACAGTCTGAAGTCAGAAGTTCATGAAAAAGAGCAATAACATATCTGCTCTGGTTAATTTCTATCACAAGTGAGATCACCAGAGTTTCAGCAAATTTTTTGCAAAGTCTGTCATGCCACAGTCTAGAGAGACTAAACATGCTCTGTAATTTCTGTCCTGTGCAGCTCCACAGCGTCGTCTTCCCCCATCACGACCGTCCACAGGTTTCCTGAGACCTAGCTCTGATGATGAAGACTCTGGTCCTGGTCGCATTCCAGTGTGGAAGAAAAACATCAATCCTGTCTGTGAATCCAACAGCTCGGAAAAATCACAGCAGGAAAAAGAAAGAGATCCTGGGAAAACTGTAACTGCTCCTCAAGATGATCTGCGTGGTGATAAAGCCGCTGAGATGACAACAAGGTTTTAAGCTTTTTTTTTGTTGTCCAGTCAAACGCCAGTATTGGTTAAATGAATCCCGTTTTGTGTTTGGGTAGACATTCAGTCCTATTTTTGCAATTTCTCATCCCCACTATTGTCCACTCACATGAAACAAGATGTCTAAATCCTAACAGCCGTAGACTTTCCAATTCATACACATCTAAAGTCTTTTAAGTCTTTTGCAACTGACTTTTAAGCTATTGAAAGTAATGTTTTGTAGGCTTTTGTCTTCTTCATAAGATAAGTTTTAATCATCTGACATTCTTATTCTGGAGAAAGTTTTCCCATTTTCTTTCGGCCACTGTATAGAATATTGAACATCTATATTTCTATAGTTAGCCTTAAAGCCTTTCGCAGCCTGTGCAGATGTAGGCTTGCAAGTTTGATTCATATGAAGCCACAAACAACAAAAAAACATGTGCACTAATGGAACACAATGCACCAATCTGTGTTGGGTCAAGTTAATGTATATTGTCAGAAAAGAACCTCACCAGATACTCTCTTCCCTGTAATACCTTCCATTAAACCTGCCTGTGTCTTCACATGTGTAATTGATTAGTTTCAGGGGCCCTGCAAGAACTGTTGAAGTCCTTATCTGCTTTTAAACATTAGTCTTGATATTTCCAGAAAAAACTCCCTCTGAACCCTCAGCCTGTGACTCACATGGTATCTGCGCTATTTCTGTCTAAATAGATGTCTCTCTGTCTAAAGCACTATGTTTAGTACAGACATGCCTATATCTGCAGCATAAATACATATTCTCTCTCATGTAGAAGGACACGAAACTGCAACAACACTCAGTGACATAGAAAATTCTATATAGCATCATTGTAGGCCAGATGTAGGAGTATCAAGGCTTTGAAAAGCCTTCTTAGTTGTTCTGTGTGTTGCCTCATTAGGCTAAGTTGTTTGGGTAAACCAGCACCCAGAACCCCTGCAGCATGAAATGAGTCTGCAGTGTGGCAGCAGAATGAAATGAGGCTATGAGATGTGTAATAGCCTAGAACAACGCTTCCCGGGCTGCAGTTCATATCCTCCCAGGCAAGGCTGTAATGATCTGTGAAGGGGGCACAAAGACTCAGATGAATCATAACCGATGAACAGTGTTAGAGGGCAGAGGAAAACAACCCGATGGTTAAATTAAAAACTTCTCAAATACGTTTCTCATCAGAGGGTTTAGGACTATTATTAGAGTGGAATAATTAAGTCATTAAATCTTTTGTTCATGAAGCGAGTTATGGGTTATGGCCTAAAGGGGAAGAGACATTGACGTGCTGATCAGATGGACTTTATATAACAAGATGCGTATTACTGGTGTTAATATGTAGTTATGAAATTTCAAGATTCAACATTTAATTTCAAACTTTTTTTTTCAATATGGTAAATTTTTGATAAATGATTACATATTGGGGTTAAAATGAGTCATATTTGGCCTTCTCGACTTTTTAAATTTCCTTTTATACCTCTTTGTTTTTGTCAACCCTTTAAACTCACATCTTTATGTGTACCCTAGAAGTGAGAGTGAAAGTGAGGAACAAGAGGAGGAGGAGGAAGAAGAGGTCCCCTTGCTGTCAGAGGTGGAAATGAACAAACTGGGAGCCAAACTGGTTAAGGCAGAGATCATGGGCAACACGGTGAGTAGGGTCATCATTTTGTTACCGTCAACCACAGTGACTTACATTTGAGATTACCGTATTGTTCTGATTATAAGGGAACCCTGATTTTAGATGACAGGCACATTTTTATTACATGCTCAATGAAATACTTTTCAACCTAATTTTTACCTCTAGTTCTGTTTTGAAAAAGATTTTTCCAGCAGCCAATCAACATTTAGGCTACAAAAAACCCATAATCAAACACTTTTAATAAAAAAGTTGTGGATGGACCTTAAGCATGTAGTCCTCATAGACTCAAGTACAACCATAACCTTTCCAAACATAATCCAGTATTTATAATCCATAATCCAATCACAGTATTACCTGATATTGGAGCCAACACTTTGCAGTCATAATTTATTTACTGCTGATTTGCTTTCTCTAAACACATTTGCTTCGACTCTTATCTTTGCATTGATCTAACAACACATCAGGGGATCTTTTAATTTATGGCATTCATTGATCTGTGCACTTATGTACTCTTCTGTCTGTCTTCTCATATCCATTGCTAAAGAGCGCTAGCGGGATCTTTAGGGAGTGTTAAAGAGCCGTCTTCAAAAGCACGCACACAATTTCACACCTACAATGCCAAGTATTATCAACCTGACATCCAGCATCTCCCTACACAGTAAAGCAATCAGATTGGTCAGGCTCTACCTTTATAGGATTTATGTTGAGTTTGAAATCAGTAAATCTAAATTAAATCTTTTAAATGTACAGACTTTTTTAAAGCATTTGTTTGTTTTAAATATTTATGTGTGCGCATGTGTGTGTGTGTTTGTGTCAGGCCATGGTTGAGAAGCTGAGATCACAGCTGGATGCTGCACACAAAGCTAAAGAGAGTCACGCCGCGAGAAAGAAACTACACGAAACAGCTTCATCGAACCAGGTTTGTAAATACTGAATTTAAGTCTTAGTCAGTAATATTCACAATCACTGTCAAACTATTGTAACTGCTGCCCACTAGGGCAAATATTATATTAGTATTAATGTTTACAAAAAGACCAATATAACCTGCATCTGTTGTAATAGACTGCAGTAGTTTTGCATGAGGTTTTGCAAGTTTTTTAAATAAGTGACAGATGATTACACCGTTTAAACAAAGATGGAAAAGAAGTTTGGATGGAGAGGAGTTTTTTTCCTTTTAAACAAATTTTCTTCCATCCAAACTTCTTTTCCATCTTTATACTGTTTCCTGGCTGTATTTTTTTTCTATGCTGGTATCTACTCAGTGCTGTTACACATATACTATAGAACACACACAAACATCTGTGATCTGTGACACAATTCACTTAAACCAGCTGCAGGTTTTCACAAGTATATTCATGTAAACTAACAGATGAAGACACTCTGTTCTAAACTAGAAATATATGAATTTTCTCACTCTCATCAAGCACAAACTTTAAAAACAGTCAAACACAGGAATAGACAGATTAACAGACCAACACACAGCACTCTGTCTAGCACACACACACACACACACACACACACACACACACACACACTTTCTGTGTCAGATTAATCTGCTCACTGCTTCTTGTTCCTCTCTCATGGTCCAAATGGTAATCCAAACACTTAAGCTATATCTTTTCTAAAGTTCACACAAACACATACACATGCACACAAGCACACACTCACAGCAGGCTATAGCCATCTCCATCTCTCTCACTGTGTCGGAAGAAAAGTGCCTCACACACACCCATCCTCAGATGAAACTAAATTCTCTGCTCTTACATCTGACTGCTTTTAAAAGGAATTTGTTTGCTTGAAGTCTCTCTTCTGCTCTGCTTTTTCTGTCTTGGCGCCGTATGGAAACGGCTCCTGTTTGGCATTTTAGAAGACTCTAATGGGAAACAAATGTCTCTCCTAGCAGAGGTCACTCAGAGTGTGCCCCCGTGTTTATGTGTGAGCGAACGAGAAAGAGACAGATTGAGAGGGAGGCAGAGAGATTATATGTGCAATCCTGTCCGTGTCTGTCACACAGGCAATAAACAGAGAGCAATGGCAGCTACCTAGAACTTTTAGCATTGTTTTATCTCCTCTCTGTGGCATCGCTAATGCTGTTTCTGGCTTCAGGCACACACACACACATGTATGTACAAATAAATGAAGGCCTATTTCCGACATAAGCAGACCCCAGACAACTTCATAAGCACATGGAAAGCAGGTTGTGATTATTTATATAACCTGTACATTAACATTTGCAAGTTAAGCCAGATTCATCCCCGCTAAGGTCTGTCCTGTCCAGATTAAAATGCCTGAGCGAAATCCTCAGTAACTTCTGGAGAAAATGTCATAATTCTTAGGTTTTAGTGCACTTATCAGCTGAGAGGTACTTCAGTCCTCTTAGAGATGGAGTGCTGCTGATACTCATTTGAGATCCTTCCAATCTGTCTTGTTATAGAAAGACTTTTGGCTGGTCTTCACTATGCAGCGTTTTCACTCTTTTTGCCTGCCTGACTCATATTTAGTGTTTTCTCTGCTTTCTGAGCCTCTTAAGTATGAACTGTGTCGGCTGGAGCAGAGGAAATATTCTCTTACATCAATTTTTTTTTTTTTTTGGGCAGTTTCATTTTCTTGTGCATGTCTCCCATCCTGTCTGCTCCACCCACCTTGTTCTAGTTTCTTGGCTGTCTGTTTCTACATGTCTGGCCTCCTATAGGCTGTCTAATCAGACTGGCTGTGGTTACATAAAGCTGTTTTTTCTCCTGAGTGTAATCAATCTGATTGACAACTCCCACAAAGGATTTTAGTGAGCCCTATATAATATTATGAGATAAAGTGTCCTGTTTACATTTTCTGCAAAAATCAAGAATAGATCCAATTTGTGCAAATCATATTTAGGCAATTTCATCACAAACAATCTTTTTTATCCTTGAAAAACACTAGAGTGTGCCGAGTGCTAAATTGTCAATGAAACAGCACTTTTATCAGAACATTTTGCTGATGACATTTTTGAACAAAACGCAAGTCTTTTGTTTTATTCAAAAGGTTCTCTCTGTCATTTACAAGTGCTTTACAGCTTTTCAAACAAGTTTGTCCTCATTGAGGAACAGCTTTGATCTGACTAGGTGATTAAACATAGAAAGCATCACTATATTTAGAAAACTGAGTAATTAGAAAAGAGAGTGGATAAAGAGTAAATACATAAAAATATTGCAGCTGTTTGTGAATACTGTCAGTCTTGTGCATTGCTATATAAAAACAAAGTGAGAAAATATGACCTGGCTGTGTTGTGTTTTTTTTAGGTTAAAGGTCGCTCCAGTGAAGACCAGGATGTCCTGCTGTTCAGAACGGACCAATCAGGTCGAGCTTGGCCAGTCAATGCACCCTCTGGTCCTCAGGAGCCACATGGAGGAAGGCGGAAGAAGAAACCGGTAAAAAGAAGGGGTTGACGGGTGGAAAAAAATAGAAAAACAAATGTCAGGACAGCAGAGAGGAAGGTTTACTTCAAAGAAATATACTTCAGCCACACATGGTAAAAATCAGATGTGTATCCGAAAGCCACAACTTATGACAACGACCAAGAGGATCCTGTAAACTGTTACAACTAGAAGGCAGAGGTACTAAGAAAAGTAGGAAAAAATTAATGGTTTTGCTTTGGGTTCTTTGTCGTTTGGTATTTATTAGGATGGTTAATAAGAGCAGCGACACCGATTTTAAACATGTGAAGTGTAAACAAAGCTCTCCAGTCCATTCTCAGTTTATGTTTATTATATAGTCTTCCTTACTGTCTGCCTGAGCCTCTGTCTCCCTCATAAACAGTCTCTCTCTGTCTCAGCTCTTTTTCTTTCTGTTTCCTCATCTCATCTACTTCTACTTCTCTCCTTTCTCCAGTGTCCTTTGTCCTTCTCTTTTTGCAATCCCTCTTTCAATGGTTTCAGTTCGATATGAATACTTAAAGATTGTCTTTTTTTTCAAGCAATGTCAGTTTTCCGGTGAATTTTCCTTTTTTTACCTTGTTATCTCTCCCTGCCTTTTATGCATGTCCCACCCTCTCTTTCCCTCTTTTAGATTGAGACTCATGTCGATGGACAGCGTGTACGCTACTTCCAGGATGATGACAATGTGGGTCTGAAGGAGATGGTGAGGAGGGAGAAGATGAGCTCTGCACAGGATCAGAATGCCCTCTATTCTCGCATGGCTGCCAAGGTAAGAAAACTTAACCACAACTTAACAAGCTGGCAGAACTCTGGTTCTTAAGGCTTAATTCAGTAATTCTCCAGACCAGCAACACGAGGGCAAGGTTTTTCATAAACTAATAGAGGGCGTTTATCAAAGGATGGCAGCTTTAAACTGCATTTATAAAGTCAAAGACAGTACGCCAATAGCACTTAACTGTCATCAAACGTAATCAAAGCAGCCGGATTGAATTAATTTCAGAATGGGAGCTGTTTGATTATTTAAAATGTTTTTTGATCTGTTTTTGTGGTTTAATCCTCAAAGCACACCTGCAGTCCCTTTAAAGAGCACTGAAGCTCTGGCACTCTCAGGTTTCCATATCTTCACAGAGTGACTTTTGCTGTTTTCACCCCTCTTCTCTGCTCAATGAGATTTGTTGCCACCTCAGAGTTAGTCAAAGAATTAGAGCACTTGACACAGTAACAGCTTCTTTAATTCACGTAGAGAAAAGAAAAGATGTTTAATTGAAGGTTCCTACTGCAATTTGGTTAGCTCAAAAACACAAAAATACATAAACATCTCTAATAATTTCCAGCTTCCAGTCAGCGAAACACTGTTTAGCTCTGGCGATTAAGAATTTCTCGTCAAACTTTTTAACTCTTCTTACTCTTGTTTCCTTCGCAAAGAACAATAGAAGCATCCATTAAGCATGCTTCTCATTTTTAGCTAACAGACATCACCCGTAGCACACTAGATCTGCTGCAACTTAAACTGCATTAGAACTGATGCCCTGCAATGCACAAATAATGTCGCTTCACCAATATGTTGTTAAGGTTTGCCTTCTATGATCAGTTATATGTTTTAAATTGACCCCCCATCCTCACTGCAGTGTTGTGAATAGATCGATTTGAACATGTTCTTTCCGAATGGTTTGCATTTGGTCATGTCGTTATCCATTCCTCTCCACTACTACTACTCCATCTCCTTGTCTCTCCTTCCTCTGCTGTGTGCTTGAAATTGACGTACAGCAGCAGATGGGTACTGGCAGATTGTGGTGCGCCTGTCAGTCTATCAGCAATTTTACAGCCTGTGTATGTTTCCATGAACTGAGACACATTTTCCTTCCTCCCTTCGTCTCTCCACCTCTTCTTTACCTCGTCTCTATCTGTATGTAGGAATATGACAACAAGTAGTGTGCAAATCCGGCTGACAGGTGTGTGTGTGTGTGTGTGTGTAAAAAGGAAGTGTTAAAAAAACAAAGGGACTGAGGAGTTGCCATGGCGATAAAAAATAAAAAAATAGAAATAAAAAGATTTATTAATAACAATTAAAAAATATATTCAACTCCTTTTCTTTCCATTCTCCAACTTTCTCTGCCCTCACTGCCTCACTTTCCCAAACACACTCACACACACGCACGCACACATGCATGCACACACACACGCAATTAATCCAAATAATTACTTGCTCTCACTCCTGTATTCATTACACATGCATGCGGATAAAAATACATACACACGTTCAGCACCTTCAAAGAGAGACACTAAAAATACATCTACAGTTACCATGGCAGGGCTTCTATAAATACCAGTTTTGTCCATTGGTCAGAAACAGAGTCTGCTAAGTTAGAAGACTAGCATTGTCTGAGGATTTAACGTGGCATATTTTTTAAATTAAACACGAGTTATATGCCAGGCATATGATATATGTCCCCTTCACTCTCCTGCAACATAACTGAATCTACAATCTATAATTTAAACTGCCTCAAGAATGAGCCCATTTCTCATTAGCTAAGACTTCTGTAAAGATGCAAGCATGAGCGGTGAAGCTGAAGACTGACTTACCCCAAGCCTTTGGTTATTAAGTGCTACCATATTATGCTTATTTAGTTGTTATCAGAGTGAGTGAGAGTATATGTGATGGCATTTATGTGTGTTTGTGTCTGTGCATGAAAATAAAACTGTAACCCTTCTGCACACTTAGGTGCAGTCCTTTGCACACACTCACTCCCACAAACACACACGCGCACATACACACACACATTCATTTCCTCCCACACTGTCACTAAACTAATCCAATTTTCACTCTCACTCACACACTCACTCCCACACAGCGAGTCATGCACACACACTTCATCCATGCTTGCCTCTCGCTCTTTCACATACACACAGATTCCAACCTGTTGCCCGGTCGCCATGGTGACAAGACTCGGACGTAGAAACACAAGAGTCGATACTCAGCGTCCTGCCTCACACTGTTAACACACACAGACCAACTTACAACAGGGCAGAACGGGCACATCACATATGCATGCACACGCACACGCACACACACACACACACACACACACACACACACACACACACACACACATACACAGAATATGGTGTGGAAACGGCACAGACGGTTATATTGCGTCAGCAGCTACACACACCAATTAGTACCAGTACCACCGGCAAATTTCAGTATCTCCACAGTAGATTTTACCAAGATGTGCCAGTCTAGAATCTTTTTTGTTTGAAGCCTGAAATTAAAAGTTAAAGCTTTATTTAGTTTTCTTGTCAGTAAAACATATCTATAATTTACTGAAATACACCAAAAAAGGAATTGATTTAAAACAGAGTATAACTATTTATACTTTGTCATGTTCCCAGATTTGTCAGAGAAAGATTCCTCTCATGTTAAACACCATTCACCATTTCTCTCTTCTTCCACATCTCTTCTACATCTCCTCTGTCTTTGTCACCATCACTTCTACTCCACTCCACTCCACTATCCAGATGATGGGGAAGACAGACGGTGACAACTACACGCTGGATGACATGTTTGTGTCGGGTGCAGCGCAGCGGGAGGGTGAGGGAAGGGAGGAGGAGAGGATGAGGAACAGAGCCATCGGGGAGAGTAGGAGGCTGGCTGCCTTCATGGAGAAATGCCATCACTGCTTCAGCAGCCCAGAGCTCCAGAAGCACCTCATCGTGGCAATAGGGAGCAAAGTAAGGGCCCGTGAACACAGGCTGTTTTGAGACAGGACGAGGGAATGCATGCTGGTGCATTAGTTGATTTGTCAGTCAAGTTTGATAAATGATTGATTGTTTAGGTCATCTATCAAGCAAAAGTGAAAATCATGCATTGGTTCACCCCTTTGAGGATGATGATCAGCCGATGTTCTCCTTAAATAGATAAATGATCAAAATGATTGCCAATTACTATTCAGTAGTTGTCACATAGATTAATCGACTGATCATTGCATATCTAAATTTAAAATCTCATGGTTTTGGTGTGTGTTAACAATCTTATGTTTAGGTGTACCTGAGCCTGCCTGCAGGTGTATCGATGACAGAGGGCCACTGTCTCATCTGTCCTCTTCAACATCACTGCTCTGCCACTGGATTGGACGAGGATGTGTGGTCAGAGATGCAGGTTAGCCAATAAGTGCTCCAAATCATGACATTCTAGACTACAGTGTCAATTTAAAGCAATGTTAGATATAATCAGAACCAAATGCTGCTTGTGTTTTTCAATGTTTACTTAGTCAAACAATCTGATTAAAATTTAATCGAGTTCACCTTTGTGCCACTTTCTTGTCCTCAGCTATTCCGGCGCACTTTGGTGCGAATGTTTGAGTCCCAGGAGCTGGACTGTGTGTTCATGGAAACACACATGAACCTACGCAGAAGACAGCACATGGTCTTAGAGTGTATCCCGCTACCTCGAGAACTGGGTGATATGGCCCCCATATACTTTAAGGTCTGTGTGTCTATTGACTCTCATCATTCTAATTAAGTTTATTTTGAATAGTTTCACACTGTAAAGAGGTGTTGTATGGGTACAATTGAGTTTGATGCATAAAAAAGCGTGTGTATGTACTCACAAAGGTGGTAACACAACAATGTCTGTGTGTCTTCAGAAAGCTATCATGGAGTGTGATGAGGAATGGGCCATGAACAAGAAGGTTGTGGACCTCTCCTCTAAAGACATTCGCCAATCTGTATGTTCCTGTTTGTCTTTTTTACAATAATTTTAGGTTTTCTGTATATTTTCTGCCCCATCATGTCTTACCTTACTTGTTTCCTGTATAACCTTGTTTTGTCACCCTTGTTAATATTAATAACTATTTGTTTAATGCCTCCTAGGTTCCACGCGCTCTGCCCTACTTTGCTGTCGACTTTGGACTCCAGGGAGGCTTTGCTCATGTCATTGAAAATGAACAAAAGTTCCCCTATTACTTTGGCAAGGTCAGTGTGTGCATTAAAGCTGCTGTATTTAGTAAATCATTATGTGTTCTTTATTTTAGCCAGTGGAAGTGACTATCATTTGGTTCCAGGAATTTCTTAAAACATTACTGTGCATGTGCAGCAGATTGATTCCAGTTAATTTTACAACATTATTTAAACCTCACAGGAAGTGGTTGGAGGCATGATGGATTTAGAGCCACGACGTTGGAGGAAGTTTATCAGAGAGAACTTTGACGATCAGAGGAAAAAAGTCCTGCAGTTCGCACAGTGGTGGAAGCCATTCGACTGTACTAAGACTGAGGGCTAGCTACAGAGGAACACACACACACACACAAGCAGAGACACTGTGATAAAGTGCAGGAGTCACATTTGATAAATATAGTTAAAAGACTGTTGCATTCACCCATTCAGATGTAAAATTGCTATTAGAAGTGCTGATGCAAGAAAATGTTTACTTCAATAAAAAAGATTTGATGTTTGTATTTGTTGTTATTTTTATGTAACATGCCAGAAATTGTTTCTTATCACTCATCTCATGCCCTTTTAATGTTAAAATAAAAATAGAAAACTTTCTGTTTGATTAATGTATGAAGTTTTTTTTAAATTATTTCAGAATCAAAACACTCAAGACACTGTTTTTTTTTAAATGGATCCAAACTATTTTTTACATGTAAGAATTTAGTTTGTGTATCAAACAAATAATGTTGTGATTTAATTTTCTCACCTAAAACTACAAACAGTAGTGGTGGTGTATCCTTGAGCATCCATGAAGCAGTTTCCTGCAGCAGAGACATGAATTGGAGGTGTGTGTGTGTCACAACCCTTATTTTTCAAGTTTCCCTTTCCAGCACTGCTCCTCTCTGCTCTCCAGTCCTGGGATTTAATTTTCTCACTCTGTGGCCTTGTGGTCCTTTGCAGATTTCTCTTAATTCTGAGAGGTTTCAGTGTCATTTCAGCAACATGTGCGAGTGGATACACAAGCACACATGAGCAGTCGGCCACCTTGCCCCCTGCTTGAGACCTCGTTTTTTTCAGCTATGCTATTGGCTCTTTGATTAGCTCATCACTTCAAGGGCTCACCTTATTTCCAGGTGTCATTTGAGACACTGTGTGGTGCATATGTGCAGCTTATTAGTGATGCTTTTGGGATTTTGGATTTTGGGTGAATTTTTTTTGTTTGTTTGTATTTACTTTTTATAGCACTATTTGTATATATGGTTACAGGGGGGAAAGCACCAGAGGTAATATTTAATCTATGAATCAGCTAGAAAAAAGAGGGAGACTATTTTTAAGAGTCATAGGAATCAAACTCAGATAGTAAATAGTTGATACATGTTATAATGTATATTAATCATCATTTGTGGTATATTTTAAACCCCACTTTGAGTATCTACTCCTTGATACAATATCATTTTTTATTTTTTTTGTGAATATGGCAAAGTGTGTCTAACTTTCATAGTGTCAAAAAGACCATAGCTAATGCTCTTTTCAATCCACAGGAGTGAAATATGGGCTTTCAATGTCTCTTTATTACGTAATTGCTTGCACTGCTTTGAAGTCACATTGAAAACGAGTGTTTGCTAAAAGTAAACTTTTTGAGAAGTGATGCATGTTGAGAGCGGGATCAAGGTTACAGTCTCAGTCAGCAAGGTTGTGGGGGCATGAAACAAATTAATTTCCCTGAGGAGGATGTGGTCATCTTGGTAAGACCTATTCCATTAGCAAACCATAATGACTACACTGTCTCTGCAGCGATATGGATTGTTGATTATTTATCATTTATAGGTGCATCACAGGTTTAATTCCTCCATAAATCAGCAATAATTTAATATTTAAGCTCTCACCTCTATTGTCCAACACTTGAATATGATATCACTGCCAAAATAAAATCCTGTCTTCAAACTGTGTACACCAAGGTCAGATAATAATGTGGTCATTTCAAGGAAACTCAACAGAATCTGTAATGCAGCAACATTCAATTAGCTACTCTTTAACCCGATTTGTACCTTTGAATCCATCCCCTGGGAGAGTACAGCAGGTTATTTATTTTGCGCAAGTGACAGAGCAGCCCAGGTTCATGGTTAATAGCGGCAGAGTGGCGTAGAGTGATGTATGGTTATAGCCAATTAGATTGGCTTGGGGCAGATTTATGACCGAGACAACCATTTCTCTCCCCTTGTCTCTGCCTCACACACACACTCATACACACATACACACATATGTCCTTTCTGGAGCTATTTTGCAACCCCCCAACATCATGCTGTTAAATCCTCTATAGTTTCATTATTGCTCTGACCTGAGGTTTTCCAATTCCTTCTCTTTCTATTTCCTTCATGTCCTCTTTTATATGTAACACAGTCATCCTGCGTCATTAGCAAGCAGGAGACAGACATTTGACAGAAAGATGAGACAATAGTAAGTCTCTTGTGTCACAAAATCGATTCTGACATGCCTGCTAACACCCAAGTACGTGCTGCAGACACACACACATACACACACAAGAGAATAAACTTCTAAAAGCTCAAGTAAGTGCTACTCAGCAGTGAAATCCACAAGTTGTGTGTCTGTATGTGCGTGTATAGTGTTGCAAGCAGTGGGTGAATGTGTGATTGTGTTTTATGTTTGAGTGACTGTCTGCTTATCTCTGGGGAAAAGCACCTGGTTTTGACTCACTGGTGCGTGTCATGGGGCTGAATCTTTTCTTATCTTTCTGCATTCCACAACTTTACGTATTTCACATTTAAACTCTGCTCAATATGTTTGTCTGTTCCTGAATATTTCTGTCCATGTATGGTTCTTTCTCCCTTTTTTATGCATTTATTTGAAATACCTGTCTATGTGTGACTTTGTATGCAGTGTATATGTGTTTGCTCTCCGGAAGAATCCAGGCTTTTAGACTCCATGTAAATATGCAGGGTTGTACCTAAAATGACACTGTAAATCTGTCTTTAAAGCATGCTAGTTATTTCCTACTTCTCTTCCCATGTACTTAGTGTTTTTGGGCCTATTTATTGCAATACTTTAAAATGTATTTGAAATATATATCTGGCTTAAACAAGATAAGTGAGTGTGTGACCAGTGTTGTTTTGATTTGGTCTGGGTCTCATTTTTCTTGATTGTAAATATTTTAATAACTCAAAAGTCAAGAGAAACAGAGAATTCCTGAACTTCTGCATTGTGCATTTGCATTAAATTCAATGTTTTTGATCATTCATATCTTGGGTGACCATCACAAATGCCTCAGATATGATGCTTAAAAAAATACAGTTTAAAATCTAGAAAACTTAATATTATGTACCCATTGTGCATTGAAAAATTCAAATTCTGACTCCTATCGTTATGAAATTACTCATTACGCATACTTCCATCAGTTCAGTTTAGTTATGAGGAGCAGTACCACTGAGATTCTCCATACTGCAGCTCCATACTTTATTTCATTGATGATGTTATTAAAATGTGATGTCATCCATGTTACCTGTTGGATGCAATTATAATGATACCCCAAGAGCTTCCTTCTCTAATTATTATTATTCTGTGATAGCCCAGTTACTGAGATGTTGCCCTGTCTGCACTCAGCTATAGCTGTCTGGCTGCCACTGGTCTTATCTCCCCCTGGAACATTATTTATTCCATTGTGGTGTTGGCTTTATTAAATGCCTACATTATTACTGATGGATGGCAGACTGATTGCTAAGAGCAAGCAATCAGATAAGGAAAGAGAAGAGACAGAGACTGTGTGTTAGAGTGTGTGTAGTGTGTTAGTGTAGGCAATGTTTGAGTGAAGCAGAGTGTGTGGGTGAGTGTTAGAAACAGAGAATGAGCAAAACTCAATGTATTGGGGTTATGCTGCTCCAGAAAGTCAAATGAATTGGTAGGCACCTCCAGGAAATTACACTGGGATGTGTGTGTGTGTGCACACTTTCATGCACTTACATGATGCATCACGTCTGTCACACTGTCTCTCTGTTTGTCCCTTTGGGGCCCTTAATGAACAGACATGCTCTGCCAATCGAGGTCAAGGTTATGGCTGTGATTAGTGCCAGACACAAGCATCATCCTGTTCTTTGATGGGAGGCAACAAGCGTGTACCACTGCTGCCAGCTCCATTATCTGCCTGTGGAGCCATATTTGTCTGTACCCATGTTGAACATATTCAGCACATTGCCATGAACTTGGCTTGTTGGCCATGACTGTTGTTTGATTATAATCAGATTTTGCTTGATTGCCATTTTCATTTAGTTATAATGAAAAACAATCACCTGGGAGGATGTTATCATTGTAGGAAACTTTAGATGCATTGAAATAAAAAGGAACATTGGAAAAATATTTTAACAAACAAATATTATTCCATTTATCATATTCTGGATTGTACTTTTGAAATAATCCTGATGTATTCCTGCATAAACAGCCAGATCAACCTGTTAGATGGACCCAGGGCAAAAGTTTGCTGTTGGGACCCTACTACGCCCCCAGTCACTCACCTTCTTCCCTTTGTGCTTGTAAGTTCCCATTTAGAACAAGAGAATACAAATGGCAGCTGAATTGACAATACCTTTTGCATGTCACATGGCTTTTTCTTTGAGCTTTTACCTGTATCACACAGAAATCATCAGCTGATGACTTCCATTCAAGGGAGATTAATCTATTGATGTGTGAGGTGTTAGTATTTAGATCCAAAGAATAATCCATGGAAGTGTATTTTTCACCTTGAAACTAATGTTTTTTTTTTCAAAACAATCCTGATTCAAGGTCCACCCTTATGCTTTCTCATAGAGTCTCAATATGATTGAAAAGTCTTGTCATGTAGGTTTTCTGTATCTCACTGTTTTGCAGTAATTTGGCTTTATTATCCTCATTTAGCAACATCCACCATGTGTTCACAATATAAACTATACTGACCAAGGGACCTGTCAAGACTGGGTCCCATGATTATGGACCCACTTTAATTGATATTGTACTTCACCTGTTCCCCTCGAACTTTTTACTATTTACCCAAAACCAACTGACATACAATGTGAATGTCACCTGTTTTCCTCCAAAATGTAACCAGATTGCGGTAAGAAGGAGTTTATATATTCAGTATTTTGTCTAGGAATTTAACAGTCTGAGAAAAAAGTTTACATCATGTTAATAGGCAAAATTTTAAGGAAGCAGCACTTCACCACCTGACAGTGTAAAAAGCCTTTCAACACTTGGTACATCAAAGCATTAAAGGAGGATATAATTTGCAGAAAATACAATTGTTACACCTAATAAACAAATAAAATAATAGTTTTAAATAATTGATTGATTATGTTTAATAATTTCTATCTATCTATCTATCTATCTATCTATCTATCTATCTATCTATCTATCTATCTATCTATCTATCTATCTAT
>JAPZDV010000024.1:11793618-11823051 GCA_029814665.1 Acanthurus lineatus | reverse complement strand
CTATCTATCTATCTATCTATCTATCTATCTATCTATCTATCTATCTATCTATCTATCTATCTATCTATCTATCCTCTGATTGGTTGGGATTTACTGTCCAACTAAAAAGCAGAACACCGCGCTGATGCTTACATCACAGCGCGAGCTCGGCAAATTGCTCTAATCTGCACATCACCTGTGCGTGCTGCTGTTGCCTGTTCCGCGCGCGCTCATTCTCGCGCTCTCCCTGTTGCCTGTTTGGCGCACCTCCACTCCAGTTATCTATATTTTTTGAGCGCACTTCGAGCAACGAGCAAAAGAGACAAGGAGCAACCAAGGACTATATGTAAAAGATGGACGAATAATGAGAGGGACGTTTGTTGGCGGACACGCAGGAGAACCGCTGTTGCAGAGGACGACGAGGAGGAGGAGGAGGAGGAGGAGGAGAAGCCGTTATATCTGCTGCACTTTGGGGATTTCTCACCGGCATTCTTCGGATGCCAAAATTCAACATTTTGGAGAAGAATGATTAACATGTGTCGGAATTACAAAGGTGGACAAACATGTCGAATTTGTCGACAATTTGTCGTTTTTCTGTTTTGCAATTTCGTCAGTTAAGGTAACGACTGCTTAGTAGTTGCGGCGCGAGTCAACGTTCCGCCGTATGTGTGCTCGCGGCCAAAAATCCCAAAACATTAAATACTGTTGCTAGGGTTTCTCTGGGTTTATATAATTATTTATCTGAAGCATCATTTGTTGAGTGTGCTCCTGGGGAGCATGGTTGATTTGTTTTGGGGGTAAAGGTGGGAGATTTTAAAGAGGCGATACCCCACTTCCCCCCCCCCCTTACATAAATGTTTGCGTGCCGTTAGTGCTCTCGTTCTCGGTTGCCCCCCTACCCCCACCACCTCCCTCTGACTAGGTTGCTGAGTCTCACACGCAGACAGACGCATCTCATATGCCCACATAGGCACAGGCAGACCTGGACATTATCGCACGCGCACGCACGAACACACTTACACACGCACTCACACACATCCCATAGGCTATGCATACATAATTACACAGAAAGACCTAACCTCCCTCTCCCACCCAACCCTCCTGTCATCCCCCACTATCTGATGACTCCCCGGCGTAGAGGTGGACGTGGTACGGATACGACTGTAGCACCATCATCATCATCATCGTCAACACCACCACTGTCATCATCACCATCCTCCTCTTCCTTGCCACCACCATGTCCTCGTCGTCGCGCAAGATCTCCTCCGAGTCGTTTAGCAGCTCGGTGGGCTCGGACTGCGGGCTCGAGAGCCCCGGGGGAGACGGAGGGGACGGCGGTTTGGAGACGGCGGAGGAGATTCGAGGTTGCCCCTTCTCCTCCTTCCCCTCCTCCCACAGAGCGGTGCTGTGGAACGGCCGCAGCCCCGCCGAGAGGTCCGCATGCCCGGCGGGCGAGGAGCAGCAAGGACCCGGCGGACCCCACAAGAGGGTCACCAGGAGGAGACGGGTGAACTTGGACTCGCTTGGGGAGAGCCTGAGGCGACTAACCTCACCCATGGTAGGCCTCGAGCTTGTGCCTTAAAGAAATATCATTAATATTCCTAATAAAGTTACAGTACCATATTCATAAAGCATGTAGTGTCCTACTTAACTACATTAATGTTTAGCAAGGGCTTAGCCAGCTGAGGCTACTGATTAATGAAATTTATGATAAAATCTTTGCAATAGGTTATAACTTAACTAAATATAACCTTAACCTAAATAAAATGTAAAAAAATCTTCTAAAATCGTTTAAAATACAATATGCCTTGCTTGTCATACTTAGAGCTGAACATTATTCAATGTGAAAAGTCAGTGACATTCCTCTCTTTGAAGATACTTGGTGATTTTTTTCTTTCTTCAGAAAAAGTCAATATTATGACAGCCAGAGACATTTACTGCATTCCACACAGCTGTCTCCAAAGTTCAGTAGGAACACAACCTTTAACACCAGGGAAAGTCAACATTCCCAGCAATTCCACCATAGACAATGTCCTCTCTGAGATGATGTGCAATGTGCTGTGTTGTCTATGAAAAAATAGCCTCTTTTCATCCTTCACTTCTGATAGTCTGAATCATCTGGCGGATTATATAATAAATATGTTGTTGTTAGCCAGAGAGAGAGAGAGTGCCCATGCTCTCTCTGTGTACATGTGATGATGTGAGGAGTGTGACGAATGAGCCTGTTTGTGTGTCTCAGTTGTAATACAGGCTGTAGTGTAAGACAGCAGTTATTAGAACTGGGTGAAATTGTGACGGATGGGTTGTGATTAGGTGCATTTGCCGTTAAATTGTCTTTTTTAATGTTACATCAGTTTGGGATTTGATTGCATCTCCTACAATGTGGGGTCTGTTGGTTTTGTTTGGTCAACAGTGAAGCATAGAAGCAGACAAATGTCTGAGATGTGGAAGCAGAAATCCCATATGCAAGAGAACTTCCACACTTATAAGTCATTCCAAACTCTCAAAGAAAGCTACATAGTCAGTAATAATAAGTTACATTTGTTGTCTAAAACTTTACCAGACTATTTATAAACACTGTTTCTTAATAATTCATACCATATTCAATTTGTCTTTTCACAAAGTGGTTGATGATTGTCAAAAAGGTGAAATGGTCCATCCTCAAAATATAACTTTAACTACTAAATGAAGGAAAGGATATGTTGCACTTTGGTGGATTTAAATTCAAAGGAGAAGTAATGTAGTTGATGGGCAAAGCAAACTGATGTTGCTCAGCCATTACTGACTGATCTTTACAACCAAAGATACCAAGGATGTGACAGAGGCTTTAGAGCTGGGCTAGTTTAGTCCAAACCTGCATCTGACCAAAGCAGAGATTTTCTGCCAATATCTGAACAAACTAGAATTCAGCCAAATATGGAGTGTTTTGTCTCCTGTACCAAGGATAAAAACCTTACCAAGGTCAAACAGGGACATATACAGAGAGACACATGGGAGTTTTGACTTTATTTTTATATTTTATATTTATACGTATTATTGATCTTGCTTAAATTCATTGGTAGGCATGTGACTTATTATTTCTACTGTGCATTTATAGATTTGTGCAAAGAAAAGCAACAGCTGCAAGTATGATCCATGAGAATGTAAAAATAAAGCCATAAATAGAAGTGATTCTCATTCAATGTACAATGCTCCATCACCCCAACAGTCCTCTCTTATCTGAGTCCACAAAGTATCACTGACAGATAGAGATGGGTCACTGGGTTAATAACAGATGGGTGTGTAGATAAACAGTTTTTTGCTCTAGTCGTTGCCTCTAATGTATCAGTTTTGAGCACCAATGGGCTCCAGGACTATTTTTGTTGTTTCCCCCACATAATAAGAGCACGGCTGTTGTCAACAGACTACAGGAGGTCGTGGGAATAGGTTTCTCCAAATTGCAAGTGCTCGGAACCCTGTGGTCCCATTCCTGGGAAAATAGATGTTGCAGATATATCTACATTTGAGAGCAGTGATTGTAAGCGGTTTTGCTGTACAACCTCATAAAATGAAATATAGCAGTGCAGCTAAAATCCAAAGTTGGTGTATATTGAAGGAACCAGTCACAGCCAACTTCAGCTCTTAGCTGCAGCTTTTTGTGGCTGTGATCTTTATTAGATCTGCAAAAAAGTAGGACAGAAGGGACACTTAAAGATAGGTTTGTATGCAGTCATTTAGAACAATATTCATCATTTATGTGCGAGTAACATTGTTGCACTGTATGTGTGCGTGTGCGTCTGCATGCAGGTTTGTGTTTGTTTAGCTATAAGTGCAATTACAGGCATTTGCTGGACAGCTTTTTTATTCTAAGCATTGGGGGGTCATTGTGGTGTTGTGCTTTGGTCACATGGGCAGGGAAATAGTATAAGGTCTTTTTCCAGTGTCTATAGCGTGTGTGTGTGTTTTTGCTTCATGTTGTTTTTTGATAGAGCAAACTCTCTCTGCCAGCCAATCAGTGGATTTTTTCCAAAAGCATGGTATTTTTGCAACTTTTAAAGTACATTAATGATGATGTTACCATCACAATGTTTAATTGCTGTTTATAGTAGGAACATACAGCAGCAAATTAGCCAATCGTCACATATATAATACATTTACTCACTCACACAATCACTGTTAATTATCTTTTTTTGTTCTCTCTCTCACACACACCACTCACTCACACACAGTGGCTGCGTGCATTGGCAGTGTCTGTTGTTGACTGCAATGGACCGTGACAAAGAGAACAGAGCATGCTCTCTGTGGTTGTCTTCACCCTGACCACACTGACCCAGAACCAACAACACACACACACACACACAGACACACATGCACACTTGCATGTGTGCAAACATTCATTTTCTGTCTCCCTCTCTTAGTTTTCATATACAAATAGGAGGTGGCCATTAGCTCAGTGACCCATAACACTGATCAAAAGGCCCTGTGTGTTGGCCACAAATATGAAAAGTGTGAGACAAGTGTGTGAGTGTGATAATGTGAGAGATTGATATTTTTTTGTACAGTGCACATGCTGTCAGTCGCAGTTTTATGGCTTATTTATGCATCCAAAGTTGTTTTCTTAGCCAAATCTTAAGTAACATTATTTGCTAGTCTGTTTAACGTCTCTTCTTGAGACACATCAGTGAGATGGATAAGCAAAATTTTAAAAATTCAAAAAGAAAATATGAAAAATTTAATGAATGTCATTGATTTTGATGTAACACAACATTGCAGTAGTTTTTACCAAAAAGACTTTCTGCAGAAAATGCTCCATATGCAGACTATGTGGGTCTAATAGAGACTACACTCTCAGTTAGGCAGTGCTCTTAATGTATATAACGCTCGACCAGAAATGGATGTAGCTTTCTCATTTTCTCCTACAGAATATCTTGCTCTGTGCATACTGCCACAGAGTCTTCTTTGAACTTCCGCTTCATTAATTAAACTGGTATTGTCCCTCTCTTAAGATACCCATAAATGTCTATGAGAATCAACACAGAGAGAAGGGTGTTATGAATAACCTTAAAAACACGGATGCTTTGGGAGGAGTTGATGTGTACACCTCCTAAATCACAGCTAAGTGTGTATACCTGCGTATCAAGCAAACTGACTGGTTAATTCAACTCTTGTTTGTGTCTGAGCCACTGTGCAAAGCAATATTTCAACTGAATTGTGACAAATAGCGCACCAAGATATAGAATATACAAAGTCATATTCACTCATGCCGTGTCCTGTGCTGCATTTCACAGCTGACACTTCATAGTGAATTTAATTGCTGTGCCCAGACACAGTCTTCAAAATCCCAATACAAAACAGATTGCAATAAAGTTGTTTTCTTTGTACCTTCTTTATTACTTGCCTGCTCCCTGACAGGGGCCTGATGCATCTCATGCTGGGATTTATCTGGTGAGGTCTCATCTGGTGCATGAGTTTCTATTTTCTTTAGTAGTGGTGGCAGCTTTCCCACTGTGCTCAAGCACCAGCATCCCCCCTCGCTCTGTGACCACAAACCACACCAGTTCATACTAACAGAAATTTGGAGGATGAAGATGGAATAAAAGGAGGCAACAAGGAGCTGGTCTTCTGCGCTATATGTGAATGTTTGTGTTGAATGGAATCGGTCATTCTGACAAAGGAAAGTTCACACACAGTAGAAAAGAATTTTGCCTAGGCTTGCAGGGAAGGAAAGCAAAGCAGAGGAAAGTAATAAGTAATCCATAGTGATTTTAAATCTTTATTCAGTTATAGTTAATGATTATCATAATTCTGTTTTATTGTGTTTGTTTGTCTAAATGTGTAGATGTTGTAGTGTGTTTAAAAATCAATGAACCCGGTGATTTAAAATAAGTCTGCTAGCTGTTAGCCAAATCTTGCCATCTAAGCATGTGTGTGTGTGTGACTGAGTGAGATTAATGTGTGAAGGGGAATGGAATTGTGTGAACAGTAAACATGCTAGCGATTGTAACAATGCAGATTAATGATGATGTATGTGTACAGTTTGTTTGCACATGTCTGCATGTGTGTGCGGTCGCTGACAGTTACCTTGTGTGTGTGTAGTCTTCCGTCATGTACACACACTGTAATGTGCATGTTCTGTGGTAAATGAGTAGCTGGATCAAGGATACAGTAAGAGAAGTTAGATGTTAGAAAATACCATTTCTCCCTTACATGCGCACACACACATATTGTGGACGTTACAAAAAAATGTAAGTAGGAAAAAGAAAGGAGACTGGGGAGTAAAAGCGTGTTTTTGACACATATATCCTGTAAAAAAACGCCCACAGGGGTATTTTTAAGCTATCAGATCTACAAGTTGCTTGTATGAAGTTCCCATCTTGCTCCTGTTGTTGCTAAGGCTCTCTGTTGCTAAAAATGAAAATGTTTTGTATCAGCAGGCATTGTTTCAAGTGGCTGACTGCAACAATATCCTCAGTTGTTAAAGTTGTTTAGGACATGGAAATAAAATGCAGTAAAAGGAAAAACAAGTCAGCACTGAGCAGAGAAGCTCTGAACATTTGTGATACTTTGTCAAAAAGTTTAGCTACAATATGATGTACAATGCTCATTTTTGTAATAGTGAAAGAAATAGGTTTATCTTTTAAAACATCTGCCTACTGACACACATGTACATTTGTTCTCTGCATGCACATTGTCCCTCATTTCTCCTTGTCTCATGCTTTGCTGTAAAAACCCAGAACTCATGACTCTCTATCTCCTCTATCTCTGTCCTTCCCTCTCTGTGTTTTTACACACACGCACACATACACACACTCTCTCACACACACAATCACTTCTGTAACTGTCCAGAGTTAGCAGAGACCTCAGAATGACCTCTCCAGCTGGCACACTGTGTTCTAGTATTGTCACTACAGCGTTGCAATTGAGTTGTATCACAGATACTCACATTGGGCCCATCTTCTCAAGCTTAGGCTGTTAGTAATTCAAATTATGCCAGCATAAACACCCACACGGAGGCTGTTCATACCTGTTATTAACATGCATCTTGGGTGATCTGATTACAAGTTGACAGTTCATCATTTAACACATGCGTCTCCACTGACCACTTATGATGGCATCTAACTTCCCCTCTCTTATAAAGAGAAGAAAATGAAAACATGTAAGCACCTACACCTTTCACTTTGAAAAGGCCAAATTGTTTGTTGTTTTTAACTGGCAGAACAACAGTAGTAGCCACCATATTGTGTCAAACAGAAAAGAAAGAAACAACTTAATTTAGACATTTGCCAAATTCACAAGGGGGCGCAAATGATTAAGAATTTGTCGTAGCAACATTGTGCTAATATTTTAGTCAGAACTGAAGAAACCCTTTGGATAAGAGTTGTATTTTTTTCAAGTATCTGCAACCAAATTCAGCTGCCATAGTTTCAAACCTCCTTGGATAACCCTGACCTGAATAACTGAGGATGACACTGACCTAGGGATGTGTGCAATAAGCTTACTAGTTGATCAGACACTGCTAGCCTTACCGGAATAATCCATGGTATTCATTATGCATTTTGTAAAGTGCCACATATTTCAGCGGATTTCTAACACAATTTGGTTATTGAAGAAAGTTATTAATGGTTTCACAAGGTTTTCATTTTACATGAAGTTTTTTTTCAGGAATAAAAATTAACATTACAGATTTAACTGTGCTCAATTTCACTGCTTTTCAGAGTGTTGTGGCTTTTAAGTCATGACAACAACATACACGCAGAGATTTTTGCTCCCAACTAAACATTTGCCAATATAAACATTTTTTGTAGTATTTTAGCCACTGTTATTGTGAGACATTGTCTTTCAACCACCACCAACTTTCTGGTTCATGGTGAAATCGCTAATGCCTATCCACCAGTAGTAAAAAACGTGTAACTCAGGTGCTGTTGCACATTAAGCAACGTTACTTGGATGACTTCCTCATGAAAATTACCGGTTGTGCGTCCTGTAGACACATTAATCTGCAGTGCTCTGTTTGTGTGCAACAGGAAAAGTGTTGTTAGTGTTTGGTTGCACCTCATAGATATGAATGTTTTAAGGCAATACTCTGGTGGGATTTTTGGTCCAGGTGTGCATAGAGTGATAAACACACATACTTTTACAATAATTCTGTTTTATTCTTGCAGACACAGACTGTTCAGGAGGCTCTACAGCGAACTTTGCAATTCTACAGACAACAAGAGATCAGGTAAGACTGTCTCCCCTCCTTGCTCCCAGTCTCTTTGCTGTTGTTTTTGCTGACTCTTTTCATTTTCTATCAATCTGTCTGCCTGCCGTCTTGTCTTAGTGTCCCTATCATTCAGTTTCTCCCCTTTGCTTTGTCTGCCTGTCTGTCACACATGTACATACACACACCTGTTCAGTCTCTGTGAGCCTTCTACTGTCTCTGTTACCCCTTGTTCCCATGCCTTTCTTTCTTTTATTCAACACAGACACACAAAGAGACAGACAGACAGGGAGACAAAAACACATGAAGACACACTCCTTCACCTCTTGTCTCTGCCTCTCCCTTACTGTCCCTTTTTGTCAAAGCAGCAAAACTCAGAAGAGGGGATTCAGCCAAGTGCATCACTTTACACTGTTCATAAAGCACATACTGCATACAAATGCACACATTGAAACCTCTTTGGATTTTTCTTTTTCTTTCTTCGTAACTCTCCTTCAAACCTTTTCCTTACATTTTGTCATTCAATACTTTCTCTGTGTGATCCATGTACAACAGAAATGACCCCAGGTTTACTTTAAACAATTTATATATTTACTCAAATTAGTCTGTTCAGGGTTGAAGGCATTTTTCTGTGGCCTAACAATTGTAATTTTGGCTGGTTTCTGTGTGTCTTTGGGAAAGTGACTGAGTGACTTTGAACTTAATATGAGTATGCCGGGTCTGTGTTTAATGTCAGGCAATTGCAAATAATAACTTTCTGTAGTATTTTCTGGCCACTGTGATTATGAAACGAAGCTTTTCAATTAATGTTTAATTTAAAAAGGCAAATCAACCTTAAGACAAATGATATTATGTCTTTTGGACTATACATGTGACTATGTTGTGAAGTCTAGAAATGAATTTTGTCGCTATGGTTTCTCATCTCTTTAATAGTCTCTCTCTGACTGAAAAAAATAAAGCTGTGTTGAGGAGTGAAATAGCAACACTTTGTCCTCACTTTTTACCATCACTGAGGTGACCTTGATCACATTTTTTCAGTTTTTCTGTTGCACAGCTGCCTTAGTGGATCTGCACAGTGACCAACAAATATGAAACTGCACACAGATGAATTTAATTGCCATTACATGAAAATATATGCAGCATATTCTCAGAATTCATACAACAATCCCACAACAGTCAAGTTTGTAATGGATGTACCATCTTTGTAGAAATAGTCCAACATGTATAAAGAACTGTTCACAGCGACTTGTTGTGAAGTGTTATGCAAGTGTTATGGTTTCCGCACAAAAACACAAAAGATTTAAATTTCAGCCATGTTACATCTTGGGTGGATAAGATTAAGGTTTAACCTGATATTAACTTGTTTGTCCTATTAGTGTGTCTTCTCTGTTGATCTCATGGCTTATCGTGGCTTATCCTGTTTGTGTTTGGTGTCTTGTCGACAGGTGTCAGGAAGTTGGCAGTGAGGAACGACAAAGAGAAAAGAGAGAGGATAAGTGCCCATTTCTAGAAAACTCTGGTTCAGAGGAAGATGTTCTACAAATCCTTCAGTACATGGCCACCATACTGGGTAAGTAAAATAAGATGTGTTTTTATTACTGTGTGTTTGACAGTGAGAAAGGGAGGGGCTTTTTACATGTGTTTGTGTGGATCTCCTTTGTATATGATATGATTGATGATATGATATGACATGATTACGTGTCTGTGTATGTATTTAGTATATAGGGGTAAATCCTTTTCTTCAGGCTGTGATATTTTTATGTTGTTGCTTTGGATTGATTTTACTGTACTGTACTATGTTACTTTTATTACTCACCAAGACACATATAGGTACTGCTTCTCTGTTTTTTAACCCATATGCATGTCCTTTAGTATCAGTTTTGTTTGTTTATGTAAGTATGGACAACCAGATGAAGGATTTGAGACTAGACCTCTAAAACACACTGCAAACACTGCAAACAAAAAGAAAAAGGGAAATAGAATATCATAGCCTAGGTAGCCTGCATACAGACACAAATGTGTTATTTACACATACAAACACACACACAAACACACACTGTATGACTCATGCTTAAGGCTTACATTGTCTCTATGGCTTAACATTAAAAAATACACACATAAACACATAGTGTCCCAGTGAGTCACTCAGTACAGCTTGATCCTCCCTCTGTACCAACTAAGATCTCTTTCTGGCTCTTTGCACAGTCCTTTGCCTCTCTCTAGTCCCCCCTCTCTGCCCTGTCTTTCTGTTATGCAGAACTGCTACCACTCAGTATGCATTTACTGAACACCGCTACTGTATTTGTTAACTCCTCTGTCCCTCAGTCATCTCCTGATTTATCTTGCCATCACATCACTCTCCTTTTCAGCGTAGCTCTCTCTTTGCCTCTTTCTGTTCTTGCTTGCAAAGTATCTTCTCCCCTGTCTGTTTATTTTAACCTTCCTTGTATGTTTTCCCTTTCCTCTGTGTCTCTGAGTTTATCCATTAATCCACCCATTTTATACTACTTAACTGGGTGCAAGTGATGGTGGCAGCAGGCTAGGCAAGTAGCACAGACGTCCTTCTCACTGGCCACATCCTCCAGCTCTTCCTGGGGGGATCCCGAGGTGTTTCTTGGCCAGATGGGATATATAATCCATGCAGCATGTTCAGGATTTGCCCAGGAATCTCCTCAGAGTTGGACATGACCGGAATACATCCACAGGGAGGTGTGCAGGGGGTCTTAGTGTTAATAAAGGCATCTGTGCACAAACCATCTCAATTAACTGCTTTTAATTATAATAAAAAATGATTCTGCTCTGTTTCTTGATGTCCAATGTCCAATTGTCCTAAAGGTTCAGTACAGCCATCCTACAGAAGAAAACTGGCCTCTTTGCTTTTTTTTTTTCAAGTCAAATTTTCCCATAAGAATTATCACCCTCTGAACTCAAACAGTTTGGTAAAATTCCCACAACACTGCAGATGCCACACCATATCTGGTGGTCAGTATCAAAGTGTGCCATCTTCTCACCTTTATTTATGCTGGTTTAAGTGCTATGCACCCTGATAATGTGATCTGACTTCATGAATTCAGAATTAAACTGGTACATTGCATAACATGTGTCTTTGCGATGGTGAAGTGACTGTTTAAAGCCTTTGTTACTTTAGTCAAAGCAGTTATGGTGCCTGCACACCTGCAGTGCAACCCCAGCCACAAAAATACAAACAATTCTTATGTGGGGTTCGTGTTTGACAGAAATTGTAAATGTACATTTGAAGTTATGTTATCTGTATATTAACTTTGTTAATATACGCCTATATGCATGTATATGCATGATAACAACACGAGAGCTGCATTTAAAGTGTGTCCTAGTTTTGAAGTAGTGCCCCGTAAAGTCATTACTAATGTTTCCTAAATTTTCTTGCTTATTTTTAGATTGTTCTGATTTTGTTCTATTTTATGGAAACAGATTTTAATTATACATTTTATCAATTTGATGTTGACACAATCCTTTAATCCTATTTCTCTGTTATTTTCATTCCGTAGGGATATGATTATTTTTATCATATCTGTTTTTCATTATTCAGCAAAGGCTTTGATGTTTGATTACTTTGAGCACTGATCTCCTGTGATTAATATGCTTTAAATTGTTTCAGCTAAATTTAAATCTTGGTCAAAGCATTTCATGTTACAGAAGTAATATTTCATGTTAGAGGAAGCTGTGACTAGGAGTGGTGTACTGGTGTATTTTGCTGACTTGCCTTAAACTGCATTTTCGTCACTTGCGAGAAAGCTAAACCACTTTAATGTAATTGACGTCATGTACTGTTTTGTTAGCAATTTTATCAGCTTTGGAGGATAATGTGGGATCATTTGTGTGTCTGTGTAAAAAAAAATTGAGCAGCAAGTTACTGCTGGCAGGGTAGCTGAAAATGAAAATGGCAAGTTTATTTTGTGCTCGTTCAACAGGTGTTTGATAAATGATACTACTGCTTACTTTTTTGTTGCACTTATGGATAACAAACATTACTGTCATTGATTCCAGTAAAATATATCCTACCATCTGTTTCTTTCCTTCTGCTATAGACTTGGCTCCCAAATCAAATGCTTTTGTTTTGTCTGTTGCCCTCCTGCCAACAGGCAAAGCCACAGATACAACAGAGAGCAGAAGCAAAGAGGCAAAAGCTGCTTTTGTGAACCCCTGATTTACTTATTGTTTTTATTATTTTCCAAAGGACATCTTTATCTGCGTCCACATCCACTGTCCTCACCAACAGCTCAAGCAGTGTTTTGTGGAAGCAAATCTGCTTGTGCTTTGATGGGAAAGATGAAAATCCCTCTTGACTGTCATTGTGCTGTTTTCTGTTGGGTGATAGGCTGTTAGATCTGTATATGTTGAGTAACAACATCTGAAACTTATTATCATTATCAATGTAAATTTCATCGCAACCTCTTATTGAGGTAGTTTTATTGCCCAGCCCCAGCTGTAACAAGAAGTTATTGTACTCACTTAGGGGGCTAAGTGTTAAAATGCAGAGTCCTGCATTGAGAAACTATACTAAAAGACAGTGAACTAGGATGCAGAGTTGCACAATGTTCAGTGACAAGTCTCCTCAGTCATGTTACAAATAGGTTTTTGGTCAGTGTAGGATTTGATTTTGTGCATGTGGGCAGGTTAAATATATTAATGTGAATCATTATTAATTGGACTGATCAATGGATTGTGTTTATCTTCAGAGGAGAGCAGTTTTGCATTGCTGACGCTGATGTTTTGCATTATCCTTTCCCAGGAGTTCCATTTTGTGAGCTGCGAGAGCATTTCGGAGAGGAGTTCTTTGGCCTCTGCTTTGAAGAAAATGAGCGAGTGCTTCGGGCTGTAGGCGGCAACCTCCAGGACTTCTTCAATGGCTTTGACGCCATCTTGGAACACATTCGCACCTCCACGGGGCGCCGTGCCTCATCTGAGAGCCCCTCTTTCCAGTGCAAGGATCCCTACGAGGAGGAGAAAGGAAGAAGAAAATTAGACAAAGTTGGAGAAAGAAATGGAAGAGGGAAGATACTGCTTCTTCATTGTTTCAACCCTGCTCCTGTTGTTGGATTGGTCATGCCAGGGTTGATCCGAGCTGTTGCTAGGCGGATCTTTCATTCAGAGGTTGAGGTGGAAGAGGTGCCACCCTTAACTCCTCTATTGCCAAATGAAGATACAGAAAACACTGATGGTGACTCAGCAACCCCCACCCCCACTGCATCACCCACAGCCTCACCCTCCTCATCTCCATCTCCTCCATCTCTGTTCCAAACCTCTGTTCCCACAGTTTGTTTGTCTTTTCAAATCCAGGAAACATTCACTCCTTCTGTTTCCTCCCTCACAAATGCTGCCTCTGTTAGCACTAAACGCCCCCCCCTTTCACTCTCCACCAACCCCAGCGATCTGCGCATTGGCCTGGCCACATTTTGCCGTGCCTTTCCATTTCACCTTGTCCTGGGGCCTCGCATGGAGCTACTACAGCTTGGAGAAGGACTGAGGAAACAGACTCGCATTGAGACTCACCGGAGCCTCTCGTTCAGAGACTGTTTTGAGATTGTCTCACCCAAGATGGAGCCTTCGTTCCAGGGCATCCTTTTGAGGCTTGCATCCCCATTTACCATTCGTACCAGAGCTGATACCTCACAGGCCGGCACCAAGGAGAAGGTAAAGATATAACAGATTAAGATGTTTGTTAAATCCCACTCTAATTATTGTGATGTGAATGAACATGACCAAAGTATTGTATTTGACGAATGACTCTGTCATTCAGTTTTTAATCACTGGAGAGTAACTCTCAAATCCAAAAGTCAGTTCCTTGTGTTCAGTGCTGAGAGGAGTAAACTATAGCGGCTAATTTGATTGAATTCAACAAGTTTGTCAACCAAATGTTTTAGTATGGTGCTTAATTATATGTGTCATTATAGTTTTTGCAGTTTTACAGTTATAATGTGCAGATGCCACTTGAAGACAGCACATTTGTTGTTGCATGCTTTATTGGAATTTTTTGAGGATTGAAGTGTCACTTTACTCCTTCAGTCAGTAGAATGTAATGCAGTGCTATAATGCACACAGAAAAAAGTCAAGAAAAATAAGACCTTTTATGGCACTCTATGTCCGTACTCACCAGATCTTTGACAAATTTCATTCTACCCCATGTTGCACCACACCCTTAAGCCTGCAATGTTTCTGCATGGGTTGGATGAGGTTGGAATTTGTTCCAATTTGCCTGAAACATTTAATCAATCCTAGTTGTATGCTATATCCAGTACTTTATTGATTAGATGGTCTCTGCAGGCTGTCATTGTCAGCACCAAACACCCTGATGCTAAATGGAACTGACAGAGAGGAGACTGATCTGTCCAGCTGCAGTGCTTTGTTGTGTTTCTGTGTGGGTGTGCACGTATGTGTGTGCGTGTGTGTGTGTGTGCGTGTGTGGATGGATGAGTTAAGCATTTGGTCCAACACAAAGGTCTAAGCTAGTTATAGTACCACGTTTGAACCAATTCAGTTGCTGAAAGTTGCCAAATCACACTGACTGAGGCAACAACACAGGGCAAAAGGTGTTTGTCCACTCTTGCAAGTGGTACAAGTACAACAAAAGTGGTACTGTTGTTTGTTGAGAACCACTTAAAGATTATGTTTTTGCCTTTGGCATCTCTAGACACTCTCCCCAGGTCAAGGGTCAAGGTAAACATTACAACAAACAGAACAAACAATCACAAAAATCAAGAAAGTTTTCTCAATAAATTTTAAAGTTGCCTTTTACTTTTTGGTCAGTTGGGACACACAACTTTAATTTTTTGGGTATAAATACTAGGAGTACAAAGTAGAGTAGGGTACTGATTAACTACTATTGTATTGCTAGTGGGGAAACTGATTCTGAGATAGCTCTCAAGCCTATAGCTAGAAATAATTCCTCCTAGTTGTACTTACCCTCTGTTGAGGCATTTTAAGTTTTTTTATACATCATTGCATTTCTTTTCTTCCTGCCCTACACTTCTTAGTCGTATCTTCTCTTGCTTGGGGCCAATTCTCTGAGTGAACAAAATTAGATGGATTTCTTGGGAATGACCAGCACACAATGCTAGGTCTTATGTGCATAAACAGTTTGGGCATTTCTAAGCACGTTTGCTATTTTTGTTCACGTAGGCAAAGTAAGCGTGAGGGAATATAAATGATACTGCAGTGTTTACTCAAGGATTTTTTTTTTCTTTGGAGCTGGGGCAAAGGATTTTGTTACTGAGTGATGTGCACGTCGGAGCAGTGTCCCAAATTAACTTTTTCTGTGGGAAAATGAAAATATCCACCAGCCATGCATATTTTATTAGTTAATATGCATGCATTTTAGGTATGACATTTGTATTTTTATTTAGTAAAACAAATTCTGCTTTAAACAACTTAAAAAAAGTACTTTGGGTCCTGATGTACAAGAAAATGGTTAAATCTGCCTAAACCAATTTGGAAAGACTTTTTTCAGTATTTAAAAAAAATAGACAGTAATGAGAGATGTGAACTATGTATTTCAACAAGGGAAAAATAAGGAAAAAAGTAAAAACTAGTATTGATAGGAGTATTAATTTTCAAGTTTATGAGGTGCACCTGAATGCAATATGGAGCTGCCACTGTGCGCTTGCAACCCTGACACAGAAAAACATATGAGAACAGAAGCAGCACACCTGTAAATGACACCAAAACGTAGTACAAACTCAATGCGTTGATTTTGTGTGTCATGACTATTTTGGTACAGACCTGCCAGTTTGGCAGATAGCCTTATGTGATCTATTTGCAAAACTGAAAATCTACATTAGTTATGGTCTCTTTGCCAACGTTAGTATTGGTCATACTGGCCATAAGCATTATTAAAAAAATAGATGGTGCAATATATTTTTTCTTTAAATTGTAAAGTCTATCTGACTTAAAGTTAGCTTGTATCTTTTCTTTATCTTTTTCTTTGTTCATCTGTAAGGAAAATGCAGTCCTTTCTCCAGTTTGTCACCCTGCCTGAGGAGAAAATGCTGTACTACTTACGCTTTTATTGATTGTCATGACTTTGTGAGTGATTGATATCCTGTCACTGCTCCTTTTACTTATTCTAAAAAGTAGGAAGAGAGCAGATAACCATTTGTTTGAGTTCAATTGAGCGAGACTCGGCAGAGTTGTGTAATTGTGACATGATTTTGTAAAGGAGCTGCAGCAGCAAAATTGTTGCTGCAAATGTATATTTTGAAAATACGGGTACTGTATATAACTCTAAGAGTACTGAGGTAAATCATTATCCTTTGAAAGAGTTGCTTGGCTGGTATGTTTCAAACAGATCTACTGATTCACAATAGTGCAGGACAATTATTGCTTACCAAGTAGTGAGATGACCTTTTGTAAAGGAAAATTTATATTATTTTATGTATGCTACAGATTGGAAAGCCAAGAATTAACAGAACTACAAATCTGCATTCAAAGGCAGATGGTGTGGTTAAAAGTCTTGCTTTGTCATATTTTTTCCTCCTTGTAATGGCTTGTGACATGGAGGAACAAGGAGCTTGCTGGTCATGTTTGCATTAGTCTTTGTTCCAGTACATAAATAGCACCCGCAGACAGTTAGCATACTAACACTGCATCTAAACCAATTACATTACATTTTATAAACAAATCTTTCTTAATAAACATAACTAGTTCTTGTATATTATGTTATGTAATTTGTTTTCATTTGCTCCAAGATGATTTGAGTGTACAGATGCTTCATTTTATTCAGTGTCATTTCAGTGCTGTAGAGAAAGTTTAATGTACAAAGGATGACAGAGTGTAATATTGTATCTATCTTGATGCTGTATTTGGGCATGTGCTCTAAGGGCTGAATATAAGGACCACTGCCCTTATTATCATCAAAGGCTGCAATCATTTATCATTATTTCGTCCATAAAATTTCAGTTTAACAATTGACTGATTAATTGACAAATCATTGCATGCTAACTAGTAAAATGTTGTGACATTTTTAAAAACTTACTTGCCATGGTTGTTTGTTATTATAATTAGAAGTAGTTGGAAGTATGTGAGCTTTAATCCGTGAGATCATTTCTGTTTGAATGAACACCACAAAAGTAAATCATTCATATGGGCTCCTCTGATGAAAGCTGTTTTCACTGCAGTGTACAAAGAGCTCTAATTGGGGGATTTTCCTCTTGCTTTGGCTAAATAAACCAATCCAAGGGGTTAAGTACATCTAATCTCAACAGATGACAACAAAGCATAACTTTGCAGACTGACAGATCCTCCATACATACATTTAGATACACGTTGCTGAATGCTACGATGCCCACATTCAACATAGCCTCACAGGTAGCAACAGGAGTTTCCTCACAGTTAGGCCTCGAGTTCATCTCCTCTTTAGCTTTCATCACTGTCAGTGTCTCTCATAAATCATTCTCTCTCTTTCTCTCTCAATAAAAGTTACGACGATATGGACAATATGTTAAAATATTCCTACTGCCTACCAACATCCAATCAACTAGTAATTGCTAATTTACACAGGTGGATGTTGGGTATGTGCATTTAGGGGATTCCACTTTCCACATGGCAATGAGAGGATGAATTCTTTGAAATACATGTATAATATTTGACTTAAGGCCTTTTCAAATGGCAGATCAGTGTTAATGTTACTATACCTAAAATACTGACAGGAAGTTCAGTTTTAGGATTGTATTCAAGTTCAGGGTCAGCTGATGTATCGGTTATCTGGTTCTAAGGGTGGTCCTATGGTCATTTGTCTTACTCATCTCTTAAATCTACATATCATTTGTCTAAAAGGTACTTGAACACATTCACTCTAGTATCGTTGAGTCAGTGTGGCTACATATTCTCTTCCCTTTTTTTGTCACCTTTAAGTTACTCACTGCCTCCAAGCCCCAAACACCATCAACTAGACCCTTGAAAGATCTGTGTTTCAGTTCCTGTTTGTTTGTCCTTATTTTTGCCGTATGAATCTTGTGTCACCTGGGCAGAAACAAAGAGCCAAAAAGAAAGACAAAGAGAAGGATGGGCTGACATTTTCACCAGAAAGGGCAGCGAGAGAAGGCGACAGGCCAAGGTAAAGAGGCCACAAAAGAGCGCTCCCCTGTGCTGCACTAAATGTGTGTGTATTTGAGTGGCCTGTTGTGGATTTTCAGTTTGACTCTCTTTCCTATCTATGCCCAGGGACATGGGCTGGCAAGAGACGTCCAAAGACCTACCGTAAAGGTCAAGTTGCTTCTCTCTCTGCCTGATTATTGTGTGCACCATGTAGGGACACAAGGGAGTGTACACAGGTTGTATTGTCAAAGCTCTCCTCCTCCTTGTTGTTTGTGTTTCTCTGCACTATAACCTCCTATGAATCCCTACTCTTGTTGTCGACATGATACAGAAGTAAAACAAGGTTTAACATAGTGCATCAGAGTAAAAAAAAAAAGGGTCTGAAATTAAATGCTTGCAAAAGTAATTTGATCATAACATGCTCAAATAAGTGAGTGTTTTACTGTTTTTTAAGCAAAACCTCGGTTTTTGCTCTTGGCTGTCGGACATTGTACAGATGATAATTTTAATTTGGAATTTAGGCTGTAATAGGGTAAACAAATGTTGATGCCATTTGTTTGGGCAAAGCTTTGGATGTAGATGTACTTAGACACTGATTTTTCTTCTTTCTCTTAAAAATAACGGGATGAATAACCAAAGAAGTCATGAATCACAACACCTACCTCCACAGTAGTGATGCTATTGCTGTAAACAGCCAAAAATTCCCAGACTCTTTGGTTCATAGAGTCAAAATACTGGTTAGGATTAGTCAGTGTTTTCTTTTTTTTTGCAGTCCAGTAAGTCTAAGCCTCAGTGAACAATATGTGTGAATGTTAGATGTTAGAGCAAGAACAAAGAAAGCTTGGAGCCTACACCAGCAATTGTCTTCATCTGATTTTAAGCAGTTGTTGACAAAATATTATGTATTTATGGAAGTACAAATTCTTTTCTTTTTCTTTGACATTTATACCCATGTAATGGGCCATTTTGAAAGGGAGCAAGAGGACAAGGAAGATTTGTGAAGGCCAAGAGTTCTTGCTTGATGAACCATCAGGATTTTCAAATCTGCAATGTCATACTTGTTATTTACCAATTTGTAAGGGTTGCTGTATTTGTCTGCGTTTGCATGTGTGCACCTGCGTGTCTGAGTACAAAGAGAATCTTGACATTAGCACCACCTTTGATCTGTTTCTAGATAAATCACTGCTGTGATGGTTTGTTTGTTCGGTGGAGAGTGCTTTGAAAATTACTGCCCTCTCTGTCTCGGCCTACTCCTGTTACATTTACAAAACAGGGTGAATGAAAATACAAGGTGGAGGTAAATGAAGCATGGAAACGAGGAGAAAACACCAAAAATGACAGACATTTTTAGTCTGGTTGATGAATAAAAGAATGAGAGAGGACTGTGATTGTTGGTTCGATACAATAATAACTGGGACACCACAGATCAGTTTTGATAAAATATTTTAGAGAAACAAGTAGAGTTTTTTATAAATTATTCAAACTGTTGGCCTAAAAGTCATAATCTTTTAATAGCACTCAATAAAACATGTAAATATAGTGGCAGTATTAAACATACTGCCTCATGTAGCTTTGATCAATATCAAGGTTGTCTCTTTCCTTAACAGACAACCAAATATAAATATAAATATAAACGTAAATATAAAAAAATATAAATATACAGCACTGTGTATTTTCATTTAGGCCCTGGATCTTTGTAAAAGCCTGGGGATGAGTGTAAAGCCAAAAAGGTATGCCTCTAGTGGTTGCAAGTCCTTGCTGCTGCAATCATAAGACTGGCTTGGTGAGACCACCAAGTGCCTCTCCTACTCAGTTTAAGAGCAGTATCATTTTAGCAGCAGTGCACTTCCAATTGAATGTGCATCCTGTAGCACCCATGGACAGCGCTGTTACCATTACTGCTAATTTAACTGGTGTTGGACTCTGCAGTAGTTTTATTTTTTTTATGTTTAGGGATAAAAAAATATGAAAAACTTGTTTATGATTGCACATCTTGATCTAAATGAAATTTTGAAAATCATATTCTCTTCATGTTGTTGCATTTTGGCTTATCAGCGGCATAGGTTTGATGAACACTCCTTATTTTCATTGTTAAATGAAAATGAGCTCTTGAACTAATCCAATTGATATGTGTATGTTAGCCTTTTTTGGATTGAACACATATGATGCAGAGATCCATCTTTTCATTCTCTTTACATGAAGTGATTTTAATAGGAATCGTGCATCACCAAAAAAATATGTGTAACAAAGCTGTGAGATCTATTTTCCTATTATTAACGTAAAGTGGAGTATTTTTTCCATTAACTGGATTTCAAAATAGTTTTTTATCGTCTAGAACACATTTAAATGTGGTTCAAATTTATTTTTTTAAATTTATTTATCTATCTTTTCTCTTGTGCTTAGATGAATTGGTTTTATTTGATTCTACTGAAACAATCAGCTGAATATCTGTGACCAGTTGAATTTAATGTCATTTTTTGTCTTGCTTGCATAGATAATGCAATATGCTGATTACTTATTTCACAAAGACTTGTATTAACCTCTGATTTCATTATAAAATGATTTTACCTCCTAGGCGTTTTTTTTTTTTTTTTAATTTGTAGCATCAGCATAATGCTGACTCTTTCATCTGAAACTGCAAGGTGCAGGGTTGTAATGTAGTGTTTATCTAGGCTCCAAGCTGTGTGTGCATCCGTGGTCGTGTGCATGTTGTACTGTGAGAATGGGATGTAAGAGTACTGCACAATATAGCCAGAGTTTGACAAGATAAGAGCATTGCAGCATTATGCGCACTGGTTTGTGTGAGAGAGAGAGGGATGAGAGAGGCTGACTCATTGACTCTTTGCTGTTCAGTGCTTGTTCATGCAAATGAGAGTCTGTTGACATGCCAGAGTCTGCTCACAAAAGACAATCCATTAGCTGTCCATTCCACCTCCTGCTATCCTTCTCTCCATCTTTCTCTCTTGTACCTGGTTTCCATTTTTCAAGTCCAGTGCTTCTCATTCTCCCGTATTCTCTCTCTCTCGCCTCCCTTACTCCCCCTCTATTTCTGCCTCAGTTTCCACCTCTGGCCCTTTGAGCTGTTTTTTTTTCTCCATCCCCCTCCCCTCTCTCCTTTTCATCTACCTTCAGCTCCCTGTTGCCTATGGCAATATAAACCTGAATCTGTACATTTGATAATCTAAATATATCAATGTGGACAACAGTGTGTGCTGCGCAGGCTCAGGCTGTTACGATAACAACATTTGCATAGTCTTGTGCAGTATAATACAAACCTCAGTCGTGCATCAACATAAAATACACCAATATAGTACTACAGTTGTGATATTATTTATTTTCTATTAAAGGTGATAATTGAGAGTCAGATTGAAGAGAAGAAATTGTCAAGCATAAGTCTTGAAGCTTCAGGACAGGAATCAATAATAATGAGGTTTGTTCAAGTGCAAATTGTTGAAATTTAATTTAATGTTTAAAGGTTAAGGGTTAGGTTAAGGCATCTGATTCCCAAACAAGAAATATTATGATACTTTTCCACTGACAAGTCTAAGTTTGGAAAAACATGCATAGGGCCTGCTAATGCTGATAATTCAACATCTGATTGTTAGGATGTTCAGTTAGATGCCCTGTATTAGGCTTGTCAAGTGGACATATATTTATGTGAATATAGTTTGGGTCTTAAATCGGCATTTCCTTAAAATAACCATAATATGCATCTTGTGGTTTTGTGCAAAAAACAATTTGTCCGGCAATTGCTTATAATTAGTATTAAAAGGGAAACTTAATTCTGCCATCACTGCATCTTTTGGGAAAAGTATTTCCAGAGCTGACACTAGATTAGATGTTCTGTTGTATTTGTTACCAAATCTAACAAATTTCTCAATGCAAGGTGGTTTCATGCATTGATATACATTATGTAAATGTTCTAACAAGAATAGCTTAGTTGTAAAGACTTGCAAGAGTAAAAACAGCAGAACTACAAGATTTCATTTTCTGATGATGATAATGCAGTGTCCTTCAAAAAGGCTTAATGCAAATGTGTAGTTACCTGCTATGAAGAAGAATCACTACTGTTTATACTGCACTACAGAACAATGTATGGGCCTCCTCTTGAAATTTTGCTGTGCTTTAACCATCTTTTTTAAAATATATATTTTACATATTTTAAACATTAAACATATCCTTTACACTTTCTGCCTCCCCACGGTTCGATCATGCCCTCTTTTGTTCTGTTGCCTCTTTCTGACTGTTTGACTAATTGTGTGTTTTACTGTTGCATCACATTTTTAGTACCTCCTTTTTCTTTATCTTGCATTTTTTTCAAGCTATTTGTAAAATACTTATAATCCTCATATCGCCCCCCCGTCTTATCCCTTTAAATTCAGCCTTCCCACCTCATAGTCCTTACATCCCAATCTCTCCTACCCTTTTCCCTTTTCTGTACTCCTTTCTTTCTTAACTGCCATGCTCCTTTTGCCCTTCCTTCCTCCTTCGTTCACTCACCTCCTCTGTCTCTGTGCTGTGATGACAGAGATGCAGGCAGAAGGAAGAGGAGAATGCTGAGTTAAACAGAGACGCACAACTAGGCCAATGCAGCTGCCTCCAGGGATGTGTGTATGTGTGTGTCTATGTGTGTATGTATCTGTGCATCAATGTATGTGTGTGAGAGAATTTTTGACAAAGTAAGACAGAAAATGAGAGCGACAACGAAACACAGACAGACACAAAGAGTCTGTCAGTTGTATAATTATAGCTTGTACATGATTTAAAAAGCCCCAACAACTGTTTGAAGGAAGTTTCTACCTTTTGTGTGACAGTAACATTGAAGCATAGCGAAAAACAATATGTCTATCTATCAATCTATATATGTCTATCTCTTTCTATCTTTTCGCACAGCATACTGTGTGTGTGTGTAACATACAAAGTTGTGTGTTCAGGGGTTGAGTTTGACTTGAATTCGAAACCAGTGGATTGTAGGCCGCACATGCGCACATACTGTATATTTTCTTACGCATTTATATGGATATATGTCAGTGTTTTTGTGAAACAGACAATCAAAAGACTGTATGTGTGTAGGGAAATACTGTGTGTGTATGCGTGTGTGTGTGTGTGTAGATGTAGCCTGAATGTATTATGCAGACCTAGGAGAGCCTTGTGCTATAAATAAAACAGGGCTGCAGTGTGCTCACTGGCGGAATAATCTATCTGACACTATGGAGAAAGAGAGAGAAAGAAGTAATGGAAGAGACAGAGAGAAGAGCTGAGAGAAAGAGAAAAAGAGAGGGAGAGAGGCAGAGATGAAAGACAGACAACAAGGAAAAGTGAAGAAAAAAGAAAAACTAAAGAGAAAAGGAAGGAACAGGAGCAAGGTCTGACCAGGAGACAGAGAAATCGTGTCGAGGATGAGAGTGGTTTATCCATCGGGATTCTTGCAGAGGTAGCAGGCACTGTGAAAAAGCTTGGAGTCATATTCAAAAGGGCAGTAATGTCTTTGTTCAACATCTCCTTGTGTAATCAGCCACCCATATTTGTTTCAGCCCCTCTTTTAAAGCGGTTGTACTCCTCACACCTGTGTAAAGGACATTCATGAGGTCCTGCACGTATTTGTTGTCATGTGTGAGTCCTTGCGGGCAAAATGTCAGAGGGCCTGTGAAACTGCTTTCAATAGTGCTAAGATTTAATTATTTGTGGACTTGCAACCTTGTTAATAATTATTCAAAATTACAAAAGCTTTGAATAGAAATATGTGTATTTAAATGACAATTTTGATTCTTAGTTTTTTACACCCACTCATATACTTAATATTGAAAGACATCACATGCATTACGCATATAAAAATACTGTGTAAGTCAAACCTGTGACATTATGATGATGACAGGGTAATCTCCTTAATAGCTATGTCACCACTTTGCTAAGCTTTTACATGCTTTTTTCCATATAAGTCAGCATGCATTTTACATTAGACCTTGCATTTCTAAATGGAACAAAGAATTGTACTAAATCACAGTAATGTACAGTAATAATAATCTGATGTAATCATTATGTACATTGTATGTGACATTGTGTGTGTATACTTTTGGATAAGTGTGTGTGCACGTGCATTTGGATGTATGTGTAAGTATGTGGGCATGTATGCACATAAAGGCATATTTCTATTTATTATGTTCATTATTTGTATGGTTTTATGTGGCTTTTGTAGAACTGATTTAATACATTTTAATATGAAATTGTAATGATGACCATGGTTAATGCTCTTTTTCCCACTCTTTCCCACTTGCAGCTTTCACAAACCTTTTCTAAAATGGACTTTAAAAACAGAAAAAATGACCCTGTGACTCTTTAGCATTGAAGCTATAGCCATGGTTCGACTTTGAGATGTTTTCATAAACATGCGTTGAAGTTGGAAAGTGTTAAATAGTTACATATTTAAATTGTATTTATTTAAATTGACAGGTTTCTGTTTGTATCAAGGAAGAAAAGCTTCAGTCCTCACTTGGCAAGGATATTCATGTTTAGAGAAATCATAGTAGAAACTGTCACTGGTGTTGTGTAAAATACAGTAATCAGTACTTGTTCGTTGATGTTTTACAGCAGAGTAGATTTTTTAGAGAAAAAATCGACTGATACAGGAAAAGTATAAAGTGGACGTGACATCTGTAGAAACAAGAGGCTAGTAATGAACATAACTTACAATCACAGTCCTCCTTCTAACCCCAGTCTCCCCTTCTTTACTGTATTTCTGCTATCAGTATATAATTATTTTTTTTGTAATTCAGCTTTACTTTTCCATTTGTTGCTGTCCAGGTCATGGAATTGAAGGGTCAGATGATCCACGTTCCCGAGTCCTGTTCCCTGATGTTTCTTGGCTCGCCACGTGTTGATAAGTTGGAGGAGCTAATGGGTAGGGGCCTCCACCTGTCAGACATCCCTATTCATGATGCCACACGGGATGTCATCTTGGTGGGGGAGCAGGCCAAGGCCCAAGATGGCCTAAAGAAGAGAATGGACAAACTTAAGGTAGAACGATTGCTTGTTTTTTCTGGATTTATTTATATTTACAGAGCAGGAAAACTGAGGAGACTTCAGTTCTCTGGAACTGTTTGTCAACATAAAAAAAATTTGTTCATCTGTAGCCAGTGGGATTTTTGCTTTTTTGTTGTTTCTTGTTGATGGTCTAGCTGACAGTTTTACAAGAAAGAATAAATTTGCAGTAAGACTATTACATAATCTAAATCAGAATCTTGTGTCATAGCACATGTAGCACAGGTTAAATGATTTAACTCAGCATTAGTTAATTCATTTAAAAGCAGACGCAGACAAAACTAAACCAAAATACTTGAAGGACGAAGGATAAGGGGTGTCCTTGCCCATTACAGTCTCAACAAAAAGAATTTCGCATTCAACAGCATGATACTCTTTTTTCCTAATCCCCGCTCTCCGTAGAGCCTGCCCTCCAATGGGCTCACATTCAGTAAGACCTGCCTATTAGACTTACAGCCAATTTTACAAATGACAAACTGTTATCAAGACATTTGAAATAGAGGAAATCCACAAAATGTCCAGTGTATTTGGTAGGCTGTTGTTTTTGTTTTACATCATGCAAGAGGCCAGACAGCTCAATCAGCTCAATTCAAATCTCAACATTGCCTGTTTAAATCCATGCTGGCTGGAAGAACATGGCTCCTGGGACTTGATCTTATAATTTGCTTTCAAAGTACCTATGAGCAAATCACTGAGCCTTGACCCAGTCGTATGTATCTGCTCACTGCATTACTTCTCACTGCAACTTACTACCCCAGGCCACTGTTATAAATAGCTTTAGCTTGGTTGACTTGCCTACTTGAACAATGGTATAGCACTGACTCAGACAGATTTGGCATTAAGAGGCTCGCCCACAGACACAAATACGCACATGCAGATACACACTTTCAAAAAATAAATCAGATTAATGCATGAATAGATTTACATGCACCGGCAGTTTTAATTTGGTGCAGCACTCCCACATCTCAGCTTCGTTGCCATCAGTGCCTTCATCAAAGCAAAGCACAAAACACAACAAAACCTCTTAAGCTTCTTCTCCTCTCCTCTCCTCTTTTAGGCCACGCTAGAGCGGACTCACCAGGCACTGGAGGAGGAAAAGAGGAGAACTGTGGATCTCCTTTATTCCATATTTCCAGGGGATGTGGCACAGAAACTGTGGCAGGGTCAGCCGGTGCCTGCTCGCAAGTTTGATGATGTGACCATGCTGTTTTCGGACATTGTGGGTTTTACTGCTGTTTGTGCCCAATGTACGCCAATGCAGGTCATCTCCATGCTGAATGAGCTGTACACACGGTTCGACTACCAGTGTGGTATTCTTGATGTTTATAAGGTCAGTAGACACAAAGATGTAAACATCTATGTGATACAATAATACATGTTGAGAAAAGATGTTGGGGTGGGGTGAAATACATGAAATTGGAGCCCCTGTTTCATTGGGGCTTGAATGTGATAGATGTCTTCTTAGCTAATTTTGGTCAGCTTAATCTCTTAATTTTTACTTTTTACACCTTTGCATCATAAACTTGCCACTTTCCTATAACAAAAGTGCATTATTTCTCAGATGTCTGAAGAAAGAAAGAGAGGTACAGAGATGGGGGCAGAGAGGTTGAGTAAATCTGAGGGTTTATTTGTACAGCATTTGAAGTGTGTGTATGTGCGTGAACCTGTGTGTGTGCGTGAAGAACAGGATGAAATGGTGAGGGGATTGAGGCACCCATATGTTGCCATTGTCATGGTTACTGTTGAGATCATTTAGTCAGTAGCTGGCCTAAATGAGAGCAGTTCGTCATCTTGTTTTCCTTCTCCCCTTCTTTTTCTCTTCTTTTGCTATTTCTCTTTTTCTTTTAAAAAGGACTGTGTCAATTGTCTTGACTCCTAGGGTCTTACATAAACTTGGAATATGGCAATACATCCCTGCCAGTGGCACTGCCTGTTTTTATTTTTGTTCTCATGTGCTCATTTATAAATTTGGCTTTGGGAAGCAATTCTTAAACTTAGAGGACCTGCTTCAGTTACAGTGTCTGGGATTGTAAATCCAAACATGGACCGAGAAATGACTTTGCTTCTTGGCTTAAAGATGGCACTTGATTGATCCTTGCATCTCTACCTACCACACCCATTAAAGCAGGCCTGTTCTCCAGTGTTCTTGTTATGATCAGAGCCTCAGGATGCCCTATTGAGGGTTTTATCTTTCATCAGTATCATAGTGAGTTGCATTCTTTATGCCACTTAGCAAAAGTTTAAGGTAATTTTGGTACAGTACAGTGTGTCAAGCATTAGTATGTTCAAGATATGTGTGTCCATGGTCCCCAACAATATATATTTAATAAACCTTTCCTGCCATGCCTTTTATGTTTGTCACGCTCTATTTATGTGACATTACATGGTAAAGGTGAAGTGTTTGGTGGATGTCAGAAGTGGTGCAGAATGCTGTATGTGGCTTTGCTGAAATCCTCTCCAAATCACCACCAACACTTATTGTGAATGATGTCAGCCAAAAGAGGGAAACAGAAAGATACCGTGGCTCTTAATATTACAAGAGGAATGAAGGAGCGCTTTTTAATTTAACACTACTCAGTGGAGATGATATGAGTTTATTGAATGGCTACTTAGTTTTACATATCAGCATGTACTCACAGTCACACTTATTCATTTCACTTTCCTCTTCTCCACTTCCATTTCTCGTACAGATTGAGACAATAGGTGATGCTTACTGTGTGGCAGGAGGACTTCACAAGAAGGTTGATAGTCACGCAAAGCCAATTGCACACATGGCCCTGAAGATGATGGAACTTTCTGAGGAAGTGCTAACACCCGATGGGAAACCTATCAAGGTGAGATTTCATTTACTCTTCGCCATGCAGGTGTTTGTGGATAACCAACTGTAAAAGACTTAACCTTATTTAGAAGTCATTAGCCAGCATTGGCTGTGTCCTTTCTTTGTCTTTAGACAACAGTGTGGAATTTCAAATTTGACATTTTATCAGGTAGACAGCACACAACAATAGAGACCGTTTGTGTGTCTTTTTCTAAAAATATCTAAAAATAAATACCGTATGTACATTATTGACTTTTTCAAAATGCGCAATGATAGTCAACGTTAAAACACTACAAACTACAGATCATATTATTTGCAGTTTCTATGGTGATAACAGAATACATTATTGACCAGTGGGGTTTGTGTTGTGATTGACATATTGAAGTATTGAAAATGGATGAATGGATGGATTCTTGAGCATGTACCCACTGCCCTGATATTTGGCACATTATTGCACACTACTGTAGTTATTCTGAAGGTGAGGCTGATTCAGGTGCAGAACAAACAGCACTGAAATGCTTTACATTATCACAATAGTGGGGCATTGTGCATCTTTGCACAGCACTCTCTGGAGGTCATTAGCTAATCACTGTTTTGGGAATAAGATTTATCAACACATTGACTAAGATATTCAAAGCCTTTTGGAACAAAAAGAAGAATATTTATGCAGTTTTTTGAGACCTAATACCAAACAACAAGCTGTGATAACATTAAATGTGAATTCACAATAGTCATTTAATTATAATTACTTTCTGTTGTTAATACAAAAAAAGCATTTCCAGTATTTTTAAAGGATTAGATAGGAGGATAAAGAATAGTTGGTTTGATTTTTGGTGCTGATGTTTCAGTGGAGAGTATTTTCATTAAATGAGATAAGTGACATGGTGCATCTAGATAGTGTCTGTGTTTGAGTTTGATGTATTCACTCCCAGGTGGCTGCATGTATTATTCAACCAAAATATGGAATTAACAGTTTGACTGCACACAGTTTACCTGCCAACCTGGTTGAGAGAACAGAGCCAATTTGGGGTGCAACCAAATTTTTTTTTTTACATTCACACAATTTACTCTCATATGAAGTGAAAGCTACACTGTAAAGCCTAGCTGTGGTACTGTTACTTTGACTTAGTTGTTCAGTTCAACAGTTATTATCCAGTTTATGTCTAAATCAAAGTTTATATTATATATAAAGGAATTTGGGTTGTTGACATTCATCTATCAGCTTTTTCCTTCTTCAAACCATTGTTGCTTTTTTTTTTTTTTTTTTTTTTTTAAGGCCACTATCAGTCAACCTATATACAGTACTTTAAAGCACATTAAAAAGTTATCAGATTATAATCAGCTT